>OY757021.1:32851849-34051849 GCA_963580285.1 Lucinisca nassula | reverse complement strand
GTCATTCAAATGCCACCCGTCAAATTTCAACTCAGTCCGGCTTTCGTTCAACAAAGATTTTAAAAATAGCCAAAATATTGAAAATAGCCAAAAATAAAGAGAGAGAGAGAGAGAGAGAGAGAGAGAGAGAGAGAGAGAGAGAGAGAGAGAGAGAGAGAGAGAGAGAGAGAGAGAGAGAGAGAGAGAGAGAAATAGCCACCACGGCGACAATCGTTGATTCCGCAACGCAACGATTTTAGCAATTCAGAGTCTCCATCTTGTCCCGATGCTTTCCATAAAGTTTCAGTTTATAAAACATTCATAAAGTTAGATGTCTATTAAAGCCTTTCAAATGGCTGCCTTGGCGGGCGGCCAGCTTGAAAATCGAAACTTAACGCGACTATTTTAGCGATGCTGAACCTTCGTGATGCTCCGATGACTCCATTAAGTTTCAGCATTACGCAAACACGCCTATACAAATACATTGCCACCTTTATCGCCGAAAATATGAAAATATTATGATGAAAAATTGTGATATTTTTCTTATTTCTGCTCAAAATATAGATTGTGGGTACTCGTTAGAACCGCCTCATCGAGGCGGTTCTAACGAGTACACACAATCTAATATATTCTCAGCCTTGATAGCGCAGTGGTTAAGGCGTTCGACTTATGATCGAGAGGTTGTGCGTTCGAATCCGACCACCGGTATCGAGGTGTGTCCTTGGGCCAGACACGTTATGACACTGCCCCACTCCACCCAGGTGTAAATGGGTAGCAATGGAAAAGGCACTGCCTCTCTCTCTCTCGCGCGCAGAAAACACCTGGAATGAATGTTCGCGAGTGATTCAATAAGCTTGAAGCTTTTTATCGAATTAAAATAAATTAGTATGAACTAAATAAGAAAAATAAGGTATACCCCCGGAAACCCCAGTTTTACTATATAAAAGTGGGGTTCCAGGGGGTCAAAATTATACAGGAGTGTTTTCGTGATGTCAATTTGAAGTTCAATTAGAAAGACGATATTCTTAAAAGAATTGTACGATAGCCACCATGACGGCCATCCTAGATTTCAAATTGCGATGCCTTCCATCAAATTTCAGCCCAATCCGGCTTTCGGTTCAAGACGAAATGAGGTTTACAGATGTTTTGTATATCGGAACGCGGCAATGTATGCAATTCTGAATATACATGTACATATTTTCCCGATGTCTTCCATGAGGTTTCAGTTCAATCCAACTTTGGGCTCGAGAGGAGATGTCGCTTAATGAATTTAAAATGATTGCCATGGCGGCCACCTTGGAGATCGGTACGCATGATTCATGCAACTCCGAATCTCCATGTTGCCCGGATGCCCGCCTCAAAGTTATTTTTGAGAAGTTTTTCCAATTTTGTGGGGTAATTAAGATGAAATGACACCACAATATGGTTAATATGCATGGACGATCCGACCATGCAGGCTTAGACCTTCTAAGCGGTTTACTGATACTCATGTGCGGTCGGTTTCAGCTCTACGTAGAAGCACTCTGCAGACCAATCTATTTCTCCAAGCCCCGATAGGCGGGGGCCGGTCTCTTACTAGAAGACGGTAGGTGCAGAAAAACGAATAACATACAAACAGAAACAGATTCAAAGAGGATTTAGTATTACATTTCGAAACATATCTTAAATATCGCTAATCTAAAATAGTCTCTTCAACTAGCATTGTAATATATGTGTCTTGTTTCTATTGTAAACATATATTCTGGGTGCTCAATCAGGCGGTCCTGACGTGTGCATAAAATTTATGTTTATGTGAACTAGAGCCAGTGTGTTTAGAAGCCTCCGTGGTGCAGTGGTTACGCTACTCGCCTTGTAAACCAGGGATCGCAGGATCGATCCCAGGCTTCTCCAGACTTTCGGATGAGTCTTTAAACCGAGGTCCCGTCTCCGTATGACCTTAGCTGTTTGTGGGACGTAAAACTAAAAAAACTCACTCACTCAGAGCCAGTGTGTATGAAACACAATGCCCCCAACTGCTTGACCCTAACACTGCTTGTCCCTAACAGTAATTGAGATATCTTTTATTTATTTGGCTGCAATGCTGAAATTTTAGAAGGAACATAACACAAGAAAAACTGAAGTAAATCAGGTCATACGGACAGACGAAGGCCATTCATATAATCCCCGCTCCGCTTCGCGGCGGGTAATTAATCAGTTCATTTACTCATCATCCCCAACCAGTTTGTAAAGTTTCAGGACAATAGCTCAAATTGTTTTTGAGATATTTTGCTTACAAGCTTAGAACGCGAAATATTTCAAAGGACCATAACTCAAGGAAAAAACATTGCATTTTTTCAAAAGTTGATCCGTTTATCAACTCATAATCCCCAACTAGTCTGTAAAGTTTTGGGACAATAGCTCAAACAGTTTACAAGATATCTTGCTTACAAGCTTAAAACATGCAAAATTTCAAAGGGCCGTAACTCGGATTCGGATTTTTTTTTCAAAAGTTAATCAGTTCATCTACTCATCATCCTGAACCAGCCTGTAAAGTTTCAGGGCTATAGCTCAAACAGTTTTTGAGATATCTTGCTTACAAGCTTAAAACATGCAAAATTTCAAAGGGGCACAACTCAAGAAAAAAAATGGATTTTTGTCAAAATTTAATCACTTCATCTTCTCATCATCCCCAACCATTCTGTAAAGTTTCAGGGCAATAGCTCAAACAATTTTTAGTTATCTTGCTTACAAGCTTAAAACGCATAAAATTTCAAAGGGCCATAACTCAAGAAAAAAATTTCGGATTTTTTTTCAAAAGTTAAACAGTTCATCTACTCATCATCCCAAACCAGTCTGCAAAAGCTCAAACAGTTTTTGAGATATCTTGCTTACAAGATTTCAAATATTTTTTGGCAAAGGGGCATAACTCAAGACAGGGGCATAATCCTTCGGATTTTTTTTTCAAAAGTTAATCAGTTCATCTACTCATCATTCTGAACCAGCATGTGTAAAATGTCAGGGCAATAGCTCGTTCATTTTTTTAGATATCTTGCTTACAAGCTTAAAACGCGCAAAATTTCAAAGGGGCATAACTCAAGAAAAAAAAATGGATTTTTGCCAAAAGTTAATCAGTTCATCTTCTCATCATCCCCAACCATTCTGTAAAATTCAGGACAATAGCTCAAACAGTTTTTTAGTTATCTTGCTTACAAGCTTAAAACGCAAAAAATTTCCAAGGGCCATAACTGAAGAAAAAAATTCGGATTTTTTTCAAAAGTTAATCAGTTCATCTACTCATCATCCCAAACCAGTCTGTAAAATTTCAGGGCAAAAGCTCAAACAGTTTTTGAGATATCTTGCTTACACGATCTCAAAGTATTTTTTTTTTTTTGCAAAGGGGCATAACTCAAGAAAGGGGCATAATCCTGACGAGAAAAAACAACACGGGTCAATTATTTTTTCATGAGGAATCCATTTATGAAATTTCAAAAACCTAGCACCCATGGTTCTTAAGTTATGCTATGCAGTAAAAATGCGGCACTGACGGAAGGACGCACGTTCTCACGGATGTATACTTATGTGGCTATTTTTGGCAGGATTGATACTTAAGTGGCTACTTTTAGCCACAGAAAAGAAGTATTTTCGGTGTCTAACGGAATAAATCCCATAGACTTACATTGATTCTGTCCATTTACATAGCCACCTAACTATACATTTGTTGGTGCGGAGGGACGTATGAACAGGGCAAAACCAATATGCCCCCACAACTTCTTCGAAGTTGGAGGCATAAAAATATATGGTAAATAAAGTTTAACCTTGTATACCCCACCCTCCCTATATAAACTGGGGTTTATTTTTCTTTGATATGAAAATTAACGTAGTACTTTTACCCAACATTGAGATGTTATGACATCTCAAGCCCTGTCGCCCAATGAGACCATTAGGGTTTATATGCATGAACGGTCCGACTTGCGCCACATTGCAGGCTTAGACCTTCTGAGCGGATTACCAGTAATCTATGGCGGTCCGTTTTAGCTCTGCGTGGAAGTACCATGCAGGCCAATCTATTTCACCAAGCCCCGACGGGTGGGACCCTAAACTGGGGGTTTAAAGGAGCCTCCAATACATGGATCTTAACATAATGGTTTCAGATGGTAGTAATTACAATAGTCCAATTTAACAGCATACATTACGAAAACACACATTGTAAAAAGCCAAAATTTTAAGCTGAAAAATTGTGATATTTTTTTATTTCTGCTCAAAATATAGATTGCGGGTACAACTTAGAACCGCCTCATCGAGGCGGTTCTAACGAGTACCGACAATCTATATTTCAGAACAGATACAAGAAAAATAAGGTTTATCCCTGTAAACCTCAGTTTTACAATATAAAAGTGGGGTTCAAGGGGTCAAAATTATATAGGCTTGTTTTTAAGATGGTGTAGCTCCAAGTAATATTCATTCTACAACAAAACAATACCTTTTTGATGGCACTGCGTCTAACTCCTGTTTTGTTTTGAAGTCCATCATACACACTTCCTTAGCATTTTTGTAATATTCTGAGGTCTCATTGACTACCATTGAGACGATTTCCCACAACCAGTGCATACCTACAAAATCAGGTGAGATTAATAAAATCTATGATAGGATTGAGCCCAGCGGAGTCTAACTGTTGGTTTTCTTTCGCTCCAGCATTTCAGTGGTTTCTTGTTGTCGAGCCCCCTCTGTAGACAATAATTTATTTGTGTAAATCGCGATGGGAAAAAGGGCGAATTGCAGCCGCGTAACATCGATTTAAGCCCCCCCCCCCCCGCACCCACCCCCACGCACGCACGCACACACACACAAAACTTACAAGTAATGGTGTATGAATGTCTTTTGACGTGTCACCAGTAACAATTCTGATTCTGAAAAAGGTCTTAGGCGTGCATATTGAAGATAACTTACTCTGGAATGACCATTTTCAATACATTTTTTTTTGGGGGGGGGGTTGGTTTTTACGGCCCTTTCAAGATTATTTCACTCATATCGAGCCGATCGTTAATCAGAGGTGGGCGAAAACCGGAGTACCCGGAGAAAAACCACCTGACCTTCTGTTGCAGAACTTGGCGTCTCACATGTGACCCGAGCGAGGCTCGAACCACAGCGGTGAAAGACCTAATGATTACGAGTCAGCGCTCTTATCCACTAGGCCACGGAGGCCCTCCCCCCGCCCCGCCCCCCCCCCCCAAAAAAAAAAAAATGATGACTATGTTGCAGTATAAACACATGTAAATGTAAGAAGAAGAATATAACAAATTTTCCATGGAAAAGTAATCATTTTTTGCGGAATTAAATAATGCACTATTTCACACGGGTATCTTATCAGTCGTAATGTTTAAAATAGGCGAAATTGATAAAAAGTATATCATATACATATCGATCAAAGATACTATTTCTTAGTTATGTTATTGCAACTGTCCACGTGACTATCACTTACAACGAAAATATTGCTTGTAAGAAATCCATGTATACTGTTATTTATAGCCTGGGTATTCTTGTCCCTGTGACGTCATAGTTCCATTACGCAAACACGCCTATACAAATACCGGCCCCGATAGCTCAGTTGGTAGAGTGTCCGCTCCGTGGAACGAGAGGTCACGGGTTCGATCCCGGGTCGCGACATACAAAAGTCGTTAAGAATGGTACTAGCTGCTCCTCGCTTGGCACTCAGATTTACGGGGAAGAGCTCGGACTGGTCGACCCAGTGTCAGGATAATGTGACTGGGTTTTGTATCATGTAATGTGTCTTGGACATGATACTTCAGTGAGAAAGCACTATAAAAGTGAGCATTGTCTGTAACACCATTACTTGTAATTTTAACTCAACATCGTTATAGTGTAGTGATAAGTTATTATCCTTCAGTTTTGATCTTTTTTGTCTACTTGTAATGAGCATTACTTTTGTTTTATCTGTATTTAATACCATGCCGTTTTCTCTACACCAATGTGTAAGTAAAAGGAGGGCGGTTTGAAGATTAGATTCCAGAGTTTTAATGTTTGACTGAATATCATATATCGTATGATCTGCATACATGTATATCTCAGTTGATGAAACTGAACTATCTGACTGAATATCATATATCGTATCATCTGCATATAAGTCAGTTGATGAAACTGAACTATATAAAAGTGGGGTTCAAGGGGGTCAAAATTATCTAGGCGTGTTTTCGTGATGTATCTGTAAGCGGGCTGAGCTCAACTAATGGCGAAAAGGCAGATGTAGATCATACCGAAAAAAACTGACGTCATTGCGAAACACACCTATATAAAAATTTAAGATGAATAATTGTAATATTTTTCTTATTTCTGCTCACAATCGAGATTATGAGCATAAATAAGAAAAATAATATTTACCCGTGTAAACCGCAGTGTTTATCCGTGTAAACCTCAATTTTGCTATATAAAAGTGGGGTTCAAGGGGGTTAGAATTATATAGGCGCGTCTTCGTGATGTGAAATCCAATTTAGAATTGTCATCATTGATGTAGAACGATCCGTAGTAAGACATAAATATCCTTTGAGTAGGGGATGGGACTGAAGTCGATATTACTGTACAAATATTTCGTTAACATGCAGAGCCTTTATACATGTAGTAGGCGAAAATTGGTTAGACAAAAAAAAAAAAAAAAAACATTATCATCTTTTACGTTCGTTTGTTTGCGTTAAGGTTTAACGACCCCGTCAAAACTGTTAAGATCACCTGGAGACGTTGCTTCCGATTTTGCAGTACCTGTACCCGGTATGGAGATGAAATGACATCTAAAGCCCTACCGCCCGAAGAAACCGTTATGGTTTACGGAGCGGTCCGACTCGCGCCACTTTTCCTGCGCAGGTTTAGACCTAAGCGGTTTACCTTTTGTCAAGATCGGTCGGTTACAGCTATGCGTAGAAGCACCATGCAGCCCAATCTATTTCTCCAAGAAGCCCCGATGGGCAGGGATGCCTTCCTAAAAGTACCTATTGCTATGCATAAGTTGTTTTATTGCTTGACTGACATGGCGGCGAAACTTCTGTTTATTGTCAGGTTATTACTAGTTTTGGATAAAAATGGTCTGGAAATTTTATAGTTGGTAAACATTTTGTAGTAAAGGAATCAAAATAATACTTGAACACCCTATGTCCATGCCATTTTAGCGTTTGAGCAAATTATTTCTAGCGGGTTCTTAGATGGAAAATGCTAGGACGTTCTTTATCTAGTACATTCCTTGAGTTTGTAAAAGGAGAAAGACATAACGAAAACACGCCAATTCAAATACATTGTAAATGTTATCGCCGAAAAAACGAGAATTTTAAGATGAACAATTGAGGCATTTTTCTTATTTCTGCTCAAAATATAGATTATGGGTACACGTTAGAACCGCCTCATCGAGGCCGTTCTAAAGAATACCCACAATCTATAAATTATCGCGGAAATACGAAAACTAAAGTATGCCCCTGTAATCCCCAGTTTTTGCAATATTCAACGGGGTATTGAGTATATATTCAATGGGATCAGAATCAGGCGTGTTTTCGTGATGTTTTCCTATAATTCAGTTTGGGAATCTCGAGAAAATCTGATTCTAAATTATGTGTTTGATTACTAATTCAAAAGGATTATTACTTATTTCGGACTTAATGCTCATGTTATGTGGATCTGACATCAGAAGTTTAATGACGTTTGAAAACAGAGCAAAGTAATATTTATGTATTTCTCAATTCATTATATCAGCCATCATGTAAACAAGTCACTGAACAAGTCACGTGACAAGTCACATCCCCTATAGAGAAAACTGAAGTTTACGGGGGTATATATTATGTTTTCTTACTTCGGCTCCAAGACATAGGTTGTGGGTACTCGTTAGAACCGCCTCAATGTGGCGCTTCTAACGAGCGCCCACAACTTATGTTTGCAGTGTAAATAAGAAAGAAATAACAGATTTGCATCAGAAAGTAGCCATTTTGGAGATGTGCAAAAATGCACAATGTCGCATGGGTGTGTTTTCGTAATGAAGCACTCACAACCTTCCTGTAGTTTTGGAGTATAAATAAGGAACATACATCGTTTTTATTGGAGAAAATGGACGTTTATATACGTTCGAAAAAACTGTTCGGTGGCACGTGAATAATGAGAGAATAAAGTGTCTGCAAACCAAAGAAAACTCTAGAAATATCGCTCAGTAGTCTTCTTCTACTGCTTCTGTTTCTTATCATCATCATCATCATCATCATCATCATCATCATCATCATCATCATCGTCGTCATCGTCATCATCATCTTTTAGTGTAGATGCAAGCTCTGCAACGGAATGTCTCCGGGTACTCCGGTTTTCGCCCACCTCTGATTAACGGTCGGTTCGATATGAGTGAAATAATCTTGAAAGGGCCGTTAAACCAAAACAAAAAAATGTAGATGCAACTCTGCTTTTGCGTAAAGGGAGATTACTCCTCTGGTTAGTCGCGGTTGTTGTTGTCAGATATTAATTCAAAATAACAAGTGACATTATATTACAAAACATATCTTGCCTGATTTCATAAAAGCGCATACAAATACGTCATCATCTCTGACATCAAAATCTCTAACATCGTGTAACTTTTTCTTCAGATCATTCTGCATGAGATCCTGTACCATTTTGTATGGATAGTTATATCCTTCCTCTTGAACAAAGGTAATTTCCTTCCCAGATCCATCCTTGCCTTTAAAGATCGGCATCTGCAAAGACAATACATCAGAGCATCAATGCCCCTAGGACAGTTGAAAGTTTGTCCTAGGCATGGATAGTCCCGGACCGTAGGTTAATAAAATACCTGCTCTTGAATCCAATTTTTTATTTTGTAAAACTGGGGTTTACAGGGGTAAACCCTATTTTTCTTATTTCTGTTCTAAAATAAAGTTTGTGGGTACTCGTTAGAACCGCCTCATTAATGAGTATCCACACTCTATATTTTGAGCAGAATAAGAAATGTATAACAAATATTCATCTTAACATTTTCATTTTTTTCGGCGGTAAAGTTTACAATGCATATGTGTGTTTTCGTGATATTCCTGCCACTATATGATTAAACCCAGTTGGTCGAACTGTTTCGAACACATTTTATGTTTCCAAAGTGTTCAAATCAATGAAGTTCGGCAGTATTTCCGCCCTACGAAAGAGGGTTCTGTTCATAAGAGAAACAAACATGCTATTCAGATGCAAACCATTTCGATTTAATTAAAGGATAGTAGCGTCTCTTGATAGAAGCGACAAAATATTTTGAGTGACTTTCCATCACGTGAACAAGTCCGTGAAATATAGACCCCCCCCCCCCACACACACACACCACTTTATAAAGAGAAACTGGGGTTTACGGGGGTCTTCATTATTTTTCTTATTTCTGCTCCAATACAGAGGTTGTGGGTATTCGTTAGAACCGCCACAATGAGGCGGTTCTAACGAGCAAATACAATCTATGTTATGAGCATTTATAAGAAAACTATCAAGGATTTTCATCAGAAAAGCAGCCATTTTGGAGATGTGAAAACTGCACTTTGTCGTACGGGTGAGTTATGGTAATGCCTCTAATGACAGTTTCAAATCTCTTAAGTTTAGAGTAGTGTCTTTCATTGCAGCAGCAGTAGCACCAGCAGTAGTAGCAGCAGCAGCATTTATCCACTTTATTTAAGTACATGTAGTGATGTAGGCCAATTCTGAGCTGTTGCTGCGTCAGGTGTGAGGCTCTAGCATCCAGACAGTTGCATTGTTTCAGGAAACATAATGCGAACAACGGAATTTGACCAACACGTCACGAAAATAAACCTACATAATTTTGACCCCTTTGAACCCCATTTTTATAAAGTAAAACTGGGGTTTACAGGGGTAAACCCTCTTTTTCTCATTTCTGCTCTAAAAAGTGATAGTGGGTACTCGTTAAACCGCCTCGAAGCAGCGGTTCTAACGAGTATCCACAATCTATATTTTGAACAAAAATAAGAAAAATATCACAATTTTTCATCTTAAAATTTTAGTTTTTTTTTTTTCGGCGATAAAGTTTACAATGTATTTGTGTAGGCGTGTTTTCGTAATGAAGCGGGTAGACTGTTGTTTTGTATTGGAGTTAAAAGGCTCAGTCAACACTCTTTAGGTCATTTTTGAGCCGGTCAGTTTACCTATCGAAGGTTCTCCTGAGCAGGCTTTTACGTAAGCGGTTAACCAGTACAGTGCACATTCATTCGCCAGAAACTGACAACTGGCCTTCTTGAATCAGCGGAGAGAATGACCCTAGAAAAGATTTAATGAACAATCTCCACGAAAGAATGTTGCCGACCCCAGCAGGTATCGAACCCGTGTCCTCCTGATCATCGGTCAAACGCGCATCCGACTGAGCTACCGATGCCGGCTACAAGCGGGTAAGGGTTGTATAAAATATATATATTGGTTTTGCACGCCAGATGAGGAGAAGAAAGATTTTTTCCTGGTAAAGAAAATCATCGTACCCAGGTCAATGGAGAAAACGATATTGTTTCAGGTACATCGGTTGTTTGGACATCTTTTACGCCTGCATGAAGGTTAACGTCAATGCGCATAATGACGTCACAATCGCCACGGAATCCATCACAATATGGCATGTGTGCGATCAAAACTATTGAATTATCATAAATCCACGCTCATGGATGGAATGGCATTGAGAATGAAAATATATCGTAATGAACATTACCCTAAGTGTTTTCAAGCTCCTAGAATTAATATTTTTCCAGTTTCCAGAGTGAGAGACAGACAGGCGGAAACCAATATATCCTTTCGACGTCCTTTTGTAAACATACTAATATGAATTTATGGGTTTTCATGACAATATAAATGCCATTTCCAGAGGAAATTTCTGATATTTGTCTTCCACGCGATTCAAAGATTGTGGGTATTAGTTTTCATACTTGATTATATTCCCATTACGATAACACACCCGTACGACATAGTGCATTTTTCACATCTCCAAAATGGCTACTTTTCTGATGAAAATCTGTCATATTTTTCTTATAAATGCTCATAACATAGGTTGTGTTTGCTCGTTAGAACCGCCTTCTGAGGCGGTTCTAACGAGTACCCACAACCTCTGTATTGGAGCAGAAATAAGAAAAATAATGAAGACCCCCGTAAACCCCAGTTTTCTCCATATTAATTGGGGTTTATAGGGGTCTTCATTTCACGGACTTGTTCACGTGATGAAAAGCAATCGATTCCCCAGTTCACAGAATCACATCACGAAAACACGCCTTTATAATTTTAATCCCCTTGAACCCCACTTTTATATAGTAAAACTGGGGTTACAGGGGTGAACCTTATTTTCTCTTATTTCTGCTCTAAAATATAGATTGCGGGTACTCGTTAGAACCACCTCGAGGCGGTTCTAACGAGTACCCACAATCTATATTTTGTGCAGAAATTAGAAAAACATCGGAATTTTTCATCTGAAAATTTTCGTTTCTGATCAGTAGTTTCGGCGTAAAATTTACAATGTATTTGTATAGGCGTGTTTTCATAAGGCCATGATTCTAAAACCAAAATAGCATTCGTTAGCTAAAATTAACATGACCGTCAAAGCATTTGGTGTAAAGAATAAACGTACAGCGATGCCATATGACACGAAAGGTTAACTTTTACCATTCGTGATTTAGCAGATAACAAATTGTTGATATTTTTTCTAATTATTCAAAGTAAACAAAATTTGATAGCTCGTAAGCGGGTAAGGGTTGTATAAAATATATATATTGGTTTTGCACGCCAGATGAGGAGAAGAAAGATTTTTTCCTGGTAAAGAAAATCATCGTACCCAGGTCAATGGAGAAAACGATATTGTTTCAGGTACATCGGTTGTTTGGACATCTTTTACGCCTGCATGAAGGTTAACGTCAATGCGCATAATGACGTCACAATCGCCACGGAATCCATCACAATATGGCATGTGTGCGATCAAAACTATTGAATTATCATAAATCCACGCTCATGGATGGAATGGCATTGAGAATGAAAATATATCGTAATGAACATTACCCTAAGTGTTTTCAAGCTCCTAGAATTAATATTTTTCCAGTTTCCAGAGTGAGAGACAGACAGGCGGAAACCAATATATCCTTTCGACGTCCTTTTGTAAACATACTAATATGAATTTATGGGTTTTCATGACAATATAAATGCCATTTCCAGAGGAAATTTCTGATATTTGTCTTCCACGCGATTCAAAGATTGTGGGTATTAGTTTTCATACTTGATTATATTCCCATTACGATAACACACCCGTACGACATAGTGCATTTTTCACATCTCCAAAATGGCTACTTTTCTGATGAAAATCTGTCATATTTTTCTTATAAATGCGCATAACATAGGTTGTGTGTGCTCGTTAGAACCGCCTTCTGAGGCGGTTCTAACGAGTACCCACAACCTCTGTATTGGAGCAGAAATAAGAAAAATAATGAAGACCCCCGTAAACCCCAGTTTTCTCCATATAAATTGGGGTTTAGAGGGGTCTTCATTTCACGGACTTGTTCACGTGATGAAAAGCAATCGATTCCCCAGTTCACAGAATCACATCACGAAAACACGCCTTTATAATTTTAATCCCCTTGAACCCCACTTTTATATAGTAAAACTGGGGTTACAGGGGTGAACCTTATTTTCTCTTATTTCTGCTCTAAAATATAGATTGCGGGTACTCGTTAGAACCACCTCGAGGCGGTTCTAACGAGTACCCACAATCTATATTTTGTGCAGAAATTAGAAAAACATCGGAATTTTTCATCTGAAAATTTTCGTTTCTGATCAGTAGTTTCGGCGTAAAATTTACAATGTATTTGTATAGGCGTGTTTTCATAAGGCCATGATTCTAAAACCAAAATAGCATTCGTTAGCTAAAATTAACATGACCGTCAAAGCATTTGGTGTAAAGAATAAACGTACAGCGATGCCATATGACACGAAAGGTTAACTTTTACCATTCGTGATTTAGCAGATAACAAATTGTTGATATTTTTTCTTATTATTCAAAGTAAACAAAATTTGATAGCTCACCTAAGAAATGTGTGTAATAGAGACAGATCGGTACCTTATTAATTGTCCAGTATTTTAATATGAACAAACCGAAACAATTACGGATTTATTATGGTGAAAAGACAATCAAAGTTTCTACTTTCTGTTTCCATATACTTGAACGCATTGCAAACGCCCAGTGACATTGATTTATTTAAAGCTTTTGTTGTCTCCCTTGATATACTCAACGTTTTAATGCGTAAGAAGAGCAGTGTGATCAGGGTCTTCACTCTTTACCATTCCACCAAAATGCTTTGAACATATTGATGTATTGTAAAGAACTATATTCCACTTTTCGGGGCATGGATTACAGTAACATTTTTAGGTGTCACAGATTTTAGAAAATTTACGTTGATCTAAATGTTCGCACAGCGTAGTTTGATAAGCTTTATTCTTGCACACCAGACAAGGAAATCCGTGATTTTACCCTGGGATAGAAAGTTATGTTCTACCCCTGGGGCCAGTTTCATCAATAAACATCGTACGATTAATCTTAAATTGTTCTTACGCACTTTTTAAAGAACTGCGTACGTCAGTTTCATCAAAACATCGCAAAGTAGTCGTACGAGCTAAATTTGCGTTTCACTAAAATATGTCGCAATTTTGAATATGCGCTTAAACAGGGCCACTAATTGTCACATGCGTGATCACGTGCCGTCTTGAAATAGCCGTGTAAAGTAGATAACACGTTTTAAGATTATTGGTTCAGGTGGACCAAGATGTATATTCAGTACTAGCAACGCTTAATCAACGTGATTCAACGTTGATTCTACGTTGTTTCAAACTTGTGTTTCCATTTCATTGTCGTAAGATACAGATATTAATTATCTGGATCCATTTCCCACTGTAACACTGGTGAGTTGGTCTGTTTTGTAGACGTCGTGACGTCAGACAAGCGTTGATTTAACGTTGTCATAATGAACCTTTTACGAGCGCGTTTGTCAGTAAATGCGGGGCGGCGAGGTGGGGTGGAGGTGTGGATGGGCGGTTCTTCAGCATGAGTGCACGTGTATTGTTGAGTTGTTTATAATATTAGATAACGTGAGACTTCGCAGAGCATTTTATTACTTTTTTCACGCTCATTTTAATAAATTCAGAAATGCAAGAGCAGGAATACAAGATTCAATTTATCGTATGAACTTAAAACACAGTTTATGCACGATTTTATCACAAAACGTCAATGCATGACGTTGTTTAATAAGGATCCCGCATACAACGTTACCTGACGTAGCCTCTGTAAGTGTTTGTATTTTACGTGAATCAGTTTTCAGTTCCGGTTTGTTGTTGGCAATGGTGACAGGTCTATAACAAATATATGTTTTTATTGATTGTTCGTCTGTCAGGCCGTCCAGCCTTTCTTTCGGCCCCCGCCCCGATGGCTTGAAGAAATAGATGGGCTGCATGATGCTTTAACGCAGAGCTGAAACCGACCGCACACGAGCCTGCCCAGGCAAAGCGGTGCGAGTCGGTCCGTCCATGCTTATAAATATATTCTATAAAAGGGATATTCTTTGGAAGCGAGGAATACACAATTGAACTTGAAAATATGAAGTGTACATGTTTTCTGGGCCAGACAAGCTCGTTTCGGCCAATTAGGAATAATCAGTAACCCTTAAATATTTTCAGAAGTCCACAATGGAATCAATGATCCCAAAGGACAAGAAAATATAAACTACACTATGATGTAGGGCAGGGAGACTTTTTACGGCCGTCACGCATTCCCAGATACCAGATGTAGTGACGTTTAATAAACCCTTTTGGTTTCATTGGGCGACAAGGCTTGAGATGTCATTTCATCTCAGTGTCGGGTTAAAAGTCCCACAAAATTGGCCGAAAAGACCTATACAGTGTTGAAACGGACGTTACACCTCAAATCAACCAACCAACCAACCAACCGTCCAGCCTTTCAATTCAAAATAAATTCTGTTCATTTGCAACATAGATACTACAGCATGACTGATTTTAAATTCTATAGCTACATGTATACACAATTATACAATTGCCTGCACATAGACGAAATGACAGTACACAAGACCACGATCCCCATCCCCACGCCGTCGACATTCAAGGTTTTCGTACATACGAACGTACGCCCATGTACGTACGTCCTTCCGCACCGAGTGTACATACGTGATCCTGTAACCTCAGGTTAAGGCATTGTACCAGGAAGAACCTAAAATTTCAAGAGCTCATATTTTCAAGACTATATGATGGAATGGTGATGGTTTGTAAAGGTCAAAATGTTTATTCAGCAATACACTGGCCCTAACCTATGACCTCTAGGTCAAGTTATGGACTTAGAAAACTTTAAATGTTGAAATTATTTTTAAAATCATATAATGGATTTGGTTCATATTTGGTACGATTATAGATATACAAGTTTTATTCATCATACCCGCGCCAGTGCACATGGCCTCAAGATCAAGGTCACAGACTCATAATTTTCAGAATAATCGCGCCAATGCCCATGACGTCAAGGTCAAGGTCACAGACTCAGAATTTTAGTGTCAACGTTTTTTAATAAGAACCCACATTTCCCAACCCATTTAATGGATTTAGTTCGTATTTGATATGACGAAAGATACAGGTCGTTTCTCCGGCTACTCCGTTTAGTTATCGCCCGAATCTGAATAATGATCGGCTCGAAATAAACGAAATAATCTTGAAAGGGCAGGAAAACCAAAACTCAAGGTCAATGTCACATTTGGTTATTTATTTTTTTTTTATGGATTTTGTTCATATCTGGTATGATGATACACACTTTTTTCCAATATTTAAACGCCATTACCCACACCTACGCCGACAGTTTTCCAGCCGAGCAATACTGTCTTTTTTTTTTTTCTTGGCAACATACTTTTTTTCTTGGTGAGGATGGTCCCTGGGCGGGGGCATATGTGTCGTATTGACAATTCTAGTTTGATTTGTTAGTTTGAGGTACACTGTGTCTTCATTTTAATCTAAAGTCTAATCTCAGATTGTGGGTAATCGTTAGAAAATATCTGAACGCGTTGGTTCTTAAGTCTCCGTCAATGTACATATATTTTAGGCCATTTTGGAGACGCTGCTTCCGATTTGGTGGGGCTTTTACCCGGCATTGAGATGAAGTGACATTATGAACCCTACGGACCAAAGAACCCGCTAGGGTTTAAGGAGCGGTCCCACTCGCACCACTTTTCTTGGGCAGGCTTTTACATTCTAACCGCTTAACCAGTAATCAAGAGGCGCTTCTAACGAGTACCCTCGGTCTAAGAAAACCCGCACCCCAAACCCAAACTAAAGATTATAACAAAGGGGTCAGTTTCGAGGGTCTTCATTGCATGGGCTTATATAACTAATGGGCGTGATCTGCGAAGGTAAGCGAAATGGTATATTACGTACCACCCTTTTTGCAATGTTACTCAAGAGCTTTAACCTATGCTGCCCGTATGGTCGTGACATGTCCAAGGTTTAAGACGAAAATTTCAATGTGCGATGTCTAAATATTCATCTCAGAATTACGACAAAATGTGCGAACATCGCAGAACTTTAACATTTGATGAAACAGGATTTTTGTCGTAAGAACTTCGTACGATCTTTTTAAGACGAAAATACGTCGCAAATGCATTGATGAAACTGGCCCCTGGTGTTCCGACCCAATATCGAATATTCCCGCGTGTTTGATAAATGTACTGGTTGAATACGACCTCGTATGCGCCGTCGTTAAGATTGACGCCATGCACGTTACGTGACGTCACTAAACATTCCTGTAGTGTCATCACAATGTGGCGGACGTTGGTAACCGAAGTGATTGCAGCATTAAAAATCCGCGCTAAGAAATGGAAGGTATGCAAGAAAAAGAATCCAATATGGGTTTGAGGGGTGGATAGAAAAAAACCGTCCCTCGGGATCACTGTCCGGCATCACTCGGCAAGCCTCGCGATGCCGGACAGTGACCCTTGGGGCGGATTTTTCCATACACCCCTCACACCCATAGGTGTCACAGATTTTAGAAAATTTACGTTTATCTAAATGTTCGCACAGCGTTATTGTAAATTGTTAGTTTGATAAGCTTTATTCTTGCACACCAGACAAGGAAATCCGTGATTTTACCCTGGGATAGAAGGTTATGTTCTGACCCTGGTGTTCCGACCCAGGCAACTAACATAAATGCGCTTCAATTCTATTCAACTGCCGGAACTACTTCCGCACTACTTTTATTTTGTAAACAATATACATGTGCGAGCTGTCAAAACTAACCGGAGGTGTTGTGCAAGAAAAAGAATCCAATATGGTGTTCTGTTGTAGATGGGCATTTCCAACCCTCGGGATTACCGTGCTGAGCGGAACCTCGGCGTAGCCTCGGTTCCGCTCAGCACGGTCATCCCTCGGGTTGGAAACGCTCATCTACAACAGAACCCCATATCAGATTCTTATATTAATACACAATATGAGGTGGTTGAATGAGGTAAAGGTGACGTGTATCTTGCATCACCGGGGCGTCCAAACGATATTGCTGACAGTTGGGCAAGACCTGCTATCCTTAAAGCAGGTAGTGGTAGAAGGGGAGTGTTGCTATTTCTTCTGGTTCTACACTTCCATTTTTTTCCTCTTTCTCTTCTGTCCCTTACTTTCATCTCATCTAGTATTTTTTCTTTCTCTTTTCTCACTTTCTGTGGGAGACGACACAAAATGACGCACACTGGTTGAACTGTCGTTGCTAAATAACTATCGTAGCTCATATTTCAAAGCAACCATCCAATTAAATCCACGCCGCATATCTTTTTTAAAGATGTTTCTTGTTTATAGATCACATTAGTGAGGCGTTTCCACATATTTGACCTTAAAGGACCTTAAACGACGCTGTGCAAACTTAGACGATCATCAAGAGTCTCTGACGTGAATAAAAAAGTTAGGTAAGGTACGGAACCCGGGGACATGATTTGTTTATAAGTTGTGCGGACAAGATCAGTCAGGCGATGTATTTGAACTTTTGTATATTCGCGTCAGTTATCATTCCTGAACAATGCAGCAAACATAGCATTGTAATTGTAATTTACAGGTAAGATTTGCTGAAACTTCTGTAACATGTATTTTTATTCAATAGATGAACAAATTAATAATTCAGTTCATTAACAATAACTTCTCCAGTAAGTACATTGTTGAATAGCTAACTACTCACTACAAAAACACGCCTATACAAATACATTGTACATTTTACCGGCCAAAACAAAGATTTTAAGAGGAATAATTCGTATAGTTTTCTTATTTCTGCTCAAAATATAGATTGTGAATACCCGTTAGAACCGTCTCATCGAGGCGGTTCTAACGAGTACCCACAATCTATATTTTAGAGCAGAAATAAGAAAAATAAGGTAAACCCCAGTTATGCCATATAAAAGTGGGGTTCGGGGGGGGGGGGGGGGGTCAGAATTATATAGGCGTGTTTTCTTGATGTTGTGCTGAATTTTGTTTGGAATTTACGTCCCTGTAACACTTAAACGTCCTTTAATGACGTTTCCGCTTTCTTTTTGGAATTGTTCCAGAAATAGAGAGGAAATGACATCTCAAGCCCTACCGCTCAAAACACTGCTTGGGTTTGAGGGGCAGCCTGACTCGCACAACTTTTCTTGGACAGGCTTAATGGCCAAAATTAGCTAGTCTGGCCAAGAAAACTGTCCACTCCATATTGTCCAGTTCTGTGGTGTATTCCTTGCTTCCAAAGGATAACCCTATCTAGACCATATAAGACCGCCAAAGGTGTTTACCAGACTGTTTTAAAGTTCGGCCGGTTTCAGCTCCTAATCTGTACATGTATCTCCAAGTTCCGATGGACGGGGACACTCAAATTAGAATGCGCACCACATCACGTTAACAACTCCGTGAAATTAACACCCCGGTAAAAGAGAAAAATGCGGGTATACAATAGGTCCAAGACATAGGTTATTGGTACTTGTTAAAAACGCCTCCATTTTGAAAACACGCCGATTAAAATATATTTCTATTTTATCACCACTCAGATGAAAAAGTCTGCTTTTTCATATATTTCTGCTCAAAACATAGACTGTGGCAAACCGGCAGAACCGCCTTAGCGAGGCGGCTCATGTATGTTTTAGCAGAAATAAGAAAAAACTGTTTATCCCTCTAAACCCGAAATTTTCCTATACATAAAAGTGAGATTTAACGGGGTCAAAAATATATGGGTGCGTTTTCGTGACGCTAGAACCGCCTCTAACGAGCACCCTCATCCTATGTTTGGAGTTTAAATAAGAAATGTATGACCGATTTTCATAAGAAAATAACCATTTTGGAGGTACGAAAGATTGCAATATGTCAAACGAGTGTGCATCCGCAATGCAAAATCGTGTTGACGGAGTCGTTAATCATCCATTCAAACAAACAAATCAAAAGACCAACTGAGTCACAATACATTTCCCTGAACTGTCCTTAACTGCTTGAAGAAACATTGTACAGCCCACCCTCTTTTTACCCACATTCGACAAATAACGATGCGGTTCTAACGAGTACCTACAACCTATGACAAACCGGTGTTTTACCGTAATGTTAAATCGTGTAGACGGAGTCGTTAATCATCCAATCAAACAAACAAACCAAAACAAAAACTGAGTTATGCATCACTTAAGCACGCCTATATAATTCTGACCCGCTTGAACCCCACTTTTTTATATAATAAAACTGGGATTTTCAGGGATTAATCTTATTTTTCTTATGTCTGCTCTAAAATAAAGATTGTGAGTACTCGTAAGAACCGCCTCAATGAGGCGGTTCTAAAGTTTACCCACAATCTATATTTTGAGCAGAAATAAGAAAACTATCGCAATTTTTCATCTTAAAATTTTCGTGTTCTTTTTCAGCGGTAAAAATTCCAATGTTTTTGTATAGGCGTGTTTTCGTAATGATACAATATTTCTCTGAACCGTCCTTGACAGCAGAAGGAAACATTGTACAATCAACCCTCTTTATACCCACACTCGACTTATAACGACAAATCTCGTTGACAGACAGACAGACAGACAGACAATGAAACAAATCATTAACTCAAGTTGAAACAATTAGTTGAGATTTTCAAGGTTTGATTTTAGGTTCAGCGTCCCCGTCAACACTATTTAGGTCATGTTGGAGACGTTGCTTCCGATTTTGTGAGACTATTTCCGACACGGAGATAAACTAACATCTCAAGCCCTGCCGCCCAATGAAACCAATAGGGTTTATAGTCATGGACGGTACCACCTGTAGGCTTAGTTGGACCTTCTACGTGGTTTTACTAGTATAAATACTCATGTGCGGTCGGTTTCAGCTCTGCGTGATAACAACATGTAGCCCAATCTATTTCTCTAAGCCCTGACGGGCAGGGGCTAACAGGAATATTGTACTTTAGTATTTAAAACAAGAAACAAATATCCACAACATTTGTTTGAGGTGATTCAAACAAAGTTTCTTGGAGTAATTAAGGGAGAATTATAGGTTATTGAAATTATATATTGTGAAATATTCGGCACGAGTTCATATGGCGAAGGACGCACTAGCTTGAGAGTGCGTCTCCGCCATATGAACGAGTGCCGAATATTTCACAATATAAAGTCAATAACCTTTTTATTACATACCCAAAACTTGAACTGTCTACTAAAATTCAGGATTGCCTGGTATAGAAATCTGAATGTAAAATCAGATTATATATCATTAAGTGGTTTGAAATTGGAAATAATGAAGGTCGTTAAGTGTCTCCCTACACACTGAAAAACCACGCCCAACGGCGCCAAAGTGAAGACGACCTTAACGTTGTGGATGTGACGTCATTAAAGATATTGACGTTTCGGAATACAGGGAGCCAATTTTTTCCGAAGCGTCAGTTATATTTAGTTCAAAATATACCTGATTTCTTAGAAGAAAGTATTGAAAATCTAAACAGATTGCAGGTAGGTCATAATTACAGCATAATATGCGCTCTATGCACTTTGTAAAAACCTATATTCGTTTTGTTTTACGTTCTTTCAGTCGATACGCACGACAAGATGGCTGCCGATGTTACGTCTTGAAATGCATAGATTTGAAAGTAGTTCTATTGTGAACGAGACTGCTTGTCTACGGGCAATATGAACTTGACTACGGGCACTATGGAAAATATTGACCGGTAACTTCTGTACAAAGTAAACGGGAAATTGCCTGGGTATATAATAATGTCCTTTATTACCTAAGAAACTACTTGTTTTGGGAATTCTTTACAGCAGCAAATTTGCTACAGCGGGAATTGTTAGTGAACAAATACATGTACTGTCGTTGTAGCGAGGGTCCTCTGTATCCATGATCATCCATATAAAGAGTAGACTTTGCGAAAGCGCAGGTTTACTTTGCTGCTCGAAGACCCCGTTTTGCTTAGAGCTGCTGATATTTTTATTTTTATTAGCGTGACGAGGTAAGCTTTCGTGATCACAATTTGTCCGCCGTAAGTGCGTGCGTCCGTGAGTCCATAAACGATTTTAAACCACATCTACTAATAAATCAATGATCGGATCTGATTATAAGTTAGTCCGCTTTCAAAGTTGTTCAAACGTTTCCGGTCCATTGCACATCTAGTTACAGGAGCTAAAAACAGATTTTTAATTGAATACTTAAAACATCTTCTCTCTGATACCGCAATGAGTATAAGTATAAACATATTTTATTGCAACTATTATATATATATATATATATATGTGTGCAATGGGGTTGGGTCACAAGTTTTCTAAACATTAGTTACGACTCTTCCCCTACAAAATGACATCAATAAATAATAGTCACGTGATAATGATATGAACGAACAAATAAATAAATAAATAAATAAATAAATAAATAAATAAATAAATAAATAGTGTGCGCCTTCTCGGGTGAGCATGGAGTGATTGGCATCTACTAAAATACTAATCAGAAAATCGTTTCGTATTTTAATGTAACTTCTGACAGCTTTAAAAAGTGTAGTATTACTTTCGAGGAATATGCGATCATCTCCAAATAAAATCAGGTTGATATTCAAGGGGTGTAACTCGCGCGTTTCATGAAAAAATCGCAACCGTTCGTTTTCATATTTAGAGCATCGAAAGAAATAGTGTTCTGCGGTTTCTATTTCTTGGTTACATATACAAAGTGGATTCATTGTTAAGTGGTTAATATACAAATCATTTGATAAGTTACTACAATTGTTTCGAATTCTAGAATGCATAACTGACAAATATCTGTCACCATTAATATAGTGAGGCGGTACTTTTTGAACATCTAGATGGTGTCTTTTTGTCTGATATTAAAATGAATTTACCGCAAGGCCTAGGTCTTTGATTTTTTGGTATGAAGCTTCATCTGGTGGACCACTATCAAGATTGTTCAAATCATAACCTTGGGGCCCAAAATGGCGCCTGCCCTGGGCCCACATATTTTACATAGACTTACATAGGGAATACCTTAAAAATCTTCTTCTCTGAAACCTCAAGACCTAGGTCTACGAAGCTTCGTCTAGTGAACCTCTATCGACATTGTTCAAATTATAGTGCTTGGGCAAAAAATGCCCCCTCCTTGGGGTCCACATATTTTACATTAAATTATATAGGGAAAGCCTTTTGAAATATTCTTATCTGGAACCCCAAGACCCAGGTCTTTGATATTTGGTATAAATCTTCATCTAGTGGACCGCTACCAAGATTGCTCAAATTGTAGTCTTGGAGCCAAAAATGGCCCCGCCCTGGGGCCCACATGTTTACATAGCCCTGAGGCCCACCTGATTTTAATAGACATATATAGGGAAAACCTTAAAAAATCTTCTTGTCTGAAACCAGAGGGTCTTGGTCTTTGATATTGAGTATGAGGCTTCATCTAATAGACCTTACCAAGATTGTTCCAATTATAGCCTTGGGGCAAAACTTGGCCCCATCCCCCGGAGCTCACATTTTGTACACAGACGTATAGGTGAAAACCTTAAAAAATCATTTTGACTGAAACCAGAAAGTCCAGGACTTTGATATTTAGTATGAAGCTTCATCTAGTACATGTAGAATACTACCAAGATTGTTCAAATTATAGTATTTTGGCCTAAAATGCACAAATGTACTGCCCTGTCTTTCATAGACTAAAGCAGGGAAACCCTTTAAAATCTTCTTGTCCGAAACCAGGAGGCCCAGGTCTTTAATGTTTGATATGAAGCTTTATCTAGTGGACTTTTACCAAGCTTGTTCATATTATAGTCTTGGGACCAAAAATGCCCCCACCCACCCGGGGGCCCACATCTTTTACATAGACTTATATAGTGGAAATTTAAAAAAAATACAACAAAAAAAAGGTCTTTTCTGAAACCACAAGAATCAGTTCTTTGATATTTCGTATGAAGCGTTATCTAGTGGACCTCTACCAAGATTTTTCAAGTTACAGCCTTCGGGCGAAATATTACCCTGCCCATGTTTCAACTAGTTCAACTGATGTACAACTGTTTTGACAATCCTGGATCTTTGAAGATATTTATATTAATCAGGTTATGTCTTTCCTTCGTTCACACGACTTTCGGATGAGTCTTTAAACCGAGGTCCTGTCTCCGTATGACCTTAGCTGTTGGTGGGACGTAAAACTAAAACTCACTCACTCACTCCTTCGTTCACATTTTCTTTTTGTTTTAAACATGGCATGATTTTCCGGTCGACAGGTGAGCGATACAGGGTCATCTTTGCCCTCCTGTTTAAAACATTATATTGGTTAGTTTTTCTTTTCTTTTTTTTTAAATAGACCTGTAGATTATGACCATAATTAGTCAGGTCCGAAATGGAAAACCGTTTCCCTTTAAAAACCAGAAGGACCATGTCTACCAAGGTTGTTCATATTATAGCCTTGGGGCCAAACATGGCCCCGCCCCGGGGCGCACATCTTTTACATAGAATTATATAAGTAGAAATTAAAAAAAACCCACAAGGCTTAGTTCTTTGATATTTCGTATGAAGCGTATTCTTGTGGACCTCTACCAAGATTTGTCAAGTTATAGCCTTCGGGCGAAATATGACCCTGCCCATGGGTTCAACTAGTGCAACTGATGTACAACTGTTTTGACAATCCTTGATCTTTGAAGATATTTATATCAATCTGGTTAATGAATCTTGCCTTCGTTCACAATTTCTTTTTGTTTTAAACATGGCATGGTTTTCCGGTCGACAGGTGAGCGATACAGGGTCATCTTTGTCGCTTGCTTAAAAAGTTAAATTGGTTATTTTTGTCATTTTTAAATAGACCTGTAGATTATGACCATTAATAGTCAGTTCCGAAATGGAAAACCATTTAACTTGTTAAGATAGAACATAACCTCAGTAATAATCGTTTACTGTGTGCATGTAATTTTTCACATACTCAAAAAGAAGGCCTAGCTCTAAGAATCCCTTTTCCAAGCTCTTTTATAGCTCTTGCTATTACTTTTTGGTACGTATTGAATTCGTCTGGTCTGCGGTTTAGTACGTTTTAGTACGTTCTTTTATGTATATTTACATTTCCAGAGTAAAGTCTAATATAAACCTATAGAAAACAATTGCGTTCATACGCCCATGAACGCATCGGCTCACATGATTTTCACGGTGACATTAAGTGACGTCATTCTAAACCATTGTTCTCTACGGGCGTTGATGACGTCAACGCTCTTCCGCTCTTTATAGAAAAACAACGTGTAAAAGTTTTCAAGCTTTAAAAGTTTGGCCTACAAGCATTTTTTTCGCCCATTGTTGAGGGGCAAATAATGTAAATATAAAAAATAAACTTATTTTTTCTGCTTTTCATGAAAGTATGAACGACAGTGGGTCGCGAGCAAAGTTTACATGAACCCCTTCGGGGTTCATTCACTTTGCATGCGACCCACTGCGTTCATACTTCCATGAACTGCAGAAAAATAAATTTCATTTCTTAATAGACTACGTTCCCGCTACGTATACGTTACGTATATCGAAATGCCAATTATGGTTTGAAAATTTCAAAACATTCGTAGCTAGGTCACATATGTAGCCATAAAGCTAGAATTGAAGGCAATGATCAGTAATCGATTCAATTACCTCACGCCTCCCATCCAAGAAATCAAATGGAAAAATACCAACATTAACCAGCTTTCAACATAATAGAAACATCACAATCGGAAAGCAAACAAGGACAGTTAATTCCCTACAAAGTGGCCAAACGGCTATCAAAGATACAGAGGATATTTTATTTTTTCAATGTAAGATCGAATTTTATTTCACCGAATGAACACCAAAACCAGTATTTTCACGAGTGGCGTAGCCACGAGTGAAAATACCAGTTTTGGTGTTCATGAGCGAAATAAAATTTGAATAAAAATAACACAAACATTAAGCGACCAGACCATAATGGAAACCTAAACAAAGGAAGGTCATAAGGACATTTACTTTCCCACAAAATGGCCATATGGCCATCCAAAATAAAAAAGACACAAGTGATACACACAGTAAGTAACAAACAACAACATAAAAAACCGCCACAGAAGAACCGCTTTGGAACGGTCAGTGGAAAGATTTCCACTTGGGGGCTTAAATCGATTTTACGTGGCCACAATCCTCGCCCTTACTTCCGTCGCGATTTAGACAATAAATTGTTCAGTCCGCATGAAGGCCTCCTAACTCATCAGTGCAACATCTCCGTGAACACCAAAAAAAATCAAAGAACCACAGAGGTGAGACAACGGTAAGGACTCGACAGCAAGAAACCACTGAAATGCTGGAGCAAAAGAAAACCAACAGTTAGACTCCGATGGGCCCAACCAGAGACAGAGCATCAGACACTAACAAACATTACCAAGAATTAGATCTATCTAATTCTCCATAAGCCTTTACGTTGGAGCCGTCATAGAATCTGAGGCCTGACCCACCGGCGTGCAATTAAAGAGGGAAGCAAAGTTGCCAACCGTGATTGGGTTAACTACCATGCATGCAGTCTGTCGTAACATCCATGTTGTACCCAATCTTTTTGTATCGAAGAATGATTTTACGAAATTGGGTGCTGAAGTCATTGCGGTTATATATTTTTCTGAATTTATATACTAAGTCACCATAAAATTCGGGTTCCGATAGACCTTGTTGCAGAAGAGATTTAAGTCCAATATTGAATTTTGAAATTAAATCAGAATGGCGTCTATAAAATTTTGAAAAGGCTTTGCGTAGTTTTTGGTACCGATAACCCTGATTAAGGAGTTAAGCCGTTAATAATTTATTACGAGTGTTGAAGTCAGTTACATGACTACACACTCTTGCAAATCGTATTAATTGCGAAATATAAACGCCATAGGATGGCGCACGAGGAACATCACCATCCAAAAAAGGAAAAATTACAATCTCAAAATCAAAGTCATCGCGTTTATCATAAATTTTGCGAGAAACAAACCCATCTACAATAGATAGATGTAAATCCAAAATCGGGGCCTCGGTATCAGAAGAATTTGCTTTATTTAACTGAAGTTTTGGGGGGTAAATCTGACTGATCAAACCATCGAAATAGGTATTATCAATATTTAATAAATCATCTAAATATCTAGAAGTAGACTAAAAGCTTCAATAATTTCAGATTTGTTATCAATGGAAAGCGACAACATGAAGTCTCTTTCATAACAATACAAGAACAGATCAGCCACAAGAGGTGCGCAATTCGTACCCATCGGAATACCCACCATTTGTCTAAATAACTTAGTACCGAATCTAATATAAATATTGTCAAGTAGAAAGGTGAGGGCATCACACACTTTCTGACATGACCAAAGTGTATAATTCTTATGCTCTTTAGAAGTGAAAAATGCATTTCTGACATTACATGCAAGATAGAGAGAATCTTCTCTGTGAAAAGCCCATTCAATTAAATCATTAAGCTTTTCTTTTATAAGATTATGAGGAAGTGTAGTGTAAAGAGTGGAAAAATCGTAAGTAGACAGACTTGAAGCACGAAAATGTCTGGATTTCAATTTATTTAAAACCTCATTCGAGTTTTTTCTTCCTGATCTTTCAAAGACTTTATCACAATATTTAATCACATGCGTTTTAATAGCAGTAAGACAGGAAGTTAATAATTTAGAAAGTTCAGTGGTAGGGCAAGAGCTAGAATTTGCAATAAACCGTGCTTTGTAAGGTCTTTTATGAAGTTTTGGTAACCAGTATAGCGTAGGAAGCCTGTCTTGGCCTTCGGTAACACACATAGCAAATTTAGTGGCTGAATGACAAACATGTTTATCTACTATAGCTCTCTCTTCAGCTAAAGGCTGAAGTTCATAGGCCTTAGTACCACCAAGCTCCTGTTAACATAGTGGAGCCGTCACACAACGACGACGTTGTTAGCGGCCTTGTCTGCAGGGGCCAAAACAAACTTCTTATGAAATTCTTCAATACCTAGTTTAAGATTACGTAAAGACGTCTTGGGCTTAGGAGCTAATAAGTTAGTATTTTGAAAATAGAAAGAAATGCGTTTATTCACTAGTTTTTAAATGCTAAGTTTCCAGTCCTTAAGGGCTTTATGCTCAACATACTCTCGCTTACGTTTTTCCAATAAGCTTTATTTTGTATTACTACGTACATTGCCGTGGTACAACTTTTTTAAACGTCTACTAGAAAAACCTACATGTAGCCTTCAAAACGTGACGGCGAGACTGTTACTTAAGGCGTGAAGATTGGTCACCATTATTAATACTTTAGATATTCTATCATAATAACAACGGCGCTATGATTTAGTTGTAAACGCAACGTCGTAAAATTACTTGGTTACTAGAACCTTACGTCGTGACACCCTCCAAAACAACCCAAATATATTTTTCACAGAATTTATTTTGGACATCGTCGGCAACAAATGCCGATTTAAAATCGTTATATGATAAACAAAATCATGAATTCGTGGTGTTTTCATTTAACATTTAAGACATTCGCCGGAGGTTTGTTTGTAAATTTCCTATGAAATAACCACTTGTGTAAGGTTCTGAGGAAACATTCATCTGCGCGTGTTCGATGAATTGCATTCCTTGTCAATGAGTGTCTCTTCTTAATTCCGAGCCCATTCCATGTTAGGCCTCATAAGTCATATTTTCAACTATAGCATTAAAATCTAATTTGGACCTTATGGTCTAGGAAACAGAATCTTATAATATTCTTATTGAAAAACATGGCTGCATGCTTGATAAAAAAACATTTAAATAATCTATCTGTAAATATAAGCTTCAGTCAAGTTCTCTTTTTTTCAATGGGAGTAAAATAATCATAGACATAGATACTGTTAGGGTAGTAAGCTTGGCATTTTAGATTACGCTTAATCCATTTGTTCAAGTGAATATTTGAATTTCATGTCAGTGTCTCTCAGATTTTCCTCCAACCACTTGTCAAACTTCTCGTTCTCAGCGACAGTAAACCAGTTCTTCCAGTCCCCAACCTCACCTGAAATGTCCGTTACGATATCTTAATATTATGATTTATCAGTTACCCCCTGTATATATTGCATTGTAACGCATTGACCTTATAAAGATATGCTATCTCAGGACAAGTGAGCTTTATCAGGTTAACGTGACATTGCACTTTTACGAATGAACCGGACTACTGGAAAAATAACAAAAATGTTATTGTTACTGGGAAACTTGAAAAAAAAATACCTGAAAAAAAAACATAGGAAAATATGGTCAGCTGATAATAAATATATCGACCGCTCGAATGCTCGGATGCACTGAGGATCATCAATAACTGATCGTAAATTATTAATTTAAGAGTGTTAAAGGGGATAAACTGATAAATAGAATACCAGATTCGTGTCATTTGATATCAAGTTTATCAGGCTCGGCTATCATATAGATCAGGCTCGGCTTCGAGAACGCATGTAGAATCGCTCGGAAAGCCTCGCGATTCTACAAGCGTTCTCGAAGCCTTGCCTGATAAACGTGATATCAAAAGACACGAACCTGGTATTCTCTATGTAATATTCTAGGGATGGTAATAGGGGATGAAACTTGTGTTATGTGTTCTAGCCTTTTGGCTTCCTTTGTTTTTCTCAAAACATACAATATAGGTAATATTGAGAACTACCTCAACCAAATATAGAAAGTAGAGTTTGATGCAATCGTCAAAAATGTCCAATCAGACAAAGCAACCGTATCTCCATTAAAACCGAAGATATTTAGACAACACACACATGCTTTAAATGATATCTCCAACAATGGCGTGTTGGTGAAGGTATAAGTCAAATACATCGTGCGTGCCTTAATTTAATGACATTATAATGGGTAAGCGTTGACTACATAAAAAGGGTTCGCTGAATCTGGCCTGTATACTTCTGTCGTCGCAAACCGATAATATAAAAAAATCAATCATCATGTATTACGCGACAAGAAAAACAAAACCGCCAAAACATACGCATACATATGCATATGTTTTTATCTGTGACAAAATAAATGATACTACTAATAAAAATAATTAAAAAAAAAAATAACGATTCACGCGGATTGAACTTCTGTAAAATTGCGGGGGATGTGAATGTGACCCCGTAAAACCGTTAAGCCTCCAAGTAAAACCATTTGAAAAATACGCTTTGATCTAATGCCAATGCGCGTGCACACAGGATTATAGCACTTTAATGCGTTCTCAGAGGACGTCTTCCGCTGTTCGGAAGACAGATTGTTTCTGAATCCTCTAGTGCAATTTCATGCATACTTGTTTTGTATTGAACGATGCTGTCATGACTTATAAATCAGCTTGAATTGTTCGTTGTGGTTGATATATAAACTAAATCCCAGAAACGTTTCAGTTTCTGACGACATCAGATGCAGTGATAATGACATTAAGAAATAAAGCTGAACTGAAACAAAAATACAGTAAAAATGTTCTGCGTTATTTATCATAACGATATTGTAGCCATTACTAAGAACGTTTGATAACATTTACTGTTATTGTATTTCGGAGTTTTGTAAAAGAAGAACAAGTACTTGGTTGGTAACACACAGATGTATGAAACGGCTGCATAACTTTAAATAAATTTTGAAAAAGAAATACAAATATCCAGCCTAACCTTTCCGATACATTAATGGTTTCCCATCAACCAGTAAATCTCTGTTATGATCATTTTCCTTCTTGGCGTGTCGCATATTATCAATATGACACTTGTCAGCTATTTTATTGATCAGCTCATCAGGAAGTTCTACCTTCAGAAACGTGGCTACTTTTCTTACACCTTCTTGCAAATCCTATGAAAACATAATATTGAATGTGTCAGAACATGCGCTCCAAGAGAAATAAAAGAGAAAGCAATGATCAGAAATTAACTTGCACTGTCAATGCAAGACACTAAAGGAAACGAAACATAAACATAAAGCAACGGCATCAAAACTAAAACAAGCGCTGTCATATAACAGCATATGTCGCCTGCTTCGTGCCTTAAGCTACCTATGGTTTCACATAAATATGAGATAGGTTTTAAAAAAATGCTCTTACATTGAGTATTTTTATAGGATTTTATTCAACTATAAATATATTCCAAACATAGCCTGGCTCCATCAAATAGTATTCGAAGTATTAGGCAAAATCAGAAAAAATATAGGTCACGCTGACATACTGCCCTACATATACACTTTGAAGCGAATCATCGGGTCGCATGGAACTATCGTGTGAAAATTCCAAACAAATAGTTTTCAAGATGTATGTTAAACCACTATATAAATTATAGGCCACAATTGACTTAGATATATTTGAGGCCACTCATTTGGTCACGTGTAATATAATATACAGCTCGAGGTTTTTTCCATCAAAACGTATTCAGATATATGGCAAAATCACTGAAGCATGAACTATATTCATACTGACTACGATGTATTAATAAAGATCAATGATCGGGTCACATGGAACTAATAACCCGGGTGTGGCATTACTTTATCATTAGGTCTCAAAGATAAAAGGTAAAATCACTGAACTATGAAATATAATAAAAAATAAAAAAGCTGACTTAAGATGCAAAGAATACATATAAGAATAAAAACAGGAAACTCGGTTTTATTGAGTTTACTCTTGAACAGCACTGCTGCAAGTTTGAATACCAACTACCCCCCCCCCCCCCCCACACACACACACACTCACACACCCGGTATCGATTTCAGTGGTACTGGGTTTTCAAATTACGCGCTATGGACTCGATGCATCCAAAGAAAATTTTGAAAAATCAGGGAGAATAGGTATTGTCAATATTGACTAATTCCTCCAAATATCTAGAAGTCGAGCTTAAGGCTTCAATGATTTCAGATTGGTTTTCAACTGATAGGGACATTATGAAGTCACTTTCATAATCAAACGAGAACAGATCAGCCAAAGGGGTGCGCGTTCCGCTGTTGGTATTTCCATTAGGGTCTAGTTATTTCATTTATTTGTTTCTTTCCCTTTGGTGTCTCTGGTGGGAGCTGATGGTTATCGATTCCTGATCATTGCGCTCAATTCTATTTTGTTTCCTACAAAATTTATGATAAACGCGATGATTTTGATTTTGAGATAATAAATTTTCCTTTCTTGGATGGTGATGTCTCTCACGCGGCATCCTCTGGCGTTTATATTTCGCAGTTAATTCGATTTGCCAGAGTGTCTTGTCATGTAACTTACGTCAACACTCGTAATAAATTGTTAACTGCTTAACTTCTTAATCAGGGTTATCGGTATCATAAACAACGCAACGCTTTTTCAAAATTTTATAGACGTCATTCCGATTTAATTTCAAAATTTAATGTTGGGCTATCTCTTCTGCAACATCTCATCTATCGGAACCATAATTTTATGGTGACTTAGTATATAAATTCAGAAAAATATATACAATGTAAATACAATAACTTCAGCACCCAATTTCGTCAAAAAACCTTCGATATAAAAAGATAGGGTACAACATAAATGTTATATGACACAATGCGTGCATGGTAGTTAACCCAATCACGCTTGACAACTTTGCCCCTATGTTTAATTGCACGCCGGTGGGTCAGGCCTTAGAGTCTATGACGGTTCCAGCCTAAAGGCTTAATGAGAATTAGAGAATATTTAATTGTATGTAATGTTGGTTGGTGCCTGATGCTCTGTCTCTAGTCGGGCCCATCGGAGTCTAACTATTAGTTTTTTTTTGCTCCAGCATTTCAGTGGTTTCTTGCTGTCGCGTCCTTTCCGTTATTTCATCTCTGTGGCTGTTTGATTTTTGTGTTCACGGAGATGTTGCATTGATGAGTTAGGAAGCCTTTGTGCGGACTGAACAAATTATTTGTCCACATCACGACGGAAATAAGGGCGAGGATTGTGGCCATGTAAAATCGATTTAAGCCCCGAGTGGCATTCGTTTCACTGGCCGTTCCGAGGCGGTTCTTTTGTCGCGGTTTATTTTTGCTATATTTTGTCTTTGAGTGTGTGTATCGCTTATATTGTTTTGTTTTGGATGGCCAATTGGCCATTTTATGGGAAAGTAACTGTCTCTTTGGCTTTCCGCTATTGGTGTTTCTATGAGGATTTAGTTGTTTCGTGTTTGTGCTTCTTTCCCTTTGGCGTCTCCGATGGGAGCTGTGGGTTTCCTGATCATTGCCTTCACTTCTATTTTTATGTTTTTTATACGATCTGACTCTTTAATTTTGGTGCTAAGTCAACTTAGAGTTGTCATAGACTTATAATGGGGAAAAAAGAAAACTATCATTTACTGCTAAACCCTTCAAGAGATTTTGACGAATTTTCATAGAAATTTCGCTTAAGCAATGTTCTATCTGTCTGATGATTTTAGGCCTTCTGCTTATTTTAATAGTTGCCACAACCAAAATCAACCAACAACAACAACAACAAAAAATATTTAAAAATCATCTCCACAGAAATCATATGCTGTATGAGACTGAGACTTAATATAAATATTAACCATATTGGCCGTTACAGGTTCCGAGGTATTTTTAGCTCACCAGACCCGAAGGTTTTCGGAAAGCTAATAGGATGGGCAGGTCTCCGTTGTCATCGGTCATTAAGCGTTAACACATTCAATCGATTTCTCCTCTGAAACCACGAGGTCGATAGGGTCCAAATTAAATCTTTAGCGTCCTTGGACTGGGGCTGTCATGGTGTATTAAAATACAGCGGGCAGTGCCCACCTGAGCTTTTGCAAGCATAGTAGCACATACGCCTCTCGTACTTTTCTGTTTTCGCTCGCGTGGTCATTTTGTTACACCAAGCAGAACCATTGTAGTAATTTTGATAAAGGGGCATGAGGGGAACATGGGAACATTCCTGTCAAAATATTTTGAAATAAGCCATTGGCCTAGTTGGAGATGTCACAAAAAAAGTTTCTATTTCAGGTCTTGCGGTCATTCTGTTCAACCTTATGGAAGAATTTAAGCAAGTTTGGCAAATGCACACCAGAGGGATATTTGTCTAAAACTATTTGGATGTCGGGCCATTGACCTAGGAGATGATGCCGTTTAAATGATTCTGTTTTCTATTTTGTAGCTCTGGCGGAAACATTTTAGCAATTTTGGTAAAGGGACATAAGAGGAACACTCTTGTATAACATATTCCTGTCAAATCATTTTCAAATCAGGCCATCGGTTTTGTAGAAGATGTCGTTTAAAGTTGTTTTTTTTTTATTTGTTTTGTTTTTTGTTTTTTAGCTTTAACGGCCATTTAGTTCTACCCAGTTTGTTTGATTTGAGGTTCAACGTCCCCGTCAACACGGTAAAGGTCATTTTGGAGACGTTGCTTCCAATTTTGTGGGACTTTTACCCGACATTGAGATGAAATGACATCTCAAGCCCTGCCGCTCAATAAAACCAATAGGGTGTATAAGCATGGACGGGCCGACTCCCACCGCTTTGCCTGGGCAGGCGCACTGCAGCTGGTGTTGTGCCATGTGGCGGCCGTAAAACGTCTCCCCGTACATCAACCATAGTGCAGTTTATATTTTACTTTTGGTCCTTTGAGATCAGCGTGAATATTCTGAGAAATCGGAAATAACTATTGGTTTGGACTCATATTCTAGACATGTTTTTAATTATTTGGACCCCATTTTGATTTATATCAGTCTTTGAATCGACTGCCTATTCGAAATTCGCAAAATTGCAGTATGTTTCCTCTGGCTTTCTTTGCCGGATCATTACAGGGTCACTGATGAGGCTTTATTAGCCGAAACTACGTAGTATGACCCATCTTCTTTCTTATGAATGTTTCCATTGCTCTTAAAGGAACTCATTTTTGATTTTTATTTGCCTTCACTGCAGCTTGTGTTGTGCCGTGTGGCGGCCGTAAAACGTCTCCCCGTACATCAACCATAGTGCAGTTTATATTTTACTTTTGGTCCTTTGAGATCAGCGTGAATATTCTGAGAAATCGGAAATAACTTGGTTTGGACTCATATTCTAGACATGTTTTTAATTATTTGGACCCCATTTTGATTTATATCAGTCTTTAAATCGACTGCCTATTCGAAATTCGCAAAATTGCAGTATGTTTCCTCTGGCTTTCTTTGCCGGATCATTACAGGGTCACTGATGAGGCTTTATTAGCCGAAACTACGTAGTATGACCCATCTTCTTTCTTATGAATGTTTCGATTGCTCTTAAAGGAACCCATTTTTTATTTTTATTAGATCCTCTAAGCGGTTTACCAGTACACGTGTGCGGGTCGGTTTCAGCTCTGCATGTAAGCATCATGCAGCCCATATATTTCTTCAAGCCGTTCTACCCAGCGGAATCATATAAGCAACTTTGGTATAGGGGCATAGGAGAAACATTTTTGAGAAAGTATTTTGAAATCGGTATCATGCAGCCCATATATTTCTTCAAGCCGTTCTACCTAGCGGAACTTATTAGCAACTTTGGTATAGGGGCATCGGAGGAACAGTTTTGAGAAAGTATTTTGAAATCGGGCCATCGACCTTGGAGAAGATATCATTTACTTATTTTTGTATATTTTTCAGCTGTAGTGGCTTTTTCATTTAACCTAACGAAACCATTATAGTACTTGTGGTAAAGTGGCAACAGAGAAACATTTGTGTGAAGTTATTTAGAAACTGGACTAATGGCTATGTGGGTCTCTGGTGGCCATTTTCTTCAACAAATTTGTTAAAGGGCATCAGAGGTGCATTTATGTCAAATTATTATGACTTTGTGACGACATCATTGACAGAACACAAAACGAGACAGACGGCGGACACCTGACACTGGCCGATCACAAAAGCTCACTTTGAGCAACTTGTGCTCAGTTGAGCTAAAATATACACTGGACGACACACAATGACCATATTGAATCAAAAGAGAAGGCCCGCCTAGAAACAGTCAGTAAACGCTTTCCTGTGTTTTATTGTTTCCGGGGTTCCCGTGAGCAGTTACGGCAGAGATTATTGCATGTGCATGTATGCCTCTGCGATGGCTTGCTGGTCGTGCTGTGGGTTGATTAGAATTGAGTGAAGTGTCATGTGGACGGCAAGGATACCGTTTATATATAAATAATAAAAATAAGCAACAGAAGAAGACAAAGACGAAGAATAATTGCATGTTCCTTACGTTTCGGATGTATCCTATTGTCAAATATAAATTTCAGAATACATCGTTACCACTTATAATGAATTCAGTATATGTCATTATCTACTATTTACAATGACCAGACTTTCAAATTGCATTACCTGTTTCATGTCTTCATAATACAAGTTCAATAAAGGATAGTCAGGATTCTCTTTGCTAAATCTTTCCCATTCTAATTCATACTGGAACCAAGGAGATTGTACATCTGTAAATGAAAGCATAGCTTTAAATATTTATATATGTAGAAATATTTTGCATGTGTAAGATTGCAATAAATATTTTGCGTCATTATCTGATTCACTCCATTGATTTTACTTAACTATCTTGTGTTGAAATATACTCCAGTGGTTGTTCTTTTTGGAGCGTTTAACGCCGCTGGGTCAGGTCTCAGATTCTATGACGGTTTCAGCGTAAAGGCTTATGTTGGTTTGTACCTGATGCTCTGTCTCCGGTCGGGCCCATCGGAGTCTAACAGTTGGTTTTCTTTTGCTCCAGCATTCCAGTGGTTTCTAGCTTTCGAGTCCTCACTGTTGTTTCATCTCTGTGGTTGTTTGATTTTTGTGTTCGCGGAGATGATGCACTGATGAGTTGGGAGGCCTTCATGCGGACTGAACAAATTATTTGTATTAATCGCGACGGAAGTTTTGTTTGTTTGATTGTTTGTTTGATTTGAAGTTTAACGTCCTCGTCAACACTGTATAGGTCATTTTGGAGACGTAGCTTCCAATTCGGTGGGACTTTTACCCGACACTGAGATGAAATGACATCTTGGGCCCTGTCTTCAAATGAAACTAATAGGGTTTCAATAGCATGGACGGTCCGACTCGCACCACTTTCCTTGGAAGGCTCAGAACCTCCAAGCGGTTTACCGGTACTCACGTGCGGCCAGTTTCAGCTCTGCGTGGAAGCATCATGCATCCCAGTCTATTTCTTCAAGCCCCGATGGGCGGGGGCCGCGCGACGGAAGTAAGGTGATGATTGTGGCCACGTAAAATCGATTTAAGCCCCACCAAGTGGAATTTGTTTCCGCTGATCGTTCCAAAGCGGTTCTTCTGTCGCGGTTTATTTTTGTTTGGTTGTTTGATTTGAGATTTAACGTCCCCGTCAATACTGTAAAGGTCAGTTTGGAGACGTTGCTTCCAATTATTTTGGGACTTTTACCCGACATTGAGATGAAATGACATCTTAAGCCCTGTATCCCCATGAAACCAATGGGGTGATAAGCACGGACGGTCCGACTCGCACAGCTTTGCCTGGGCAGGCTTAGATCCTCTTTGCGGTTTACCAATACTCGTGCGCAGGCGCACTGAACGCGTGTTTTTTCTGCTCATCTGTCAACAGATGGGGATTCCATCTAGCACAGCTCTTTCTCATTTTCAAATCCCGTTTCAGAATTGTATGAGCTGCTCCTAATGAGATGCCAATTATACTAGCTATTTGCCTAGTGGTGTATCGTGCATCGGTAGCAACGATTTCTTTCACTCTAGCAACCATCTTGGCAGTAGTTGCTCTTTTCGGCCGACGATCATGTGGTGTATCTTCTGTTGAGCCTTCCCCACAGCTGAATTTCTTACACCAACGAAAAACTGTCGGCAAAGACATTTCATTATGCCCATAAACCGAACATATTTCATCAAAAATGTCTTTGGACCGTATACCAAGGATACAACGATTCTTAATATAGGACCGTATTTCAACGGCGTACTCTGACCTTCTTCCAACCATTTTTCCACTGACCGTTCCCAGGAGGTTCTTCTGTAGGGGTTTATTTATTTTGTTGTTTGTTACTTACTGTGTGTATCACTTGTGTGTTTTTAGTTTGGATGGCCATATGGCCATTTTGTGGGAAAGTAATGGTCTTTATGGCCTTCCTTTGTTTAGGTTTCTATTATGGTCTGGTAGCTTAATGTTGGTGTTTCTTTCCCTTTGGTGTCTTTGATGGGGGAGTAAGTTAATTGTATCTATTCCTGATCTTTGTTTTACTTCTACTTTGTATTAGTATACTAGAGTAGACAGTGTTTATCAAACGATATACATGGCTAAAAGGGACGGATTTTATCAGGTTTGGTATCAATGTATAGGTAAAATGTTTTTCTACGCTGTGATATTTATTTTTAGGTGATTTTCGCATTAGTGCATGAGAAAACGTTCTACTTGCATTCATATTTGAACAGTCCTCGCAGTTTGTCTTTGAATACGTGTATCGCTTATATTTTTTTGGTTTGGATAGCCAATTGGCCATGTCGATTTTAAAGCAACTTTCCTTTTGGTTTTCCGCTATTGATGTTTCCATTAGAATCTAGTGATTTCGTGTTTGTGTTTCTTTCCCTTTGGTGTCTCCGATGGGAGGTGTGAATCAATTGTATCGATTCCTTTTATTTCCTAAGACTTACAAAATCCATTTTTACCCATAAACATTGGCAGAAACAAAGGGCAGTTCTCCCAAAAATAGTTTGTTGGTACTCGTTAGAACCACTTATATGTTTGGTGCAGAAACAAGACATATATGCCAACTTGCCAACAAAGATATCTGTTACGAGCCAGGCGTAGCAGAAAGAAAAATCAAACAAGCCTTTTGGAAAAATTTAACAAAATTGATTTACAAGTTATCTTTAACCTGTAGATGTAAAAAAATTAAATGTACTTAGTTCTGTTATGAAATATCCTTGAATGAATCTATTTTCCTTGATCCCACAGAATTCACAGTCCAAAATGAAAAGCAATATCCTTTAACAATCCAACACAGAATTTTAAAATAACTTTTCTTTTAAAGTAGAAGTAAAACAAAGATCAGGAATTGATACAATTAACTTACTCCACCCATAAAAGACACCAAAGGGAAAGAAATACAAACATTAAGCGACCAGACCCCAAACTTCGAACTCCAAAGTCTGACTCAATGGGAAAAATCAAGCTCTTTTATAGACCCTAAGATTTCTCTAGAATGTTCCACAGGGCTGTTGAATAAGATGATGTAATTTTCTAAAAATAATGCAAACCTTAACTTTCTGGAAGGTTCTGAAGTACTTTTCCTTGTAAACATGTTGTTTACAAAACTGAAATTAATCTGTGACTCAGTTTCGAGAATCTTCTATAAGAAGATTAACAAGATATTTATAGCACTATAGGTCACCAAGTGGGGTGAAAGTGGGAATCAGAAAAATTAATTCTTATGTATAACACTCCCCTTCTTCGAGGAAAAGAAAGTTTTATGCAATAAAGCTTTCTTTTGCTTTTAGAATGATAAAATATTGAACATAGCATATAAAATTACATATATCTACAATCTACTTCGGTATGAAAGAAAAACACAATTCCCGACACTGCTCAAGCTCTTGAAAGAGCATCAGGGATAATGTTATCTCACCTTTGATATGTCTTATGTCTAAATTATATTCTTGTAGCACAAGACTCCACCTGAGCAACCGCAGATTTTTGTTTTTCATTTTATGTATGAAAGTCAGTGCATTGTGATCACTGAAAACAACAATCGGCGCAGCAGTAGGAGTAAGATAAATTTCGAAATGTTGCAGAGCAAGCATCAGAGACAAGCATTCTTTCTCTATGGTAGAGTAATTTCTCTGATGCTTATTAAACTTTTTGGAAAAGTAGCAAACTGGATGATCCACACCATTTTCCTTTTCCTGCAACAAAACACTGCCTGCACCTACATCACTAGCATCTACAGCTAGCTTAAACTCCTTTTCAAAGTTTGGTGCTAAGGGAACTGGTTCACTTTTGAGTATAGCTTTAAGCTTATCAAAAGCATTTGGGCATATTGCATTCCAATGGAATGTTGTTCTTTTGCTGAGCAAATTTGTCAAAGGCTCAGCAATGACAGAGAAATCATTACAGAACTTTCTGTAATAACAAGCCATACCAAGAAATCGCATCAGCTGTCCTTTGCACGTGGGCACGGCAAAATTTGAGATAGCCTCAACTTTAGCATCATTGGGTTTCACATGACCTTGACCTACCTCATGACCTATAAATGTCAAACTTGCATGGCAGAATTCACTTTTAGCAAGATTGATTGTCAATTTGGCATTACTCAGTCTATCAAAGAATGCTCTAATAGTCCCAAGATGTTGATTCCACTGGTCATTGTATATGATAGCGTCATCGATATAAGCACTGCAGCCTTCCAGTGTCTTTGATGGGTGGAGTAAGTAAATTGTATCAATTCCTGATCTTTGTTTTACTTCTACTTTCCAGTCCTGCAATTACCATGTTTATTAAGCGCTGAAATGTTGCCGGAGAGTTTTTCGTTCCAAATGGCGAGACTTTATAGTTATATAATCCGTCTGGTGTTGTGAAAGCCAAAACCTCCTTTGCTCTATCTGTGAGTGGAATTTGCCAAAATCCTTCCAGAAGGTCGAATTTCGTTATGTATTTGGCATTCCCGATGTTATCAATGCAGTCCACCAATCTTGGAATAGGAAAGCTATCTGTTTTACTTAAGGAATTAACTTTCCTAAAATCTGTACACATACGATATGTCCCACCAGGTTTTGGTACAAGAATACAAGGAGAACTACATTCCCTTTGGCTTGGTTCAATAAAGTCATTGTCCAATAAATACTGAACTTCTTCTTTAAGATATTTTTGTTTCATAGGATTCATCCTGTATGGATGTTGCTTTAAAGGGTTAGAACCATTTATGTCCACATCGTGAAATATTTTGTCTGTCCGTGTTGGAATGTCAGGAAATAAGTGTTCATATTCAAATATCAGTTGTTTCAGTTTATTCTGCTGATTTGGCTCTAGATGTGACGGTTTCTGGTTGAGATTCCTCAGAATGTCAGAATTCTGAAGTTTTGATGATGTGGGATCCGATTTCACTGAATTAATATCCTCACAGTCATTGTCACACAAATTAAGTGGAACAGAGCTTAAACTAAATTCACTGATTTTATTGATGCATTGCCTCTATCAATGTATGCCTTAAGCATGTTAATATGACACAGCTGCTTCAGCTTGCGCCTCCCAGGAGTGTTTATTATGTAATTTACATCAATGGTCTTTTTGTCTAAAGTGTATGGACCATAAAACCTGGCTTGCAAAGACTTTCCAGGAATAGGCAAAAGAGCTAGTACCTTATCACCTGGTTTAAAATTCCTTTATTTTGTCCCTATGTCATATAGCTGTTTCATTTTTCTTTGGGCTTACTGAATATTGGTGCGAGCAGCCTCACAAGCTTTTGAAATTCTAGTTTTAAAATCCGACACATACTGGAGTAAATTCAAGGAAGTGTCATCATTAGAGAGAATTTTCTTTTTCAGAAGTTTCAAAGGACCACGAACAGTATGGCCAAATACTAATTCAAATGGACTTGAGCCAAGAGATTCTTGCACAGATTCTCTTACAGCAAATAAAAGCAGATGGATGCCTTCATCCCAATCCTTCTCTGTGTCAAAGCAATATAATTTATCGTGTTTTCAATGTTTGATGGAATCTTTCAAAGGCGCCCCGACTTTCAGGATGATAAGCCGATGACTTATACTGTACAATGCCTAGTTCATGCATTACTTGTTGAAAACTTCCAGACATGAAAATTTGAACCTTGGTCTGACTGAATAGATTTGGGAGACCAACAAAGGTGAAAAACTTCACTAAGGCTTTGACGATTGTTTTAGTTTTGATATTTCTTAGTGGAATGGCTTCAGGAAACCGTGTGGAAACACACATAATAGTCAAAAGATATTCAAAGCCAGATTTAGTTCTGGGCAAGGGACCCACACAGTCTATAATTATTCGACTGAAAGGTTCATCAAAAGCAGGTATAGGCTGCAAATGAGCCTTAGGTATAATCTGATTGGGTTTCCTACCATTTGGCATATATGGCAGGAGCTACAATGCTGAGAAACATCTGATTTTAACCCAGGCTAGTAAAAATGATTAAGAATCTTGTGATAGGTTTTATTTACACCTTAATGTCCTGACATGGGAGTTTCATGTGCCAAGTTTAATATTTCGGGACGGTAAACCCGTGGAACCACTATCTGGTGGTTGACAGTCCACTCGTCTTCTGCTGAGGCGTCTGGTGGACGCCATTTTCTCATAATAATGTCATGTTTGATATAATAACAGACTGGGACCTGAGATACTTCCTGCTCATCTAAAGCCCTTTCAAACAAAGGCGAAATTTCAGGATCATTGTGCTGTTCTATGACTAGTTGAGACCCGGACATTTTGTCTTTGCCTAGATCGAAAGATGAGTTATTCTCATGAAAATCTGTCTGCTTATCAGGCAGGCTTGAAGACAGAGACCTTGTTATCTCGTCATTAAAAGACTGGCCCAAAATGGCATCAGTGAAATCAAAATCCTGTTTCCCATCAGTTTGCTTGGCCTTACGTGCCCTAGCCCTTGTGACGGCACTAGAGGGATAAAGATCAGGAATTTCCTGCTCAATGGGATCAGGCGGTTGGTCTATGCAAGGTTTATAAGTCAAAAGTAGGTTTACCACAACCTTATCTCCAGCTAAGTCATTACCTAGCAATAAATGAACACCCTTAAAAGGTAAAGAAGGTCTAAAAGAATATTGAGAATTAGAGAGAACTATATAATTCAATGTAATGTTGGTTGGTGCCTGATGTTCTGTCTCTGGTCGGCCCCATCGGAGTCTAACTGTTGGTTTTCTTTTGCTCCAGCATTTAAGTGGTTTCTTGCTGTCGAGTCCTCACCGTTGTCTCACCTCTGTGGTTCTTTGGTTGTTTGTGTTCACGGAGATGTTGCACTGATGAGTTAGGGGGACTTCATGCGGACTGAACAAATTGTTTGTCTAAATCGCGACGGAAGTAAGGGCGGGGGTTGTGGCCACGTAGGGTCGATTTAAGCCCCTCAGTGGAAATCATTCCACTGACCGTTCCAAGGCGGTTCTTCTGTGGCGATTCATTTATGTTGTTGTTTGTTACTTACTGTGTGTTTCACTTATGTCTTTTTTATTTTGGATGGCCATATGGCCATTTTGTGGGAAAGTAACTGTCCTTATGGCCTTCCTTTGTTTAGGTTTCCATTATGGTCTGGTCGCTTAATGTTTGTGTTTCTTTCCCTTTGGTGTCTTTGATGGGTGGGGTAAGTTAATTGTATCGATTCCTGATCTTTGTTTTACTTCTACTAATACCAACAGCCACTGAACCGGATACCAAGTCTGATGACAAATAAACGTTATGAAGCGGAACATTAACAAATCCATATTCCACACCCTGAATAAGGACACTTTGGCCCAAAGAAGTCTTCTCGGAAAAAGGCAGAGTATCTGCAAGAATAAGGGATTAAGAACCTCCGGCATCTCGTAAGATTTTAATTGTGGTAGGATGGGCATAACTGTCAACATTTAGTGACACAAAACCATCTATTAAGAATGGTTCATAAATCTCCATAACTGAATCAGTCTCAGATAATTTCGTATCAGAAAGAGTTTCCTCCCTTACACAAGACTGTGGTTTTGGCCTTAAAGAAGTCAAGCCTGTAGGCTTAAGTTCCTCTTGTCTTTCTCTTTCTTTTCTTCGCTTTAATTTTAAACATTCAGAGATCAAATGACCTGTATTTTTACAATAATACAAACTACTTGAGATTGAGATAAGGGATCCTGGTCTTTGTTTTCATCAGAAGGTTTTGAATAATTCTGGCGTCTATTTTCACCAGAAGCTTTGGAAGATTCTGGAATTTATTTTCACCAGAAAGTTTGGGCATAGTACTAGATGTATGGCTATAATTACCAGATGGATTACTAGGATAGAATCTTGGACCTGTCTGTGGATTATGAGGTTTTTCGAGGATAAGGCCTGTTCACAAATGAGACTTTACGAGTCAAAACATAATCATCTGCCAAACGAGAAGCTTCCTCGAAAGTTTCAACCTGTCTCTCATCGAGAAAAGATTTGATGTCTGAATTTATGCACCATTTGAACTCTTCAACAAGGACAAGTTGTCTAAGTTTGTCATGATCAGTGCCTACCTTTTCAGAAGAACACCACCTATCAAATAGATGTTCCTTGGTTCGAGCAAATTCTACATAGGTCTGGGAAATTTCTTCTTTACAATTCCTAAATTTCTGCCTGTAGGCCTCAGGGGCCAACTCATATGCCTTAAGAATAAGCTCCTTAACCAGATCATAGTCTGAGCTTTGCTCGACAGTCAGCTCAGTGTAAATGTCTCTAGCCTTTCCGACAACAACGCTTTGCAAAAGTAAGGTCCAATGCTCTTTTGGCCATTTTAAATTTTCTGAAACTTTTTCAAAATGCAAAAAATACTTATCTACCTCTTTTTCCTGAAATGGCGGAATTAATCGGATGTGCTTTGTGGCATCAAAGTAACTACCAGAGTCAAAACCAGGGGTAGGTTTCATCCTATCTTGACCCTGGAGTTCCAATTCCCTTATCTTTAATTGAAAATGCCATTTTTCTCTTTCTATTTCTAGTCGCTCTTCTTTTTCGAATTTTTTCTTTCTCAAGACGTTCCTCCATTTCTAATCTTTCCATCTGCATTTGTCTCTGAATTTTTCTTTCTGTTTCCTTCTCTCTTTCTTCAATTTCTCTTTGCTTTTCCTTCTCTCTTTCTTCCATTTCTAACCTTAACTTCTCTAATTCAAATTGCCTTCCTATTTCAATTTGTCTCATTTGTAATTCAGTATGTGAAACCATAATGAGAGACAAAGCAGATGGATCAAAAAATTCTTCATCAACAAAAAACTGTACCAAAATATTCATAATTTCATGTTTTATCATGTTTGTTTTGATAGCAGTGACCCCATAATTGGATGCAATATCTAGCAAATCTGTCCTTTGGCCAGATTAAACAACTCCTGAGTAGGCTGAGCCAAAAAGCTTCTCAAATCAAACGGCATGTTTGCTTTTTGTTTGTATTATAAAGAAATTATGGTAATACAGATTGAGGTTAATTTGACAAAGATTGTTTTCTGAAATGACAAGCCCAACAAAAATTTCAGATGAAATGACTAGTACTATTTCACCTGAAATAACAATTCACATGACATGAGAATTCACATGAAAATGACAATCCCCTATATGCCTATGGGGAAATACCAATCTTTTGAAGCAACTGCCAAGTCTATATTCGATAAAAAATGACAATTACTTGCCTACAAATGAAATGTCATTCCTAAAATGCTCAAGTTGTTTTTATCCCGGACGAACCCCCAATTTCTGTTACGAGCCAGGCGTAGCAGAAAGAAAAAGCAAACAAGCCATTTGGAAAAATTTAACAAAATTTATTTACAAGTTATATTTAACCTGTAGAAGTAAGAAAATTAAATGTACTTAGCTCTGTTATGAAATCTATTATGAATCTATTTTCCTTGATCCAACAGAATTCACAGTCCAAAATGAAAAGTAATATCCTTTAACAATCCAACACAGAATTTAGAAAAAACTTTTCTTTTAAGCCCAAACTTCGAACTCCAGAGTCTGACTTAATGAGAAAAATCAAGCTCTTTTATAGACTCTAAGATTTCTCTAGAATGTTCCACAGGGCTGTGGAATAAGATGACGTAATTTTCTAAAAATGATGCAAACCTAAACTTCTGGAAGGTTCTGAAGTACGTTTCCTTGTTAACATGTTGTTTATAAAACTGAAATAAATCTGTGACTCAGTTTTCGAGAATCTTCTATAAGATATTTATAGCACTTTAGGTCACCCAGTGGGGTGAAAGTCGGAACCAGAAAAATAAATTCTTATGTATAACATATCGGTGTTTGAGATATGGAAAATGCATAATATCATAATATCATACGGTTGTATTATTCAAAAGAACCCCACATTTCGCTGTAATACTTACAGAATCCGTTTTCACCCGTAAACATTGGCAGAAATGCAGAGAAGTTTCCAACCTTCTCGTAGGTTTGCAGTTTCTGGCAATGATTGTAAAATGACACACATACATCTTTCGGATTTCTCATTATGTGTAAAATTGGAATTCTTTTCCGGACTGCTTTTTGTGGCACGAATTGTAAGGGAAAGTGAAGATTAAGGATCCTGAAAAGTATATATGCATCAATAATTAATGGCTGCACACTTTTGATAAATTTTAGATTGTAGAAAAAATGGTATTTCTGCTTAAGGATTCCAGTCACGTTGTTTGAGCAGAGTGGCATGCCCTTATTTATACACACCAACTACAATCATAGTTTCCAGTAACATTTTGTCACAGTCATGCATGAACTGTTAAAACTAATGAGTAATGTTTGAACCGATTTGTGCATTAAGGGATCAATTAAACAGAAAATGCAGTTGTTTCTGTCAAATGAATCTGCTTGATTTTCTTACTTGGTTGATGTGAGAATCGTAGACAGTCGGTTTATCGAAAAACAATTGAAACTTCCAAACAATTAATCAATACGGAGCACACCCATTCGCCTGGAGAAATTAAATGTCGATGAATGGAGGGCAAATTCTGGCAATGGAAAAAAAATTGTGATGACCTACTTTCAAGGAAGAATGTCATTGGAAATGGAAATCTTATCCTTGATTCGATGAAAGCATGTTACACCCACAGCCCCCTGGGTTAGATAGTACGCGAGGCTGCACATTAAAAGCACGGTTTGCACATATTAACCAATGATGTGTTTAGTAAAATAGAAGTGGCGGCAATGATCAGGAAGCACGTATAAACTGCAGAGTATACATTCGGAATATCACAAATTATCATATGTAAAAAGAACTTTTAACTGAGGGGCATTTGTTTATTTTAAATACACCAGTCTAATATGATAAAATCATTTCACGACTCTTCTAATATCAACTTCTAATATCAACTTCTTCAGTTGTAAATATACACCAAATGTGATCGTAGACGGTAGTTCTTATACGAACCGACAGTATTGTCTGTTCAAATTAACCCAGAACAGTGAATACATTTTGAATACATTACGCGGTAAATGCATTAGGTAGTTTTAGCTTCGTGCGTTTCCGTAACTCAACTAGAACAACTTATTAGACAAAATACGTATTTCTTGATAAATAAGTATGCGTTGGTTGAGTGGTAGTGTATATGTTTTGAACTCGCGAGGTCTGGGTTCGAGTGCTGTTTGTTGTTCCTTCAATGTCTTTATTTGTTTATTTATTTACTTATTTACTAAATATTTCTATGTTTCTTTTTTCATCATTTATTAAAAGCTAACTTTGAATTTCTGAATTATAACATAACAATGCATCTCAATCTATTCCACCGGTAGTTTTCGTGCTGCTGGCATAACCATCACTTCTGCGATGCGTTGAATATACGAGCGCCTAGATTTTCTGCAGAAAGAGGCTGCCAACGTTTGAGATGATCTGCTTTGGCTGTGACCCAGTGAGCGGAGGGATTTGAGTTTACTGTCTGTGACTGTAAATTAGTACAGGACTAATGACGAGACATGTCCGTATTCAGAAAGAATCTTTACCATGCCGAATCAGTGAAAAGGACAATATTATTTTTTAAATTCTTCATACAATAATAATAATAATGATAAAAAAGGGTCTGGGCCTTCTGGTTTCAGAAAAGAAGATTTTTTTCAAGTTTTCCCCTATATGTCTATGTAAATAAGTTTTGAAAAGTTAGATCCTTTGGAAGCAAAGAATACACCAAATAAACGAAAATAGCAGACTCGGTTTCATTGAGTCTGTTAATGACCAGTACTGAAATGTGCTACACCGGCCACGCCCCTAGCACCGGCTTAAGCAGAACTCTATTTTCAAAATGATTCTAAATGATATCAATGATCCCAAAGGACAAGAAAATATAATCTGCACTATGATGGATGGGCCTTGCCGTTTCAGAGATTAAGATTTTTTAAGTTTTCAGTAAAAACAAAATCTATTTTTGGCTCCTGTGACCTAGATGTGCGACGGACCGAAACCATTTGAACAAAGTTGAAAGGGGACTACCTAAGGATCATTCCTGTGAAGTTTGGTCAAAATGCTATCAGTGGTTTGGGAGATGCCGTTTGAAGAAATTGTTTACGGACGGACGCACGCACGATGGACGGCGGACAAAAAGGGATCCCAAAAGCTCACCTCGTTACTACTTGACAGGTGGGCTAAAATGGGAAGTAAACTACATTAAAATCAAAACATCGCGCTTATCATAAATTTTAGTTGAAACAAAACCATTTGAAGTGTTCAAATGGAAATCAAGAAACGGGGGTTCGATATCAGAATTATTGGCTTTGTTTAACTGCAGCTCAGAAGGATAAATTTGATTGACCATTTCTTCAAAGAAAGGGTTGTCAATATTTAAAAGATCATCTAAATATCTTGAGGTAGAGTTAAAGGCTTCAATAATGTCAGCTTGATATTGACTAGTAGGTGACATCATTAACTCTTGGTCATAACAAAATAAAAATAAAAAAGCTACAAGTGGAGCACAGTTTGTACCCATTGGAATACCTACGATTTGTCTATGTGGTTACAATCTAAAAGATATGATAAAGCGTCACACATAGTTTGACGAGACCAAAATGTATACTTTCTTTTTATTTGTATCTGATGGAAAGAAGGCACGGCTGTCATTGCATGCAAGGAAAGTAGCGCCCTCTTTATGAAAAGTGCTTTCAATCAAATTAGTAAGTTTTTCCTTCATCAAGTTATGCTGAAAAGTCGAGTATGGAGTGGAAAATCCTATATAGACATTCTAAACGCTAAAAACCTCTAACCGTTAATTTATTAAGTACCCCACCAGAATTCTTTATAGACCATAACATTTTTACATGATCTTTCATACACATTTTTACAATATCTAATAACACGATTCTTAATAACGATGAGACACGAAGTTATAAATTTAGAAAGCTCAGTAGTCGTACAAGAGTCAAATGGAGTTAAAAAGGTTATACACTGTTTAAAGTCATATATGCGTAATGTACATGAATATTTTAACCTGTACCTCGGTGACGGTACTGCATCAAGCTCTTCTGTTGTCCTAAAATCCATCATGACTACCTCTTTAGGATTTTTGTCGTATTGTGAAGTCTTGTTGACTACCATTGTGACAATTTCCCACAACCAGTGCATGCCTGAAATAAACTGCATGATTTAGTAATCTCACTGGATGTCAGATATGCTTCAAGCAATGAAACGAAACCATATATCACTTAAAAAATTTGACGAGACTTACTCTACTCATCATGTGACCAAGTCCGTGAAATGAACACCCCTCTAAACCTCACTATATACAGAGAAAACTGGGGTATACGGAGTTAAATATTATTTTGCTTATTTCTGCTCAAAGACTTCAGAAATGTAGCCATTTTGGAGATGTGAAAAGTGCATTATGTCGCACGGGTGTAATATCGTCACGTGTCTGTTTTTCGAAAGGGAACATGCATGGTTCTCGGTCCTTTAAATTTTGTATAGTTACTCAGAAATGCGGGGAAGTGGACTTTGGACTCTGTAACGGGTCCAACTTAATCCGTTGTTGTAGATCCTGATTTCGACCCTACATATTATAACCGATGGTGTTCTGCTGTAAAATTAAAGTGCTGTCCAGTCCTAAACCCTGGTTCATGTTTGTCTTAATTCATGCATAGTAATTTCATAACATTACCTTGTTGTTGTTTCCTAAACCTTGGTTCATAATTGTAATAATTCATACACACTTATGTCTCTCTGTGTTTTGCTCCGCTGCTCTTTGTTGAGTTAGGATTCCGCCATGACATTTTAAGGGGGATGTAAACCGGCCGTTTTATGATCGGAAATGTCGTTTTAAGGCGACATGTTAGAAGAGCCCTAAAACTGCATTTCCGGCCGTAAAGGGACGACTTACGTCCCCGAGTGGCCATTTTTAAATACAATATTGCAATTCTAATGCATTTATTCACTCCTTTTAAAAACATTTTGTCCTATTCGCACAAAGTGGCAATCGCTGTGACCTGTGTAAAACTAAGCGTCAGCGAATGATAGGGGAGTTACATGGTGACGTCGGGTTTCCAACAGTATAACGCAGGATATACTTTCACAAATTTCGATATTATCCAATCAAACATCGCGTTACATACGCAAGTGCATTGAAATTTTGTATTATTATTGTTAGGCGGGAGTAAGCCTGTCTCTTGTCGTCGTACAGCATCAAAATTTGTGCACCACTTTAGACTTTCCTTCTTGTAATCCTCCGCGGAAAAAAAAACATCATTAAAATACGTGAACGTACCGAAAAACGAAAAAACCTCTGCAATACACTTAAGGAAACCTATCAAGTTTGGCAGGACTGTTTGAAAAATGTCAAAAAAAATGTAAAAATAGGTTTGCTTATTCAATTTTACAAATTAATTTGCGTTGAAGGCTGAGTTCAGAGTCTGGCTGTAGTTTCCTACGCCGTTTCCACAGCTGTTCATCCTTAAAATCATTTCCATTCATCCATCAGTTTCTGGTCGGGACCTTTCCAGCTTTGATATTCTCCTCTCAAGCCTGCCAAACTGTTGGATAGATTTTGAAATAAGTGTAAGGAATCTAAGACGTCTTCCAAAATTACTCAGACACGTCTACTCTGCTACAGCAAGCGACTGTTAGTGCTTAAAATAATAATAAAAAATAAAATTAAATGACTTTGCCTCCTTAACGAGTGGATTGATTTATAAATGATTTCACTTGAATGATTTTGGGGTACTATTTGTCGAAATTGCTCACATCGTTCAACTCTGCTGAACACGATTTTCACAAGAACTTAAAATATATAACTTTTAAAATACTTCTTCCTAAACAAGGAGACAATTTCAGAGGATTTTTTATGGGTGACCCTCTTACAAAAATGCTCAAAATCCTTTCCTCCACTGAACATGATAGCCAACACAGCATAGAAATGTTGGTGTATGTGTGAGTTTGTTTCAACGACATCTCATTATATCATACATATTATTTTTTCGAAGATTTGTACCCTCAAAGTTGTTATCAATGGGAACTATACAATTGTGGATTCTATCTAAAATCCTGTCCCAGTCGGATATTGATGTCTTCTGCCAATGTTTACATCATCCTGTCACAATATCGAAAGATTTATTGTCAAAAACATCTATAATAAATAAGATCGAACATTTTGCAGCTATGCACAACACGCGCCCAATAGCACAGATTTTCTTAATAACATAGAAGTCACCAATACGTTAATGTTTGTTCAAGCCCGACAATAAATGGTTAGATAATAGAGTTCTAACCAAATCTGGCCTTCTCGCCCTACATTGACGGGAAGTACATTTTGTAAATTATTTCAATTGGCAAGCTTAATAAATACAAATTAAACATCAAAATAATCTCTGTTTTAGTCATATGATCAGGTTTTCTAATCCTTCCCCTGGACGCTGTGGCAAGGCTAATCCCTAAATGCTACAAATGGGTATGAGGCCGTGACTACATTTTTCCTTACCTGACTTCATATAAGCGCACACTAAAACGTCATCATCTCTGACATCAAAATCTCTCACATCATATAATTTTTTCTTTAGATCATTTTGCATGAATTTCTCTACCATTTTGTATGGGTAAAAATATCCTTCTTCTTGAATAAAGGTGATTTCTCTCCCACAGCCATCCTTGCCCTTGAAGACTGGCATCTATGAAAACGGAGATGTATCAAAATAAATACATTGCAATTATTCATAACTTTATTTCATTAATAAAGAGGCTTTATGTTTTGGAAGAGTGGCGTGGAATAAAAATTAGTCTTTTAATATTCCTCTAAGAAAAGATACTTTTTTGTTGTTGTTATTGTTTTGTGCTTTCTCACTTCAATTTAAAATGCCGTTCTAAATCGTCAGTCCTCAATATAGCGAATTTACGTCGATATAGAGGTGAACAGTGTCTAACATCGGACGTGAACTAAAAGCCTCTACGTGGGAAACAGATCGGGAAGATATCTAACACATGGTTCACTTGAAATACGTAAAAAAAATAATTCCCTCGGTTGCTGTATAGACAACATTCTACCGAACAGGTAAACACAGCTGTTTCTTATGAATAATTACGTGGGGGTAAACTCTGGTCTAATCCAGATAAAGAATTAGAGTAAAATTGCAATAGCTGAGTGAGTTAAACAACAACGGTGAGCCGCTATGGCATGGTAGGATGCTCATAGCATCAAAACAAGAAGAAAGAATATATCTGCGTAGAATTACAAAATATCCTTACAGATTAAAGATACTTAGAGCTTGCATGATTTCATATAAAATGCACGTTCTTCCACATTGGGTTTTCTGTCCAAATGGTTTTGCTGTTATCTTGTTCCGAAGATAGTACATACCATCGGACACACATTGCCACACCTTCAATGCAACGTAAGGACATTGCATCGATGCTCATACGATGTTGCCTACTCACTGTGTACCTGCTGGGTATCATTCATCAATGTCGATGCAATGTTTTTACTATTGCACGTCAAAGGAAAGAATTGTGTATATAGACCTCATAGTTTTCAGACATGTACAGGATTTCAGGCTTTTGAGGTTGATTTTTCTTCTTGATTTTCAGGACTTTAGATTTTGGTTTCCTCCCTTAATTAATTTATTTAACCAGGCTCATTTCTGCAGTCAGTCAGTTCACGCACAGCATTACATTGTAGATCCTGATCAGATGGATTCTTCAGAAGCCATCTGTATCACAGTGTAGATTCAGAACCCTTCTGATCTGGATCAACACTGTTTGCAAAGGTAATGGTTTAGTGGTGAGGAGGTTATGGGTTAAGTCTGCAAAATCAGGCATTTCACGCATGGAAGAGCTAGATCAGTATAAAGGTTGATACAGCACTTATGAATAAATTAGCATTATTAAAGCTCAGATGCATGATTTTTCCAGCTTTGTGAACGATGAGATATGTGTGGTACAAAACTCTTTTTTTTTTTACTCTGTCTCCGACTGGACAAATCATCAGCAATTAAACATAGTCCTCCACTTATCGCAGGTCATGTACATGTTGGTCTAAGAAATACTCATCGCCTTCCAAAGACTTACAGGCCGGCCTCAAAAGCTCAGTCGGATGCGCGTCTGACCTGTGATCAGAAGGACGCGGGTTCGATACCTGCCGGGGTCGGCAACATTCTTTCATGGAGATTGATCATGAAATCTTTTCTACAGTCATTCTCTCCCTCCCGCTGATTCAAGAAGGGCAATTGTCAGTTTCTAGCGAAAAAATGTGCACTGTACTTGCTAACCGCTAACGTATAAGCCTGCCCAGGAAAAGTGTGGTTAAACTGACCGGCTCAAAAATGACATAAATAGTGTTGATTGGACCGTTAAACTCCAATACAAACAAATCCAAAGACTTAATACAAGATTTTGTTTGTTTTATGGTTTTGCATACCCATCAACACTATTTAGGTCATTTGGAGTCTTAATTACTTTCAATTGAAAGTTCCTCTACCCGAGCAAACCAATATGGTTTATGCAGCGGCCGTAAAGTCTCCCTGTCCTTCATCATAGTGTGGTGTATATTTTCTTGCCCTTTTGGATCATTGACTCCATTGTTGAATTTTGAAAATATCTGATGAGGTCTTATTGACCGAAACTAGCTATTCTGGCACATCTGGCGCAAAAATTCCTTGTATGTTGAAAACTTTTCAGTTCTGTTGTGAGCACTCCTTGCTTCAAAAGGATATTCTTTTCATAGAAAAATTTTTTGTGGGGACGGTCCAATTCGCATCACTTGACCTGGGCAGACTCAGATTTAAGCTGTGTGCTTTCGGAATCAACTCTACGTGAAAGCACAGGGAACGGGAGGTCTCGGGTTCGATCTCGGGCCGCGACATACCAAAGTCGTTAAAAATGGTACTAGCTGCTCCTCGTTTGGCACTCAGATTTACGGGGTAGAGCTAGGACTGGTCGATCCAGTGTCAGGATAATGTGACTGGGTCTGGTATCATGTAATGTGTCTGGGACATGGTACTTCAGTGAGGCAGCACTATAAACGTGAGCATTGAGCTCCCTGTCGCAACCAGACACCGTCGTGATATGACTGAAAAATTGTTGAAAGCGACGTTAAACCCGAATTCACAAACACACACACACACACACACACACACACACACACACACACACACACACACACACGTGAAAGCACAATGCAGCCCAATCTATTTCTCTATTTATTTAATCCTTCGTGTCGAAATTTCTACGGTTAGCAAAATACTGCCAATGTCTGGCAAAAGTTTCCGATTGCTCAGCCATTGTGTTCTATTTAAATATTCAATTGTCACCATTTCCTACACTTAACCCATTGTATATTAGTGGACTCTTCCATTGCTATATGTTAGACACGTTCATTTGTCATTTAAGGAATGTAAGGCCTATTCTTTCGTTCTTATTCTATTTTGACTGAAAATTCATTTAGCAAATAGTGCAGGCCCTGAACAGACGCTCTGTTCTGTGACATCTGATATGGGTTTGCACGATATGTTAGTACCTTTTTCCTACATGCAATGGGTTAAGGAACTCTGTCAAATAGCTGGGTCCGCATGCATATTCTGACAGAATTATCTGCTTATTAGAACCAATACATAATATAATATTTCAATAATATGTACTAGTAACAATTGAATTTAAACAAAAACCTTCACCATCAACTATGTTTGAATTTCATTTTTATAAAACAAAAATGAACTTGATTCTTAATGTAGCACATTAATTTTGACAGAAAAAGCTGCTGAAGGCTTATCAGTGCTTTGTTTACATCTATTCCCCCCCCCAACCGATCAGCTGATTGCTAGTGCAAGGCAGCTGTGCTATTAATAGAAGCACAGAATATTGTCTATTGGTACAAATTTTCGCGGTGCATTTGTTTCTGCGAATTTTTTTATCACTCGATTCCCCGAACAGTATTACATGCGAATATAAGAGTTTTATGAAATACAAATGCGCGTAATTCGTCAATCCGAGAACTTCAATTCCTGAAAACGCACGAATCTGGAAAACCGCGAACATATACATACGCGAAAATAAGTACAATTACAGAAGTTAAGCTGACCCGACATACCGTGCGTAAATAGCGCCACGTCGGCATTACATTAACACAATGGCACCAACGTCTTATAATGACATTCAAATGAATGTAGCGTAATTTCTGACAAACATTGATTAATTTTAGACTGACTTTACGAAATATAAACAACATAAAATGCCACTCGAGAAATATCCCAAGAAAGGACAATTTACACTCTCAAAACAAAACTCGTACCGATTTAAATCCATCAAAATAGACACAAGTAAATCAAAAATTGAGTCTCCGTTACCAGAAGAAGTCGTTTCATCTAATTAAACTTTTAAGGGTGAATTTGACGGATCAAACCATAAAAGTAGGTATACTCAGTATTGAAGAAATCGTATAAATATCTAGACGTCTAGCTGAAAGCTTAAAAACATCCAATTGCATTTCATCAGAACGATATATCGTGAAGTCTCTTTCATAACAGAAGAAGCACAAATCAACCGCAAGTGGTGCTAAACTAAGACCCATCGGAATTTCCACTTTGTTCACATGATTAGGACGCACATCTGATATAGACGGATCCAATGTTTTGAAACGTGACTTTGTTTACATTTAACTCCGCATGCGACAATTACCTCCCCTGGTAAGTACCTCTTTTATACGGTTGGTAATACATGACTGTTGCCCTGTGGTGTCAATGAGAATTTCGAATATTTTTCGTGTAATTAAACTCCTTTCTTCTCCACAAATTAACTGATCCATGTCATTCTGTGTTTTTGAAGTATTAAATGCTATAGAATCAGTCTCTTCTGGCATTTAATCGGACATTTTGTTGCCTAAAAGGCGTTTTAAACCTACCCACCATCATACTGAAAAGTAGTCAATGCGCTTTATTTAACGAACCGAAAAAGATTAAAGCATTTGTATTTTCCATCCAAATTTATACGAAAAAGAAACAGTTTCATGTCCAAAACAGTTTTGATAGAACGACGGTTTAACAAAAGTAATTACAGAAAACAATTCGTGCTACATCAAGGGTAGAGTATGGAACGGGGAGTTTTATGCCCACTAGATAAAACGATACTAATGACCTTTGACCGTGTGTGACGTAAACTTTGGATGTGTCTATAAATATAGTCAGTAGAAAGATAGCTTCACTTATGTTCTGATTTGACAATAATGTGTAGTCATAAAACCATATTCCTGGCCACTCTGCTAGTATCGGTGAATTAGGCTTTAGTGACATTTTGTTTTAAGTATCCTAATACCAATAGCTGTTTTGTGACTGGTGTTTCTTTAACGTTGACACAGAACATGCTTTGATGGCAGTAAGGGATTAATTAAACAATTTAGAAATTTCAGTATTGTTACAGTAGCTTGCATTTGCAATAATACTTGCTTGGTATTGTCTTATATGAAAGTTGGATAAGCAACCTGTATTAGGCTGAACGATAAATATAATCATTATCCACAGACGTCTCTTCAGCCAACTGATGTAGTACAGAGACATTTGTTATGCATAAGAATTTATTTTTCTGATTCCCACTTTCAATCCACTCGGTGACCTATAGTGCTATAAATATCTTGTTAATCTTCTTATAGAAGATTCACGAAAACCTGAAACACAGATTAATTCCTATTTGTAAACATCTTGTTTACAAGGAAAAGTACTTTGGAACCTTCCAGAAAGTTCAGGTTTGCATTATTTTTAGAAAATCACATCATCTTACTCCACAGCCCTCTTGAATGTTCTAGAGAAATCTTGGGGTCTATAAAAGAGCCTCGGTATTCTCTTTGAGTCAGATTTTGGAGTTTTAATATTTGGGCTTTTAAGAAAAGTTATTTCTAAATTCTGTGTTGGATTGTTAAAGGATATTATTTTTTTCAATAAGGACTGTGGATTCTGTGGGATCAAGGCAAATAGATTCATTCAGAATATTCATAGCAGAGCTAAGTACATTTAATTTTCTTACTTCTACGGGTTAAAGATAGATTGTAAATAAAATTTGTTAAATTTTTCCAAAAGGCTTGTTTGCTTTTTCTTTCTGCTACGCCTGGCTCGTAACACATTGTACCACACATTTCTTACTGACGTTTATTAATTGAATAGCGGAAAGCCAAATAGACAGTTACTTTCCCACTAAACGGCCAATTGGCTATCCAAAACAAAATAATATAAGCGACACATACACTCAAAGATAAACATAACAAAAATAAACAACGATAGAAGAACCGCCTTGGAATGGTCAGTGAAACGAATTCCACAGGGGGCGGGTGGGGGTGGTGGGGCTTTAATATATTTTACGTTGCCACAATCCTGCCTTTATTTACTGTGTTCAAGCTTGTATAATAAGCACAATCGAATGCGCGTCAGACTGTTAATCAGGAGGTCGCGGGTTCGATACCTGCCGGGTCGGCAACATAATTTCGTGGAGATATACCATGGAATCTTTTCTACGGCTGTTGTCTTTCGTTGTTAGAATACGGACGATTATCAATTTCTTATAAAAATGTACTGGTTAGCCGCTAATGTATAAACATGGAAGTGAAGGCAATGATCAGGAATCAATACAATTAACATACACTTCCCATAAGAAACACTTATCAGCCTACCCAGAAAAAAGGTGAAAAGGTAAACTGACCGACCCGATATGACCAACAAAGTACGGTGATTGGACCGTTAAACACAAATTCAAACTCGAAGAAGTGGACGGCGCGCCATCGCATATTCCGCACTTTGATACTCATATAACAATTTGCAACAATGTATTCTACGTTCAATTTGATATGCAACATGACGATGTTTGTACAAAATGGATTTTTGACCCCTTGGCAGAGCTGAAACCGACCCGTACACGAGTACTGGTAAAAAGCTTAGAGGATTTAAGCCTCCCCAGGCAAAGCTATGCGAGTCGGCCCCTCCCTGCTTATAAACCCTCTTGGTTTCATTGGACGACAAGGCTCGAGATGTTATTTCATCTTGAGCAATGCCGGGTACAAGTCCCACAAAACTGGAAGCAACGTCTCGAAAATGACCTTTACAGTGTAAACCTCAAATCAAACAAACAAACAAATTCTAGTCTTCTTTATCTTCAATTTAATATGCAACACAACTATATGTGTACAAAATGGATTTTTGACACCTGGAGCCAAAACACCTCTGTTTTCGCCCCTGGAGGTCACCTTAAAAATCCCAATACGTACCTTCAGTTCTCATTTATAAGGCTATTACCTGCCGGTGACCGTTTCAAGACTCTAGTACAAAAACCCTAGGAGTTGTACATTTTGATCCCCGGTGACCATACATAACCTGGAGGCTTTTTTATACCACTGGATTCCACTTTTTCATGACTTACAATTTTATTTGCAACAGCACTAGGTTTATACAAACTGGACAGGGTCAACCCCCTCCCGGGGTGTCCAGTCTTCATCTATTGGACTGTTTCCTATCAAAGGTCTTCGATTCCGTCTGTTAAAACCTTGGGGGGAGGGAGTTGTGTGGCAATCGAAGGGACCCAGGCATGTGGTGACAGACACACAGGCATATCCCATCGGTTACATTGAACACCACTGTATTTTTAATCTTCATTAACTTCGATTTGATCTCCAACATGACTATTTTTGGACAGTGTTGATTTTGACCTGATGGCAGTGTCGGACCCAAAGCCATGCCTGGGTTACATCAGAATTCTGAATACGCTCCCGCAGTCCTCAGCCAAGGGCTATCGCCCCTGGGTGTTTTAAGGTGTCACATTACAGGCGAACGTTCTGACGGGCGGACGAATCAAACTGTTTTTAAAACTGCAAAGAACACGAGTACCATCACATCGATCAACTTAAATTACAGTAAAAGTCCTCTATTAAGACCACCTTTAAGACTGTTCAAAAGTTGTCTTTAAGGCCACTTTTGAACAGTCCCAGACGTTGTCTCTGACCAGAGGACACTGCATGCCGAAAACACAAAGAAAGGATAACGGCAATCTACTGAATATGCTTTTTAAACCAGAATTAGTCTTACTTTTAGGTGGTCTTAATAGCGGAATTTCATTAAAAAAGAAACTGCATGCTAAAGAACAACTGCCTAGGAACAGAGAGCCAGTCAACTACTGAAAGGGGTGGTCGCCGGGACGTTGGAGCTGGGTTAAGCTCTTAAATTTCCGAATATCAAACCATCGACCTCATCTCCAACCCTATTGCAGATCTGAATCATTTAGTAACCTGGGAAATAGTTTGTTGGTTATGTGTTTGATGCATAATACCTAGTCACAACTCCATAGACGAACGGTTTACTTTCACTTAATTAAGTGTTGGATACGATTTTGGCAGTGAATCAGCTTCCCGATTTCAGACCAGAAGTCATTTGCGAGTGTTTACAGTTGATAATAAAATGTTACATATCGCGCTACAGTTGCTCGGATAACACCATTGCAACAATGCCTCGATTAAAACATTTAGACGGGCCGCCTGTGAGACTGCCAAGTTCTGCAACGGAATGCCAGGGTTTTTTCTTCGGATACTCCGGTATTTCGGACGACCTCATATAAACGATCGGCAAGAAACCAAAACCAAAGCCAAGACCAACCCCGGCCCACCTACTGAGAGTACTGGTGACGATTGTCTCTGAGTATAGGGAAAAATGGCCCTGAATTGGGACGTTTTGTTTCATCCTTAAATTCCAGTATTTTCAGCCAAAAAGTGTCGACAAGTGTTTTTCTTGGCCGGACAAGCTAGTTTCGGCCTATTACATGTAGGCCTTATCGGTGACCCTCCGATATTTCAAACATTCCGCAGTGAAATCTATGATCCAAAAGAGCTAGAAATAAAACGCACACTATGAGACCAGCTCGTGTTTTTCTATTCTTCTTATGAAACTAGTGGTGTTGAACTATCCCTACAGCGGACACAATGGTGCTTATCAGACTGCGCGTATGCACAACCTGATCTGCACCTTTGTTGTTCGCAGACAGGTCAGGATTGTTAGGATTGCCATATTATCAAATTCCAATCGAAAATTCCGGTATAATAACAGTAACCTTTAAAAAGGGTCAACAAATGTACGCCATACTCGGACTTACATGTTTTCGGGGAACCGTGTTATGAGTCGTAAACAATTTTTACTCCTAAAAACAACCAAACGGCAAATTGTTTCTTTCATATAAATTTATTTAAATCATATTTCAGACTTTTTAGCTAGACTAGCTCTTACCCAAAAAGATTTCCAAATTCAAAAATTCTGTTGGTTCTGAAGTCCACCCCTGTGAAACTCTCTAAAGCTCACCTAAAGTATTATATTCTAATACTTAATGTACTTGCAATGTACTGTATACGATGGTATATTTAGGACATTCAATATAATATTTTGGAAAATATGTCAAGCGTTCGATGTATTATCGCCAACGCTCGACATAATCTCTCGAGCGCTCGGCATAATATTTCGAACGCTCAATATATTATGTCGGACGCTCGACATATTATCTCGATATGTCCAGAGTTCGGCATATTATTTTGAGCACTCAACATATTATTTCGAGCGATCTACAAATTATCTCGAGCGCTCAACTTATCATCTCAAGTGCCTATCGTATTATTTCGAGCGCTCAACTTAATATTTCGAACGTTTTACATAATAAGTTGAGCGCTCGACATGTTATCTCGAGCGCTCGACATATTATCAGCAGCGATCGACAGATCATCTCGACCGTTAGACATGTTATCTCGAGCGCTCAATGAATATTCTCGAGCCTCGAAATGCGCGAAGACTCAAATAAGTCTCCGCATACGCGCATTCCGATCCGGCATGCCGAATCATCAGGCTTAGCTATCTAAACCGACCCTTAAGTATTAAGTGAATGCACAAATATTGCTGAATGAGCGAAGCGTTAGGGGAGAACGACTAGGCTTCTTCCTCGTGCGCCATTCTATGGCGTTTATATTTCGCAATTAATTCGATTTGCCGGAGTGTGTTGTCATATAACTGACTCCAATACTCGTAATAAATTGTTAACTGCCAAACTTCTTAATCAGGGTTTTCGGTACCATAAACTAGGCAAAGCCTTTTCAAAATTTTATAGACGTCATTCTGATTTTATTTCAAAATTCAATATTGGACTTAAATCTCTTTTGCAACAAGGTCTATCGGAACCCGAATTTTATGGCGACTTAGTTGATAATTTCAGAAAAATATATAACCGCAATGACTTCAGCACCCAACTCGTAAAATCATTCAACTTTATTGCACGCTGGTGGGTCAGGTCTCAGATTCTATGACGATTCAAGCGTAAAGGCTTACTGAGATTTATAGAGAATCTAATTCTATGTAATGTTGGTTGATGCCTGATGCTCTATCTCTGGTGGGGCTCATGGGAGTCTGACTGTTGGTCTTATTTTGCTCCAGCATTTCAGTGGTTTCTTGCTGTTGTTTCATCTCTGTGGTTGTTTGATTTTTTGTGTTCACGGGGATGTTGCACTGATGAGTTAGGAGGCCGTTATGCGGACTGAACAAATTATTTGTCTAAATCGCGGCGGAAGTAAGGGCGAGGATTGTGGTCCCGGTGGAATTCGTTTCACTGACCGTTACTGGTTCTTCTGTCGCGGTTTATTTTGTTATGGTTTGTCTTTGAGTGTGTGTATCGCTTGTATTATTTTGATTTGGAATGCCAGTTGGTCATTTTGTGGGAAAGTAACTGTTCTTTTGGCTTTCCGCTGTTGTTTCTTCCATTAGGATTTGTTGTTTCATGTTTGTCTTTCTTTCCCTTTGGGTCTCTGATGGGAGCTGTTGACTAATTGTATCGATTCCTGATCATTGCCTTCACTTCTATTTTTCAGAGATAACCAAATCTGATTTGTTCACGATATTTTTAATAGTGCGTTTTTACGGCGCCAATTATCAGTTACCGAAAAAGTGATATGCAACACACAACGATCTGTTCGGATATGGTACACACAGATTTGTAATAAGTTATAATGACAATGAACTCTGTATACTCACATATACCGCAATATTGTGTTTTTAATTACATTTGTTTCCATACACAATTTCGGAAACATCACGCAAAATTAAGAAAGTCCAACCAATATTAAACTTTTTCTCTGTTGAATACCGTCCCATCGGCAGTATATCTATAGACGCCCGCTAGCTCGTGCCTTTCCATATTCCAGCTCGGGACAATATTCACAAATATCAGTGCAACAGCCCTATTGGTACTACGCCGGGGTGACTTTTTTTGCTCGCATTATTCATATAATAATCTAACATCAAAATACATACCTAATTACTTATTCATATATTTGATCGGAAAAAACAGACCCTGTTCATATATTACTGAACCATTTTATTATTATCCAGAGATCATTCTTTTCCACATAAATCCGCTCTTTATTTATTAATTATTCGAAACGTGTATTTTCATTGACAATTTATTTGCTTGTTTGTTTGATGGATTTGAAATTTAACGTCCCCGCCAACACGGTAAAGGTCAGTTTGAAGACGTCGCTTCCAATTTTGTGAGATTTTTACCCGACATTGAGATGACATGACATCTCAAGCCCTGCCACCCAATGAAACCAATAGGGTTTATAAGCATGGGACCCGCACTGCATTGCCTGGGCAGGCTTAGACCCTCTAAGCGGTTTACCAGTACTCGTGTGCGGGCCGGTTTCAGCTCTTTGCGGAAGCATCATGCAGCCCATCTAATTCTTTAAGCCCCGATGGGCAGGGGCGACATTGACAATTTAACCACCCCAGTGTTACATAGAAATTGTGGCAGCCCAATATTATTAATAAGCGAGATATTTGAAGAAAAATATAAAAATGTTTAACTGTCAATGGGGGATGTATTTTGATATCAGTTGAAGCATGGTATTTAATGGATACAAAATGCTCAGTCAACAAAAGTTTTTTTTTACCCAGTACAGCATTGTTCTAGCTAAAAATCGTCTCTAATTATCATCTGTATCTCTAATTACCATCTGTATGTTGTTCTTTGTAAAAGAGGTTGGTAATGGCTTGTCAAATTAAAAAAAAAAAAAAAAACGTGATTAAATTTGCGACTTAGTCTTTGAAAGACCATGGAGAAATCTGTTTTGGTCTATACAAAATTCTAATAAACTTAAATCCAGACGTTTTCGTGCTTCAAAGTAGAAGTAAAACAAGGATCAGGAATCGATACAATTAACTAACTCCCCCCATCAAAGACACCAAAGGGAAAGAAACACAAACATAAAGCGACCAGACCATAATGGAAACCTAAACAAAGGATGGCCATAAGGACAGTTACTTTCCCACAAAATGGCACGACACAAGTGATACACACAGTAAGTAACAAACAACAACATAAATAAACCGACACAGAAGAACCGCCTTGGAACGGTCAGTGGAAAAAATTCCACTGGGGGCTTAAATCGATTTTACATGGCCATAATCCTCGCCCTTACCTCTGTCGCGGTATACACTAATTTTGTTTAGTCCGCATGAAGGCTTCCTAACTCATCGGTGTAACATCTCCGAGCACATACAAATAAAAAAACTACAGACATGGTTGAGGACTCGACAGCATACAACAACAGAATTGCTGGAGCAAGAGAAAACCAACAGTTAGACTCCGAAGGGCCCGGCCAAAGACGGAGCATCAGGCGCCAACCAACATAAAGAATACTAAAATAAAATTCCGTTTATGTTTTTAGGCTGGAACCGCCGTATAATCTTAGGCCCGACCCACCGGTGTGCAATCAAAGAGGGAAAAGTCAAGTCTGCCTACTTATGATTTGCAACCCTTTACAATACACGTCCACACAATCTTATAAAAGAAAAACTTAATGATTTACGTGAATGGATATTTCATAGGGAAGACTCCCTCTATCTTGCGTGTCATGTACGAAATGCTTTTTTCACTTCTGAAGAGCATAAAACTTATACTTTATTGTTATGTCAGAAAGTGTGGGAAGCTCTCACCTTTCTACTTGACAATATTAACATAAGATTTTGTACTAAGTTATTTAGACAAGTTGTGGGTATTCCGATGGTTACTAATTGCGCACCCCTTATGGCCGATCTGTTCTTGTTTTGTTATGAAAGAGGCTTCATGATGTCCCTTTCCGTTGAAAACCAATCTGAACTCATTGAAGCCTTTAGCTCGACTTCTAGATATTTGGATGAGATATAAAATATTGACAATACCTATTTCGATGGTTTGATCAGTCAAATTTACACCGCCACCACCTGAACTTCAGTTAAATAAAGTAAATTTTTCTGATTCCGAGGTCCCGTTTTTGGATTAACATCTATCTATTATAGATGGGTTTTATTCTTGAAAAATTTATGATAAACGCAATGATTTTGATTTTGAGATTGTAAATTTTCCTTTCTTGGTTGGTGATGTACCTCGTGCGGCATCCTATGGCGTTTATATTTTGCAATTAATTTGATTTGTCAGAATGTCTACTCAAGTAACCGACGTCAACACTCGTAGTAAATTGTTAACCGTTAAACTTCTTAACCAGGGTTATCGGTATCATAAACTGCGTAAAGCCTTTTCAAAATGTTAAAATTCAATGTTGGACTTAAATCTCTGCAACAAGGTCTATCAGAACCTGAATTTTATGGTGACTTAGTATATAAATTCAGAACAATATATAGATGCAATGACATCAGCACAAAGTTTCGTAAAATCATTCTTCGATATAATAAAGATAGGGTACAACATAAAGGTTATACGACAGACTGCGTGCATGGTAGTTGCCCCAATCACGGTTGACAACTTTGCTTCCCTCTTTAATTGCACGCCGGTATGTCAGGTCTCAGATTCTAAGACAGTTCCAGCATAGAGGCTTACTGAGAATTACAGAGTTTCTAATTTTATGTAATGTTGGTTGGGGCCTGATTCTCTGTCTCTGGTCGGGCCCATCGGAGTCTAACTGTTGGTCTTCTTTTGCTCCAGCATTTCAGTGGTTTCTTGCTGTTGAGTCCCCGTCGTTGTTTCATCTCTGTGGTTGTTTGCTTTTTTGTTCACGGAGAAGTTGCAAGGATGGGATAAGAGGCCTCCATGCAGACTGAACAAATTATTTGTTGGAATCGCTACGGAAATAAGGGCGAAGATTGTTGCCATGTAAAAACGATTTAAGCCCCCCCCCCCCCACCCCCGTGGAATTCGTTTCACTGACCGTTCCAAGGCGGTTCTTCTGTCGCGGTTTTGTTTTTGTGCTGGTTTGTCTTTGAGAGTGTGTGTCGCTTATATTTTATTTTTGTTTTGGATAGCCTATTGGACATTTGGTGGGAGAGTATCTGTCTTTTTGGCTTTCCGCTATTGATGTTTCCATTAGCGTCTAGTTGTTTCATGTTTGTGCTTCTTTCCTTTTGGCGTCTCTGACGGGAGCTGTGGGTTAATTGTATCGATTCCTGATCATTTCCTTCTCACAATCCTCGTCCTTGGTTGTCAACTGATAAGTTGTTCAATCTACATGGTGGATTTCTAGTTCATCAGTGCACTATCTCCGATAACATAAAATCAAACGAATAAGGGGATGAAACAACGACGAGGACTCGACAGCATGAAATAGCTAGAATGCTGCAGCAAAGGAAACCCAACAGTTAGGCCCCAGTTAGCTCTGCCAGAGACAGAGCATTAGGTACCTACATTCAGGCGTTCTGGTGGAAATACGTTCGTACATATGAAAGGAACAAGGCGGGCGGGTTAATTTACTTGAGGTTGCATCCTAATATGTCAGGTACTTTAAACAGGGACAATGTTTGGCATAATAAATGTTACCATTCCTACGTAAACCAAGCTTCTTCTTCACCTTTGTAAAGAAGGATGGGAACATCGAGTTCAACACAGACCCTCGACTGACCTTTTCTGCCTCTCCTTGTAACTTGGTGACCTCAATTTGTGCATCTTTGCCAAAAGATTGACCAAAATCAGAGTCATTCAATTAGCAAATAAGCCAGAGTACATCAAATCCACAGTTGGAGAATTAGATGTTGATATTTAAATTTAGTAGTGTATCTTTTTCTGCAGCAAATTACCGGTAAAAACCAAAACAATTAACCTACAAAGCATCTATGTCAAGTCGTTCCACTAAATACTATATAATGTTTTTTTTTGTTTGCAGACACATTTCACAGACCTTCAGTCAAAAGGAGGCTGGTTTGTTCAGAGGCGTAAACTAATTAAAATACACCTTTCCTTCAATTAAGAAATACTGGACAAAAATCTGCCAACCCTTTGAAAAAAGACTGAACAAGGGCCGCATTATTATCTCGTCTTTCAGAGGTATTGCTGTCATGGTAACTTCATACTAAACTACCACTGGTTTTATGAAGGATGAAAAATGCAGCTAAGAAATAAAAGATAACCAAACAATCGCAATCAGTAAAGCTGCTGTATCATGGCAACGCCAATTAAATATGGTTTACGCTAGCCATCAAGCTTACGCGAATTTTAATAACTACCCTGAACACAAACTTATAAACAAGCAGCTCATGGGAATGCTCAAATGGGCATAAATCGCCGCACATTACGAAAACACGCGCATACAAATACATTGTCAAATTTTTCAGCCGAAAATGGAAATTTTAAGATGAACAAATTTTGTTGTTGTTTTTTCTATTATTTCTGCTCAAAACATAGATTGTGGGGACTCAATAGAACCGCCTCGAAGAGGCGGTTCTGTCGAGTACCCACAATCTATGCTCTTACGCAGTTATAAGGAAGATACTGTTTACCCTTGTAAACCCGAGTTTCACTATATAAAAGTGGGGTTTAAGGGGGTCAAAATTATAAAGGCTTGTTTTCGTGATGCCCCATGGTGGCCAATTATTTTAACAGACCATAATGGTTAAGTAGAGGCCAATCCCAGGACCATTGCTGCCAAAACATTTTGAAATCAACCATTGTTTTTTCGTTGCAGTCGCATACATTATGGCCAGCTTTGCACAATCTTAGTAGGATTAGACTCCAAAATGTTGCATACAAAGGTCTTGTATTTCCCGATGTGCAGAAATCACTTTTGGCCATATATTGGTGATACCTCAAACAAACTTTGATTTCTCGACCACGCGGATGCAGTATATGTAATTTGGTATCAGTTGCCACAGAGAGAAATGTGTAATCGTATAGCCCCAGGATCTTTTAGCTGGTTGCAAATATCAACTCTGATGTCATAAGCTGCAACAGAACCAGAAAATCCTGTCTTTTCCATACAAAATCCTAAGTGACCGCATGTGACATTGACGTAAGAAAGGTCAATGTCAACCAAATGTCATTATATGAACAAATATGATAGGTCCCGGGTCCCAATTATTTTATACCAAGTTTCAAAGTCATCGGTCTATTGGTTCCTGAGGATGGCGATTTTCAAAGGTTTTTACCATATATGGGCATGGTGAACATTTTGGTCATGTGACCCAGACATTCGGAATATATGTCTGTTCTTCCACGCCATGGCGGCTTCACATATAATTTGGTTCCAGTTGGCCTTGTAGTTTCGGAGATGTCGTTTGGATTTGTTTAGATGCTTTATTGAGAAAAGAGGGTTGGAACATTTAACTCCCCTTTTCATGTCTTATTCCCCACTTTTGATTTTCTAACTCCATTTTCAAGATCCTGAGAGACATCTCAGTAAATTCATATCATAGTTAAATGTGCGAAAATAAGGTGAATTAAACTCCTTAAATACGGGCGCTACGAATTTCAAATCTCCGACTATAACTCATCAGTGCAACATCTCCGTAAACACAAAAATGAAACAACCATAGAGATGAAACAACGGTGTGGACTCGACAGCAAGAAACAACTGAAATGCTGGAGGAAAAGATAGCCAACAGTTAGACCCCGATGGGCCCGACCAGAGACAGAGCATCAAGTACCAGCAAACATAAGCATCTACGCTAGAACGGTCATAGAACCCGAGGCCTGACCCACCGGCGTGCAATTAAAGAGGAAAGCAAAGCTGTCAACAGTAATTGGGTTAACTGCCATACATGCAGTCTGTTGTATAACATTTATGTTGTACCCAATCTTTTTATAGCGAATAATGATTTACGAAATTGGGTAAAACCCATCTAAAGTAGATAAATGCTAATCCAAAAACAGTATCAGAGGAAACTGATTTATTCAACTGAAGTTCTGAAGGCTAAATTTGACTGATCAAACCATCAGAGAAGGTGTTGTCAATATTTCATTAATTATTTTTTAATCTAGACGCTGAGCTGATAGACTCAATAACTTCAGTTTGTCTTTCGGAAGAAGCATCATGACAGAACGATAGCAAGTCAGTAAAAGGAACTCATAGTTCGTATCAAATTCCCACAATTTGTCTTAATTACGTTGTACCAAATCAAATATAGAAGACTTCATGGTGTGATGGATAAGCTACTTTTTGTTTGTTTGTTTGTTTGATTTGAGGTTTAACGTCCCCGTCAACACTGCAAAGGTCATTTTGGAGACGTTGCGTCCAATTTTGTGGGACTTTGACCCGACATTGAGATGAAATGACATTTCAAGCCCTGTCGCCCAAGAAAGCTCGCTTCATTAATCAGGAGTCGTGGGTTCGACTGCGGGTTTCTCAAGACTTTTGTATGATGCTTTAAACCGATGTCCCGTCTACGTATGACCTTAGCTCTTGGTGGGACGTAAAACTCAAAACGCGAACATGCACAAAATCTGATATAACAAATATTGTCAAGGAGAAAGTTGAGAGCTTCACATTTTCTGACAAAGCTCATCCCACAGCTTTGAATTTTATTCATAACAGACACTTAGTTTTTAGTCCCCATGGAGGTCTTCAGGCTCATTAACTGTCGATCAGAGGCGGTATATGTAAAATGTGTTGCGTACATTACATTGTCAAACTATAACATCTTGACCAAATGTCTGTTTCTGAATGATAGTGACTTTGTATGAATATTCAAACGCGCTTGTGTTAACTAAATTCTGCATTGCATGGTGACTGAGTGCGTGTATTGTTGTAAGAAATGAAATATAAATGCATTTAAATAGTATTTATAAAAATATTATTCGCACCGATGCAATGATATAAAAACATTGAAGATATATGAAAATAATATAAAACAAAAATAAATAAATAAATAAATAAATAAAATAAACTATAAATTCAGTTTTAAAAACTAACCTAAATAATACTTTTGAAAGATAAAACTGCCCAAAATTGACATTGATATGGACTATGCCTACAGAATATTTGCATTATGTATTGGATAATATGTTGTTTTTACACAAAAGTGAAGCCGCATAAGTGTACATTGTGTTTGTTTTCATTGTTATCAGATTTTGGATGGTAACGTATTGTAAAGGCTCACTTTGAAACATTGACCTCTGGTTACTTAGTAAACAAGGGCTTTCTCAGCACTAGAGATGTACACCTAGCGCATAGTATCAATGACATGTCCCTTTCTGGAGGTGCAACAGAACGAAAATTTTAAAATTTGGTTCCTAAAGCATACGTCGCGTGCTCAGGACAATATGGCGGGCGCTCGAAATAATATGTCAAATGCTCCAGAATATGTTGAGCATTCGAGATATTATTTCAAGCGCTCGAGATATATGTCGAGCGCTCGGGACTATAATATGTCGAGCGCTCGACATATATTTTTCCAAAACGTCCTAAATATACCACCGTAATTGTACAGCCCATCATGTTGAATCACAGGAGCTTGACTTTCGGTCAGCAATACATGTCAAAATGGCCCATATCGGCTATTTTATATAATTTCGCAAAAGGCACCTTGGTCGAAGCTATATAGGATAGTCGATTTCGCTATTTTGACATGCGTTTCTGACCGAATCTCGATGTTATTGAACATTTGCAAGTATATATGCACATTGACTTTGCTTTAGTGAAGAATCTTACGCAATATTTTATTTAAAAAGTACAACTAAGCATACTGTCTAATAGCGTATACCTTTATGTCAAAATCCAGAACGCACAACCAGTAATTGATAAATAAATCCGTATTGACCTACAAGTGCAATGTAAAGTATTATGCACTACACGTCTTAAACACACAGACGCAGTCACATATTCAATGTTTTATAATATTAAACTTCCGTAACAAAATGTATCCCACACATGCTTCCCCTAAATATGGAATATTCCCGTAACGCTTGAACTTTGGGCACTCAAAGGTCATTGATTTACAATAATGACTTCCTGGACTTTATGGCCGTCTTCCTAGAGAATCTACTGACCAGTGTAGCGGTAATTGAAGGATAGACGAATGGCAGATCGCAACGATGCGCCTGTGTTGAGCAGTCGAAAGTTATGCAACAACCATGCGGGTGAGAAAACAAGATAGATAAGACCATGCCACGGCGCCGCCTGCAAAAATTCCCTGACTTTACCGAAGGATAAAAATATTTATCCTACATTGGGTTAGGATAAAAATCTTTAATTTTTACTTGGTTTAATACGAGATCTCACGCACCGTTATTTAGTTTGATTTCACGACACACAGAGTGATGCCATTGGGTGCCGCATTATGAAAGACGTCGATAATGGAAGTGACTACATCATAACAAAATCAACGCTCATTTATTTAATGTACGCAAGAAAAAAGAAGCTAATGGGTGTGAGGGATATATAGAAAATTCCGTAATTCAGATCGTGAAATACGGAGTCCAGCAGGGCTGTTTAAGTTATTTCGCTTTTATGGCCGTCTTCCTAGAGAATCTACTGAACAGTGTAGCGGTAATTGAAGACTAGACGAAGGGCAGATCGCAACGATGCGCCTGTGTTGAGCAGTCGAAAGATATGCAACAACCATGCGGATGAATAAACAGTATAGGTAGGACCAGGCAACGGCGCCGCCCGCAAAAATGGACATCGATCACAGTCCTGGTGCGATAGATCTGATTGTCGACGAATACTGTATGGATTTCGGTCCGAAACTCGCCTGCGATGCCGGTGGGAAGGTAGACGAGCTGGTAAGACTCGTAAATATCTTGCAGGAAGACGTGGCGGTCTGTCCGCTCGCCTATGTCTCGGAACTCCATATCCTTCGCAGATGCGTATTTTTGTGACATGTCGATTGGACGTATTGGTAAATTTGGAATTGCTTTTCACCGTTCCTTAAATTGACAAAGTATTTTTCTAAATCACGACAGAACCAAGGTCGAGGATTGAGGTCACGGAAAATAATTTAAGCACTCCATCCCACCCCACTAAATTATATTTTACTGGCCATTCCCATTTTTTTATTTCTGTCATGGTTTATTGGGTCGATTGTTTACAGTCATCCAAAATTTACTAATGGCAAAATCGGAATTCATTATGCATCACTGATTTTGGAAAACCAGTATGGTGATTATTAATACAAAAAAGTCGCGCTCTTTCTGTCGATGTTACATGTACAATGTAGGTCAGAGCTATTTATAGAGCCTGGGCAGGAAGCGTGTGCAGGGTTTGGCAAATATCGAATGCCCAGATCAGACGCCGCGGAATGTGGAGTGTGCTCAGCCGGTTGCATAGGGACTACATTGTTTGCTTAAAAAGTGGCATTTAAGTGTTAAATGAAAGTGTATAAGAATGCCAGGTTGCTCACGTATTTAAAGGAAAACAATAACAATACCTTAATCTACAGATCGATGACTATTTACTGAACACTACGTCATGCGGAACAGTCCATCAGATACCGTTATATAGGGTGACCGACTTTCCAACAGCTTTATTCGCAAAATATGTGTTGTATATTATTCTGACATGACATCGGTATACATGGTGAGTTAGGAGGCCTTCATGCGGACTGAACAGATTATTTGTCTTAATCGCGGCGGAAATAAGGGCGAGGATTGCGGCCACGTAGGGTCATTTTGAGTCCCCAGGTGGAGTTCGTTTCACTGACCGTTCAAAGGCGGTTCTTCTGTCAAGGTTAATTTTTGTTATGGTTTGTCTTTGAGTGTGTGTATCGCTTATATTATTTTGTTTTGGATAGCCCATCGTTTTGTGAGAAAGTAACTGTCCCTTTGGCTTCCCGCTATTTATATTTTCATTAGTGTCTAGTTGTTTCATGCTTGTGCTTCTTTCCCTTTGGTGTCTCTGATGGGAGTTGTGGGTTAATTGTTTCGATTCTCCTGATCATAGCCTTCTCCTGATCATAGCCTTCACTTCTATTTTATTTATTTATTTCAGAAGGTTGCCTTTACTGATGACATTGTCAACCCTATATGATGGCATCACATGGATCGGCCCGTGTGATGTTATGTTCAATAAACATTCATTGCAGGCCACGCTATCACGTGACGACTTTCGGAACATTCCATTCATAAAATTGTTAGATGGGGTCAAGTGTACAAAAAGTAAACTAGCCAACAAGTTTGTTTAGGGGCAAAAATGAGCAGCCCAGACATTTAAAGGTGGTGTCGTTATTAGACATACAGCGTAGATCAAAATCGGATAAACTGTACATTCCTTCACTGTTCGCCATATATATACAGCTACAGTTTGAACATGATTCAGGCAGTACAGAGACTCTGACAAATGGGGAGGCGTGCGAATTTCAGGTAGTTTGCAGAGGGTGAAAACCTGCATGAGTTTGAGAATTTTCCAAACAAAAAAAAAGGGGGGGGGGGGTGCGTTTGCACCCCTACCCTCCCTGTGGGCAGGCTTGCATCAACAGCTAGAATGAACGTTTTTGTTTCAATATATCACTGAAGGGGCTCTGTTTCTGATCACTGTTATTCTGGAGCCGGGGTGCAGTGGTGGGACAGAGCGAGGAGAAGAGAGAGAGTTGAAACTATGCCAAACAGTGTAGATTCTGATCAGAAGCCGTCTACATTTTTTGCAGCTGCATAAAATATTAACCCTCTAGTGTCCAAACCCCTTTCTAGTGTGGAAAAAAGTACGAAAACTAAAATATGTGATTCTTGTCAATTAGTTAATCAAAAAATCAAAGACTTTTCAGGGATTTATGTCGCGGGTGTGATTTTATGGCCTGTATCATATATGATACATCGGGCATTAAGTTTTCATATATGATACATTTACTGTATGTTGTTTTTCTTAACTAAATTAAGGTATAGGATGAATACAATTGGTACAATTTAATTCAAACATTAATTTAAACAATTTTAATACAGTAGTACGTAAGACAACAAAAACAATTAAATGCTGAAAACTGAGATGGAATTTCATAAATTGTACCGTTGCAAAGTATTTCCTACAAAAGTCCATAGGCATTCAGCAGAGACTCAAATCAGCCAAGACCTTCTCAACCGTGTGTACAATTGTACCCAGTACCATCAATATATCTCAAAGGGCATTTGAGTTATGGCCATTACAAGATTGTATTGTCAGGGGAGATAACTAAAAAATCAGGGAAACAAGAGTTGTGGTACTTGTGCATGTTACGCCTGCGGAGCTATTTTTGGCCCCAGGGATATAAGTTGATCAATATTGCCCAAGGTCCACTAGACAAAACTCCACACCAAATGTTAAAGAACTGAGCCTTCTGGTTTCAGACAAGAAGAATTATATAGATTTTCCCTATATAAGTCAATGTAAAACCAGTGGACCCCGCAGAAGGGGGGCATTTCTGGCCACAGGGCTACAATTTGAATAATCTTGATAGAGGTCCACTAGTCGAAGCTTCATACCAAATATCAAAGACATGAACCTTCTGATTTCAGACAAGAAGATGTTTAAAGATTTTCCCTATATAAGTCAATGTAAAACCAAAGGGCCCCGAGTGGGGTCTTTTTTGGCCACAGGGCTATAATTTGAAAATCTTGGTAGAGGTCCACTAGATAAAGCTACACACCAAATATCAAAGACCTGGGCCTTGCGGTTTCAGAGAAGAAGATTTTTTAAAGATATTCCCTACATAAACCTAGTCTGTTAAACCCACGGGCACCAGGGCGGGGGCAGTTTGAGCCCTAGGGCTATAATTTTAACAATCCTGATAGAAGTACACTAAATGAAGCTTCATACCAAATATCAAAGACCTGGGCCTTGTGGTTTCAGAGAAGAAGATGTATAAAGATTTTTTTTCCTATATAAGTCTGTGTTAAACCAAAGGGCTCCTGGGCGGGGGCATTTTTGGCCACAGGCACATAATTTGAACCGTCTTGGTAGAGGTCTACTAGATGAAGCTTCATACCAAATATCAAAGACCTGGACCTTGCGGTTTTAGAGAAGGAGATTTGTAAAGATTTTCCCTATATAATAGAAGTAATGATCTGGAATCGATACAATTAATCCACAGCTCCAATCAGAGATACCAAAGGAAAAGCAACACAAACATGAAGCAACAGACCCCAACGGAAACACCAACACCAGAAAGCCAAAAGGACAGTTACTTTCCCACAAAATGGCTAATAGGCTACCCAAAATAAAATAATAAAAGCGACACAAACACCCAAAGACAAACCATAACAAAAATAAACTGCGACAGAAGAACCGCCTTGGAACGGTCAGCGGAAACAAATTCCACTGGGGGCTTAAATCGATTTTACGTGGCCACAATCCTCGCCCTTACTACCGTCGCGATTAAGACACATATTATGTTCACTCCGCATGAAGGCCCCCTTAACTCACCAGTGCAACATCTTCGTGAACACAAAAATCAAACATTCACAGAGATGAAACAACGGTGAAGACTCGACAGCAAGAAACAACAGAAATGCTGGAGCGAAAGAAAACCAACAGTTGGACTCCGATGGGCCCGACCAGAGACAGAGCATCAGGTACCAACCAACATAAGCCTTTACGTCGGAACCGTCATAGAAACTGAAGCCTGACACACCGGCTTGCAATTAAAGAGGGAAGCAAAGTTGTCAACCGTGATTAGTTTATACTAATTTATTTTAGTTCGATTGCGATGAAAGCTTCAAACTTATTGAATCGGTCTCGAACAGTCATTCCGGTTGTTTTCACGCGCGCAAGAAAGGGGCAGTGACGTTTACAACACTGCTATCCATTTACACCTGGGTGGAGTGGAGCAGTGTCATATCGTGTCTTGCCCAAGGACACACCTCGATACCGGTGGCCGGTTCGAACGCACAACCTCTCGATCATAAGTCGAATGCGTTAACCACTGTGTTATCGAGGCGCTATCAACCGTGATTCGGTTAACTACCATGCATGCAGTCTGTCGTATAACATTTTTGTTGTACCCAGTCTTTTTACATAGCAGAATAATTTTACGGAATTGGGTGCTGAAGTCATTGCTGTTATAAATTTTTCTAAATTTATATACTAAGTCACCATTAAATTCGGGTTCCGATAGACCTTGTTGCGAAAGAGATTTGAGTCCAATGTAAAAGCCTATGTAAGATAGAGATAGAATGATATATGATATAGAAGCCTGATAGATTGAGATAGAAACCTATGTAAAACCAAAGGGCCCTGGAGCGGGGGCATTTTTGGCCCCGGGGCTATAATTTGAACAATCTTGGTAGAGGTCCACTAGATGAAGCTTCATACCAAATATCAAAGACCTCAGCCTTGCGGTTTCACAGAAGAAGATTTTTAAAGATTTTCCCTATATAAGTATATGTACGAGGACTGTTCAAATATGAATGCAAGTAGAAAGTTTTCTCATGCACTAATGCGAAAATCATCTGGAAATAAATATCACAGCGTAGAAAAACATTTTACCTATACATTGATACCAAACCTGTTAGAATCCGTACACTTTAGTCATGTATATCGTTCGATAAACACTGTCTACTCTTGTATACTAATACAAAACATGGGTGGAAAAAGGTCAGAGTACGCCGTTGAAATACGGTCCTATATTAAGAATCGTTTTATTCTTGATTTACGGTGCAAAGACATTTTTGATTAACTATGTTCGGTTTATGGGCATAATGAAATGTCTTTTCGGACAGTTTTTCGTTGGTGTAAGAAATTCAGCTGTGGGCTAGGCTCAACAGAAGATGCACCACATGATCGTCGGCCGAAAAGAGCAACATCTCCCAAGATGGTTGCTAGAGTGAAAGTAATAGTTGCTACCGATGCATGATACACCACTAGGCAAATAGCTAGTATGGTTTGCATCTCATTAGGAGCAGCTCATACAATTCTGAAACGGGATTTGAAAATGAGAAAGATCTGTGCTAAATGGATTCCCCATCTGTTGACAGAAGGGCAGAAAAAGACACGCATTCAGTGCGCCAAGAAGTTCCTTAAAAAGTTTCCAAATTACAATGCACGGACTTTCGCTAATGTCGTCACAGGTGACGATCCATGGGTTCACTTTTTTGAGCCAAAACGAAAGATTCAGAACAAAATATGGGCAACAAAGTATTGCAAAAGACCATGCATTGCAAAGCGGACCATGAGCGTCAAGAAGGTAATATATGTCATATTCTTTTCAGATCATGGCCATGCTATTCAGGTTACTGTGCCTAAAGGCAAATCTGTAAATGCTAAGTTTTACACAAATAAAGTTCTTCGAAAATTGAAGAAATATTTCAAAGAACGAAGACCCGCAACTGGTTTGGCCAATGTCAGAAGCAGGAAAAGGTTGTTGAACTCCCTCACCCACCGTATTCCCCTGACCTTGCCCCGTGTGACTTTTTTTTTGTTCCCGCGGCTGAAAAATACCTTTCTGTTCGAAAATTTGTACAGCGCAAACACCTCGGTTCTGCAATATCCCAGTGCCTTCATAGTATACCTCGAAAAGACTACCAAAATGAATTCAATGATTGGATCAGAAGATTGAAAGTTTGTATATCTGTTAAAGGGTAATACTTTGAGGGGACAAAATAAATTTTGTATCGAAATCTATCACGAAATCATTTTTATGTGCTTAGTTGCATTCATATTTGAACGGTCCTGGTAAAACCAAAGGGCCCCGGAGTTGGGGCATTTTGGCAACAGGGCTATAATTTAAAAATCTTGGTAGAGGTCCACTAGATAAAGCTACAAACCGAATATCAAAGACCTGGGTCTTGCGGTTACAGAGAAGAAATTTTTTAAAGATATTCCATATATAAGCCTATGTTAAACCAAAGGGCACCAGGCCTAGGGCTATAATTTAAACAATGATGATAGAGGTACACTAGATGAAGCTTCATCTCCAAATTTTTAACATCATGTTTTACTGCCATCAAAAATGTGATAAAATATTGCGACAAAGTCTTCGAAAGATCAGGTTGAAATCTATTTTGATCTATAATAAATTCTAATGAAGATTTAAATAGATTGACATCCAGGCGTCTTCGTGCTTCAAGTCTGTCTACTTATGATTTTTCAACCCTTTACACTACACTTCCTCATAATCTTATAAAAAATAAACATAATTATTTAATTGAATGGACATTTCACAGGGAAGACTCGCTCTATCTTGCATGTAATGTAAGAAATGTTTTTTTTTTTTTTTTGTTTTTTTTTTTTTTTTCATTTCTGAAGAGCATAAAAATTATACATTATGGTCATGTCAGAAAATGTGTGAAGCTCTCACCTTTCTACTTGACAATATTTACATAGGATTTGGTACTAAGTTATTTAGACAAGTTGTGGGTATTTCGATGGGTACAAATTGCGCACCACTTGTGGCTGATCTGTTTTTGTTTTGTTATGAGAGAGACTTCATGATGTCCCTTTCTGCTGAAAACCAGTCGGAAATCATTAGCTCCACTTCTAGATATTTAGATTATTTTTTAAATATTCATAATACCTATTTCGATGGTTTGATCAGTCAAATTTACCCCCAGAACTTCAGTTCAATAAAGCAAATTCTTCTGATACCGAGGCCTCCTTTTTGGATTTACATCGATCTATTGCAGATGGGTTTGTTTCGTGCGAAATTTATGATTTGATTTTGAGATTGTAAATGTTCCTTTTTGGATGGTGATGTTCCTCGTGCGCAATCCTATGGCGTTTATATTTCGCAATTAATTCGATTTGCCAGAGTGTGTAGTCATGTAACTGACTTCAACACTCGTAATAAATTGTTAACGGCTAAACTTCTTAATCAGGGTTATCGGTGCCATAAACTACGCAAATAACTTTCTAAAGTTTATAGACGTCATTCTGATTTAATTTCAAAATTCAATATTGGACTTAAATCTCTTCTGCAACATAATCTATCGGAACCCGAATTTTATGGTGACTTAGTTTATAAATTCAGAAAAAATATATAACCGCAATTACTTCAGCACCCAATTTCGTAAAATCATTCTCCGATTTAAAAGGTTGGGTGCAACTTAAATGTTGTACGACAGACTGCATGCATGGTAGTTAACCCAATCACGGTGGGCAACTTTGCTTCCCTCTTTAATTGCACGCCGGTTGGTCAGGCCTCAGATTCTATGGCGGTCCCAGCGTAAAGGGTTATTGAGAATTAGAGAGATCTAATTCAAGGTAATGTTGGTTGGTGCCTGGTGCTCTGGTCTGGTCCATCGGAGTTTAATTGTTGGTTTTCTTTTGCTCCAGCATTTCAGCGGTCTCTTGCTGTCGAGTGCTCACCGTTTTTCCATGTCCGTGGTTGTTTGATTATTTGTGTTCACGGAGATGTTGCACTGATGAGTTAGGAAGCCTTCATGCGGACTGAACAAATTATTTATCTAAATCGCGGAAAGTTACTGTCCTTTTGGCTTTCCGCTTGATGTTTCCATTAGAGTCTGTTGTTTCATGTTTGTGTTTCTTTCCCTTTGTTGTCTCTGATGGGTGCTGAAATTTGATTGCATCGAAACCTGACAATTGCCTCCACTTCTATTTTTCATACCAAAATATTAAAGACCATGGCCTTGTGGTTTCAGAGGAGATTTATAAAGATTTCCCTATATAGTCTATGTTAAACCAAATGACCCCTTGGCGGGGGCATTTTTGGACCCAGGGCGATAATTTGAACAAACTTGGTAGAGGTCCACTATATGAAGCTTCATTACGAATATCAGAGTCCTAGGCCTTGCGGTTTCAGAGAAGAAGATTTTAAAGACTTTCCCTAGAGAAGCCTATGTAAAACCAAAGGGCCCTGGAGAGGGGGCATTTTTGGTCCCAGAGCTATAATTTGAACAATCTTGGTAGAGGTCCACTAGATGAAGCTTCATACCAAATATCAAAGACCTGAGCCTTGCGGTTTCAGAGAAGAAGATTTTGTTAAAGATTTCCCCTATATAAGTCTATGTAAAACCAAAGGGCCCCGGAGTGGGATCATTTTTGGCCACATGGCTATAATTTGAACAATCTTGGAAGAGGTCCACTAGATGAAGCTTCATTCTAAATATCAAAGACCTGGGCCTTGTGGTTTCAGAGGAGAAGATTTTTAAAGATTTTCTTCATATAAGCCTATGAAAAACCAAAGGGCCCCGTGGCGGGGCAATGTTTGGCCCCAGGGCTATAATTTGAACAATCTTGGTAAAGGCCCACTAGATGAAGCTTCATACCAAATATCAAAGAGCTGGGCCTTGCGGTTTCAGAGAAGAAGATTTTCCCTATACAAGCCTATGTACAACCAAAGGGCCCCAGGGCGGGGGCATTTTTGGCCCCGGGAATATAATTTGAACAATATTGATAAAGGTCCAATAGATAAATCTTCAAACCAAATATCAAACACGTGGGCCTTCTAGTGTCAGACAAGAAGATTTTAAAGGGTTTCCCTCTATAAGTCTATGTAAAACTGGTGGGCCCCGGCGTGGGGGCATTTTTTGGCCCAGAGCTATAATTTGAACAATCTTGGTAGAGGTCCACTAGATGAAGCTTCATTCCAAATATCGAAGTTGAGCCTTGCGGTTTCAGTGAAGATTTTTAAAGTTTTCATTTAAAAAATCTATTTTTAGCTCCTGTGACCAAGATGTGCAACAGACATGAACCATTTGAACAACTTTGAAAGGGGGCCGCCTAAGGATCATTCATGTGAAGTTTCGTCAAAATCCAATCAGTGGTTTATGAGGATATGTTGTTTGAAGACGGTCGACGGACAAAAAGTGATCACAAAAGCTAACCTCGTCACTACGTGACAGGTGAGCTAAAAGCATGGCCTCCGGTTTCAGAGAATGTAACATTTCTTGATCCTTATGTAACAGGTGAAAAAATGCATATCACCTTTACCCGGCCGGGGATCGAACCTGGTTCGCAAGATTGACAGGTCAACACTCTACCGCGTCGCTATAAAAGCCGGCTTGTACCGCAAGGCAGTACAAGTGTGCTATATACCTATACCCTGTGACATTCTCCCCCTCCACATTGAAATTCGTCCTCGAATTTCTGGGAGTCCGAGAATCACGTGAAATGATACTCAAGGAGTTTTAATGCACATATGTGGGTTATTTACGGTGGGCGCCAAATGTAACAGGTGAAAAAAAATGCATATCACCTTTACCCGGCCGGGGATCGAACCCGGTTCGCAAGATTGACAGGTCAACACTCTACCGCGTCGCTATAAAAGCCGGCTTGTACCGCAAGGCAGTACAAGTGTGCTATATACCTATACCCTGTGACATTTATCACGAAAACACATCTACGAGGTGCAGTCGAAAAGTTCCAGGACTGCCTTTGTTACTTTATTATTATTGGTAGTAGAATAATAAGAAACAGATCAGTATAAAAACAAATCTTTTTCTACAGCACAGTATTAACGTTTTATCACAATCATTCACCAAAACAGCACCGTTTACATTGCAAATAACAGTACGCACGCCGAACGGAGCACTTATGACGTCAATGACGTTATCTCTGGAAATGACGTCAGGATTGACGCTTTTAAATGTCAGTCATTCTTTTTCAAAGTATTCTCCCTGGTGTTCAATACACTTTCTGTGGCGATGTACCCAGTTTTGATAAATGTTCCTGTACCACTCTGTGTCATAGGTGCGTACCGCTGATCTGACGGCAAATTTTATTTCCTCTTCCGAATCAAATCTTCTCCGTATGACCTTAGCTGTTGGTGGGACGTAAAACAAAAATTCACACACTCCGAATCAAATCTACGACCTAGTAAGTCTGCCTTTAACCACGGAAACACACAAAAGTCCATAGGGGCAAGGTCGGGACTATAGGGCGGATGTTGCAGTCTTTCATATCCCAGGAAGTCTATTGTCAGTAAAGTATCTGCGGCTCGATGTGCTGGGGCGTTGTCTTGATGGAATATCAGATTCTCAATCTCGAGGTCAGGACGTTTTTTTCTCAAGGCATGTGTGAGATGCCTCTGCACGACCTAAAATGGCAATGAAAAGGAAATGTTTACTTTTAAATGAACGGTAAAATAAAAATGATTGATTGATAATACATAGACTTCGAACATATCTTACAAGCATAGTTTTATGGCTTAAGATATTAGATATCAAAAGAATGTGTAACAGGTAGCTTGCCTTTTGATAATATCCTTTGTTCACGGTTTCGTCCCTGGGTACTGCGTGCTGAAGGAGCATGCACTGGCTGTCTATGAAAAAATATACATGATCTTCTTTGATGATTTGGAGGTTCTAGCCTTCTTAGGGGGAGGGAAGACCGCCGTTTCCACACCATGGACTCTCTCTTTGTTTCATGGTCATAAAAGTTAATCCACGTTTCATCTGTCGTAATGATACGGTTTAGGAAGCGATCGCCTTCTTTTCTCCAGCGCTGAAGAAACTTTTCAGACGCTTCAATCCTGACTTTCTTATTTTCGATCGTCAAAAGGCGAGGAATCCATCTGGCACACACTGGAATAATTTAGGTAGCTCCAAATCAAGAAATACTCAGCAGCAGCAAGCAAGAGACATTATAGATGCAAAGTTAAGAGAAGAAGATGAGGTAGAAAAGACAATTTTTGCTTTCACTGATGGATCATGTAGAGGCAACCCTGGTCCGTGTGGTGCTGGTGCCTGTATTTACTTATATAACAATGAGAGTGTTGAACTTAAACAGCCGGTCTCAAAGAGGGCGTCAATTCTTCTGGGAGAGCTAGTAGCTGTCAAATTGGTACTCGAGTTTGTACATACAGGAGCTAGCAGAGACATCAGTAGAGTAAGAATTTTCTCAGATAGCCAGGCAACAGTGGGTATCCTGAGTTTGGGATGGGAGAAGAAAGAGCATAGGGCAATAGTTATGGAGGTACAGCAGCTGTGGAGATTAGTAGAGAAGAGAGGGGTGGAGATAGCAATAGATTGGACGCCGGGACACGCTGAGATTAAAGGAAACGAAGTGGCAGACAGACTGGCGAAAGAAGCAGCAAAAGAAGCAGAGGATATGCCTGAGTTAACAACAGTAACCACCATGGTGGAAGTGAGAGGACTGGCAAGGACTTCCTGTCAAGAAAAATGGCAAAGTAGGTGGGATGTGTCAGAGAAAGGGAGGCATTTGTATGAGTACAGACAGTCTGTGAAGAGCAAGATACCCTACACTGAATTGAAGATGCAGCAGAAACTGTTTACCCAGTTACGTACTGGATATTCTAAACTTAATGAATACCAGAATAAGTTAGGACTAAAAGACTCACCACTATGTCAGTGTGACCAGATTGAAACTGTTCGGCATTTTATTGAAGACTGTGAAATACATGCAGAATTAAGAGAGAGACTAAGAGTACGACTGTTCCAAGCAACAGGGATCTCAGAGTTCACAGCAGGACTGTTCTTAGAGGTCAAAGATACAGATCCACACAAACAAGACCGAGAAACACTAAATAGCATATTTTTAGAGCATTTAAATGGGACAAATAGATTTGGGGTTAAGGGGAATGAATCAGTAGCACGCGCATAGTTTATCATACAAGTACTTGTGAGCCTATACTAAGAAGAATATTAATTACTGGGAGGAAGATATCCGAGGGTCACTTTGGCCTAATGGCTGTATAATAACAACAACAACAACAACAACACTTTATTTATTCCCAAGTCCGTTATCAGAATTTTATGTACGGTCCCATGGCTCAATCCCACAATATCTGATATATCGTCAATCGATTTCCGTCGATCAGAAGAAATGGCGCTCTTCACTTTGTCAATGCTGCCGTAATTCTGTGGTCTACCGCTTCTATTATCGTCCTTAGTGTCATCACGACCATCCCGAAAACGTTTGTGCCAATCAAAAACAATCGTCATCGAACACTTCTTTACTCTATCATTCTGATTTAAAAATTTCCAAGTATCTGTTGGTGTCATTCCAGCCCTCGCACAGAATTTAATGACTGTGCGCTGTTCCGTTCGATCGATTGACGTCGACGTTACCGCGTCGCAGATTTTGTCCATTGCTGAATAAGTTGCGCATAAATCCGTTAATTCTTACGCGATGACGTTTTTTTAAGTTGTTTTGAAATGGCGTTGTCGTGACGTCATATGAAGCTTCACGACGAAATAGCGCCAAATAATGAAAGAAATGGCGCTAAGAACAGGGGGTAAAACTCGGACTTGTAAACTAATTTGAAGTGCTCCGTAGCGGTGTTAATAAGTAATGATAAATGATTTGTTAAAAAGAAATACTGGCGCAATGTGAATAAAATGTTATGAAGTTTCAGCAATGAAATCAAAATATTTGCATGGCTAGTTTCAACATGTTCGGACGTCAGGAAAGTGTGATAGATGACCAGTCCGGGAACTTTTTGACTGCACCTCGTATATAATTTTGACCCCATTGAACCTCCTTTTTTATCCAAATACATGTATTTACTTGTCATTTGTTAAATTAAATGTGTTTAATTAACTCCCTTCTGTATACAAGTATATTCAACTACAAAAACAAACAAACAAACAAAATCAAACAGCACAGCAAATTCATCTTTCTGAACCAACGATATTTCCTTGATAATGCTTAACCTCATATGTAACGCAATCTGTGCTACATGTATAACATTTTATCCAGCTGCAAACTGTAGATCCATCGATGTCTACATGTTTGTCATAGTTTCAACTCTCTCTCTTCTCTCTCAGTCCAACCAGTAATAGTTTCAACTCTCTCTCTCTCTCTCTCTCTCTCTCTCTCTCTCTCTCTCTCTCTCTCTCTCTCTCTCTCTCTCAGTCCCACCACGGCATTCCAGCTCCTGAATACCAGTGATCAGAAATAGAGACCCTTCAGTGATATGTTTCAAAAATGGTTGATTCTACCTGGTGATGCAGGCCGGCACACAGGGTGGAGAGACGTGCAAACGCAAGCACCCCCAACCCAGAAAATTCCCAGACTCATGCAGTTTTTTGCCCTCTGCAAATTACCTGAAATTCGCACCCCTCCCCCCTTTTTATGCACCGCCATTCAAAAAATTGCGGGGTAATTATGTTAGCTATACCCCCCGAAGCTTTGAGAGTCCGTCATTCCGTCCGTCAGCGCCTCATAGTTTTGTGTCCGCTCCATAACTTTGATACCATTTTAGATATCTTCACAAAACCCCACGAGATGTAGAGCACTATCAGACGACGTGCAGAACATTTGAACCGTAACTCTGATTTTCCTACTTTTGGAGTTGTTGCCCTTCCAACATTAACATAGCCATTTCTGTCATAGTTTCGTTTGAGATATTTACAGGAAACTTCACAGATGTAAAAAAAAACATGAGATGGCGTGCAGAACATATGAACTATAACTCTGCTTTTCCTACTTTTGGAGTTATTGCCCTTTGAACTTTGAATGCAGCTTTTGCTATCAGTTTCGTGTCCGCTCCATAACTCTGATTCCATTTGAGATTTTTTCACGAAACTTAAAAGATATATAGGGCACTATGAGACGACGTGAAGAGTATATGAACCGTAACTCTCCTTTGCCTACTTTTGGTGTTATTGTCCTTTGAACATTGAACATGGCCATTTCTGTCATATTTGCGTGTCCGGCCTATAACTTCGATACCCTTTGAGATATTTCCATGAAACTTCACAGGTGTGTAGAGCACCATGAGACTACTTGATGAACATATGAACACTATAACTCTGATTTTCCTACTTTTGGAGTTATAGCCCTGGAACATTTAACATAGTCGTTTCTGTTATGTAGTCTGTTTGAAGCACAATATCTCCTTAACCTAATGATTGATTCTGATCAAACGGGCATGGTTACGTCACTAAGATGGGGAAAACAGCCATTAGGTTTTGATGTCCTTGACCTTAATTTCAAGGGCACATCCCCCAAAACTGTCAATATTGGGCCAAAGATGGCTTGTATGCACCCAATCTCATGAACACATCAATGAGATGTGTTCTAACCTGGTATGAAAGCAATTGACCAAAGATTTGACTAGATTTTGAAGACCTTGACTTTATTTTAAAAGGGCACTGGCCCCCCAAAAAACTGAAAATGAGATGGCTCTTTGAACATTCAAAATGGTCATCTCAGTCATGTTTTCCTATCTACTTTATTAATGAATTCCTTTTTCACTGTGATATGGCACATGCTTGATGTAATCGTAGTAATGGGGCATCATGCAGTGCCTTCAGCTTTTATTCAGAGTCTGCGTTTGGCCTAAACCATGTTCAAAACTGTTGCTGTATAAATATGGCGAACAGTGCCAATCCTGATCAGAAGGAATGTACTGTCTCTCCGATTTGGGTCTACGCTGTCTATGATATTTAAAAATATTTTTCCAAGAAAACAAGATTTGACATCTCATGCAAACTGTCTTCAGCGGAGATAATTTGCATGAAATTGTAGAAGAAAAAAACTCGAAAAGCATTGCCAGTTTATATTTGCTCTATCAGCAAACAAATGAAGTATTGGCTTTCACAAACAGCTTGGTGTAGCTCACCATGCGTTTGAATTGAGGTTTACCGTCCCGTCAACGCTATTTAGGTCATTTTGGAGACGCTGCTTCCAATTTTGTGGGACTTTTACCCGACATTGAGATAAAATTACATCTCAAGCCCTGTCGAAAAATAAGAAGAAAGAAGTGGATTTATTCTACAAAACTCAAACCCTCTCTCTCTCCTTCTTTTTTCTCACTAACCCGACAGGCACATCGCAAGATAATGACGGCATATCGACGTCGGTTCGGCACCGGGATGTCTGATGCAGCGCCATATTGACGCCGGTGCAGCGCTGTAGCGCCTCGCCGGCGGCGGTTTGACGCTGCCGTAGCAAATGTATGCCTGTTGGGTAAAAATCACATTCACATCCCCAAATCCCGACAGCACACTGTCCTCAAGCCACCCCCCCCCCCCCACTGCATCCCCTATAATTTTTAGCTCCCCACGCACGGACGGACGCACGCACGCACGACGGACAAAAAGTGACTCCAAAAGCTCACCTCGCCACTACGTGACAGGGGAGCTAAAAATTGTAGGGGATGCAGTGGGTGGGGGGGGGGGGGTGGCTTGAGGACAGTGTGCTGTCGGGATTTGGGGATGTGAATGTGATTTTTACCCAACAGGCATACATTTGTTGGAGTTTCTGGGCTAGGGGTGCTTCATTTTTCAAGGGCTGTGGATGTGTTGCATAGTTCCAATGTGAGCCTTTGTTTTGGTGCAACGTAGATTAGTTGTAATAATTTGGAACTCCATTCTAAAGGTTTGGCTAAGTGATGGCACTGCGTTTAAGTTATAGCAGTGCTGTACTTTTGGTTTTTGCGGTTTGCCGCAAAGGGGTGTGGGTTGATTTATGTAACAGGGTAGGCTCCGAGTTTGAACCTATCATTAAGGGGATCGTTTAGCAGTTAATTTTGTTTGAAAGTTTCATTGCGATTTGGCAGATGTTTATAAAGATTGCTATACACGTTTCCATGCACCGTATATACAATCAGGGGATTCGAGACATAAAGTTTTTAGCCATTTTGTGTTGCTTGTATGCGGGCGGATGTGCTCGTCCCGCAACGGACCTGTCTTATTTGTTCTTCTTATGCTTTAAAGATGGTGTTGTCCGTTTTGGGGCAAGCGCACCCGCTCACAGCTGCTGGGAAGGACGGTTTTGTACCTGCAAGATTGTGCTTGTAGATTATATTTTTTGAATGTTTTTGTTTGTTCTGTACAGACAACATATAACATAGTGTGCCGGCCTCCGCCATCTCGAGCCCAATTTTGTATCTGTTTTAGTTAGTGGTTGACTCCTATCGCGGAGGATGTGATAAATAGGTCAATCCCCTTTTCTGCATTTGCCGTCTTAAGTTATGAAAAAGTGGTGCCCTCGACGTAGGATGCGGTATTCTGTGGGACCGTAAGTGGGCCAATTTGAGCCGCAATGTTTGCATATCATTATCGCATCCTACGTGAAGGAAGGCACCATAGGAGGAATGTGTATTCCTACCTAGCCATTTGGGGACCCGAGATAACATGTGCCGATCTCGTTAGCAACGTAGTTAGCACAAATTGTTATAATCATGTAGGTCGCATACAGGCGTTCGCCTGCGCACGTGCGCAGTCGAGCGCTCCTATGCGATCTTGTTTTTAATGTTTCATATTTACAGTTAAAATGTTTGAATTCGCTTTTTGGAAGAAAACTCTTCTATCTCCAGGTTTTTTAATCTCTCTTTTTCTATACTATCCTCTCTACGGTACTCCTACCCTACAACTATCGCTATATCTACCTATTTGTGCATTGCGTGGGTGGTTGTATGTTGTTTAGTTTTGCGTAAGTGGTTGTGTGTTGATGCCTTCCTTCAGGGTCGTGCTAAGTCATGCCCTAATTATTAGTTAATTGCCCATATCTGTATAGATATGTGGCCGTCTTAACCGTCCGTTTTAATTACGGTCATGGCGCAATTTGCTGTATTGGTAATTTCTATGTTAAACGACAAGAGCAGTACGGAGGGCTGTTTGATGTACCAGGCGAGGTGCGTTTTTTTCGGCCGTAGGGGTATGCGCGTGACGAGATATGATGGGGACTTGTGGGACAGAATGATGGCGTGGAAATCTGACGTGGTGCTTCTCCACATAGGCGGGAACGATATCAGTTACGATCAGCAGGGGCATATCGGGCAGATGATCATGTCTCTTATTGGGTCTCTGGAGGCGGCGGGCATTACTGGCCTGGTTGGTGAGGTATGGCCTCGAGGGTCGTTTCGAAGCAATATCGATCCTTCTGGGTTCGTAGCGTTCCGGCATCAGATTAATCAGTTTCTGCGCCGGCGTCTCAAGCGGCGTTTCATTTTTTTCCGAGTGCAAATATGGGACAGCGATGGCTGCCTCCACAGGCACTATGACAGTGACCGTGTTCATCTGTCCAGGGAGGGCCAGAAGAGGTACCATGTGTGCTTAGAGAGGGCGTTTTTTGCGATTTTCCTGCTTGTCAGGTCCTTTTGAGGCCCCCAGATCATTCCGTTTGGGTAACCTTATAATGTATACATCCTTTATCCGAAAGCGAAAGTTGCAAAAAAAAAAAAAAAAAAAAAAAAAAGATGTGATAAGGCGTATTGTTTCTTATTTCTGTCCCACTTATCTATCTGTATGCGTTCCTGAATGAAGGGCGTTTGTTTGCTAGTGTGCTGTTGTGTCGTTCTCCTTTGGGTTGTGTGGCTCCCGATCAGCCAGGATTTTGATGCAACGCTCCTAAGTGCAAAGTCCAAGGACCGCAACCACAGCGTTACATCACGTCCTAACCTCCCGTTCACCTCACCCCCTTCAGGAGGGGCCGGGCGATGGATTTCCCTTGTGGTGGATCCATGCCAATTCCTGGCGTGCGCTCGTGTGGTCCTCTTTCGGGCTATGTGGCTCCTGATCAGCTTGGACTTTATTATAGCGCTCATAAGTGCAAAGCCAGTCGCAACCACAACTCTACTCCTCGTCCTACCCTCTCGCTTGCCACACCCCCCTCGAGAGGATGGGTCGGGGCTATGGATTTTCCTTCTGGTGGGTCCGTGCCCCGTTCTGTCATAGTCTTCTCACAGTGATCCAGGGATCGCTGTCACAGGCAGGTACCCCTAAGTGTAAAGGTGAGCCGCAACCACAGTGCCTATCGTTGACTTTGTTCCCCTTTTCGCCGTGGATGGCTTAGTTCACACGTCTCTGTCTTCCCTCATTTTGGATGTGGCGAGCAGTACTGTGCGAATCTTATTTCACGTTGTGCGCGTTTATTAGATTCCTATAGTATGTCCCTCTTATTTGTGTTTTCTGTGAACAGGAAAATCGCGCCCATCATTTCCTGTGAATTTAAGTTTAAGAGTGAGATCGCGCCCATATCCCCTTGATATCCCAATGCAGCCAGTTGTCTCCTTAGTTCTCCTCTCACCGTGCGATGTGCTGGGCACCTTAGGCTGCAGCTGCCTGCAGTCGCTTTTTATAACTAATATTACTCTGACATGCAATCTAGACATATCCCACTTTTGTTGTTTTACGATCATGAAATGTAAATTTTTCATGTCGCCTTTCTCAAACGCACTATCTGTGCATGTCATAGGGCACATTTCTCTATGTAACCAGTCAAAATATTAATCTTTTACAATTCACTTATTCAGTTTCTTAGTCGAATAACGAAAAAGGAAAAAGGAATAAGGAAAAAATATTTTCCTTTTTCCTTTTTCCATATTCGATTTTCATGACGCTGTATCTCCATAGTTTCTTAGGCTGCAGTTATTGTTGCTTTCCAGTTTCCCCGTGTCGCGGTTCGTCAGCTGGTGGGGTTCTAGGGAACGAACCCATGCATGCATTACACCATAGCCGCTCGGTGGTACCCCAATCTCCGTTGTCGATGAGTGGGGAATACATCGCTCTGCTCCAGCCCCGTCTGTCCGTGTCTATCCTATGTTCGCCGCAGTCAGTCAATATCGTCATCTGCTCGATGTTATGATTATTTGCTTGTCAACATGCCGGACCGAGTCAGAGCAGGAAAGGGTTCTGTAGTTGGAATTGTCGCCTCACGCCCCAGGTGTCTTCGGGGCAACGGGCATCCCCTTGCCTTGTAGCCATTTGACGCAAGATGTGTGTGAAACGGTGCCGTGACGTTTCCTGGTCTCGTGGGGGTGGAGGAAGGGGGAGGGGGGCTTATATTTTGTCGTCTTATTTGCTACAGGGGTGCATGTGTCCTGTCGCTTATGGGCATCTTTAATTGTTGTAGTTTTTGGGCCGTGCGTTCTTTTTCTTTTGCGACATGTGGGTATGTTGCAGAGTTCTAAAGTGAGCCTCTGTTTTTGTGCAACGTAAATTAGTTGTAGTAATTTAGAACTCCATTCCATAGGGGCTTGAATCATGAAAAAAATGAAAACAAAACAACAACAAAAAAAAAAAAATCATTTTTTTTGTTTCTATATTAGAGACAAGGGGGGAAAACTTCGGCTCAATTTTTTTGGGGGGTTACCTCATTTTACTCAGTGTATCGTTTTCGCAAATGCAGTTTTTTACCTGCTTATAATGAATTATACAAGTTATTTAATAAGTCCACTTTGCAAAAATAATCCGCCTCTGTCTGCCACTTGCAGGAAACATGTTTTTCTCGCATGGATTAACTCAGCAAAGCAAAATTCGGCATACACGTGTGACAAAAAATTTCAGGTTTTCACCAATCACAACCGCCCAAGTAATACGGGGGGGGGACTTTTTTCGCTTTCACCCGTTGTCTTTCATTTAACTTTAGCTCTCTTTGCCAATTTGAATCCAAAAAGATGTACTCGCAGCTCTAAAAGATTTTGTTACTTTTGCTTCGCTTTCCGCAGTGTTCTGTCAATGATCGGTACCACGGGGGTAATACCATTTTCTATACCTGTGTTGTCGACCGAGCCGGTACTGTGTAAAGTTGCTGTCGACCGAGAAATACGATTTTCGACCGAGCAGTACGGATGTCGACAGAGGAGGGTAGTCGATAAATTCGCTGTAAATGTGTTATTTTTGTGTATGTCTGTCCATTTTTGTGGTGTCAAATCGTTTGTGAAATAGTTTGCTGTTGTTTCAAGTGTTTTGGAAGTCTGACTAATAGCCTGTTTTGACGCTGAGCGGAATTAAACGGGAAAATATATAAAATAAGTACTTCCGGGGAAATGCGTGGCTCTTATTCGTGTCATGGAATATCGAGGACGAAATGATGCAGATACATCATTAACATACGCGATAACCTTTTATTTGTGCGTCAACATGTGTTTATATGCATCTGTGGAACTGTTTATAGTTTCATCGATACGGCTGTCGATGAAGTGAAAGTTGTCGACGTTACTGGGTACGGATGTCGATGAGAGTGTAAGGGACAGATTTACTGGAAATTAACCCGAGTTAAACAATAAAATAACCGTTGCATTCTTCATCAGGCTTTGTTTGTTTGTTTGTTTGAAATGGCTGATTGATAATAGACTATCGTTGCTTTGTTTTGTTTGTTTGATTTGAGGTTTAACTTCCCCGTCAACACTGTAAAGGCCATTTTGGAAACATTTCTTCCAATTTTGTGGGCGAAAACCTGAGTACCAGGAGAAAAACCACCTGACCTTCAGTTGCAGAACTTGGCATCTCACATGTGACCCGAACGAGGCTCGAACCACAGCGGTGAGAGATCAAGAGTCAGCGCTCTTAACCACTAGCCACGGAGTCCCGTCACCAATGAGATTGGTCCTTAGGTTTTTAGCTCACCCTAGCCGCAAGCTCAGCAAGTGAGTATACTCATGCTCCGGCATCCGTCGTCGTTCGTTCACATTCTGCAAACATCTCATCCAATACGATAACACGCCTATATAATATTGACTCCCGTAAACCCCACTTTTATATAGTACAACTGGGGTTTATGCAGGCGTATATATTATTTTTTCTAATTTCAGCAAAAACATAGTGTGGGTATTCATTAGATCCGCCTCGTCGAGGCGGTTCTAACGAGTGCCCCCAATCTATGTTTAGAGCAGAAATAAGCAAAATTCAGTATTTTCATGCGAAAAGTTTCATATTGAGAGGCGTGTTTATGGGGCGCCGTTTACTATTTATTCCGTATTTGTGTGTGTGTGTGTGTGTGTGTGTGTGTGTGTGTGTGTGTGTGTGTGTGTGTGTGTGTGTGTGTGTGTGTGTGTGTGTGTGTGTGTGTGTGTGTGAATTCGGGTTTAACGTCGCTTTCAACAATTTTTCAGTCATATCACGACGGTGTCTGGTTGCGACAGGGAGCTCAATGCTCACTTTTATAGTGCTGCCTCACTGAAGTATCATGTCCCAGACACATTACATGATACCACACCCAGTCACATTATCCTGACACTGGGTTGACCAGTCCTAGCTCTTCCCCGTAAATCTGAGTGCCAAGCGAGGAGCAGCTAGTAACATTCTTAACGACTTTGGTATGTCGCGGCCCGAGATCGAACCCGTGACCTCCCGTTCCCCGGAGCGGACACTCTACCAACTGAGCTATCGGGGCCGGTATATTCCGTATTTATGGATAGCCATAATTATTTATTGATATCCATAATTCGAATAATGGATAACCATAATTCGAATTATGGATATCCATAAATCGATGTGAATTAATGATATACATGAATCGAATAACAGATATCCATTATTCGATTTATTGATATCCATAAATCGAATTATGGATATCCATTATTCGGCTGATTTATGGCTATCCATAAATCGAATTATGGATATCCATTATTCGGCTGATTTATGGATATCCATAAATCGAATTATGGATATCCATAATTCTCCTCTGCAAATAAACCTAATGAATAATGACTGTTCCCTTTGCAAAACAAAAAAAAACTCGACTATTCGCGTCAGATTTCCGATTAAGGTGTGTAATAAAAGCCGGGATGGAGGTGGCGGTAATGTCGGGAAGGCTTAGTGGTGGCCTATGGTGTGGGAGAGATATGTTTTGTTTGATTTGAGGTTTAACGTCCCCTTCAATGTCATTTAGGGCATTTTGGAGACGTTGCTTCCAGTTATGTTGGTCATTAAGCCTTCATTGAGATTGAATGACTTCTCAATCCCGCCGGCTTCGGTAGCTCAGTCGGATGCGCGTCTGACGGGTGATCAGGAGGAAGCGGGTTCGATACCTGCCGGGGTCGGCAACATTCTTTCGTGGAGATTGATCATGAAATATTTTCTATAGTCATTCTCTCCCTTCCGCTGATTCAAGAAGGGCAAGTGTCAGTTTCTGGCGAAAAGAATGTGCACTGTACTGGTTACGAGGACTGCTTAAATATGAATGCAACTAAGCACATAAAAATGATTCCGTGATAGATTTCGATGAAAAATTTATTTTGTCCCCTCAAAGTATTCCTCTTTAACAGATATACAAACTTTCAGTCTTCTGATCCAATCATTGAATGCATTTTGATAGTCTTTTCGAGGTATACTATGAAGGCACTGGAATATTGCAAAACCGCGGTGTTTGCGCTGTACAAATTTTCGACCATGGCAGAAAGGTATTTTTTTCAGCCGCGGGAACAAAAAAAAGTCACACGGGGCAAGGTCAGGGGAATACGGGGGGTGAGGGAGTTCAACAACCTTTTCCTGCTTCAGATAGTCTTGCACAATGAACGCCTTGTGCGATGACGCATTGTCATGTAGCAATCTGACATTGGCCAAACCAGTTGCGGGTCTTCGTTCTTTGAAATATTTCTTCAATTTTCGAAGAACTTTATTCTTGTAAAACTTCGCATTTATAGATTTGCCTTTAGGCACAGCAACCTGAATAGCAGGGACTGATTTGAAAAGAATATGGCATACATTACCTTCTTGACGCTCATGGTCCGCTTTGCAATGCATGGTCTTTTGCAATACTTTGTTGCCCATATTTTGTTCTGAATCTTTCGTTTTGGCTCAAAAAAGTAAACCCATGTCTCGTCACCTGTGACGACATTAGCGAAAGACCGTGCATTGTAATTTGGAAATTTTTTAAGCAACTTCTTGGCGCACTGAACGCGTGTCTTTTTCTGCTCATCTGTCAACATATGGGGAATCCATCTAGCACAGATCTTTCTCACTTTCAAATCCCGTTTCAGAATTGTATGAGCTGCTCCTAAAGAGATGCCAACCGTACTAGCTATTTGCCTAGTGGTGTATCGTGCATCGGTAGCAACTATTTTCTTCACTCTAGCAACCATCTTGACAGATGTTGCTCTTTTCGTCCGACGATCATGTGGTGCATCTTCTGTTGAGCCTAGCCCACAGCTGAATTTCTTACACCAACGAAAAGCTGTCGGAAAAGACATTTCATTATGCCCATAAACCGAACATATTTCATCAAAAATGTCTTTGCACCGTATATCAAGAATACAACGATTCTTAATATACGACCGTATTTCAACGGCGTACTCTGACCTTCTTCCAACCATGTTCTGTATTAGTATACAAGAGTAGACAGTGTTTATCGAACGATATACATGGCTAAAGTGGACGGATTTTAACAGGTTTGGAACCAATGTATAGGTAAAATGTTTCTCTACGCTGTGATATTTATTTCCAGGTCATTTTCGCATTAGTGCATGAGAAAACGTTCTACTTGCATTCATATTTGAACAGTCCTCGTAACTGCTTATGTATAAGCCTGCCCAGGAAAAGTGTGGATAGGTAAACTGACCGGCTCAAAAATAACCTAAATTAGTGTTGACTGTGTCGTTAAACTCAAATACAAGCAAACAAACATCTCAATCCCTGTCGCCCATTGACTCGCACGACTTTGTTTGGACAGACTTAGACCTTCTAAACGATATGCAAGTACTCTCAGCTCATGCAGCCAAATCTATTTCTCCAAGCCCCAATGGGCGGGGGCAAGGGGGTATATCTGAATCTGGTTGGTTCTCCATACATCTCAAGTAGAGTATTTGTTTGTTTGATTTTAGGTTTAACGTCCCCGTCAACTCTGTAAAGGTCATTTTGGGGACGTTGCTTCCAATTTTGTGGGCCTTTTACCCGACCTTGAGATGAAATGACATCTCAAGCCCTGCCGCCCAAATGAACAAATAGGGTTTATAAACATGGACGGGCTTACTCGTATCGCTTTGCCTGGGCAGGCTTAGATCCTCTAAACGGTTTACCAGTACTTGTGTGCGGGTCGGTTTCAGCTCTGCGTGGAAGCATCATTCAGCCCAACTATTTCTTCAAGCCCCGATAGGCAGGGGCCGTCAAATAGAGTGTTATATGGATATAAAAATTATGTTATTACTATATATAACGACCATGTGCATTTTTCTCCAGAAAGCATGCACGGATGGCCTGTTTGGATCATTATAATCTTACGTCCGATTAGGTGCGCAGTCCTCATAATGGTGATTCCAGAGGGACCGGATGCGTTGGCCGGAATTTCCAGATCTTACGGCTGGTTCCGATATTTAACTGCACACATGGCGAGCGTCCAGCGTATGCCGTCCGTTGTTTTGGAAGCCTTACGGGCTGAAAAGGCTGCACGGCAGATAGGTCCCTTTGACCGGTCATCATCTTCCAGCGATGATGAAGACCTTGAAGATTTTTACAATAAACAATCACGTGTTTTAGGGAGAAATCATAAATCCAAAAGCTTTGGCAGTGATTTATGGATATCAATAATTCGAATTATGAATATCCATAAATCGATCTGAATTATGGATATCCATACATCGAATTATGGATATCCATAAATCAGAGGAATAATGGATATCCATAAATCGAATTAAGGATATCCATAATTCGAATTATGGATATCTATAAATCAATCTGAATTAATGATATCCATTAATCGAATTATGGATATCCATAATTCGATTTATGGATATCTATAAATACGGATTAAATTATAAAACGGCGCCCAATACATGTACGTGTTTTCGAAATGTCTGAAAACCGATTGGCCAATCAAAGCCAATATGTTTTGAACCTCTTTGGGTAGGGGAAACGCTAGTTTGTTCGCGGCATCTGGGTCACATGACCAAGATGGCTACCACACCCATATATGGTTAAACCATTGAAAAGCTTCTCTAGGACCAGTCAAGAAACATTGTATGTAACAGAGGACTCCAGCACATCATAATTTGTTCAAATGATGATCTTAGGATTACCCCGAACTTATCTTCAGACACGGTCAAATTTTACAACCTATCCTTTCTATAGAAAAAATTAAAATAATTAATTTTTCAGAAACTGTTACAGCCAGTGAAAGTTGGTAGCCAACTAATTGAGATTCTTCACATGTGTGTGGATTTGGTGAGTGAGTGTTTGAGTTTTAAGTCCCACATACAACTAAGGTCATATGGAGACGGGACCTCGGTTTAAAGACACATTCGAAAGGCCGGAGAAGCCAGGGATCGATCCTGCGACCCCTAAAAAGTCGCACTAGTTTTTCACAGGTGTGACGAATACTTACCAATTCTTTATACGTCAGAAAATTCAGACATCAAAATTTTTCGAAATTGACCATATGTAAATTTGGGTGTGAAATTTACGAAATGAGAAATTTACGGTTCAACAAAGCCATCCCTAGACATATTGGAAGTGTTGGTGGTGACAGTGACGCAGTTGTGTGGCAAGGTATACTCTTCTCTATTAAATCATATTATGCCGATTACTAAATTTCGTTTAAATATACACGTGTAGCTTTTTAAACAACTTAGAAAGCCCCCCGTAGACAAGTTATAGGATACAGCGGTCTTGAACAGTTCTGCGGTGTTATCCAAGGTCCGACACGGGCTGCAAAACTGCATCTGGTGAGGAAATCAAGACTACCATACTGACATTGACCACCCGTCAGCATTTGTATACCCACAATTCCAAACAACTTATCAGAAACCATGGATATTACCGCTGATATTTTTTAGGTGACTTTTGTTTCAAATACAGCTAAGCACGGGACATGTCAAGACATTGCCCAGTGAAAACCAACATGCCAACCCCGTTAGGAATGACAAAAAGTATGTTCATATATCATCATAGACAACTGATAAACTATCTTAACATGTCGGTACAGTTATCTGGTTATGTTTGTTTGTTTGAGGGAGGTTTAACGTTCCCGTCAACACTATTTGGGTCATTTTGGAGACGCTGCTTTCAATATTGTGGGACTTTTACCCGACATTGAGATAAAATGTCATTATATGCACGGATGGTCCAACTCGCACCACTTTGCCTGGGCAGGCTAAGACCCACTAAGCGGTTTACCACTTCTCATGTACGGTCGATTTCTGCTCAGCGTTAACCATTTATACCTCCTTTACTTACATATGCACTTGCGCACACATAACAAACGCAAAATCAAAGCACTAAGAGTACTGGTGGGTCGATTGTCGCTGACTATAGGTCTGAAAAGTCCTCGACTGTGATTTAAACTGCTTAATTTAGCCTTGAAATGCGATTTTTAAGTATATAGTGTAGATCTTGATCAGAATCCGCATTCTGTGGGCGTCTGGTCTTGGTCTTCACTGTTTGCCAAGCCCAACCTTATGATTCCAAGATAACCCTCTTACACAACACTCTGACCTTAGTCACTGCGGCTGTTTTCTATAAAAAAAAGTGCATGAATTATGTCAAACCCACGTTGTTGTTGAAGCGTAAATGGTAGATAAAATATATATGGTGTTTTATTGCTTTCCTACTTTTCATAAAGCATTAGATTAATGATATTCTGTGAAAACTGATTTTTTTTCGAAAGAACCGGTATTTTATAGTGTTTTTCAGACTCACGACTCTCTATAAGTGAACAGACAATTAACAGCTTGTCTCTTTAAAACACCGACATCGTTTGTAAATGTTTAAACTAACGTTTTCGCCTCTCCAAGTGCATCAAAATCGAAGACCCTCCTCTGTCGACATCCGTACTGCCCTGTCGAAAACCGTATTTCTCGATCGACAGCAGCTTTACACAGTACCGGCTCGGTCGACAACACAGGTATAGAAAATGGTATTACCCCCGTGGGTACAGAAACCCGGGCGCTTGCCATAATCATCGTGTTTAAAAAGCGGGACGTGCAGGACAGATATAATCCGGAACTTTGGAATCTACTTCCGGCAGTGGAGTAGCTGTTGTTACTGTTTAAATGTGTGTAATAGCCTTGATTTCTCCATTGATTTTTTTCAACGTAACATATTCTGCTAGGACTACGTATACACGTATACGCAGATAAGATAACTGAATGGTGTTTCTGCGTATAATGGCTGTGCTCTGGGAATTTTGTATTGTATCGCTTTGCGGTCAACTTCCAATTAGCCGCTGTAACTTTTTTGACACATGCGCAGAAAAGGACATAAAATGTTTACTGAAAAGCAGAAGCCGGCCTTAGATCTGATAAAAAACAAGGCACAGCTGCCTTGTTTATGTCCAGGCTGGGACTGGCACAACCCATGTTATCCAGGAGATTGCTAGAGTGCTCCGCATTGAAGGGAAATGTTTGTCAGTTTCTTGCACAACGGGTATCGTATAAAATCTTTGTGTTTTTGGCAGAGTGCTAAAGAACGTGTGTACATGACGTCGCCACCTTGTGTTTAAACGCTCGGTACCGGTACACGGCGACTGTTAGCTAAGCAATAAAAAAAAAATGCAGCAGTGCTAAGCCAAACGGTCCAGAATATAAGTTCAAAGAGATACGGCTAGAAAACTTGAAATTATTTTACAAATTTGGACTCATAGTGGTCGGAATGACTGACGACTTTAAGCGTGTGTTCTAATATTGTTACCTAAATAACAATGGCTGTTTTGGTGCCAATAGGCCTATAGGAATTCTTTTTACTTTGCGATAAGTTGAAACCAAGGAAAAAGCGTTTCACCATGTATTTTGTCTATTGTTTGCTGCTGCTCTCTCTCTCTCTTTCTCTCTCTCTCTCTCTCTCTCTCTCTCGGATATTTGGAAGAAATTTGTGGAGGTCTTAATATTAAGTAGAGGGGTTTGGAAATATTGTGTACTGTTAATTCCAGAGGTAGAAAGAACGGTGTACAGACCTAAACTGCACCAACCTGGCCCAAGGATTATACAACTTTTTTCATGCTCAACTGTTAGGGTATGCAATTTATCCGGCTCATAAATAAAAAAAATGTAATGTAAAAACATAGAAAACTGTGTAGTTCATACTTCCGTGAACGCATCGAGTCATGATTTTCAGTGACATCAAGTGACGTCATTCTAAACCATGGTTCTCTACGGGCGTTGGTGAGGTCAACGCTGTTCCTCTCTTTGTAGTAAAATGGCGTGTAAATGTTTTTTTAGTTTAAAAAGTTTGCCCTGTAAGCATAATTTTTCGCCCGGTGATGAGGGGCAAAGAATGTAATAATAAAACAATAAACTTATTTTTTCTGCTTTTCATGAAAGTATGAACGACAGCGAGTCGCTAACAAAGTTTACATGAACCCCGAAGGGGTTCAGTTACCTTGCACACAACCCCTTTGCACTCAACCCACTGCGTTCGTACTATCATGAACAGCAGAAAAATAAATTTCATTTCTGAAGTGTTTGTTTTCTTTGCCTCACACTGCTGCCTTACTTTAGGGTTTATTAGCTATCTCATTATGTCAATCATTGCAAAACACCCACATTGAGCCGGGGGTAATTTTCTTTTCAAAACCGTCTTCTGTGGCATGTTTTGTTATCCGTGCGGTTAGGGAAGCAGCTTCTCAGTTTGTCCTTAAATGTACATTTTTAACAGTCAAAATGACATGTCCTTATCAACTTTTAATGAAATGGACATTCAATTTGTCATCAAACTGTTGTCAAGTGTCAAAGAAAGCAGGTCATGAAATGTACATGCACTGGTTTATATTTCATGCGTAGCACTTTACATGTAAACGGATGCTTTAGACACAAACTTTAGCGGCTCACTGGAAAAGCGATGACGATTTTCTTCAGGAAGTATGAATATTAGAATACTAACATTTTGGTGTGTTTTTTGGACAGACTTGGTGACGAGTTTCACTTTTTGTTTGAATGTACTTATTTTGAGGATCAAAGAAGAATGTACCTTCCCAGAGGCCTGTCGAGGCTTCCAAATTCTGTAAGCTTTAAAACACTTATGAATACTAAGGATCTACCTGCTTTGTTTAAGCTTGGCAAATTTTGCAAAGAAGTTTTACATACTTTTAAAGTGATTTACAGTCATTTGTAGTCAAATCTAGGATATTGACAGTTTACCTTTGGCACAAGATTTCGGTGGACGACATTTTGACATTTTGTGGTATTCCTCATGTCCTCCGTTGGGGGCGGATCTGGCATCACATGTGGATTGTCTCCATTGATCACGGTGCACATGGGATGCCATGGTCTGTTTTCTTGAGTAACTTGGAGTTGGGGGGGGGGGGGGGGGGCATTGTCGATTTGTCGTCTACTGAATGAGTCCAAAGGATTATGAAGGTTTTAAGCGTTAAATTAAAGTGAACCAGTACGGATCTCCAGGTACTTCTTTGAATTGTATACACCTGCACATCTTATATTAACTAATAGGTTGGGTGGCAATCGTTGTATGGACGGGTATAGGGCCTCACACTTTTCAGGCATTAGCAGAGGTTCGGGCTTTCAGGGCTTGTTTTTTCTTGATTTCAGGCTCTGGGATTTTGAATTTCTTCTTGAAGATGTTTAAAATGACTATTTGACTCTCAATTCGTTAACCCATGCCCACTTTTGGCTGTCAGCCAGACAATTTATCTAATGTTCTGTATTCATTCAGTCAGCCAGACAATTTATCTAATGTTCTGTATTCATTCAGTTTTCAACCTGCAGTGTGGGCAGGGTGGATCCTGACCAGATGGCTTCTCCAGAGGCCATCTGATCAGGATCTGCACTGTGTGCGAGAGTTATGGTCATCTGATGGGTTCTGAAGTTGCAGATTTGGGTATTACAGGGATGGGAGAACCTGGTCGGTTTGGGCCTGGATATGTGTGGGAGTGACTGCTTGTTCATATTTGAGCGTTTGTATCTGGAGGTCTGGGAATTTTCTCAATACTACATCCTCATTCTCATCTGACCCTCATCTTGCTGATGTTCAACTTAGCCTCACCAATTCTCACCCAATTTTGATTGTGAACCATTTAGAATACTTGATATGGCTTGTTCATCCTGAATGTCAAGCAGTGTGGATCCTGATTGGATGGCTATCTGATCTGGATTTGCACTGTTTGCGAAAGATATGGGTTGTAGTGAGCAGCAAGATGGGGGTTAATACTCTTCGAGTGTCGTCAAATGGACTTAATCTAGTCATGACTTAATCTAGTCATGTTTGAAGCTTTCTTCAAATAGTTTTGCTGTTATTTGTTCTGTGTTAAAATGTTATGTTTTGTTTCGACTTATACCCTAGTTAGGGGTCAAGGTCGTGAAATAAACCTATAAACCTTGTGTTACATTTGTGCGTTTGTTAATTTCTGGAAATTTGTGTAGTCTTTGCATTCACAACGCATTCTTTAAAGTTTTCTGACCCGCCCATCAGGGCTTAAAGAAATAGATGGGCTGCGTGACGCTTCCAAGCAGAGCTGAATCCGACCGCACGCGAGTACTGCTAAACCGCTCAGAGAATCTATGCCTGCCCGGGCAAAGCGGTGCGAGTCAGACCGTTCATGCTTATAAACCCTTTTAATTCCATTGGGCTTGAGATGTCAATTCATCTCATTGTCGAGTAAAAGTCCCACAAAATGGATTCAACGTCTCCAAAATGACCTGTTGATGGGCACTTTAAACATCTAATCAAACAAATAAATTCCTTAAAGTGTTTGGGTGAGAAAAATAATTAATATTGCGATCGTGGCTTCGGGCTCGTTTTCAGCGAATTAAAGTCTCATGCTCGACAAAACCCCACATGATACTTAACTTAACTGAAAACTTGCTTGAAAATTCCTTGTTTCGGCCCCAATCCCGTCATACATTCTATTATTCAGTTCTTATCTAAGCATAGGGGCTTGAATCACGAAAAAAAAAAAATGAAAAAAAAAAAAAAAAATAAAAAATTTGGGTACTGTACTAGAGACAAGGGGGGAAACTTCGGCTCGATTTTTTGGGAGGTTACCCCATTTTACCCACTGTATCTTTTCCGCAAATGCAGTTTTTCACCTGCTTATTATGAATTATACAAGTTAAATGTGTCCACTTTGCAACAATAATCCGCTTCTGTCTGTCACTTGCAGGAAACATGTATTTCTCGCATGGATTAACTCAGCATCTCAAAATTCGGCATAACCGTGTGCCAAAAAAAAAAATCATGTTTTCATCAATCACAGGCGAGCTAGTGTTAGGGAGGTAACTTACTTCGCTTTTAACTGATGTCTTTCATTAAAATGAACCTCTCTCGACCAATTTGAATCCAAAATGATGTATTTGCAGCTCTAAATTTGGAATTTACAACTTTCGCTTCGATTTCCACCGAAATCAAGCTACCGAGCTATAAAATTTCCGAGCATTAGAATCGAGCATTAGTCTTCGTCGGGCATTTCCGTATGTTTACGCTAGATCAAAACCAACAAAAATAAAGAATAAAAATAAATAAATGTAGGAAACAATTAAATACATTACATGTAGATTTAAGATGCTTACTTTTACAGGGTAAGGCCTTTGAAAATATAATGTTTATGTCTATAATAGATCGATTTAAAAACTTGCCAAGCATGCTATTTCGGAAATGACAGTTCGTCTGTAACATGATCTCGACATAACACGGCTGCACCTTCAGACAAGCCACAATTGATTTGTTTGTTTGATTTGATGTTTAACGTCCCCGTCAGCACTGAAAAGGTCATTTTGGAGACGTTGCTTCCAATTTTGTGGGACTTGTGACCGACATTATCAATTAACAAGGATATGTACTTGACCCCTACAACAGTGTCGACCCGGAAAAGGGCATCAAGAGCAAATAACTCACAGTATCAAAGGTGAGTGAGTGTTTGAGTTTTACGTCCCACCAACAGCTAAGGTCATACGGAGACGGGACCTCGGTTTAAAGACTCATCCGAAAATTTCAATGATACTTCATGTGTCAAATGTTTCTGCAATAATGTTTGCAAGGAGGCATATGGGATTGTGTCACAACTTCTGAAAGTTATAGTATGGGACGCCCAAAGTGCAATCTTGTTGTTTTTTAATAGAAAGCACATACGGAATGTTATGTTACTGTAAATGCAAATCTGTAACAACCTGAATCATTCAATGATAATTCGTGTGTGATGAGGTTTTACAATACTGCTTGCAATGAGGCATATGAGATTGTGTCACAACTTCTAAAAATTATGGTATGGGACGCCCAGTTAGCAATCTTGCTGTTATTTCAATAGAAAACATGTACTGTATGCTATGTTACTGTAAATTGGAAGCTGTTACAACCTGAAAACTTCAATGATACTTCATGTGTCAATAGTTTCTACAATAATGTTTGCAATGATGCGTATGAGATTGTGTCACAGATTCGGAAGGTTATGGTATAGGACGCCCGAGTTGTAATCTTGCTGTTTTTTTTAATAGAAAGCACATACTGTATGTTATGTTACTGTAAATTCAAAGCTGTTACAACCTGAATAATTCAATGATACTTCATGTGTATTGAGTTGATACAATACTGTTTGCAATGAGGCATACCGGATTGTGTCACAACTTCTTAAAGTAATGGTATGGGACGCCCAAGTTGCAAACTTGCTGTCTTTTCAATAAAAAGCACGTACAGTATGCTATGTTACTGTAAATTCAAAGGTGTTACAACCTGAAAACTTCAATGATACTTCATTTGTCAATAGTTTCTCTAATAATGTTTGCAATGAGACTATTGAGATTGTGCCACAGCTTCTGAAAGTTGTGATATTGGACGCCAAAGTTGCAATCTTGCTGTTTTAAATAGAAAGCACATACTGTGTGTTATGTTACTGTAATTTCAAAGCTGTTACAACCTGAATAATTTAATGATACTTCATGTGTGATGAGGTTTTACAATACTTTTTTGCGACGAGGCATATGGGATTGTGTCACAACTTCTAAAAAGTATGGAATGGGGCGCCCAATTTGCAATGTTGCAGTATTTTCAACAGAAAGCATACACTGTATGTTATGTTACTGTAAATTCAAAAGTGTTACAACCTGAAAACTCCAATGATACTTCATATGTCAAAAGTTTCTACAATAATGTTTGCAATGAGGCCTATGAGATTGTGTCACAACTTCTGAAAGTTGTGGTAAGGGACGCCAAAAGTGCAATCTTGCTGTTATTTCAATGAAAAGCACGTACTGTATGCTATGTTACTGTAAATTCAAAGCTGTTACACCCTGAAAATTTCAATGATACTTCATGTGTCAAATATTTCTTCAATAATGTTTGCAAGGAGGCATATGGGATTGTGTCACAACTTCTGGATTTTACAGTATGGTCGCCCAAAGTGCAATCTTGTAGTTTTTTTTAATAGAAAGCACATACTGAATGTTATGTTACTGTAAATACAAAGCTGTTACAACCTGAATAATTCAATGATAATTCATGTGTGATGAGGTTTTACAATACTGCTTGCAATGAGGTATATGAGATTGTGTCACAACTTCTAAAAGTTATGGTATGGGACACCCAATTAGCAATCTTGCTGTTATTTCAATAGAAAACACGTACTGTATGCTATGTTACTGTAAATTCAAAGCTGTAACAACCTGAAAACTTTAATGATACTTCATGTGTCAATAGTTTCTACAATAATGTTTGCAATGAGGCTTATGAGATTGTGTCACAGCTTCGGAAGGTTATGGTATGGGACGCCCAAGTTGTAATCTTGCTGTTTTTTTTTATTAAAAGCACATGCTGTATGTTATGTTACTGTAAATTCAAAGCTGTTACAACCTGAATAATTCAATGATACTCCATGTGTGATGAGGTTTTACAATACTGCTTGCAATGAGGCATATCAGATTGTGTCACAACTTCTAAAAGTAATGGTATGGGATGCCCAAGTTGCAAACTTGCTGTCTTTTCAATAAAAAGCACGTACAGTATGCTACGTTGCTGTAAATTCAAAGGTGTTACAACCTGAAAACTTGAATGATACTTCATCTGTTAATAGTTTCTCTTATAACGTTTGCAATGAGGCCTATGAGATTGTGTCACAACTTCTGAAAGTTGTGGTATGGGACGCCCAAGTTGCAATCTTGCTGTTTTAATAGAAAGCACATACTGTATGTTATGTTACTGTAAATTCACCGCTGTTACAACCTGAATAATTTAGTGATACTTCATGTGTGATGAGGTTTTACAATACTTTTTGCAACGAGGCATATGGGATTGTGTCACAACTTCTAAAAGTTATGGAATGGGGCGCCGCATTTTGCAATGTTGCAGTATTTTCAACAGAAAGCATACACTTTATGTTATGTTACTGTAAATTCAAAGGTGTTACAACCTGAAAACTCCAATGATACTTCATATGTCAATAGTTTCTACAATAATGTTTGTAATTAGGCCTAGGAGATTGTGTCACAACTTCTGAAAGTTGTGGTATGGGACGCCAAAAGTGCAATCTTGCTGTTATTTCAATGGAAAGCACGTACTGTATGCTATGTTACTGTAAATTCAAAGCTGTTACACCCTGAAAACTTCAATAATACTTTTGTGTCAAATGTTTCTACAATAATGTTTGCAAGGAGGCATATGGGATTGTGTCACAATTTCTGTAAGTTATGGTATGGGACGCCCGAAGTGCAATCTTGCTGTTTTTTAGTAGAAAGCACATACTGAATATTATGTTACTGTAAATGCAAAGCTGTTAAAACCTGAATAATTCAATGATACGTCATGTGTGATGAGGTTTTACAATACTGCTTGCAATGAGGCATATGAGATTGTGTCACAACTTCTAGAAGTTATGGTATGGGTCGCCCAATTAGCAATCTTGCTGTTATTTCAATAGAAAGCATGTACTGTATGCTATGTTACTGTAAAATCGAAGCTGTTACAACCTGAAAACTTCAATGATACTTCATTTGTCAATAGTTTCTTCAATAATGTTTTCAATGAGGCCTATGAGATAGTGTCACAGCTTCGGAAAGATATGTTATGGGACGCCCAAGTTGTAATATTGCTGTTTTTTTTTTAAATAGAAAGCACATACTGTATGTTATGTTACTGTAAATTCAAAGCTGTTACATCCTGAATAATTCAATGATACTTCATGTGTGATGAGTTGATACGATACTGTTTTGCAATGAGGCATATCAGATTGTGTCGCAACTTCTAAAAGTTATGGCATGGGACGCCCAAGTTACAAACTTTCTGTCGTTTCAATAAAAAGCACGTACAGTATGCTCTGTTACTGTAAATTCAAAGGTTTTACAACCTGAAAACTTCAATGATACTTCATGCGTCAATAGTTTCAACAATAATGTTTCCCATGAGGTCTGAGAGATTGAGTCACAATTTCTGAAAGAGTTATGGTATGGGACGCCCAATTTGCAATCTTGCTGTTTTTCAATAGAGAGCACATACAGTATGCTACGTTACAGTAAATTCAAAGCTGTTACAACCTGATTAATTAAAAGATACTCAATGTGTGATTAGGTTTTACAGTACTGTTTGCAAAGAGGCATATTGGATTGTGTCACAACTTCTTAAAGTTATGATAAGGGACGCCCAATTTGCAATGTTACAGTATTTTCAACAGAGAGCATACACTGTATGTTATCTTACCGTAAAATCAAAGCTGTTACAACCCAAAAACTTCAATGATACTTCATGTGTCAATAGTGTCTACAATAATGTTTGCCATGAGGCCTAAGGGATTGTGTCACAACTTCTGAAAGTTAGGGTATGGGACACCCAAGTTGCATTCTTGCTTTTTTCAATAGAGAACACATACCTTATCAAATGTTAATGTAAATTCAAAGCTGTTACCAAGAGCAAAATTGAAAATATTGTATAGTAGCAAAATTTCATGACTGTTCTACTTCGAGGCAGTGACTAATTGTAGTTTAGTGATAAAATCACAGGCAAAATTATTTTCTTACTTACTTGTTTTCTTACTCAAGAAACTGCAACTGAATGGTGAAGAGAATCCCATCCGCTGATTCAAGAAGGGCAGTTGTCAGTTTATGGCAAAAGAAACTGCAATGTAGTGTTAAACCAATTTCATATATATAACCATGCCCAAGACAAGAGTGCAAAGGTCAACTGACCAGCTGGATATAACCCGAAAAATGTGAACTGGGTTGTGAAACTCCAACAAGACTGATTATATGTGAAAAGTGTGGATAGCTAATCTGACAGCTCGATATGTTCTGAATAGTGTTGACTGGACTGTTAAACTAAAAATATACATCGGTGGAAAAAAAATGGTATAGCTGAAGGTGAAAAGTGTGCATAGGTTATCTGACCTACTCGATATGACCTGAGTATTGTTGAACGGGTCATTAAACTCCAAAACTATCAATGAAAATCTAGAATTAATATATCACTGCCTCGAAGCTTCTCATCATACCTGTGCAAACGGTTGTCGGTAAAAAGATTTAAAGCCCCGATACCGTAAACACCTACTGCAAATTCGGATGGTGGCAAACCTAGATTTGGGCATGTTGGATTATCAGCAATGAAATAATTGAGCCTTTTCACGAAACTGTGTCCAAACACTGAAACTTTCAGAGCGCCACTTGTAGCCATTGCAACGATATATTATGACCTATACAGTGTTGAAGAGGTTGATAATGAGCTAAATCCTTAAAAATAATAATCAGTGTATTTCGTTACGAACAGTAGACAAAGTCGGAACATAAGGAATTAATACGCAATGAAAAGTTCGGTCATTTAGTACATTGTGTCGATAGCGGCGGATCTACTGCCATACTGTAGGGTAACATGCAATACGGTCCGTCGTCGAAACATTCTCAACATGTTAAAATACCCACATGCCCGTGGGCATCATAATATTTATTTTAGCTGAGGTTACGGCCAAGTGTGACCGACTCAGTATATAGATTGAGACGCAAATTACGGTCATTTTTTTTTTGGGGGGGGGGGCGGGGGGGGGGGTTCTAAGTAACGGTGGTATCGAAGTTAGTAAAACAAACTTGAGATTACATTGTAACAGGAAAGTAGGTGTGGGTTTAAATGGGAAACAACAGAGGGCAATGCATGTGTGTCAAAGCCACGATGGCCGGGGCTATATGTTTGTTTTTAGGTTTAACGTCCCTGTTTAGAAGCCTCCGCGGTGTAGTGGTTACGCTACTCGCCTTGTAAACCAGAGATCGCAGGATCGACCCCGGGCTTCTCCAGACTTTCGGATGAGTCTTTAGCTGTTGGTGAGACGTAAAACGCAAACACTCACTCACTCAACGTCCCTGTTAACGCTATATATTTGTCATTTTGGAGACATTGCTTCCAATTTTGTGTGTTAAATACCCAACATTGAGATGAAATGACATCTCATCCCCTGCCGACCAATGAAACCAACCACCTGTTGCAAAACCCTGGAGGATATATTAGTAAGCAACATCAACAAGCCTTTAGCCTTTGAGAGCATTCTTGCTGACTGTCAACATGGTTTCCGAAGTCAAAGGTCTTGCGAAACGCAGCAATCTGGATGGGGCCATAAACCGTGGCCACAAACAGACAGACTTGATCATCATGGACTTCGCTAATGCCTTGGACCGGTCCTTTTCTTGGTTTTCATTAATGATCTCCCCGATAATATCAGGTCATCGGTCCGTTTGTTTGCTGATGATTGTGTCCTGTATAGGAACATATATTCTTCTTCAGACTGTCGTATTTTAAAAGATGACCTGGATCAACTTGCACAGTGGGAGGCCGATTGGCAGATGAAGTTCAATGTCACTCAATGAGGGTGTCACGACACCCTCCGGACAAGCAAATTAAGTTTGACTATACACTTCACCAGCAAATTTTGGAGCATGTTCAATCCGCCAAATATCTTGGTATCACCATCACTGATCGATATTGGGGTCAACATATCTCTGAGATTACATCTAGAGCAACTAGGACTTTAAGATTCCTAGGACGGAACTTGGCATTTGCACCTAGGCAGACAAAGGATGTTGCATATAAAACATTGATTCGCCCTCAACTTGAATATGCATCACCCATTTGGCATGCCTATGTTAAAACTCAGACTCAGCAGATGGAGAAGGTGCAGAGGACAGCTGCTCGATGGACCTGTAGGCGATGGCGAAATAGAAGTAGCGTCGGTGACATGCTTAATGAGCTAGTGTGGCCGTCCCTGGAAGCCCGTCGTGAGCAGTCCTCTTTAACCTTCTTCTACAAGATACACTCTGATTCAGTGTCTATTAATAAAGATAGGTACTTGACCCCTATAACAGTGTCGACTCAAACAAGGGCATCAAAAGTAAACAACTCACAATATCGTAGATACCAGTCCTATAATGATGCCCTGAAGAACTCCTTCTTTCCTAGAACTATTCCCCCAATGGAATAGTATTCCCTCCTCTGCGGTGAATGAAGAGTTTAAAGCCCATACAGTGTAAGATTGAGACTCAGAGGTGTGCGTTTTAGGATACCTCTGTTATGCAGATTGTAAATAGTTTTAAGAACGCACCCAGTGCCTCTCTCTCTTTTTTTTTTTTTTTTTTTTCTTCTCTTTTTTTAGCTAAATTCTAAATTTAGCCACCCAATCAACTGAGGTAATGGCCAAATATGACCGACTCAGTATAAGAAGATAGATAGACAGGGTTTTGCACGGACTGTCCGACTCGTACCACATTTGCTTGATAGCCGGCCTCGGTAGCTCTGTCGGATACGCGTCTGACTGGTGATCAGAAGAATGCATGTTCGATACCTGCCGGTATCGGCTACATTCCTTCGTGGAGATTGATCATTAAATATAGCTTCTACGGTCATTCTCTCCCTTTCGCCGATTCAAGAAGGGCAGTTGTCAGTTTCTGACGAAAGAATGTGCTCTGTACTGGTCAACCGCTTACGTATAAGCCTGTTCAGGAGAAGAGTGGATAGGTAAACTGACCTACTCAAAAATGACCTAAAATAGTGTTGATTGGGCCGTTAAACTCGAATACAAACAAAACCACGCTTTCCTGCAGTCTATTTCTTTAAGCCACGATGGGCGGGGGCCGACAGAAGGCAATGTAAATACGTTGTAATTAGTTAAAACAGGGTGAGTTCTTATAACTGATGTTAATTTTTATTAAGTGGTTTATTTTTTATTTAGTCTATTATGCTAAATTCTATATTAGCGAACAACATAACAAAGGTAATGGTAAAATTAGATAGATAGATAGATAGATAGATAGATAGATAGATAGATAGATAGATAGATAATAGATAGATAGATAGATAGATAGATAGATAGATAGATAGATAGATAGATAGATAGATAGATAGATAGATAGATAGATAGATACGTTTTCGGCGAGTATGTCGATTTCAAAAGTGCCATGTTCATTTAAAAAAAAGTGCCATGTTCATTTATCGATCAAATTATCCGCATAATTTCTAACAGGCAGTTTTTTGTTTTTAATGACAGATTCCATCTGTCTATTCTTGCTGTGCTGCACGTTTGAAGTAATTCAGGCTCCGGTCCTTCCGGCTTTAACCGCCATAGAAATATGAATCCGCACAATATGTAGTCCGGTTTGGCGCAGTAATCAAAATTGTACAAGCGTATCAGTTACAGTAGCGATTTAGTTTTTGTTGTCCACGGAAACGGATGCAAAACTCTTTTCAACGATTTGAAAACGCAGCGTTTAGACCACGCTTAAACGATCGTTTACATTTTCAGCCAATCATATCATCGTTTCCGAAACGTTTCAAGCGTTTCGTATATCAACCAATCACATTAGCGTTCGGAAAACGCTGTCATGGAAACCGTTTCTGGTTTCATATGTTTTTTTTTTCGTTAACCAATAAAAATCCCTCAGACTTACTTTAATGATAATAATAATAATGATAATTAATAATAATGAATAAAAATAAATAATAATAATGATTATTATTATTATTTTGATTATTTTTATTATGAAACAGAAAAAAGATAAAAATAATAGCGAACTCATTTTAAGGTGAAGAGGATCTCCTGCAATAAACAGGAAATTGTGTTTGACAAAAGGAAAATGTTTCCGGATTCTTTAATAATAATAATAAATAATAATAATAATAATAGACCTTATTTATAGAGGGTAACACATTTAGTAAACTAGTACTAATCTTCCATGTGGCCCTCTTTTCCTGGGTAGAACCAGTACTAAGCAATGTGGATAAAGTCTCTTGCTCAAGGAAACAACACTTGCCGCTCGTGGGATTCGAACCCGGTACCGCTCGATCCCGAGGCCGATACTTTACCACTGCACCACAGCGCTCCATTCAGTTGGATGCGCGTTTAACTGTTGATCCAGATTCGCGGGTTCAATGCTTGCCGGTGAAAAACAAACTACATAAGAACCTTTCATACATGGACAAAATATTAACCGAGAAGACTCTGTTTTCTATAGTTTTCGAATGCTTTTTGTGAGGGAATTTATTGTTCTCACCCATTATGCGCGGCCGCTATATTTTAGGAAACAACAAAAAAAAAAAATAATAATAATAATAACGAATTTATACAATGAATTTGACATTTAACATGATTTTTCAGTATGTGTGATCTCAATAATTATGCGTCATCAAATTAACATTCGATGACAGATGTCTTCTTTAATCATCACGAAAACACGCCTTTATAAATTTGACTCTCTTAAAACCACTTTTGTATTGAAAAACTTGGCTTGAAAGGGTTAATTGTTTTACATTATTTCTACTCAAATATGGAATGTGGGTAAACGTTAAACCCGCATCGCCAAGGCGGTTCTAACGAGTACCCACAATCTATGTTTTGAGTAGAAATTTGGACAAAAATATCAGAACTTTTATCCCAAAATTTACAATTTTGTTATAGAGTAGAAGTTTTCAATTTATTTGATTAGGCTTGTTTTCGTAAGGGAACAAAAATAAATTGCATTTGAACTGTCAGAATCAGACACACGTTAATATTTTTTTCTTTTTTATAGTTTGGCGGTGAAAATATTTCATTTATAATTTTATAATATACTAAGCCGCGAAATCAGTTTATATCTGAAACAAATAAAAATCATCGCTTCACCTCATTACAAAAACGCGCACTGTTGTATTTTGAAATTTTTACCAAAAAATCTAAGAAAAGTATTATATTTTTATATTTCTGCTCAAAGCATAGACTGTGAGAACTTGTTAGAGTCGCCTCGGTGAGGCGGTGCTAACAAGTAACCACCATCTATGTTATAAGCAGAATTAAGAAGAAATATCACAATAACACACCCGTGCGACATAGTAGATTTTTTTCAGATCTCCAAAATGGCTACTTTTCTAATGAAAATCCGTGATATTTTTCATTTATGCTGCAAATATAGGTTGTGGTTGCTCGTTAGAACCGCCTTAATGCGAAGGTTCTAACGAGTACCCACAACCTATGTCTTGGAGCAGAAATAAGAAAAAATAATGTATACCCCCGTTCACCCCCATTTTCTCGATATAAAGTGAGGTTTAAGGGGGTGTTCATTTCACGGACTTTTTCACGCGATGATGTACACCCATGTAAATTCCAGTTATATTATATAAAGGTTTGGTTTAAGGGCTCAAAATAATATAGGCTGGTTTTCATGATGTCGTGAAAACACGGTATGTTCATATTGTGAACAATAAATATGATCGCGATATCTTCACAGTGGCAGCCCGGACTACTTTTTCAATATTTTTTTTCATAAATGCCAAACAAATTTTGTCTAAAGCATCAGAATTTTTCACTCACGCTTGGCACTCGTGAAAATTCTGATATTTTGAATTTACGCCACCTTAAACACTATTTTATTTTTAAGGCATTGATTCCAATTATGTGTGTGTGTGTGTGTGTTTTACCATACATTGAGATGAAATGACATCTCAAGCCCTGTCGCCTAAATAAACAAAAATGGTTTATATGTGGGACGGCCAGCCTCGCACCACTTTGGCTGGTCAGGCATAGATCCTGTAAGCGGTTTTTCACATTTCAGTACTGGTCATTGAAGAAATATATGGGCTGCATGCTGCTTCCACGCAGGGCTGAATCCGGCCCGCACACTAGTACCGGTAAACCACTTAGAGGATCTAAGCCTGTCCAGGAACCACTGTGCGAGGCGTACCGCCCATGCTAATAAACCCTATTGTTTTCGTTGGGAGACAGGGCTTGAGATGTCACTTCATCTCAATGTCGGGTAAAAGTCCCACAAAATTGGAAGCAACGTCTCCAAAATGACCTTTACAGTGTTGACGGGGACGTTAAACCTCAAATCAAACAAACAAATCAGTACTGGTCACGAACAGACTCAGTAAAACCGAGCCTGCTATTTTCGTTTATTTCGAGTATTCTTCGCTTCCAAAGGATCCAACTATTCAGAATTCATTTATATCCTCTCTATACATATATTGCATTCTGACATGCAGAACTCTAGTTAAATGTGAGATTGAGGGGTAGTGATTTGAATTGCCTCTGTGAGGCAAAAACCTATTATTATCCACAACATATTTTTCGGAGAAATGAAGACGTTTATCCTAAATTCTCATCAACTATCAACTACTCTCTAACCCCCCCCCCGTCCCAACCCCCCCCCCCCCCCCACACACACACACACACACTCCGTGTATGACATATGATAATTCTCGTGCTGTTCATAGAGACGGATCTAACGTGGAACCTCAATACGGTTTGTGCGGTGTTTTTGTGGAAATCATGATTTGTGTAAAGTCGATAGCATCGCCTTAATAACCATCTTTTTTGCTCGAAACACAGATTATGAGTGCTCCTTAGTATCCTACATCGTTGAGATAAAGGTTGGGGGTTACAGGGATCTACAATATTTTCTTTATTTTTTGCTAATTTAGAAATTAAAACATGGATTGTGAGTACTCGTTACCGAACACCAAACACAATGTTTGATAAAATATCAAACAAATATCATTGTTTTTTATCGTCGGAAAACTGTCGTTTTTTCTTTTTGTTTGTTTCATTCATTATGTCAACCAGTCTGATACCATTATGTCCACTATCAGTTTTAGGATGCAAAATTGTCACATTTTCCAGAGATTGCAGGTTCTGGTAAAACTTCATCAGTCAGACGGTTCTAACGAGTGCCAACAATCTATGTTTTTTGAAAAGGAGTAAGAATGTTGCCCGGCTGGCAGACCTTGCGACCCCTGATCACAAGCTAGACGCGCATCAGACTGAACTACAGATCCTCGAATTAATGTCGCCTGACCGGCAGCTACCGAACCCGCGACACCTGATCAACAGTCTGGTAAAACTGCATCAGTCAGACGGTTCTAACGAGTGCCAACAATCTATGTTTTCGGAAAAGGACTTGCGACCCCTGATCACCAGCTGGACGCGCATCAGACTGAGCTACAGATGCTCGAATTAATGTCGCCCGACCGGCAGCTACCGAACCCGCGACACCTGATTTTTGTTTGTTTGTTTGTATTCGGGTTTAACGGCCCAGTCAACACTATTTAGGTCATTTTTGAGCCAGTCAGTTTACCTATCAATACTTTCCTGGGCAGGCTTATACGTAAGCGGTTAACCAGTACAGTGCACATTCTTTCGCCAGAAACTGACAACTGCCCTTCTTGAATCAGCTGAAGGTGAGAGAATGACCGTAGAAAAGATTTCATGATCAATCTCCACGAAAGAATGTTGCCGAACCCGCGTCCTCCTGATCACCAGTCAGGCGCGCATCAGACTGAGCCACTGAGGCCGGCCACGCGACACCTGATCAACAGTCATACGTAGATCAGACTGTACTACAGGTTCCCGAATTAACGTTCTCCGACCGGCAGCTACCGAACCCGCGACACCTGATCAACAGCCAGACGTTCATCAGACTGTACTACATGTCCCCGAATCAACGTTGTCCGACCGGCAGGTACCAACCCGCGACTCCTGATCACCAGCAAGACGCACACCAGACTGTGCGACAGATCCACGAATTAATGTTGCCCGACCAGTGGGTTCCGAACCCGCGACATCTGATCACTAGTCAGATGCGCATCAGACTGTGCTACAGACCCACGAATTAATGTTGCCCGGCCGGCAGGTACCCAACTCGCAACCGTATCCAACTTTGAGCGACCGCCGTATCCGATTTACCTGTAATAATATTGGCGGTGAAATGTAAAGAAATATATAACGACACTTTAGTTTTTATTTCATAAAATTAATTTGTAAATAATTACAAATTTTTTGCTGGAAAATTTCGAAACTTCATTTATTCACGAATATGCTGATATTATTTTCATATTTTTTGGACAAAAATTTGCTATACCTTTTGTTGATTGTTTTAGGTGCCTATCGAAATAAAAGGCAGACACAGCAACAACTTTTGGACATAATTAAAGAACACTGCCTGGCCCAAGTTGTTAACATACCCACCCGACAAGAAAAGACCCTTGATTTATTGTTTACAAATTCTCCATCCCCAGTAAGCCGAGTTAAGGGGATGCCCCCGATTGGCAAAGCTGATCATGACATTGTCCTTGTTGAGTATGACATAAAAGCTAAACGAATCAGGCAAGTCCCGCGTAAAGTTTTTCTCTACAAACGTGCGGATATGGATGGTCTGCGAGACCATATGGCGCGATTTAAGGATTCGTTCCTTTCCTCTGACCTCTCACACATGTCAGTTAATGACCTGTGGGTCAGTTTTAAGTCCGAATTAACCACGGCAATGGAAAGGTTTATACCAACTAAAATGACCAAAACAAAATATAGGGCACCATGGATCGATAACACGATCAAGCATCTCATTAGAAGACGGAATAGAATGTATTTTCGTGCTCGCAAGTCTAGCAGCCCTGACGTTAAGAACCATTACAAACGGTTCAGAGCACATGTGCAAAAGGTTATAAGAGATGCATATTGGAAGCATGTTTCCAGCATCTTTACCTTTGAAGATGACAATGTAGATCCCGATAGTCCCCAAAAGAATGGTAAAGTTAAAAAGTTTTGGTCATTCGTAAAGTCCCTGAAAAAGGATGCGTTTGGGATCACTTCGCTAAGGGAAAATGGAATTCTAAAAACAGATGCGCGCGATAAGGCTAATATTTGCAATAAACAGTTTCAATCAGCATTTACGCGTGAAACTGATGGTGAGCTACCATCTAAAGGTGCAAGTCCGTTCCCCTCTATGGGGGACATAACAGTTGACCCCAATGGGGTCGCTAAACTGTTAGGTAAGCTCAAGATACATAAGGCATCTGGGCCCGATGACCTGAATGCCAGGGTACTTAAGGAATGTAGTGCTGAAATATCTCCTGTGTTGGCCTTTATCTTCAATCAATCACTTGCCCAGGGCACTGTACCAGATGACTGGCGACAAGCAAATGTAACCCCGGTCTATAAAAAAGGGGAAAAATATGATGCAGCAAATTATAGACCAGTGTCGCTAACATGCATCTGTTGCAAAACCTTGGAGCATATATTAGTAAGCAACATCAACAAGCACTTAGCCTTTGAGAGCATTCTTGCTGACTGTCAACATGGTTTCCGGAGTCAAAGGTCTTGCGAAACGCAGCTTGTTCAATTTTACCATGACATTGTGAGCAATCTGGATGGGGCCATAAATCGTGACCACAAACAGACTGACTTGATCATCATGGACTTTGCTAAGGCCTTTGACAAGGTACCTCACAGAAGGCTATTACATAAACTGGAGTACTATGGGATAAGAGGATCCACGCATAGGTGGATTAGCTCATGGCTCTCTGGGCGCTCACAACAAGTTGTACTTGATGGCCAAGCGTCTGATCCAGTCCCTGTTTTATCTGGAGTCCCCCAAGGTTCGGTCCTTGGACCGGTCCTTTTCTTGGTTTTCATTAATGATCTCCCCGATAATATCAGGTCATCGGTCCGTTTGTTTGCTGATGATTGTGTCCTGTATAGGAACATATATTCTCCTTCTGACTGTCTTATTTTACAAGATGACCTGGATCAACTTGCACAGTGGGAGGCCAATTGGCAAATGAAGTTCAATGTGGCCAAATGTCACTCAATGAGAGTGTCACGACACCCTCCGGACAAGCAAATTAAGTTTGACTATACTCTTCACCAGCAAGTTTTGGAGCATGTTCAATCCGCCAAATATCTTGGTATCACCATCACTGACGATCTTGATTGGGGTCAACATATCTCAGAGATTACATCTAAAGCAACTAGGACTTTGGGATTCCTTAGACGGAACTTGGCTTTTGCACCTAGGCAGACAAAGGATGTTGCATATAAAACATTGGTTCGCCCTCAACTCGAATATGCATCACCCATTTGGCACCCCTATGTTAAAACTCAGACTCAGCAGGTGGAGAAGGTGCAGAGGACAGCTGCTCGATGGACCTGTAGGCGATGGCGAAATAGAAGTAGCGTCGGTGACATGCTTAATGAGCTAGAGTGGCCGTCCCTGGAGGCCCGTCGTGAGCAGTCCTCTTTAACCTTCTTCTACAAGATACACTCTGATTCAGTGTCTATTGATAAAGATAGGTACTTGACCCCTGTAACACTGTCGACCCAAACAAGGGCATCAAAATTAAACGACTCACAATATCGTAGATACCAGTCCTATAGTGATGCCCTGAAGAACTCGTTTTTTCCTAGAACTATTCCCCAATGGAATAGTCTTCCCTCCTCTGCGGTGAATGCCAAGTCCGCAGAAGAGTTCAAAGCCCGCACAGTGTAAGATTGGGTCTCAGAGGTATGCGTTTTAGGATACCTCTGTTATGCAGATTGTAAATAGTTTAAGGACGCATCCAGTGCCTCTCTTCTTTTTTTTTTTTTTTTTTTTTTTTTTTTTTCAGCTAAATTCTAAATTTAGCCACCCAATCAACTGAGGTAATGGCCAGATATGACCGACTCAGTATAAGAAGATAGATAGATAGAAATGATTAAAATATATAGTAAAATGTCTTTTTCTCTCCTAGGGTTTATTAACAAAACTTAAAAAAAAGAGATTCAAATACAATGTTTGGAAAAAGTTGCTGGAAAAAAAACGTAGTGGTGATAATAATGAACGATCTAGTTTTTGTTTCAATTAAATAGAATGAAAATTACTATGTCCTTTTGGCATTTTGTTAGCAGTGGTATTCTTTTTTTTTCTTCTAAAATTCTGATTCGGAAATTATCGGAAGACAGCGGAAAATATCGAGTTATAATTCGGGACCAGGCCTAAACACTTTTTGTACCGGAAACCCCTCCGAGGGGTGATTGGCAAACATTGCAGGCCCAGATCAGAACGCGGCGTCTGATCAGGGCCTACAATGTTTGCAAAATGTTCAGGCAGTTCTCAAATAAACCCCTAAATATTTATATGAACCACTGCTGTATAAAAGAAGGAAGATTCCATTTGGTACAAAAAGGGTTAATAGCGCCAATTATTTTTTCTTTAAATTAATTTAATTATGATTGCAGTTTGTTTGGTAATTATGATGTCTCCTTTGTGTCTAGTTGTAGAACTGGAGATAAAGGTGTTCACAGTACAGTAAAATCCTATATTAAGACCACCTTTTGAACTGTTCAAAAGCGGTCTTTAAGAACATTTTGAACAGTCTCAAAGGTGGACCCTGACCAGAGGATAATTAGTGCAGAAAACACGAAAAAAGATAAAGTGCAACCTTCTAAAGTGCAGTTTTCAAAATAAGCTTTTTAAAGCAGATTTAGCCATAGTTTTTCTTATTTCTGCTCCGATTCATACATGTTGGGTACTCGTTACTTGCCGAAGTAACTCATTAAGTTCCTACAATCTATGTTTTTTTTGAAAATATCAGACTTTTTTTTTTATCTCAGTGCAGATATTTATGTATTATATAAATAGGCGTGTCTACGTAATGTAGGGCATAAACAGGTTTTCTTTCGCATTATATAATTGGTGGACCAGTGAAGGCCCATATCAGATACGGCATATGCTCTGCGGTCTGGACTGTTCACGTTTACCGTCAAAAGGCTCGTCAGTATAATATGGGTTATTGTTATACAGAACCATGGTTGATCTAGATCTGGTCGGAACTGTTTCCTTATTCGAAAAATAATGATATATGAGCCTGCGCATGACAAACCTGCAAAGGGAGCATTGCAACCAGAAAACCTGAGATGTGCACAGTCTGGTCAAAGTCTTTGCTGTCTTTGCAACACGGGAAGAACGGCCAGACTGAATGTAAATGCAGGTTGATCTGTGTCTTCGCAGGTTGTACTAATCTTATTGTAGGTTTTGACATGCACAGGCTCATATGTTTTGTGAAAGAACTCCTTTAACCCTTAAGATGCCAAGAAAAACTGCAGATGCCAAGAAAAACTGCATCTGAAAATATTGTCATTTTATTTCGTCTGCTTCATACTTGCTAACATTCGAAAACATTTGGCACGCATGCCAACAGTGTAGATCCCCATCTGACTGCTCCTCAGGTAGCAGTCTGCACGTTTTGCAACAAACCAGCTGACAACAAAGACAACGAGAATTGTTGTAACTAGCATCTTAAGGTTTGAGTTAATTTATGATTTTTATAATTCAGCCAAACTGTTTATTGCTATATCCAGGACAAGCAATAATTGCCCCTAAGGGATAGGTAAATAACCCTTTCACCCCCGACTTTCTGAAGTACATTCTTTCGGTTTCAAGTATATTTCTCAAGAGTATAATTCGCTTACTGGCAAACCGCGTTGATCCTGATGAGACGGTGCATTTTGAGCCTCATCTGGATCTACACTGTTTGCATAGGTATATGAACCGGTCTACAAGGTTGGAAGGTTTAAGCCATAAAATTCTGGGATCAGCAGCGTAATGGCTCGCTCAACACTATTTTGGTCATATTGAACCTGTTATCTATCCATACTATGAGTAATGGTACCCATAACACGTTTAGTAAAAAGCGCTTCTAGTGAATAGCCACATCTTTATAAAAATGGGTCTTCACTGTGTGTTCACTGTTTTGTGAAGGCATATCCTTCCCAATTTTATGGCAATATTCAAATACACAAGAACATAAGACAATGTAAAATAAATGTTTTGAGTAATAGTGTCTGGTCAAGCACCTGGTCACCTAGATGATCGCAGCTCCCAAACGCATGTGCACAATTATCGTTATTGAATAATAGATAAACTGAATAGGGACCTTAGGCACTTAGTTAAACGGATTAATTCGACACGAGTGTTGAATTATAATAAAGATTGTTTTTTTTTATTATTATTTTTATTTTTTTTTTTTTTTCGTTCTTCTTTGCGCATTCTCTCCTTCCTATCAGTTTAGAAAAGGCTTGCTCAGCTACATTTAAATAACGAAAATGGGGGTTAGAGTCACTTTGATAAAAAAAAAAAAAAAAAAAAAAAAACACGATAATGAGGAAACAATACCGGAAAAGATCAGCCTGTGCATCCGCATAGTCTGATCAGAGATTTTGTTGCTTGCGTTTAATGGATCAGAATTGCGTTTGATACAATAAGTGAAAAAAAAAAAACTTGCACAACCACGCAGCCTCAGTGTCCATTGCTTGTGCTACTTGTGTTCATAGTTATGCATGCACTCAATACAGGCGAGGCTCAGTAGTATCAGGTTAATTATTATTATTATTATTTGCTGCATGTGAGCCACGTTTGAGCACACAAAAAAAAGTTTCTATTTTTTTTGCTACAAATCATACACAGTATGCAAACTATACATGTCCATATCATCCTGAGCAGCCCCACAGTCAGATAGAAGCTTTTAGGTGCATACTTTGCGACTTCTATCCATGCACTTTGTCTCAATGTCAAATCACATACTCGTAAATAGTCAGTTTCTTTTTTGTCACAGCGCTATTTGTTACAGCCTAAATAAAATACTGAAAAGTTCCGCCCACCTGCCTCAATTAGGTGGTTCTAACGAGCGCACACAATCTATATTTTGATTAAAATAAGAAAAAATATTTTATGTCTGCTCCCTAATATAGATTGTGGGTACTCGTTAGAACCGCCTCAATTAGGCAGTTCTAACGAGTGCACACAATCTATATTTGAGCATAAGTAAGATTAAATATCACAATTATTCATATAAAAATGTTCGATTTTTCGAAGTGCAGTCTTCAATGTATTTGTATAGGCGTGTTTTCATAATGACTAATTTTGACGGGATTCTTTACAACTGCAGTTTTTATTGATAAAGCAGCGTCCAGGTGATGCGCAAATAAACAGGTAACCTTCGTATTTATCCTCTCTTTCGTGAAAGATAATCGGTAAACTCCGCTGGTCAATAAAGTAAGGTAATTCGTGAGGATTAGCAATCAGGAGAGAAAATTGGAGTATGCCCCTTGATCTCAGTGGACCTTCAAAGTTCCATATGCTGTGATCACCAGTCAGACGCGCATCAGGCTGCTACAGACCCACGAATTAATGTTGCCCGGCCGGCAGGTACCGAACTCGCAACCCCTGATCACCAGTCAGACGCGCGTCAGACTGCTACAGACCCACGAATTAATGTTGCCCGGCCGGCTGGTACCGAACTCGCAACCCCTGATCACCAGTCAGACGCGCATCAGACTATGCTACCGAGGCCTGCATAAAGCAAGTGTTCCTTTTTTTTTTTTAGGGAAAACTAATATCAGATTGGGTATTCCTAGGCTTTCACATGCTTCGCTGTTACCGTCCAGTCAGCTATATTAAGGTCATATCGAACCGGTCAGTCAGTTTCTAAGCCACTTATTGTTTCCTGGCCCAACACCATTTGATCAGCACATTACACATTTTGTCACCAGAACGTTGCATCTTGCCCTTTAGAATCGGTGGAAGCGAGGGATATTTCAGGATCAATCACCACGATCTTTACTGGGCCCATCGGGGATAGAACCCACTGCTATGTGATCATCAGACCGGGTCACCGAGACCGACCACATGTGTAACCAATGGTTCCCTAGTAGAATGTGTATATATGTGCGTAGTTTAGGCTTTATCCTCGCTGGTCACACATGATGATGATGATGATGATGATGATGATGATGATGATGATGATGATGATGACGGTGGTCACTCATGATGACGATGATGATGATGTTGTTGCTGCTGCTGATGATGATGATGAGGAGGATGATGATGATGATGATAATGACGACGATGATACGTACGTCATATATGTTTACCACTGCGAGTTGCATATGCGAATGATTTAACACCCTAACCACCCCACCCCCCCCACACACACACACGTTTGTTTTGTTTGTTTGTTTGATTTGAGGTTTAACGTCCCCGTCAACACATTAAAGGTCATTTTGCAGACGTTGCTTCCAATTTTCTGGGACTTTTACCCGACATTGAGGTGAAATGACATCTCAAGCCCTGTCGCCAAATGAAACCAATAGGGTTTATTAGCATGGGCGGTCCGCCTCGCACCGCGGTTCCTGGACAGGCTTAGATCCTCTAAGCGGTTTACTAGTACTAGTGTGCGGTCCGGATTCAGCTCTGCGTGGAAGCATCATGCAGCCCATATATTTCTTCAAGCCCCTATGGGCGGGGGCCACCACACACACACGTGGGGTGTTGTGTAGTTTAAAAATATTATTAAAACATGGTGTATTTTGATTTTATAATACATTATTATTCAACTCAACAACGTTACTCTGCTGGTTATTTCCTGCTTATTTTCCCCACAAACGTATTGATGGGGAACTTGTCGGATTACACAGGGCGGTATTTAGACGATGTGCGGTTACCTGCAGGGCATTAGGTTAGCAGCGGAATGACAGGTACATACTGAGACGCGTCACGGCAAAAGAAACCTATAGGAAAATGTCGGTATTTGTGTTGTCCGATTTCGATAAAATGGTTTTTCCGTTGTACTAAATATTTTATTTATTTATTTATTTATTTGTCGCGGCAAATTTATTGTCACCCGAGTGCTAAAATTTCAACTGTCACATCATTAGAACGTAGTTTTCAGATGAAAAGTAATGTTTTCATCTCAATCCAAATTTAGATTGTAGGTGTTAGTTACAACCGCCTCAGTGAGACAGATCTAACGAGTGGCCACAAACTACGTTTATGGGCATAAAAATGAAAAAAAAAAATAATGTATATTTCTGTAAATTCCAATTTACTATATAAAGTGCACGACCGCGTGTGTGTGTTATTTCCTTTATATGTTTTTTTTATTATCTACATTTGTCACTATTTCACCCAATTAGGGTCTACACTATTTCCATATACATGTACATCCACACCAGCGTTGGATGATGATGAGTGTCATTATTATTATTATTATTATTATTATTATTATTATTATTATTATTATTACTGTTATTATTATTATTATTATTATTATTATTAGTACTGAATCCGACAGAAAACAATATCGGGAATGCCATACGTTATAAAGCGTATGTCCAGCGTTATATTTGCCAAAAAGTTGATTGAGGGCAAAAATCGAAAATAGCTTAACAGCTTGGACTAGGATAGTCTTTGAAGCCGAATTACGTAAGATGTGCATTGTTTGTTTGATTTGAGGTTTAACGTCCCCGTCAACACTGTCATTTTGGAGACGTTGCTTCCAATTTTGTGGGACTTTTACCCGACATTGAGATGAAATCAAATCTCAAGCCATGTCGCCCAATGAAACCAATATGGTTTTTAATCAGTGACGGTCCGCCTCGCACTGCTGTTCCTGGACAGGCTTAGATCCTCTAAGCGGTTTACCATTACTAGTATGCGGGCTGGATTCAGCTCTGCGTGGAAGCATCATGCAGCCCATATATTTCTTCAAGCATAGAGCGAATTGACATGTACACAGAATGAAGAGTCGAACTACGTACTTTGCCGCGTCACAGTACAACGAACCAACGTCGTTACCTTGATTCTTTCTTCTATTTCGAAAAACCGAGCGTTTACTTTTTCTGTGGTGTTCATTTATTTATTGCTAATTTGGATACACTTACCAAACACACTCGTGGGGTGAAATTGCTTCTTTCATATAATGTAACATAGCCACACACCTAAAGGCTGTGATCGTATAGATTTTTACTAACAAATAAAACTAAAGTCATTTTATAACATTTTCAAGTTTAATTGAATGCAAGAGCTTTCTGCTCCATTAAAATACCGCTAGACCAATACTCTAACTGACATGGTCTAGCACCTTAGAGTGACACAAAATACAACTCCTGAAGCCGTGATCAGAGGCGGTATATATACGCTTTCTCACATTCTTTCATGCACCTGCAGAACCATTACGTAAATAAATTCTAAATGCTATGTAAATAATATGTCCAAATTAGATAATGACATATAAACATACACTCAATTGACATGCTGGTATTAGCTTCTGGAAAGGTCTATCTAAATATCACTGCACCTAAAATATTCAATAAATGTTGACTTAAGCAATTATGTCCCACCTGCATGTGAAAATAACCTTTAAGTAAATATCATCGTCATATGATATTTCGAAATACTGATTTGAACAGCTTCCAAGTTACATGTAAGTGCAACATGGGTTCATGTCTGCATTTTATACAAAGTTATAGAAATGGTATTTTAGGATATTAGATGAAGCTATTTCATAATTATAATTGATGCTTATTACTTTCCTAAACCGTATCGCTACAGAAGCAGAAACTTACTGCCTACTCAACACTCATTCAAGCATATCAGTCTTACGTACCTTCAATACTATTTCAGTCATATAGAAAACATGCCTATGCATAATACCGACTGCATAACATGACTATGTTATATACCTCCCATTCTTAAGTAAATTAATTAACCCCTTAATTAATTTACCTAATAACTCTCTCTGATCACAACTTTTTAAACATATATGGTTAAACATATATCGTTATAGTATCAATGATATTCATGCACAATAACACAACATCATGCATCAATGAATAAAGTTTCATCAACATAATAACCGCAAGTGATCGTATATATAAGTGACCAGGATAAACCACAATTGATCGTATATATAAGTGACCAGAACAAACATATATGAGCATATGCACTCATGCATACAAGTATCTAAGATTTAAGGGTATATACATTAGTGACCAGGATAATATACTTACACAAGTGACCAGGATGTGACCAGGATGTATAAGTACTCAATATAATGATCAGGATGACCAATACATCATCAGCATGTACAAGTGACCAAGATCATTAATTAATCAATTATCTTTTCATATGACCAGGATTACTGCCATATTTATTTTAATCTACTTTTGTGACCAGGATAAATAATCTTATAACTGACTAGGATGTTATACGATCAGGATTTTAAACTAATGTAACCAGGATAAACGTTATTAAGTTCGTTAAATGTTAAAGAATGTTTTCTTAAACATTTCCTTTAATCAACCCTTCTAATCTAGTAGACTTCCTAATTACCAGGATAATCAATATACTTGTAACGAGGACTTCTACACAAGTATTAGACCAATAAAGGGCTTATTAAAACACACTGTTTTAATTAAGTTTCTGTTTCTTTGTTGGTGGTGAAAATGCACAGTCACATTGTTCTTCTCGTAGATTTAACACCGTCGGTGGTTGTGGAATAGATATAACTGGAACACGATGAATTTTGTTTGGTATTAGTTTTCCATCGTTGTTGTCGCTGGTGCTTGCTTCTTGGTGGTTTGAATTTGTCATCAAGTAAGTAGGGTGAGTCGGATGTTCTTTGCAGTTTGTATAGTGTTCTTGCATAACACTAACATCATTTGGCTGTAATAAATAAAGTTTAATGTCACATGTAAATCTTCACCTAAGCATGACCTTTAGGGGCATACTCAGGACTTTAATAAAGTCACTAAATAAAGTTCTATTTACTAGGTCTTCGTCCATGCATAGTCTTCAGGACTATACAAGGCACATATAAATGTCCCATATAAATGTCACTTAAATGTCAATGTACTATAACTATAAGTACTAATACGATTCACAGTCATGAACTATATACATAATGAAAACACATCGTACGATAAAGTTCAATTGCATCATATAGCAATTACATAACATGTAATACTCTCTGTTAAAACTGTTCATAAATAAATCTGTTTTACTACATCACTGTGCACAGATTTTTCTCGTTTTACTTTGCCCATGCCGCCTTTGCATCAGTCCACCTGAAGGGCTTCTGTCCTTCTTCTACGTCATTGACGTGTTGTTCTTCGATCAGAGTGGACATCTCTATATCACCTTTGATCGGTGACCGTTTCACATTTACCTTCTCAAGATCATGTGAGTTAGCCTGTCCCACACCAATTATCTTATACACAAAATTTCTTTTACGAAAGATCATTAAGATAATTACAATAATTATAACCGTCGATGCAATGCTGATTAACATAACATGTATCCAATTAGTACTGGCTTTACTCTCACCTAACATGACAGGCTTATAGTGTCTTGTTTCATGAATTAGATTTTGTAAAGGGATCTCTTTTAAACTCGACAAATGTGGTGGCAACTGTATTGGTTTGGATCCTAGTTTAGTTTTAATTTCAATCAAAAATGAAAAGTTCGAAACATTATGTAGTTTTAAAAGTGCTTGCAACGGATCTGACCTTTCAAAGTTACTATGTCCGCCGAAATACTCAGGTAACTGTAAATATTTGTTTGATGCTTTACATGTGTTATTTAACCGAATAATACCAAATGGTGGTGTGATTTTAATGTCAACATTTTCAGATTCATGTGACTGACAATTTAATGTAAATGTCAGAGGTTTATTTGTGACCACAATCCAAATACCAAATATCAAGTACTTGGTAGTTGGCAACCTTTCATTCAACACAACTACTTGTTTACAGTACTTTTTAATGTCATGCAGGTTTTTCATAGAGAGAGCAACAACGCAGAATTTGTTTACATTTGTCTGATAGAATGCTGTTTCAGGATTGCAAAACTGGAAATGATCATTATTACACATCTGAAATGTACTTTCAGATAGAAGCGAAAACTTTGTTTTATCCTCTGAGACCAGTAACATTTCGTTTTCTAAGCTATACTTTAATAATACGTCTGTGTCGTTATTGGTGGATAGAGGTAGTGGTAGGTTATATATTTTATACATTTCATATTCTTCTTTTGTGTTAATTAGTGGGATCTTAAGAATAATCCTAATCTCATTATCTTCAAGGTATGTTATACATGTCAATGTTTTGAAGAAATACCAAATGTCTTTACGAGGATTTTTAGGTAACTCAAAGTTATTGGGAAGTTTTGTTTCTACTTCAATCAATAGTTCCTTAAGATCTTTTGGAGAGATTGTATTGGTAGATAAGTGATGCATTGATAACATATTTAGTTCAGACTTTAAGCTTTCAAGATAAAATATGGCATCTTGAGTTGTAAGCCTAATTTCATCAAGTATCATTTTAAATTGTAAGTATGTATGAATAAATTGTTCGAGTCTAACAAACTGTTGTTCAAATGTTCTTCCAAGCAAACTTATTTTACGATCTAGTTTCTGAATAACAATGATGAGATCCATTATAGATCTCCTGTTTTCCGCTACTTGCATTCTCGTTAAGTTTAATACCGATAAACTTACATCAAGATCATGTATAATTTGTTCTTGGTTAAGTGCCAAGGCTTTAACATTTCTATCTATGTTCTCAAGGTCACTTTCTGATACAGTACCGAACAAAGTACTCATTAACTGTCCTACTATAGGAAGCAATGACCTTTTGTGCTTATGTTTGTTTTCTGAAAGTGTCTGGTACTCATCAAAGTTTTCATAAACAGAAGTATATGTATCTGTTAATAGGTCAACTTCTACATGTAAGCTTTGAAATGTTTCTACGTATCCCGTTAGATTTGATTTCTGATAAAAGATTGTAATAGCTCTTACAATTTCATCAGTGCGAGCAAGATCGTTTTGAATCTTTAAAATTAGATTTTTAAACGGTCTCAAATCATGAATAAATGTTACAGACCAGTGTGCATCGTTAATAAAGACTTCATTAGTCTTTTGAAATACAACATTTTCGGATGTAAAGAGTCCGAATGCAAGGCTAACATAGCATGATCCCAAGATTAATGTGATCATCAATATGTTAATCTGAAATTAAATAAAAACGGGCATAACTATACTGGGCATAACTATACTGTTAAATGCGAGGTACTTATTTACAATTCACCTCTATTAACATACATGAGGCCTTAACCTCATTAAAGAACACTGTATTACGAGGTCATTTTTATAACATAGTAGACATTAACCTCAAAAATTGTTTCATATTCTCTGCTTTATCTTGAGACTTCTTTTGTCTCTTTTTCTGTGACCTAACTGTTTCACTGACTACACTATTATACAATGGCTGCTGTGAACAAACTTCGTTCACTTCCATATCGCTAGCTAAATCATTATTTTCTATTAAAGGCATAGGACAGGAATTATCGGAGGATAACTCGTCATTACACTCCCTGTCCTTGACCTCGGTTTCTTCACTTTGATTTTGCCTAGCTTCTCTGTGTTTAATTTTTTTTCTGCAATTCCATCAAAGGAATATCATCTTCATCAGAAGAATGTTCTCTTTCTTGCCTATACCTCTTAACTAACTTAGCCAAGGGAATTTGTTCTTCTGGGTCAGAATCAGATTCTGTCTCTGACTCAGAGGCTTGAGGTGGAATTACATATGCTGCGTCCCTTAGTTTTCTACATTTATCATTTTTGGAAAGATTCCAATCATATACATTTGCTTTTATTAAATCACCCGCATATACTCTACTTGTTGTGCCATCTAATTGATTCTTAATTATAAAAGATACGGGCCCTGTTTTCTCAATTATTCTATAATAAGGTTTCCATTTCTGTCCTAATTTACCCTTTCTTTGTTTATTCTGATAATAAACTGGATCTCCTACTTTTAATTCTACCTCTTTGGTATTTTTGTCGGCATATTTAGCCTGACGTTTCTTTGCTTGCTGTAAGTAATTTCTTACATGTACAAAAGCTCTGTGCTGTTCTTGTAAAGCAACTTCGTGAAAATCTTCACCTAAATACTTTCTCCTAGGTTGTAATATATTGTCAACTGGCAATACTACATCTCTATTGTACAGCAAATAATAAGGCGAGAACTTAGAAGATTCACTTACATTAAACCTGATTGCTGCTAAACTTTGACAAAGATACAAATCCCAGCTCTGTTGATTATCAGCTACCATTTTAGCTAAAATATCATGCAAAGTTCTATGGAACCTTTCAACTTTGGCATTGCTCTGAGGATGATACACACTTGTCAAAATATGGTCAACATTAAGTCTTTCCAAAGTTTCTTTAACCATCTTATTTACATTCTCAGTTCCATTGTCCGTCACGATTTGTAAAGGACAACCAAAACGTGGGAAAATGTGTCCAATGATCAGTTCAGCTACTGTTTCAGCAGTCTTATCTGGTACTGCAAAAGCTTCAGGCCAACCACTATACCAATCAACAAATGCGATGATATATTTATTGCCTGACAAAGTTGTTGGGTAAGGACCAGATAGATCAAGACTAAGTTTTGCCATAGGGTATGGAGGAATATCAGTTTCTTGTAATGGATGTTTCGTTTTCTGCATTGACCTAGTTCTACAAGTCATACAATCAGAAACATACTTATGAATTTCTTTAAACTGATTTGGCCAAAAGTATTTCTGACGAATGGAGTTAAAAGTTTTCTGTACCCCCATATGACCATTATTGTCATGATACTGAGTTACAACTAAAGACCTAAGATGTTTAGGAATAAACAATCTTAAATTTGGGTCATCATTGGCATTTGATAAATAGTATATCAATCCGTCTACCAAGAGATAATGTTTTTGAACATCTTTACTCTCTTCCCCATTTAAAATCATCGACCTGATTTCTGAAATATCATCATCCCTAGTTTGTTCAATTTTCATGTCAAAGCCGCTTTTAGTAAAGTCAGAACAATCACACTTCAAATGTATCTACATTGGGCAAGCTACAACCAGCAAACGTTTTTGGATCAAACTGATTAGAGTCTAACACATTTACTTGAAACATATTGTCATTGACATCAAGTACCTTTTCTACTTCAACGTCTTCACTAACTGTACTTTCCTCAAGTTTATTTACATTATCTGGATGCCTAGAAAGTAGGTCAGCGCATGTATTTGTTGTACCAGCAATGTATTCTATAGTACAATTATAGCCTGACATACTCAAAGCCCAGAGTTGAATCTTTTTATTTTGCATAGGAGATTCAAGCAAGTATTTCAGAGGCTTATGATCAGTTTTAATGACAAACTGAGCATTGTGAAGATAATAATCTAACTTTTGAAGAGCGAAATGGATTGCAAATGCTTCTTTTTCTACCACAGACCATTTACATTGAGACTAACTAAGTTTATGGGACAAATAATAGATAGGCTTTTCATCACCAACACACTCTTGTGTAAGGCATGCACCAATACACGAGTTACTAGCATCTGTATAGAGAACGTATGGTTTATTTGGATCTGGATAAACCAACAGTGGAACAGCAGTTAAACTATCCTTCAAGAATTCAAATGCAGTTTGGTGTACGTCTGACCACTTAAAATGTGCGTACTTTCTTGTCAAAGCGATAATTGGTTCAGCTATCTGAGAGAAGTTTGGAATAAATCTTCTATAGTATGAGCACATACCTATAAATGACCTTACTTCTTTTACACAAGTTGGAACAGGTAAAGATCTAATAGCATCAACCTTCTTTTCATCAGGTTTGATTCCTTGCTCACTGATAACGAAGCCAAGATAATTAGTTTCTAATTTAAGAAAACCACACTTCTTAAGCTTAAGTTTCAAATTATGCTGTCTCAACCTATCAAAGATCAGACTAATGTGTCTTAGATGTTCTTCCAAAGATGAGCTAAAGATTAATATATCATCCAGATATGCTGTAGCAAAATCATTGCAACCTTGCAACACAACAGACATAAGTTCTTGAAATACAGCAGGAGCGTTAGAAAGACCAAAGGGCATCACATTGAACTCAAATAACCCTTTATGACATGCGAAAGCCGTCTTTTCTTTATCTTTTTCATCCATGGCAACCTGCCAATAACCACTTTTTAAATCTAAAGATGTAAAGTATTTTGCTCTACCAAGTAATGCTAAGATATCATCTATTAAAGGCAAAGGAAAGGAATTTTTCTTTGTAATTAGATTTAATTTTCTAAAATCAACACAGAACCTTTTACTGCCATCTTTCTTATCAACAATCACCACAGGAAATGACCATGGTGATCTTGACCTTTTAATTACATTAGCATCTAACATTTCGTTAATTGCTTTGTCAATTACTTCTCTGTTTTTAATTGGTGTCCTGTAAGGTTTCATCTTAATTGGTTCATGATCTCTTACATCTATTTCCATTTTTACTGTGTCTGTTTTTCCTAGTTCAGAATCTTTGCTTGCAAATAAGTCTTTATTTTTCAAGATAAGGTTTTCAATTTTTGACCTATATTTGTCAGGTACATCAAGGTCTTTTAAGTCTAATTTATTCTCACAGCTGTTATTTTGGATTACTGAATCTATATGAGTAGCATTATTTTGAATCTCTGAGATTTTAGCCAACAAACCATGTCTATAAATTTTAATATATTTATTTGTGCTGTTAACAATTAACACTGGTAAAGATCTATCTTTTGCTAATGTAGAAACAGTATTAATAATTTGTAAGCCTGGTTGATCTGTTAAAAACCCTTTATCTATTTGCGAAACCTCATATGATGAACCTACTGGTAAGTCTGGATTTTCTCTTACTTTTCCGTAACATATCATGGCTGTATTTGGTTTAATTAAACATGTTCGTTTCATCCTAACTGTAGAAGCAATATGAATATCTTCCTCTAAATTTACATAGTGTTTACCATTTATTCTTAAACATTTTAAATCAAAATAAATCCTTACATTGTTCTGTTTGAGCCAGTCCAAACCAAGTATCAAATTTCTATTTAAATCTCTTATCACATAGAAATCTTGAGACATTTCGGTACCATCGATACAAAACTGTACAGTAATGCAACCGTCACACTTAAGTTCACTCCCATTTGCAGATTGTAAACAAACTTTCTTATGAGTAAGCCTTGGTTTATTCTTAAGTTGATCATATATTCTTCGGTGCATTAATGAACATTCAGCTCCAGTGTCTACAAGAGTTCTATATCTTTGTTTACCTATTTTAACTAAACAAGAATTTGGACTGCCTGAATAATTGATCCTAAATTTTTGATGAGGTAAATGTCTACTTTTGTCTTTACTACTCATTACATCGACCCCTGCATGCAATGAGCGTCCCAGTTTTCCTGCTGACCTTGGGTTTTACAAGCTTGAAACCTACTTCTTCCATGCCCCATAGGTCTTCTATTTTTATCTTTTTTCTTGCAATCCCTACTTATGTGGCCTTCTTCGCCACAAGACCAACATTTTATTGGTGGTCTGTTGTTAGCACTATTTACCCTTCTATTCTGAGGATAACGTCGACCTCGTGAAAGGTCAACCTCCATAGGTGTTGTTCTTGTATTGGACCCCTGCCAATTATGATGAGACATTGACACTCTAGTCCTCAAGTTTTGTTCATTTGTGGCAATAGCCACTGCCCCTTGCAAAGTATCGGGCTCATCCCTTAATATTTTCATTTTTAATTGGTCATTAGTAAGACCATCAACAAAAATATCTATGATTTGTCTCTCAATAGCATTGCCTCCCTGGTTATCATAGGCAATCTCGGCTAGAGAAAGAATACGCTCAGCATACACCTGTATATTTTCACCAGGCTTCTGCCTCACGGACCTCAACATTGACAGAGCCGTTTGAGAGTCTGTCACATCAGAAAATCGTACAGCAAGCTGCTGTTTAAGCTGATCCCAATTATTATTAGGATTAGCTTGCATGTAACGGTGAATGAAGCCACTCACCGCTCCACTTGACGACTGGTAAGCAATGAGCTTCTTCCGTGCGTCAGGTACATTTACTAAGGTCGCGTATTTTTCTATTGACCTTATCCATTCCCTATACGTTTTTGGGTTCCCGTCAAATTTAATGACTGCGTTAGATATTCCCTGCGCAGTTAAGGCATCTGAAACATTTGTAAGTTCTAATTGTATGTTAACAAAAGCCTGCGCAGCCGGATCAAGTTGTTGCTGAGCCTGAGCTTGAGCTTGGGCTTGTGCTTGAGCTTGACCTTGCTGAGCCATGTTTAAATAAAATAATAAATGAATAAATAAATAAATAAATAAATAAACTAATTAATCATAATTTTATTTTTCTTAACCCTACATTCTATTTTTCTTGTATAATTTTACGTCCTACTGAATAATAATTGGTGTCATAACAAGCAACACACAAAACCAGAAAAAGTAAAAGTAAACGGCACCTACCTTGGTGTCCATTCTTCTTGTCGTCAGGTTCCTTTTTTCTTTTATCCGCAGCACGGCACCAATAAATTTAGACGTGTAACATAGCCACACACCTAAAGGCTGTGATCGTATAGATTTTTACTAACAAATAAAACTAAAGTCATTTTATAACATTTTCAAGTTTAATTGAATGCAAGAGCTTTCTGCTCCATTAAAATACCGCTAGACCAATACTCTAACTGACATGGTCTAGCACCTTAGAGTGACACAAAATACAACTCCTGAAGCCGTGATCAGAGGCGGTATATATACGCTTTCTCACATTCTTTCATGCACCTGCAGAACCATTACGTAAATAAATTCTAAATGCTATGTAAATAATATGTCCAAATTAGATAATGACATATAAACATACACTCAATTGACATGCTGGTATTAGCTTCTGGAAAGGTCTATCTAAATATCACTGCACCTAAAATATTCAATAAATGTTGACTTAAGCAATTATGTCCCACCTGCATGTGAAAATAACCTTTAAGTAAATATCATCGTCATATGATATTTCGAAATACTGATTTGAACAGCTTCCAAGTTACATGTAAGTGCAACATGGGTTCATGTCTGCATTTTATACAAAGTTATAGAAATGGTATTTTAGGATATTAGATGAAGCTATTTCATAATTATAATTGATGCTTATTACTTTCCTAAACCGTAATGCTACAGAAGCAGAAACTTACTGCCTACTCAACACTCATTCAAGCATATCAGTCTTACGTACCTTCAATACTATTTCAGTCATATAGAAAACATGCCTATGCATAATACCGACTGCATAACATGACTATGTTATAATAATCTGGCCCCTAAGTAATAAATATGTTTCATGTTCAACTATGCTGAGCATGAAATCGATAATACTCACAAATATTACAATAATGGGACCAAACATATAATGTCTGTGCTCGTTACAACCATTCAATGGAGGCGGATCTAACGAGTACCCACAATCCACGCTTTTGAGGAGAAATATTATAGTAATGTATATAACTGTTAACCCAGAAAATTGTATATACAAAGAGTTTTGTTATTTCCATAAAACGCACTTGTTACTTTTCACCCGGCAGTTGCATGAGAAGCAAATAAAATCATTTGTCTTCATCTTTCATTACGATCAAACATCTGTGTGACATAGGGCATTTTAGCATGTTTACTGATGAACATCTGTGATACTATTCTTATGCATATTCAAAAGATAGGCTGATGGTGCTCGTTCGAACCGGTTCATTGAGGCGGTGCTAATGAGTATCCACGACCGATGTCTTTGAACAGAAATAAGAAAGACAATCAATCGATCAATATTCAAACGATATGCTGATGGTGCTGGTCCGAACTGGTTCATTGAGGCGGTGCCAATGTGCACCCACGACCGACGTCTTTGATTTGTTTATTTGATTTGAGGTTACAACGTCCTCATCAACACTGTAAAGGTAATTTAGAAGACGTTGCTTCCAATTATTTTGGGACTCTTACCCGACATTGAGATGAAATGACATCTCAAGCCCTGCCGCGCAATGAAACTAATAGGGTTTATAAGCATGGACGGTCCGACACTCACACCGCTTTGCCTGGGCAGGCTTAGATCCTCTAGGCAGTTTACCAGTACTCGTGTGTGGGTCGGATTCAGCTCCTCGTGGAAGCATCATGCAGCCCATATATTTCTTCAAGCCCTGATGGGCGGGGCCGTACCGTCGTCTTTGAACAGAAATAAGAAAGATAATCAATCACTCAACCAATCAATCAATCAAATTTTATTCGCTTAAGCTTATGCAGCTCATCATGATAAAACATATATAGACAGACAAATAAGTGAAGAATAGCATAAAAGTGAATTACCGGATGGGGCATTGTCTTACACAATACAAGTTCTCAGGCTACATGTAGGCGACATACCTGTTAGAAGCTACCAAATCCCAGCAAGTATACGTCGCACGAGCGTCAAAACAAGATGTTGCATCGACGCCCATGCGACGCCGACTAGACGTCGCTTATTTGATTTGGGGTTTTACGTCCCCGTCAACACTGTGTAGGTCATTTTGGAGACGATCCGATATTGTGGGACTTATACCCGACATTGAGATATGACATCTCAAGCCCTGCCGCCTAATAAATCCAATATGGTTTATATGCATGGACGGTCCAACTCGCACCACTTTTCCTGGGCACGCTTAGTACTCACGTGCGGTTGGTGGAAGCATCATGCAGCCATCTATTTCTTCAAGCCCCAATGATCGGGGCTGGACTAGACGTCGTATGGACGCTAGGTCACCTACGATACAGGTATGTGACTTCAGTGGTTGCTAAGATTTTGGAAAAAGTCTGCCGGCATGTCAGCAGACAATAATAATAAAAATAATAATGAATTCTCCCGTCAACTCCTGTTTTTTCTTGATAAGGTGGGGTCTAGTGGGGATCTTCATTTCACGGCCTTGTTAACCTGATGGTTATGTTTCTTTCCTTTTTATCTTTTCATGTATGTCATGAGCATGGCCATAAGGGATATTTTAGTCTGTTATATTACTTCATGCAACAAACACTCACGTAAACCTTCCTTAAGCGCAAAATTTGGGTTTACAGTCATGAATATCCGCCACCGTTTTTTTAAACACACACACACACACACACACACACACACACACACACACACACACACACACAGAGGTTTACAGCCGCGATTTCGATAAGTCGCCAATGTCAGATTATTTTCTTAGGATCATCATGAAAAGTGCATATATAATGTTGACCCCCTTGAACCCCATTTACATAAAGTACAACAGGGCTAACGGTTTCCTGTTTCTGCTCGAAGCGGTTCCAACGAGGACCAGCAATCTATGGTTAGGTTTTCACGTTAGGTGAAGATCAGCAATCCATGTTTAGAGCAGAAAAATGCAAAATATCGGATATTTTGTCAGAAAATTTTCAATTTTTGGTGACAAAACTTCCAATATATTTGAATAGGCGTGTTTTCGTAAAGTACCGTTGAAGATGACATCTCCAAAATAGTTATTCTTAGTTTCGAGTGAAAACTTATCATTTTTATGCTCGGAACATAGATTCAACAAAGCTCGTTATAACCGCCGTGTACTTTGTTTTTCAAAAAAGTTGGTCTGCAGGGGTATTAATTAACAAATACTGATTAACGCGTTCTATTTCATAATTCGCTTTAGAAAAAGAGAGACACGAGACAAGCTGCATTCTTCCATAATATTCAGACGAAAAATAATAAAAAAATAATTATCATTCGCGTTAATATCTGCATCAAACCATTATGATTACGCTCCGGTGCGCTAAATGTCTCTAAAACTAACGTTTCTCAGATGAAAATGTTTTTTTTTTTTAATTCTGCTATATTTATAGATTTATAACTGCTCATTAGAACCACCTTGGTTATACGGTTTTAACGAGTACCCGCAATCTGTGTTTTAGAACAAAAATAAAAAAAAATAATGAATTCCCCGTAAATCCTATTTTCTAAAAAAAAATGCTCATCAGAACCGCCCTGTCCAGACAGTTTTAAGGAGTACCCATAATCTATGTTTTTGCGCAAAAATAAGGAAAAAAGGAATACCTCGTAAACCCAAAGTGCTATATATATTGTGGGGATTAGAGGGGCCTTCTATTCACGGACTTGTTATCTTGATGCATGAGCTGTAGGTGCTTGTTAAAACCGCTTTAGCAAATCGGTTCAAACAAAAACCCACATTCAGTGCTCTTGAGATAATGTGGGGTCCAGCTGGACATGTTGGAGTGTTTATTTAACGAACTTTTTGTTGAGGTGATGGATGAATAATTTAGAAATTCTGAATTAACATATAACAAATATCGACTACTGTATAACAGTTTCCTGAAAGCAAATATTACACACGCGTGTAAACACATTACCTGGCGTTGCATGGCAACGTAAGTGTAGTGTGGTCAGTGACAAATCTCGCAAATACTATTATATGACCCTAATGTCTTGGGAAATACGGTCATCTGTAATTGCCAGAATATACAGGGATTCTCATAATTTAGCCTCAGTGTGGCACAAATATTTCCTTAACATTTAAACACACAAAAAGAACATTTCTCAGCTAATGCATTTTCTTAACCCGTATTTGACAAAGATGGAATCTCCTACCTAGTAAGTTTGGTTGGTCCATTTCCAATTATAGGGCTACCAGGTTTGTTTTATTAGCGACACATTTTGCAACAATGTTTGTACTTTCAGCAAACAGTGTAGAACCAGGTCAGATGTCGCGTTTTGTGGCGTCTGATCTGGGTCTGCACTATTTACCAATGTCCCACAAAAGGGCCGCTAGGCATATATGGGTTAAATCTTCGATACACTTATTTGTTTGTTTTTCTTTCTTTCTTTTTTTTTTTTTTTTTTTTTGGTTCTTTTGTTTTTAGAAAAAATCCATAAAGATTTTTAGGATGAACGTATTGTCGAAAATTTATCATGCATTAAGCTGATGTATTATCCATGTCATTCTCGATGTTCTTTATATATGTATAGTTTAGTTTTTAAAGTCAATGATCATGTCATTTCTTAAGCAATGGCATACATAAACTTACAGAATATTCATTTTTTTCTCAAATATAACTTTGATTTTAAATGACGCGATTGTAGTGAATATATATGTTCAGCTGTTGACGATAATCGTAAATAAACATGCACATATATTTAAGTCAACTAAAGCGATTGCACATGCGCGCTAAATCCATAAATTCGATTGGCTCAGTCATAAAACGGTTTCAAACGGTCACACTATTGGCCAAAACGGGAAGGCGTTTTCAAAAGCGTTTTGATCTTTTAAGAGCGCATGCGCAAAATTACCGTTTGTCTGAAACGATTCGCCTTGGCTTTTGATTGGTCAAAACGATATGAAACGCTCGAACCGTTGTCTAAACGCAAACGTTTTGCAACGGTTTCAAAACGGACCCTAAACGCAAAAACGGGTAGGTCGAACGTTATCGCCACTGTATCCTGTAAGCGTAATACAAACTTTTGAAGCAGACGACATGACGATTTTATCTTACGATTCAGCATTTCATATGAATCAGCTTCATCATGCGACGGGTTTGACGACGACTGCTCAGGTTTTACACTGTTTTCTATCAGTGCTGTCAATATTTAATCCTTTAAGTCCAGCCTGCCGTTGGACCAGGTCAGCTGCAGACAAGAATATTAATGGGTTTTCTTTCTGACGTTTAGGTCAGTTACAACTAAGGTGTATATTGACTTTGCGTGGATAAATTGGAAAGAAAGGCTGTCCCTTTCAACCCTGGAATATGGTACAGATAATTAGTGTAGGTCCTGTAATATTATTCTAGGTGCCATATACTTAGCAGAATGGACGAGTCCAACTTCAGTGGGGTAGCCCCTATGTGCTTATAGCGCCCGGTTACCTTAAAAACCAGTTCAGTCAGTCAGCCCAACTTCAGTGATGGAAGAGTGCACGCCAGAAATAAATCAAAGCACTGACAACACTCATGCCGATTGTCTCTAAATACAGGCAGGTCATGAACGGGGACTTGAACGTATTCGTTTAATTAATGCAAAAAGTGTAGAACAAGATCAGCACCGTGTTCTGTGGCGTTTGATTTGAAGTTACATTGTTTGCCAGATCCAACATTTGATGCATGTGCAGATTTTACAGATAACACTTACATGTACCCAACACTGACAAACGACGCGGCTATGTTTGGGTTGATTGTTTGGCATTCGACCCGAAGTTGCTAATAAGAAAAGCGCTTCAGTGCTAATGTCTACGTGACTATCACTGACTTGTTAGAATAACTTTTTGTCTTGTAGAAAATAGCCGCAGTGAGATCAGGGCATTCCATTAGACGGAAGATGGTTATCCTGTAATCATTGGATGAGCTTGGCAAACAGTGTAGACCAAGATCAGAGCGAATCTTCTTATCAAAATCTTCACTATTTGTTTGGAATGTCAGAGTTAAATGAAAACAGTTTAAATTTCAGCCAAGGACTATTATTCCAACCTAGACCCCACATTCTCAGTGCTTTGATTCTGAAACCAAACGATTACAACATGCATAGGCACAATGCCCTTAAGGTAAAAAGGTTAAATCAATCAACCGTGTCATCTGGTTACCAGTCCGGCCCAGTTGATCCTGTGCACCAGATTCACACCAGTACAGATAGAAACCACATGTTCAGGATCAAACTTTTGATGTGTAATTTAAGGTCGTGCCAAGAAAAGAAGAAACTGAAATTTGTTCTCAAAAAGCATTAAGTCAGAGCGTATTGCAACAGTTTTCATTGAAGGATCGTAATCGTGTCATGGACAGTTAGAAGCTGGTCGGAAAGAGGATGACGTTGACTCTGATTTTGGGTGCCACATGTGTGTGATCTATCTCTATTGGAGCGACATCTTGCTATAGAATAGAATACTATATACAGAAGACGCTAGTGACGTCGACGTAGCGGAAGACCGACGTCAGTACGTCAAGATCAGACGCATATGCGAAACAGATTTCCGCCGGCAACTGCTACACAGTACCTGTAGATAAACAAGGGGTCTCAACTACCGACAAATAAGCACTGACACTGATCGTCGGCCTTATGCGATGTACGTTTGAGAGCTAGACGCCCCCGTCGTGACCAAAGTTAACTCGTCGACACAGTACGGAACACTTACGCTAGTGCATGAAATACGTAAACTGGCGTCTAAGCCACTGACATATGCATTTCAGTGACAAATCGCACTTCAGCGTGAATCACGCCGATTGTCGTTTCCGGGTGTTTCGACGTACAGGTGTAAGGTATGCAAAGGCGACGCGCGCGTTTATTTGTTTGTTTGATTTGAGGTTTAACATCCCCGTCAACACTGTAAAGGTCATTTTGGAGACGTTGCTTCCAATTTTGTGGGACTTTTACCCGACATTGAGATGAAATGACATCTCAAGCCCTGTCGCCAAATGAAACCAATAGGGTTTATCAGCATGGACTGTCCCCCTCGCACCGCCGTTCCTGGACAGGCTTAGATCCTCTAAGCGGTTTACCAGTACTAGTGTGCGGGTCAGATTCAGCTCTGCGTGGAAGCATCATGCAGCCCATATATTTCTTCAAGCCCCTATGGGCAGGGGCGGACATATCGGGTGAAATAAGCGTAATTGTGTGGCGAACTATGGCATGTAGTTAGCAAACGCAGCGTAGTGTCATTAAGAACATTCAGAATATAGAGATGTCCACAACCGACCAGACAAAAACTGTTACTTATGGACAGTAGCATTGTTAAAACTTGAATTTTAATGTTTGGTTTGGAAAACGTAAATGGTTTCTTTCAAAAATTTGAGACATCGAATGGCATTTCATAATACCACCGGTCTATAGACATCTGCAAACATATAATATTTTGGATTTTGCAGAACTACCTTTCTAAATTTAAAGATCTTTTTAGAAAGGTTTTCTGTAAGTTTTCACAGTGTTATAATTTTCTCATAGAATCTGTCATTTCAGTGCCTTTGGCGCTTTGATTTTTTTTTGCAGTCTTGAACGATGTATACCAAAGTTGCATCTGATACAATGTCCTTTCTTTCCATTACGATAACACACCCGTGCGACATAGTGCAAGCTTCTCATCTCCAACATGTCTACGTACTTTTCTGATGAAAATTCCTGATATTTTTCTTATAAATACTGCAAACATAGGTTGTGGGTGCTCGTTAGAACCGTCTCATTGAGGCGGTTCTAACGAGAGGACCCCAACCTATGTCTTGGAGCAGAAATAAGGAAAATAATGTATACCCGCTTAAACCCCAGTTTTCTCTATATAAAGTGGGGTTTAGTGGGGGGGGGGGTCTTCATTTCACGGACTTGTTCACGTGATGCGTTCGTTCTTTCTTTCTTTCTTATATTACGATGGACATGGTGGATCATTATTCGCAAACACTCACGATTAACAGGAACAAAGCCTACACAGTAATTATGTAGTAACTGTAGGGATATTTACTGAACGCGAAGTGCACCTGCCTCTGATGCTAGTGGGGCCCCGGTTTGATCTCGGTAATACAATTTCGGTGTCCGAACACGCTCGACTGCCATCAATTGCATGAGTGGTTGTCATAAAGTACCGTCCTACAGATCGGGACATTAACTGGAGGACCCCCTGTGCAGGAAATGTCATCATCTTAGCTGGTTAACGACCCTACCGCAAGGTAGGCTTTCATCATGCACATCTCTGCAGTGCATAAAATGTACACAGGCTTTGTCCACTCCAGGGATTAAGGCAAAGAGGTAGAAAGAAAACATTTAAGCTGCACATGCAATAACTAAACATGAACATACACGGTGTGACATTTATCTCTGTAAATGATGTCAGTGTTAGAATAACTCTATATAAGAACTCTATAAGCACAACTCTATAAGCGCTTGTGCTCTCACTCGACCCCCCTCCCCCCTCTGTGTGCATCATAAGTACTGTCGTTGAAATACATATGAAATTTTATCGCCTGTGCCGTGGATCAAATCCACAACCTCTAGCATCATAGGCAAACCGTGCTATCAAGTTAAACTATGTGTATCAGAGAGAGAGAGAGACGGATACGGAGGGTATCTTGATTTTCATATCTAGCATATTCCAAGCGCATCCTGTAAAACCAAACGAGGTTTTCGAGATTCAGCAAAGTGGAAAATTAATTAAAAAAAAATAATGCCCCAACAGTATTGTTACGATCCGCCAGGTCAAACTGGGTACACCGCAGCGTACTCGGACAACATCGGCACATTGTCGTAAATAGCCGAATTTTTATAGCTCGATAAAAATTATCGCTCGATGTTATAGCTCGCCTCCTTGATTTTAGCTTACCGGAAAGCACCAAAAAACCGGTCAGACGATTTAGTAAAATCACCGAAATCTTACGAAATCACCTCATAAATTACCGAAATCACCTTGAATAACCTATTTTTTGCGAAATACATTATTAATAAGGATAACTAATTAATGTTGTTGTTTTTTTTTGTATTTTGCATGTGTTCTGTCAGCGATCTGAACACAGACCAGGACGCTTGCATTAATGGTCGTGTTTAAAAGGCGGGACTTAAGGGACAGATAGAATCCGGAACTTTGCTAACTACGTCCGACAGTGGAGCAGGTAGGGATACTGTTATGTGTTTGGTAGCCTTGATTTCTCTTTTGATTTTATTTCTATGTAACATAGTCTGCTAAGGCTACGTTTATGCAGATAAGATAACTTTTCTACTTTTATTGGGCTGTGCTTTGAGAATATTGTAGCGCTTGCGGTTCCGCTAAATATATTGACAAAATGGTGGTTCACAATATAAGTTAAAAGAGATACGGCTAGAAATAATTTGAAAGTGTTTTTCAAATTCAGATTTATAGTGGTCGGACTGACTGGCGACTTTAAAACGTGTGTTCTAATGTAGTTTCCTAGAAAATAATGGCTGTATTGATGCCAGTATAGGCCTTTAGAATTTTTCCTTTTTTTTTTTTCCTTTGTAATTAGTTGAAACCAAGCAAAATGAGTTTAAACATGTATTTTATCTATTGTTTGCTGTTCTCGAGACTCTCCGATCTCAGATATTTGGAGGAAATTTGTGGAGGTCTTAAAATTAAGTTAAAGGGATATGGAAATAGTGTGTACTTCAAGAGGAAGAAATAACGGTGTACAGACCTGAAATGCACCAACCTGACCCCAGGATTATAATACTAATTTCATGCCCAACTGATGGGTTTGAAAATTTTTCTGCTCATATATTTAAGAAAAAGCCAAAAACATGACCCTCTCACACGGGCCTTTATATGTGACAGTGTTTGATGTATTTGCCTCATACTGCTGTCTCTTTATGATGCATATTACGTACATTGAACTGGAGGTATTTTTGTTGTCAAAGCCGTCTTCTGTAGCGTGTTTTGTTATCCATGCGATTAAGGGAGCCCCCTCTCAGTTTCTCCTTAAATGTACATTTTTAAGTCATAATGACATGTCCTTATCAACTTTTAATAAACTGACATTCAATTTGTCATCAAAATGCTGTCAAGTGTCATGGAAAGAAGGTCATGAAATGTACATGCACTGGTTTTCATTTCATGATTATCACACTACATGTAAATGAATGTTTTAAAAAAAATGCAGCTCAATGAAAAAATGGTGACAATTTTCTTCAGGAGGTAGGAATATTAAAAGACTAACTTTTCTGTTGTGATACATTTGTGTGAATGTGAAACCGACCGCACGCGAGTACTGGTACGAGGACCGTTCATGCTTATAAACCCTATTGGTTTCATTGGGCAGCAGGGCTTGAGACGTCATTTCATCTCAATGTCGAGTAAAAGTAAAAAAATAATAATAATAACAATAATAATAATAAAAATGGAAGAAATGTCTCCAAAATGACCTGTTGATGGGACTTTAAACATCAAATCAAACAAATTCTTAAAAGTTTTGTGTGAGAAAAATTATTTAATAATATTGCGATTTTCTCAGGCTCGTTTTCAATGAATTGAAGTCTCAAACTCGACAAAACGACACTTAACAGAAAACTTGCCTGAGAATTCCTGTGAGTCTCAACCACATCATACATTCTATTATTCAGTGCTTATCTAGGCAGGAAAATTGCCTTAACTGTTAGTACAGAGAGTTATGGTGGGTCGATTGTCTGTGAGTGTATGTCAAAATAATAGTCCTGGCGGTGATTTAAACTGTTTCATTCAACCCTGAAATTTCGGGTTTTTACCTTGATCAGACGCCGCGTTCTGTGGACTCTGGTTTGGGTCTATTCTTTTTTCTAAGCCCAACCTATGATTCCAAGATAACCCTCTTTCGCAACACTCTGACCTCACTGCGGCTATATTCTATAAAATAAAAGTAATTCCGACAAGTCAGTGATGGTCATGTGGACTTTAGCACTGAGCGTTTCTGCTTAGTAACTTTGGATCGATTGACAATCGGCCCAAAAATAGCCGTGTTATGTGTTCACCTCTGAGGTGAGAGATTGTGAGAGAGTTATCTGTAAAATCTGGACTGGAATTATGTGTTGGGTTTGGCAAACAGTGTAGTCCCAGATCAGACGCCGCAGAACACGGCGTCTGATCTGGGTTTACACTGTTTGCAAGATCTTAAGAAAATGCTGGGACCGTTCTGTTTTTCCAGCCTGCAGTCGGAGACAATCGCCCAGTCAGTGCTTTGATTTATTTATATTTTTAAACCCCCTCTCACCCTTAAGTTTCTGGAGTGCACTGTTCCATCACTAAGGTTGAGCACATCCTTTTTATCCCCCGACCGAATAGGTTCGGGGGATATAGCGATCAGCCTGGCGTCCGTCCGGACATCCGTCTGTCCGTCCGTCCGTCCGTCCGTCCGTAGACGCAACCTTGTGATGGCCCTAACTCCTATACCCTTTGAGATTCATTGATGGTTCTTGCCACAATTGTTCACAAGGATGAGACGGCGTGTCATGCGCAAGAACCAGAACTGGATTGCATACTTTTTGAGTTATCTCCCCTTTTAATAAAATAGAATGACTACTTTGTGATGGCCATAACTCCAATACCCTTTGAGGTATGTTGATGGTACCTGGCACAGTTGTTCACAAGGCTGAGACGGCGTGTCATGCGCAAGAACCAGAAATCTGGATTGCATACTTTTTGAGTTATCTCCCCTTTTAATAAAATAGAATGACTACTTTGTGATGGCCATAACTCCAATACCCTTTGAGGTATGTTGATGGTACCTGGCACAGTTGTTCACAAGGCTGAGACGGCGTGTCATGCACAAGAACCACAACTCTGGTTGTCATGGTTTTTGAGTTATCTCCCCTTCCAATAAAATAGAGTGACTACCTTGTGATGGCCATAACTCCAATACCCTTTAAGATATATTGATGATACCTGACACAGTTGTTCACAAGGCCGAGACCATGTGTCATGCACAAGAACCACAACTCTGGGTGCCATGGTTTTTGAGTTATCTCCCCTGACAATATAACCTTGTGATGGCCATAACTCCAAAACCTTACAGATCCCCACCCCTAAACCATATATATTATTGTTCGTTTTAATAAGACACATTCATTGACACCAACCTGGGGGCCCGCCGGATGCGCTGGGGCCTTGCCCCACCCCCTCCACTTCATAAAAGGCCCAATATCTTGGAAACCGTACAGATCCCCACCCCTAAACCATATATATTCTTGTTCCTTATGATAAGACACATTCAGTTAGACTAACCTGGGGGCCCTGGGATGCGCTGGGGCCATGCCCCACCCCCTCCACAACATAAAAGGCCATATTTCTCAGAAACCGTTTAGACCCCCCACCCCTAAACCATATATATTTTTGTTCTTTATGACAAGATGCATTCATTGACACCAACCTATGGGCCCCCCGGATGCGCCGGGGCCTTGCCCCACCCCCTCCACTTCATAAAAGGCCCAATATCTCGGAAACCTTATAGATCCCCACCCCTCAACCATATATATTATTGTTCCTTACGATAAGACACATTCAATGACACCAACCTGGAGGCCCCCTGGGATGGGTCAGGGCCCTGCCCCAGCCCCCTCCACTTCATAAAAGGCCATATATCTGAGAAACCATTCAGATCCCCAACTCAAAAACATATATATTCTTGTTTCTTATGATAAGATGCATTCAGTGATACCAACCTAGGGATCCCCCGGGATGCGCCATTGCCCCACCCCTCCACTTCATAAAAGGAAATATATCTCGGCAACCTTTCAGATCCCCACCCGAAAACCATATATATTCTTGTTTCTTATGATAAGAAGCATTCAGTTACACCAACCTGGGGGTCCTCTGGGATGTGCACGGGCCATGTCCTACCCCCTCCACTCCATAAAAGGCCCCAAATTCTCAGAAACCGTTCAGATCCCAACCCCTTATCCATATATATTCTTGTTCTTTATGATAAGACGCATTCAATGAGTCCAACCTAGGGGTCTTCAGGGGTGTACTGGGGCCATGCCCCACCCTGCCACTTCATAAAAGGCGATAAATCTCAGAAATCTATCAGATTCCCACCCCTAAGCCATTTATACATTCTTGTTTTTTATGATAAAACGCATTCAGAGACACCAACCTGGGGGTCTCTTGGGATGTGCCCGGGCCATTCCCCATCCCCTCCACTTCATAAAAGGCCCAATATCTCAGAAACTGTTAAGATCCCCGCCCCCCAACCATAAACCATATATTTTCTTGTTCCTTATGATAAGATGCATTCAATGATATCAAATTGGGCTCTGTTGGGTCATCTCCCACCCCTCCACTTCATAAAAGGCCTAATATTTCAGATACATAGTCCTCATGAAATGGGGGTTCATTTGGGAGACTTTATAATCAATAAATTAAAACCATACATGGCTGCCAGTGGGAAGTGCCTGCCTGAGCTCTGGTGAGCATCGTGGCCCATGGGCCTCTTGTTTCGTTATCTCCCCTGACACTAATCTTGTGATGGCCATAACTGCAATACTTTTGTGATATATTGCTGGTTTAATTCTGGTGCACTTTCTATTAGTGAACAATCTTCTGAAGGCCATATTGGCTTTTGGTCGGGGGATTTGCCATCTCTTCCGATGGCTATTTTTACTAAAGGGCGTCCTGCTGAACGATAAGAAAATATTCCGATAAGATAGCTCAGGACTATCATATCAGGATCTACACTGCTTGCATAAGTATCTGTATCTGCCATTTCATCTCAATGTCGGGTAAAAGTCCCACAAAATTGGAAGCAACGTCTCCAAAATGACCTTTACAGTGTTGACGGGGACGTTAAACCTCAAATCAAACAAATACCCGTATGGACCCCAGATTTTCCTCTTTTTAATAATGTCTGGTTTCTTGTTTAGTTGTTTGGGTTGGGGTTTTACGTCCCTGTCAACATTATGTAAGATTCTTCCGATTTTCTGCGATTTTTGCCCTTCTTTGAGACGAAATTAATATCAATCCATACCGCCCAAGGACACTTCTAGGGTATTAAGCGCAATCTGACTCGAACCACTTTCCCTCCACAGACAAAGCCCTAAGCGGTTGACCAGTACTCTCAAGTTCGGTCGTTTTCAGCTCCGCGCGGAAGCATCATGCCGCCCAATCTATTTCTCCAAACAAGCCAAGAAGGCATTTACAGTGGTGTTCACTATACGCGTTAGGTTAGTTTGCCTTTTGTTTAAATTAAGTTTGATACTCCATCAACATTATTTACATTGTTTTGGAAACGTTGCTTCCGATTTTGACGGACAAGTGACATTCACCAGATGGTACACTGGAAAAACACGCCTATATATAATCCCCACCCCTCCCTCTTCATCTTGAATCCCACTTTAATATCGGAAAACCTGGCTTTACAGGGATTAACCTTACTTTACTTTTTTCTTATTTCTGTTCTGAAATATAGATTGTGGATACTCGTAAGGATCACCTCGATGAGGCGGTTCTAAAGTATATCCATAATCTATATTTTGAGCAGAAAATGAAAAAAAAACATATCACAAGTTTTCGTCTGAATTATTATTATTATTTTTTTTTTTTTTGGGGGGGGGGGGGGGAGGGGGGGGGGGAGGGGGGGGAGGGATTTACTAATGTATTTGTATCTAAATGCGTGTTATCGTAATGTTTGTTTTAAAGACGGGTAAGGATCAACCCTTTTTTAGCCGATTTGGCTATCACAGTCCATACCTGGTCAAGAGTGTCCTGTTTTTTTTGTTTTTGTTTTTGGTTTTACGCCATTTCAAGATTGTTTCACTCATATCGAGCCGATCGTTAATCAGAGTTGGGAGAAAAAACACCTGACCTTCCATTGCAGAACTTGGCGTCTCACATATGACTCGAGCGAGGCTCGAACTACAGCGGTGAGAGACCTAATGATCAAGAGTCAGCGCTCTTAACCACTAGGCCCGTTGTGTGTCCTGTTGTCATTTTTCGCGAAACAATATGCGCTGTACTGATTAACCATTTATGTATAAGGCCATCCAGGAAATTTGGTGTAAACTGAACGGTTCGATATGGCCAAAATAGTGTTTATTAGGTCATTAAACTGAAAACAAACAAAATAAGCTTACCATGTAATAATCATTTTGTTCTTCGAACACATGTACATATTCAGACTCGACCGCATGTGCGATAAGTACGTGATGAGTGAGTGCTACAGCTAGTAGCAGTCCGTGCGAATTTCTAGCACGGGACTTGAATTACTTAAATTGATTATTTTTATTATTATTATTTTATTTGAGGTTAAACGTCCCCGTCAACACTGTACAGGTCATTTATGAGACGTTGCTTACAGTTTTGTATGACTTTAACAGGACATTGAAATGAAATGACATCTCTAGCCCTGCCGCCCAATGCAGCCAATAGGGTTTATAAACGTGGGCTTTCCGACTCACACCGCTTTTCCTGGGCAGGCTTAGATCCTCAAAGCGGTTTGCCAGTACCCATGTGCCGTCGGTTTCAGCTCTGTGTGGAAACATCATGCAGCTCATCTATTTTTATAGCCCTGATGGGCGTGGCCGTCTTAAATTGGTGACAAAAAGATGCTCCTATTCTACCCCAATTAAAGATATTCAGGTCGTGATTCAGGACAATATTATCTCAAGGTTGAGACGGGCCTCCGTGACGTAGTAGATAAGAGCGCTGGTTCTTAAATAATATGTGTCTCACCGCTGAAGGTTCGAGCCTGGCTCGGATCATATGCGAGACGCCGAGTTCTGCAACGGAAGGTCAGATGGTTTTCTTCGGATACTACGGTCTTCGACCACATGTGATTGAACAATCGGCTCGATAAGAGGGAATAATCTCGAAAGGACCGTTAAACGAGCCCCGCTCCGCAACCGCCCCCCTCCACCCCTACAAAAAATTCTCAAGGTTGATATGCTCTAGCTTATTCTGACCTTTTTGTTTCCTGTGTTGTTGTGAGTTGTGGTGCCTATTCAGATTCATACAGCACTAGGATTGAGCAATGAGTTTTACCAAAGTCCCTACATCAATGTAAGAACAGATGAACAAATAAGCTGAGAAAGTAAGAACCTCCACTCTGTGCTACAAAACAAATGTATTCAAGTGTTCTTTACCTTTATGCCGACTATTGGGCAAGTGGAAAGGCAGATCTGAGTGGAACTCTGGTTGCCATGGCAACACCTAGCTCCCATAGACTTCACATAGGAAAAAGCTTGTCGTCACTCTAGCTCCGTCAATTTTTTTCTGATCGACTTCATTCTTGCAGATAACCAGTACAGGCATAAAATCTCGGTCAAGTTCGATTTTGGGCCGAATCGGATTATTTGCCTTGGAGTTACCTGCCCTTGAGCATAAAAAATACGTTGTGACCACGATTGCAACTTTATTTTTATTCAGATCAGCTTCAAACTTGCAGGTAACGTGGACAGGCATAAAATCTCAGTTAAGTTCGAATCGGAATATTGACTTCGGAGTTACATGACCTTGAGCGACAAAAAATTTGCACATAGACTTTACATAGGGAAAATGTTGTGACTACGATAGCGACTTGAACTTTTTTCAGATCAGCTTCAAACTTGCAGGTAACGAGGACAGACATAAAATCTCGGTTAAGTTCGATTTTGGGCCGAATCGGATTATTTGCCTTGGAGTTACCTGCCCTTGAGCATAAAAAATACGTTGTGACCACGATAGCAACTTTATTTTTATTCATATCAGCTTCAAACTTGCAGGTAACGAGGACAGGCATAAAATCTCGGTTAAGTTCAATTTTGGGCCGAATCGGAATATTGACCTCGGAGTTACGTGACCTTGAGCGACAAAAAATTTGCCTATAGACTTAATTAGGGAAAATGTTGCGACTACGATAGCGACTTGAATTTTTTTCAGATCAGCTTCAAACTTGCAGGTAACGAGGACAGACATAAAATCTCGGTTAAGGTCGATTTTGGGCCGAATCGGAATATTGACCTCGGAGTTACGTGACCTTGAGAGACAAAAAAATTTGCCAATAGACTTAACGTAGGGAAAATGTTGTGACAGAAATAGCGACTTGAATTTTTAGGTCACCTGAGCCAAAGGCTCCAGTGAGCTGATAGTATACCAAGGCTCCGGAGTCCGTCGTCTGTCGTCCGTCCATCCGTCGTCCACACTTTCAATGAAGCATATCTCAGAAGGCAGTCGACCAATCTTGTTTAAATTTTATGTGTAGCACCATTGGGCAAGGGGAAAGGCTGCATTAGGTTTTGGAGCTAGTCTGGTTCATTTGTTCCTTCATTCTTCTTTCTCTCCATATAGAGATAATAGACCAATGTTAAATTTTTAATCAAAGATTTCTCGGGAACTATAAAAGCTAGAAGCATCAAATTTGGTATTCAATAGAATAATGATGACTTATTTTGTGTAAGAGACATTGGGCTTTCTCAGCTTATTTGTTCATCTGTTCTTTCATTCTTCTTTCTCTCCATTTTGGCCAATGTTAAATTTTCGTCAAAGATTTCTCAGGAACTATAGAAGCTAGAAGTCTCAAACTTGGAATGCAATGCAATAATGATGGCTTATATCCTGTAAGGGTCAATGGGCTGGATTCTATTAGCAGATTTAGTAGTCAAGTCTGTGAATTGTTAAAACTTAAGTTCCTCAGGTGAGCGGTTTAGGCTCATTGAGCCTCCTGTTTTATTTAGTGAAACTGTTTTGAAAATAACACAAAACGTCCACGATTTCAACAAAAAATTAATTTCAACATTTCTGAATCCGGTATGGAGATAACTGCGGCTCATTCATGCCTTCCTAAATTTAGCCACCCACCTAGCTCGATCAGTGGTTAGTCCATTTGCCTCAGATCCTAACGGTCCGAGGTTCGATCCCCAGCAGCGGTGACAAAATGTCAGTGTCCGAACACGCTCCATTGGCATCATTTGCAGATATGAATGTCATAAAGTACATCGTCCTTCGGATCTGGACGTTAACTGGAGCCCCCACCCCCCTGTGCAGGGAGAACATCCCCTATGCAGGTTAAAGATCCCTACTGTAATTACATGATTACTCTTTCACCCTTCAAAACTGGAATCTATGCAGTATACACCGTCTGTTTGTTTGTTTGATTTGGGTTTAACGTCCCCGTCAACACTGTAAAGGTCATTTTGGAGATGTTGCTTCCAATTTTGTGGGACTTTTACCCGACATTGAGATGAAATGACATCTCAAGCCCTGTTGCCCAATGAAACCAATAGGGTTTATTAGCATGGACGGTCCACCTCGCACCGCGGTTCCTGGACAGGCTTAGATCCACTAAGCTGTTTACCAGTACTAGTGTGCGGGCCGGATTCAGCTCTGCACGGAAGCATCATGCAGCCCATATATTTCTTCAAGCCCCGATGGGCGGGGCCGATACACCGCCTGTGTCCCCTCTTGGGGTTTAGTTGAAAATGGAAGAAAATAGCGATAATTTTCATTTGCCACTACTTCGAACGGTTGAAAATTAAAGAGCACCGGTCGTTCCGGTCGTTAGTTCATCAATAAAATAGCCCGGAATTAGCAGAAAAACCAAGCTTCGCGGCGATTGTTTTCTTGATCTATTACAGAAATCGAAGTGAAAGTAGTAAATTCTAAATTTAGAGCTGCAAATACATCATTTTAGATTCAAATTGGTCAAGACAGGTTCATTTTAATGAAAGACAAAAGTTGAAAGCGAAGTAAGTTCCCTCCCCAACACTCGCCTGTAATTGATGAAAACCTGTTTTTTTTTTTGGCACACGGTTATGCCGAATTTTGAGATGCTGAGTTAATCCATGCGAGAAATACATGTTTCCTGCAAGTGACAGACAGAGGCGGATTATTGTTGCAAAGTGGACATTTGACTTGTATAATTCATAATAAGCAGGTGAAAAATGCATTTGCGGAAAAGATACAGTGGGTAAAATGGGGTAACCCCCCAAAAAATCGAGCCGAAGTTTCCCCCCTTGTCTGTAATATAGTACCAAAAAAAAAATTTTTTTTTTTTTTCGTTTTTTTTTTTTTTCGTGATTCAAGCCCCTGTGATCTAAGCAGGAACCGGCCCACGCCCATCGGAGCATGAAGAAATGATACTTCCACGCAGAGCTGAAACCGACCCGCACACGAGTACTGTTAATCCGCTAAGAGGATCTAAGCCTGCCCAGGAAAGCGGTGCGAGTCGGCCCGTCCATGTTAATTAACCCTATTGGTTCATTGGGCGGCAGGGCTTGAGATGTCATTTCATATTAAGGTCGGGTAAAAGTCCTACAAAATTGGAAGCAACGTCTCCAAAATGACCTTTGCAGTGTTGACGGGGACGTTAAACCTCAAATCAAACAAATCTAAGCAGGAAAATTGCCCGAAGTGTTAGTATTTAAAAAAGCGAGCATTACAAATTTAACGCTCGGCTGAATTGAGCATGAAAAACGTTTTATAACCTTTTAATAGCCTGGTCAAGAAACACTAAGATTGGAATGCCGCTTTACTGAACAGCACCAAAATTTTTAAATGTCCTTTATATTGAGAAGGCCCCATTTCTCACTTACTTTCCAAGACACTTCAGGCTAACACAAGTCCTTTTTCAACAGATCTAAGCACTTCACAATCAAACCTTTCATAAAAGTTATATTTTTAAGGCATTCAAGAGTTCTGCATTCAACAGTTCCAGGCGTTTTTTTACCGGATACTACGGTCTTCGACTACATGTGATTAACGCTCGGCTCGATATGAGTGAAATAAACTCGAAAGGACGTAAAATGATCCCCGCTCCGAACCCGTCAACCCCCCCCCCCCCACCCCGAAAAAAAAATCAAGGTTGATATGCTCTAGCTTATTCTGACCTTTTTTGTTTGCTGTGTTGCGGTGAGTTGTGGTGCCTAGTCAGATTAATACAAACTTGCTGAGCAGAAGAATTGAGCAATGTTTTTTTGTTTTTTTTTACCAAAGTCCCTACATCAATGGACTTACCGAATTCATAAATAGAAGCGTCCACTTCAGAAACACGCGGATGAGAGACCATGTGTGTGCTGCACTGTAGGGGTTATATCCCCTTAAATCCCTGTTGGAAAATGACCCAATGGGCCGAACCTAAATAGTGCTTATTGTCATTTACTGGCCATTAGCGACCCAGGATCAAAATTTCAAAACATGAAAAGGAATATGTTGCAATAGGGAACAAATTGTTTCCATGCTGCATCATTTTTAACATTTACGTATTGGTGGCATTTTTAACAAGCTGGCTGTTTTTTTGTTTTTTTTATTTCCGTCTACACAAGCATGAGTGAAACTGTTTTGAAAATAACACAAAACGTCCACAATTTCAACAAGAAATACATTTCACTTTTTCTGAGTTCGGTAAGGAGATAACGCCTTCCTAAATTTAGCCATCCACCTAGCTCAGTGGTTTGTCCATTTGCCTCCGATGCTAAAGGTCCCAGGTTCGGTCCCCAGCAGCTGTGACAAAATTTCGGCGTCAGAACACGTTCCATTGGCATCATTTGCAGGTATGAATGTCATAAAGTGCATCGTCTTTCGAATCTGGACGTTAACTGGACCCCCACCCCCACCCCCTGTGCAGGGAGAACCATCCCCTGTGCAGGTTAAAGAACCCTACCGTAATTACATGGTTACTGTGTACTCTACACGTCACTACAGCTGTTGTGTGGGAATGTGTGTCGGCTGTAAAAAGTATCCCTGCCCTACATCATAGTGTAGTTTATATTTCCTGTCCTTTGGGATCATTGATTCCATTGTGGAATTTTGAAAATATTATGAGGGACACTGATGAGGCCTAATTGGCCGAAACTAGCTTGTCTGGCCTAGAAAACAGGAACACTCCATATTTTCCTGTTTTGTGGTGTATTCCTTGCTGCCAAAGGATTTACAAGAAAGGCTGGCCCTCATTAATATAGGAACATGGGCTCTAGGTGCAAATGTCTATTGTAGATTTGAAGAGAGAATTCAGACTCTAGAAATGGTGAATGGAGATTTGAATGCAGAGCTACGCTGATTGCAGAGCTGTGCATTGGATTGTCGAGTTATTTGTTTGTTTGTTTGTATTGGTGTTTTAACGGCCCCGTCAACACTATTTAGGTAATTTTCGGGCCGGTCAGTTACCTGTCCACACTTGACCTAAGCAAGCTTATTCATTAGCAGTTAAGCAGTACAGTGCATATTCTTTCGCCAGAAACAGACAACAGTTACTGCCCGTCTTGAATCAGTGGAAGGGAGAGAATAACCGTAGAAAAGATTTCATGATCAATCTTTACGAAAGAATGTTGCCGACCCGGCAGGGACCGAACCCGTGTCCTCCTGATCACCACTGACTGAGCTGCCACGGCCGGTAACTGTCGAGTTAAGTATAGAAAAAAGCTAGGCTGTTGGACAAGCTCTGCATTGAAATGACTAATTGAATTAAATGCGAAGCTATGCTGATTGCAGAGTTCTGCATTCAAATTGCGATTTCAAAGTTTGATGCAGAGCTAAGCCGATTGAAGAGCTCTGCATTGATATGGCAATTTCAAAGTGGATGTTGACCTAAGCCGATTGCAGAGCTCTGCAATAAACTGGCGAATTGAAAGTTGTATGCAGAGCTATGTCGAGCTTGGTCGAGCGCAAAGCTGTGCATTGATGTATGCAGAGCTATGTCGATTGCAGAGCTCTGCGTTGAAATGACAAACTCAAAGTTGACTGCAGTGTAAGGTTGTTTGCAGAGCTCTGCGTTAGACTGGCGAATTCAATGTTGTACGCAGAGCTGTGTCGAGCTATGTCAAGCTCTACATGAGACAGGCGAATTGAAAGTTGTATGCAGAGCTATGTCGAGCGCAGAGCTGTGCATTGATTTTGTAATTTCTCTGCCCTAAACTGGCGAATTGAAAGTTGTATGCAGAGATATGTCGAGTAAGTCGATCGCAGAACACTGCATTGATGTGGTGATTTCAAAGTTGGATGCAAACCTAAGGCGATTGCAGAGCTCTGCACTAATAGCCGCACCCACCGGGGCTGGAAGAAATTGATAGGCTGCATGATGCTTCCATGCAGAAGTGAAACCGACCCGCACACGAGTACTGGTAAACCGCTTAGAGGATCTAAGCCTGTCCAGGCAATGCGGTGTGAGTCGACCCGTTCATGCTTATAAACCCTATTGGTTTCATTGAGCTGCAGGGCTTGAGATGTCATTTCATCTCACTGTCGGGTAAAAGTCTCACAAAATTGGAAGCAACGTCTCCAAAACGACCTTTACAGTGTTTACGGGGACGTTAAACTAAAATCAATAAAAAAAAAAAAAGCTCTGCTCTAAACTGGCGAATTGAAAGTTGTATGCGTCGAGCTATGTCGATTGCAGAGCTCTGCATTGACATCTAGCTCCCATAGACTTCACATAGGAAAAAGCTTGTCATCACTCTAGCTCCGTCAATTTTTTTCTGATCGACTTCATTCTTGCAGATAACCAGTACAGGCATAAAATCTCGGTCAAGTTCGATTTTGGGCCGAATCGGATTATTTGCCTTGGAGTTACCTGCCCTTGAGCATAAAAAAATACGTTGTGACCACGATAGCAACTTTATTTTTATTCAGATCAGCTTCAAACTTGCAGGTAACGTGGACAGGCATAAAATCTCAGTTAAGTTCGAATCGGAATATTGACCTCGGAGTTACATGACCTTGAGCGACAAAAAATTTGCACATAGACTTTACATAGGGAAAATGTTGTGACTACGATAGCGACTTGAACTTTTTTCAGATCAGCTTCAAACTTGCAGGTAACGAGGACAGACATAAAATCTCGGTTAAGTTCGATTTTGGGCCGAATCGGATTATTTGCCTTGGAGTTACCTGCCCTTGAGCATAAAAAATACGTTGTGACCACGATAGCAACTTTATTTTTATTAGCTCACCTGTCACGTAGTGACGAGGTGAGCTTTTGGGATCACTTTTTGTCCGTCGTCCGTCGTGCGCGCGTGCGTGCGTGCGTCCGTGCGTCCGTAAACAATTTCAAATAAGTATATCTCCAATACCCCATGGCCAATCTTGATCAAATTTCATGTGAATCATCATCAGGTAGGGGGAAAGGCTGCATAAGGTTTTTGGGCTGATCAGATTGGAATTCTGGTTGCCATGGCAACATATAGCTCCCATAGACTTATAATGGGAAAACATTTTAAAATCTTCTTCTCTGAAACCACAGGGCCCAGAGCTTAGATATTAAGCATGTAGCAAAGGCAAGTGGTTAACTACATAATTCCTGCCAATCATGCCCCTCGGTGCCAAACGGGCCACGCCCTAGGGCCCCTTCGCACCCATAGATTAATAACGGAAAAAAAGCTTCAAAAATCTTCTTCTCTGAAACCACAGGGCCCAGAGCTTAGATATTTAGCATGTAGCAATGGCAAGTGGTCACCTACATAATTCCTGCCAATTATGCCCCTGGGTTAAAAAAGGGCCACGCCCCGGGGCCCCTTCGCTCCCATAGACTCATAATGGAAAAAAGCTTCAAAAATCTTCTTCTCTGAAACCACAGGGCCCAGAGCTTATATATTTAGCATGTAGCAATGGCAGGTGGTTACCCACATAATTACTGCCAATTATGCCCCTGGGTTCCAAATGGGCCACGCCCCGGGGCCCCTTCGCTCCCATAGACTCATAATGGAAAAAAAGCTTCAAAAATCTTCTTCTCTGAAACCACAGGGCCCAGAGCTTATATATTTAGCATGTAGCAATGGCAGGTGGTCACCTACATAATTCCTGCCAATCATGCCCCTGGGTTCCAAATGGGCCACGCCCCGGGGCCCCTTCGCTCCCATAGACTCCTAATGGAAAAAAGCTTCAAAAATCTTCTTCTCTGAAACCACAGGGCCCAGAGCTTAGATATTTAGCATGTAGTAACAGCAAGTGGTCACCTACATAATTCCTGCCAATCATGCCCCTGGTGTCCAAAGGGACCACACCCCGGGGCCCATTAGCTCCTATAGACTCATAATGGAATAAAGCTTCAAAAATCTTCTTCTCTGAAACCATAGGGCCCAGAGCTTAGATATTTAGCATGTAGAAAGGGCAAGTGGTCAACTACATAATTCCTGCCAATCATGCCCCTGGGTTCCAAATGGTCCACGCCCCGGGGCCCCTTCGCTCCCATAGACTCATAATGGAAAAAAGCTTCAAAAATCTTCTTCTCTGAAACCACAGGACCCATAGCTTAGATATTTAGCATGTAGCAATGGCAAGTGGTAACCTATATAATTCCTGCCAATCATGCCCCTGGGGTCGAAATTGGCCACACCCCTGGGCCCCTTAGCTTCTATATACTCATAATGGAAAAAAAAGGTTAAAAAATCTTCTTCTCTGAAACCACAGGGCCCAGAGCTTAGATATTTAGCATGTAGCAACGGCAAGTGGTCACCAACATAATTCCTGCCAATCATGCCCCTTGGTTCCAAATGGGCCACGTCCCGGGGCCCCTTAGCTCCTATAGACTCATAGTGGAAAAAAAGCTTCAAAAATCTTCTTCTCTGAAACCACAGGGCCCAGAGCTTAGATATTTAGCATGTAGCAATGGCAAGTGGTAACCTACATAAATCCTGCCAATCATGCCCGTGGGGTCCAAATGGGCCACGCCCCGGGGCCCCTTAGCTCCCATAGACGCATAATGGAAAAAAGATTCAAAAATCTTCTTCTCTGAAACCACAGGGCCCAGAGCTTAGATATTTAGCATGTTGCAACGGCAAGTGATCACCTACATAATTCCTACCAAGCATGCCCCTGGGGTCCAAACGACCACGCCCCGGGCCCCTATAGCATTTATAGACTCATAATGGAAAAAAAGCTTCAAAAATCTTCTTCTCTGACACCACAGGGCCCAGAGCTGAGGAATTTGGCATGTAGCAACGGCAAGTGGTCACCTACATAAATCCTGCCAATCATGCCCCTAGGGACCAAATGCGCCACGCCCCGGGGCCCCTTAGCTCACATAGACTCATAATGGAAAAAAAAAGCTTAAAAAATCTTCTTCTCTGAAACCACAGGGACCAGAGTTTAGATAAGTAGCATGTAGCAACGGCAATTGGTCACCTACATAATTCCTGCCAATCATGCCTCTTGGTTCTAAATGGGCCACGTGCCGGGGCCCATTTGCTCCCATAGACTCATAATGGAAAAAAGCTTAAAAAATCTTCTTCTCTGAAACCACAGCGCCCAGAGCTTAGATATTTAGCAGGTAGCAACGGCAAGTGATCACCTACATAATTCCTGCCAATCATGCCCCTGGGGTCCAAAAGGGCCAGGCCCGGGGCCCCTTAGCTCCTATAGACTAATAATGGAAAAAAAAAAACTTCAAAAATCTTCTTCTCTGAAACCACAGGGCCCAGAGCTTAGATATTTAGCATGTAGCAATGGCAAGTGGTCACCTACATAAATCCTGCCAATCATGCCCCTGGGGTCCAAATGGGCCATGCCCAGGGGCCCCTTAGCTCCCATAGACTCATTATGGAAAAAAAGCTTCAAAAATCTTCTTCTCTGAAACCACAGGGCCCAGAGCTTAGACATTTACCATGTAGCAATGACAAGTGGTCAACTACATAAATCCTGCCAATCATGCCCCTGGGGTCCAAATGGGCCACACCCTGGGACCCCCTTAGCTCCCATAGACTCATAATGGAAAAAAAACTTCAAAAATCTTCTTCTCTGAAACCACAGGGCCCAGAGCTTAGATATTTAGCATGTAGCAACGGCAAGTGGTCACCTACATATTTCCTGCTAATCATGCCCCTGGGGTCTAAATGGGCCACGCCCCGGGGCCCCTTAGCTCCCATAGACTCATAATGGAAAAAAAGCTTCAAAAATCTTCTTCTCAGAAACTGTGAAGCACAGAACTTAGATATTTAGTATCTAGCAACATAAAATAGCCAGCTACATAAATCCTGCTAACCCTGCCCCTGGGGTCAAAATTGGCCATACTGCCTCAATGATCAAACTGAACTATAAGACTGTTGAGAAGTAACTTCTTTTTAGACACTAACATACCAGTTGCTTTTTAAAGCAAGCAATTTGTTCTCTATATTTATAAAATGGCAAGTATGTTCTTACCATAAGAACAAAACATTGAAAAAGTTTAGAGGGAAAACTAGAGAATCCAGTTTCAGCTGCAACTTCTCTGGATTTTTATACTCCACCACATGTAGTGGTTGGGTATTATGATATACCGTGGAGTGTCTGTCCATCCGTCCACACCATTTCCGATCAATAACTTGCGTACTTTTTCATGATTTTTTTTCAAATTTTGCATATGAGTGAGTGTGTTTTAGTTTTACGTCCCACCAACAGCTAAGGTCATACGGAGACGGGACCTCGGTTTAAAGACTCATCCGAAAGTCTGGAGAAGCCCGGGATCGATCCTGAGATCCCTGGTTTACAAGGCGAGTAGCGTAACCACTGCACCACGGAGGCTTCTCAAATTTTGCATATATGTTTATACCAGGAATGAGTGGTGTGGGATAGTTAATGGGAAAAATCCATTAACATTTGACAGAGTTACGGCCCTTTTTAGTTCAAAATAAAGGTTTTGGGGACGTCTCCGTTCAATAATTTGAACATTTTTTCACTGATTTTCTTCAAATTTTGTATATACATTGGTATTGGGTATGAGTGGTTTGGGATTGTTAATGGGCAAAATATGTTAACATTTAACATACATGTAGTTATGGCCTTTAACAATTTCCATTAAATAGTTTTTGGGCACTTATTCCTTTACTAAATGCAATATATGTATGGTACGTCCTTGATGTATAGACCACCATAAGAAGCAGGTTTTGGATTGTTTAAAGGCTAAATGCGTTATTATTTGACAGAGTTATTGTTGTTAAAAATTTCCATTAAATGGTTTTTGTACACTTCTTCCATTACTAAATGGAATATAGGGATGAAACTTCACAGATATATAGACCACTATAGGAAGAATGTTTAGTATTATTAATTGGCAAAATACGTTAACATATTCAACAGTTATGGCCATGCCATTAACAAATTCCGTTTAAATGTTTTTGGACTTTTATTTGTTTATTTTATGGTATAATTGGATGAAATTTTGTATATATTGGTATTGGGAATGTGTGGTTTGGGAATTGCTAATGGCACAAATACGTTTACATTGGACAGAGTGAATGAGTGTTTGAGTTTTACGTCCCACCAACAGCTAAGGTCATACAGAGACGGGACCTCGGCTTAAAGACTCATCCGAAAGTCTGGAGAAGCCCGGGATCGATCCTGCGATCCCTGGTTTACAAGGCGAGTAGCGTAACCACTGCACCACGGAGGCTTCTAACATTGGACAGAGTTATTGTTGTTAACATTTTCCATTAAATTGTTTTTAAACACTTATTCCATTACTGAATGGAATATATGGATGAAACTTCACAAATATATAGACCACTATAGGAAGAATGTTTACTATTGTTAATTGGCAAAATACGTTAACACATTCAACAGTTATGGCTGTGTACAAGTCCCATTAAATGCTTATGGACTCTTATTCCTTAACTTTATGGAATATACGGGTATGGATGAAACTTCACATATATGTACTATTAAAGGGAACCATGTTTGGGATTGTTAATTGGCAAAATACGTTAACATCTTTATCAGAGTTTTGGTTGTTAATGGGCAATATTTGGATAAAAAACATAGATATATAGACCATTTATAGAAGCATGGTTGGGTTGGTTAGTGGGCAAAAGGAGTTAACATTTGGCAGTGTTAGGGTTTTTAAAATTTTCCATTAAATAGTTTTTGGACTTTTATTCATGTATTTATTTTCCATGTAAGAAATGTTTTTTGACCCATAGCTTCTTAACTATATGGAATACCCTGATAAAATTTTATAGAAAAACAGAACTCTTAAGGAAGCCTATTGTGGTCATGCATCATACCATATGGGCCTGCAGTGGTGGGGTATCATGCAGTGTTATTGACGCTTTTATTATTTTTATTTTCATTTACCGGCAAGAAGTAGCACATCTGTTATAATTCTGTTATCCATGAGGCTGCAGCATTTTCAGTGTATTTTTTTTTTATCTTGCAGGATCACAGATGATAATAATCCAAACCTGGTCATCAAAGATGCTGTTGAGAGTGAACTGAACACATTATGTGCAAATATTGATCTCAGAAAGTCACTAATGAGTCCGAATTTCAGACATAATGGAATCAAAATTTGCTCTTAAAATTCCTTGTTGAGCATTTTGCCTGAAACATTATAAGATAATTGTTTCAGTTACAGCTTATTTTTTTTTTTTTTTTTAAGAATTTTTTTTTATTTATCTCTTAATTTATGTGTCTCCTGTACCAGGTAAGTTGCATCTGGTGAAGATATCTTGAATGATGTCTTGATCATTCAACCTTTTTTAGTATACAATGTCAAAAAAAAAAAAAAAAAATACAGATTGTTGGTATACTGCACAGTTAAATGTTCAGGCACAATTAACTGTACAGTTAACTTACTTTTGATTACACATAACAAACATTTCACCAATTTAATGGAGGGCCTCTTCCTTTGGGAGTTTAACCGCCTTGCTGATCTATGGGCGTATCAGTATTACTGCTCTTGTACGCATGTTCGATTTGTGCCATTTTTCATTGATAACTGTTTTTGACAAATCAAAATTCAAATTGACATTTCATTTTCTATTTTTAGGTTGAAAAATTAGCAGAAGAATCATTTACATATGACATTTGTCTTGTTATTGTGGATGTACATGTTTTCAAAAGTATATTATTATTGTGTTGTGTGAAATTTTGAAGTGTTTGGAAAATAGTGCTCTGGGACACTATGAATTAATTTGATTCATTTACTACTATTCCTGTGGAATAATGATTTACTGTGAAAATAGTGCTCTGTGACAGTGGATTTCAGTAAAAATAGTGCCTTGTGACATCATATTTATATTGGATTGTAGTGATACATGTTCCTCAAGTGTGTACATTGACAAAGGATTGCTAGACTACCAATAGACAATGCCTCGTAGAAAGAATTGGAAGATATGCAAGGCACGGCAGGATTTTGAAGACACGAAGAAGCTGTCAAGTAAAATGGGTGTCGAGAATATATCAGATGGGGGTTCATCCCAGCCCACAAAACCATCTGTGTCTCTTGAAATGGGTGTCATGAATCTATCAGACGGGGGTCTATCCCTGCCCAACAAACCGTCTGTGTCTCTTGAAATGGGTGTCATGAATCTATCAGACGGGGTCTATCCCAGCCCAACAAACCGTCTGTGTCTCTTGAAATGGGTGTCATGAATCTGTCAGATGGGGGTCCATCCCAGCCCACAAAACCATCTGTGTCTGAGATTTCTGAGATCGTTGATATATCGGATTTTGACGAGATTTTTGATATTGCAGAGATTTCTGATATTGCTGAGAGTTATGAGATTGCTCAGATTTCTGATGTTGCAAATGATACATTGACTGATTCTGTGATGGAAGTTATGCAAAGTTCAAATTACGAAGATATTAACAGACAACAAGTACAAAATATCAAAATCCATTCACCTATAGAGATTAAAAACAATGTGTTATTATGCTCTTCACAAATTGATGAAAAAACTATGTATACTGCCTTTCCTTTAACAGAACAAAATGAAACAGTGCTGTGGGAGCCTTCTAATGGTCCATTTAACTCTATCAAATTTGAGCTGGGATCTTTTCACCAAGGTTCAGAAATATTTAGCAATGAGTCCAGAGGATGTCAGTGTACTGCAAATGCACTTTGTTCATTAATATACGCAGCATATTCAGACATTTCATGTAGTGCAGATCTAGACAACATACTTTTAGCTGGAGATTGTCTGTATAATAAGATCATATGTGAATTAAAGGCAAAAGGTAAATTCAGAAGTAAGTTACTTTGCTTTGATGAACTTCCAAGATTAGTTTCAATTTTAAACAAAGACGTTATTGTAAAAACATCTGCTATTGTGACAGGTCTTTGCACAGAACAGTTTGTCAGTACCAGTTTACCTTCTCTTCACCAAGCATTGTATACTGCTTTACAAAATTATTCAAGTGTTTTGTTAATGGTAGGTTCAATTTGTTGTTCTGTCTTCAAGCGAGATTGCAAGTATTTTATATTTGATTCACATTCCCATGGTTTCAACGGATTATCTGTTCCAGATGGAAAATCATTGCTAGCTGCTTTCAGTTGTTTAGATGATCTAGTGACATTTCTATATGCGTTGTTTGAAAGTATGATGCTTTCAATTTCCACACAGTTTGAAATGCTTTCTGTAGACTTTGACATATCAAATTTTGAGCATAAGTCGGTATTTGATATTAAAAATCATGCAGAGCGCCATACTGACACACCATGTGAATATGCTTGGAAAACTGTAACTAAAAGGAGAAAGGTTTCTGAAAGCCATATGAGGAATGCACATGCAAGAGAAGACATTAATGCTAATTCAAGCAGTGAAAATCATGCAACACTTATTGGCAGATACTTTAAGGATCAAAAGCATAAACTTGAAGAAAAAACATGTAATAGTAAAAAGGTAACTAGAAATCAAAAGTTTAGAAATAAAGATACTAAAATAAACAAGAAAAAAGGTACTGAAAGAAAAGAGTATATGAGAGTTTATATGCAGAAACGAAGACAAGACTCTAATTTCAAAGGAAAAGACAAAGAGTTTACTCTTAAATCTAAGCAGAGTGCTAGACAGTCTGAAGAATATCGAAAAAAGGATAAAGAATATACACTCAAATCAATGCAGAGTGCTAGACAGTCTGAAGAATATAAAAAAAAGGATAAAGAATATACACTCAAATCTAAGCAGAATGCTAGACAATCTGAAGAATATCAAAAAAAGGATAGAGAATATACACTCAAATCAATGCAGTGTGCTAGACAGTCTGAAGAATATCGAAATAAGGATAGAGAATATACCCTTAAATCAAAGCAGAGTGCTAGACAGTCTGAAGAATATCGAAAAAAGGATAAAGAATATACCCTCAAATCAATGCAGAGTGCTAGACAGTCTGAAGAATATCGAAATAAGGATAGAGAATATACCCTTAAATCAATGCAGAGTGCTAGAAAGTCTGAAGACTATCGAAATAAGGATAGAGAATATACCCTCAAATCAATGCAGAGTGCTAGACAGTCTGAAGAATATCGAAATAAGGATAGAAAATATACCCTTAAATCAATGCAGAGTGCTAGAAAGTCTGAAGAATATCGGAAAAAGGATAGAGAATATACCCTTAAATCAATGCAGAGTTCTAGACAGTCTGAAGAATATCGAAAAAAGGATAAAGAATATACACTCAAATCTATGCGGAATGCTAGACAGTCTGAAGAATGCCGGAGAAAAGACAAAGCTATGACAAAGGCATGTATGAGAAGAGCCAGATTGATAGATGAATACAAAAAATGGGAATGTGAAAACAAAAGAAAATCTCGAGAATGCCATGAATTCAAACAAAAAGATATTGCAATACAAAATCTGTCAAAGAGAAAGGCACGGTCAGATCCATACATAGTAGAACAAGAAAGGGTTGCAAAACAACAGTGGAGATTAAATGAAAGAAATAAGAAGGCTGAAAACATTATAGATTGTAAAAGAAAAGCTACCAAACGTAAAGATCCATCTTTTTCACAAGCTGAAAAGATAATTGCAAAGCGCAGAAAATGTGGTTGTGATATTGATGTTTGTATTGAAAAGTTTCACAAGACTATATCAGTTGGAGACATGGTTTGAAGACACTGTGTCAAAAGCTAAACTATTTGTTTGTAAAGACAAGGAAAAATATTTAACGGGTGTGAAATCAGTCAATGATGAAGAATGGATATGCTGTACATGCAAAGACAATATTAAATGTGGTAAAGTCCCAAAATTGTCTGTTTTAAACGGAATGAAGTGGCCACCAAAACCGAAAGAATTGGAGCTGTTTCCACTTGAAGAACGCCTTATTGCCCTACGCATACCCTTCATGCAGATGCGAGAACTACCTAGAGGTCGTCAGTTATCAATAAAAGGAAATGTTGTTAATGTACCTGTTGATATTCAACCAGTTGTAAATGCTTTACCAAGACCTTTTGATGAAAATGTTACAGTTGCAGTGAAATTAAAGAAAAAGATGTCATATAAGTCGTATGTATTCTCAGAAAATGTTCGACCTTTTCATGTGCTTTGTGCTTTGCACTGGCTAATGAGTGGTAGTGAATTGTACAAACACGCAAATGTTGAAATAGACCAGCAGTGGTTAAAGAGAATCACAGAAGAAAGTAATGAAACACTGTATGCATTTTTTGAGTCACAAAAAAAAAGCCTGCTTTGTAACAAATAGTGTAGATTTTGATGGTGTTTTGGATGAAAGTCTTCAGGATATTCCACATGATCAGAAACAAGCTGAGGTTATACATAAATTTTTTGAGTCATATACAAAAGAATGTTCAAAGTATGATATTGTTGATTTTGATGGTGTTGTTAGTGATATGTGTGACAAGTGTTCAAATGATCAGATAGAAAAAAATGATGATATATCAAATGATAATACACCTCATGTGGAAGAACTGTATGATTCAGATGCAGAAGAAATCGCTCAGGAAAATGTGGGAAATATTGACACTCTGTTGGATGATGCAGATCTTGAAAACAGAAATTCTACTTTCACATTTGCTCCTGGAGAAGGTCAGCGACCACTCAGTATATTTCAAGATAAAGATTCTGAATATCTTTGTTTCCCAACCATATTTTGTGGGCAGAGGCGAATAGATAATGATGATAGAAAAGTGCCTGTACATTATAGTGATATTGCAAAGTGGGAATTGAGAAGTCAGGATAGGCGGGCTGCTAACAGTGTACCTAATATATTTTTAAACTGAAAAAAAAATACAAATGAAGCAATTGAATGATAAAGCAAACCTTGCTGTTAGAAGGTGTCAAACTGGAACAAATAATATTACTGCTGTACAAGCAAGAAACTCAGAGTGTATTGACAATATTGTAAAAAATTGTGAAGGTTACTATTTATTTAAACAGCTAAGAAATTCTCCAGCTTATTTAGAATCTAGAAAAAAAGATGTTTATGCTATGATTCGACAGTTAGGTTTGCCAACTTGGTTTATGTCATTGTCCTCGGCTGATACAAGATGGATTGACCTGTTGAAAATGTTAAGTATCTTAAATAAAAATTTTAACTACACTGATGACCAAATTGAAAACTTGGCTTGGGAACAAAAGATAAAACTCATTCAATCTGATCCAGTCACTTGTTCTAGATATTTCGAGAATAGAGTTAAAGAATTCATCAACACAGTCCTAAAGAGTGAGCATGAACCTCTTTGAAAAGTTGTTGATTACTTTTTTAGAGTGGAATTTCAGCAACGTGGTTCGCCACACATACACATGATTTTTGGGTACAAAATGCACCAAAATTTAATGTGGATTCGGATGAAGAGTTGGCTGCTTATGTGGATCAGTATTTAAGATGTTCTATAGACAATCCACATCTTAGTGGTTTAATAGAACTTCAAATTCACAAACATTCTAGAACATGTAGAAAACGAGAAGATAAAATCTGTCGATTTGGTTATCCTTTACCACCTCTTTCTAAAACTATGGTCTTGCAGCCTCTGGAAACTGAAAAAGACAAGTATTACAAATTGTACCAAAACATACAGAAAACAATGAACGATAAGAAAGATGGATATTATATGTCTTATGAGAGGTTTCTGACAAATGTTGTCCAAATGAGTGAGGAAGAATATATTAAATGTATCAGAAGTTCATTAAACTCTTCAAAGGTGTTTTTGAAAAGAAATCCGAGTGAGATCCGTGTAAATCTGTACAATGATAGTGTGTTAAAAGCATGGAAGGCAAACATCGACATACAATTTGTGTTAGATCCATATGCTTGTGCTATGTATATAGTTTCATATATTAGTAAATCTCAAAGAGGGATGAGTAATTTGTTGCATGCAGCTGCAAAAGAAGCAAGGAATGGCAACATGGATCTCAAAAGACAAGTTAGACATATTGGAAATGTATTTTCAAACAGTGTTGAAGTGAGTGCACAAGAGGCAGTTTATTTGGTACTGCAAATGCTATTAACTAAAAGTTCAAGGAGTGTTGTCTTTATAAATACGTCACTCCCAAACCAGAGAGTGCAGTTATTGAAACCAAAGTCAGTACTTGATGAATTGCCGGCAGACTCTACAGATATAATGTCAGACAATAAAATTAAAAGATACTCGAAGCGTCCAAAACCATTGGAAAAGTATTGTTTAGCTGATTATGTGTCCGAGTTAGAAGTAATTTATCCGGATGGCCAGAATGACAATAGAGATGAAGTGGAGCAAGATTATGAGAAAGATGCAAAAATGTCAGATGAAGAAAGCTTTGGTGATGGTGAAACTGTTTTAACTTTAAAGAATGGCATAAAAATTAAAAGATGCCGTAATTCTAAAATTATTAGGTATGTGAGATTCAATCGCAAAACAGATGAAGAGAACTATTATAGAGAGAAACTTTTACTTTTTCACCCATGGAGAAATGAAGAAACTGACTTGCTTGGAACTTTTAGAACATATAAAGAACAATATGAGTCTATGAAGCATATGATAGATCATAAATGTTCAATTTACGAACATCATGCTGAAAAGCTGGAATTAGCGATAGATTTAGCAGAAATTGACCACGATGCATTCGATAATATTGCACCAAGTACACAACAAGTTGAAGGTGATGATGCTGAAATGGAACCAGTTCAGTCTGAAGAGTTTATATATTTTAATCCTGATAGAATTGAACATAGAGACTACGATATAGGGACTGAAATTGGATGTTATGTTTCTGCACCTCAGATTAATGTGAATGAAAATATTCTTTCAGATATTGATTACAGAAAGCTCCTGCAGTGTTTAAATAGTAAACAGAAACAGTTTTACTATCATGTGATTCACTGGATTAAAACAAAGGATGCCCCTTTATATGTATTTCTTTCTGGTGGAGCTGGTGTTGGAAAAAGTCTAGTTATTCGAGCATTGTATCAGACTTTGTTTAGAATATTAAATCTGAAAGAAGGAGAAGATGCAGATCATACCAGGGTTCTTCTTTGTGCATTTACAGGAAAAGCAGCATTTAATATTAATGGTTCTACCATCTCATCTGCATTTAAACAAAAGTATAAGCAATCAGATCAAACATTAACCTGCGACAGTCTGAATACCTTTAGATCAAAGTACCGTGATTTGTCAGTTGTGATTATTGATGAAATTTCAATGGTTAGTAATTCTATGTTGAATTTTATTGATCAGAGACTTCAAGCATTGAAAGGAACACGAACTCCTTTTGGTGGTGTTAGCATTATTGCTGTTGGTGATCTTTATCAGTTGAAACCTGTGAGTGGTGATTGGATATTTAATGACATGAAACATGATGCAGCTGCTTTATCACAAAATCTCTGGAAAGACTTATTTACCATGTTTGAATTAACAGAAATTATGAGACAGAAAGATGACCTTGAATTTGCAGAATTGTTAAATAGATTAAGAGTCAATACTTTGACCGCTGAAGACAAGACTAGGTTTAAGCAGTGTGAAGTGACTACAAATGATATTGAGTATAAAAAAATGCACCTCACCTCTTTGCAGAAAACTATTTCATGCATGTTTTTAATGATAAAATTATAAATAATATGGCAACAGAAAAGGTTGAAATACGGTGCATGGATACATATGTCTCACCTAAGTTATCTAAAGAAAAGACAGGCTGTGCACTCAAGAACCTAAAGAATGTAACAGATTCAAACCAAACAGCAAATTTACATTGCTCTTTAACAGTTGTTGTTGACATGATTTATGATTTAACAATAAACATAAAAACAGAAGATGGACTAGCAAATGGAGCATCATGTGTAGTTAAGTTTATTGAGTATAAACTACAAACCACACAACGTCCAAGCATAATTTGGGTTCAGTTTGATGACGAAAAAGCAGGAATGGAAACAAGAATCAAATACAAAAACAGGGGACTTTATCATAGCAGGATTGATGATAACTGGACACCAATTTTTGATGTCAACAGATCATTTACTTACAACAGAAAGACCTTTCAGAGAGTTCAATTCCCTCTGCAACCTTCTGCAGGGCGTTCCGTACATAGAGCACAAGGTAGTACCCTTGAAAGAGTTGTCATTGACTTATCACAACGTAAAACCCGCAAAGTTCCACATTTACACTATGTTGCACTCAGCAGGGAAAGGTCAATTGAAAAGCTTCAGATCCTTAACTTCAATGAGAAAGCATTACAAGTTGATGATCAGGTTAAGACAGAAATGCAGCGATTGCATGAAACCGCAGTGTTTCAACTGTGTGATACATCTTTAGAATTGATAGACCCAGTTTCACATTTCAAAGTTGCTTTCAATAATTGTAGATCCTTGAATCTTCATTTTGATGATGTTAGACATGACAAAAACCTGTTGTCAACCCACATATTTGGATTAGCAGAAACACGATTACATCAGCCTGATAATGATAGTGATTATGCAATAGAACACTATCGTTTGATAAGAAATGACCAAATTGGATACAGTAGTTGCAAAAGACCTCCTCATGGATTAGCAGTTTATGCCAGAAATGATATAATTATAACACAGAATAGAAAGTATAGTTCAGATACATTAGAATTTATTATGATAACTGCCAGGCATGTCTCGATCGAAAATCAGGTTGTTTTTTTTGTATAAGTCACCTCAAATGTCTGACAGTAATCTTCTTTCTTGTCTGAACAAAGAACTTATTCCATATTTAACCCCATCAAAGCAATTGGTGATACTTGGAGATTTCAATATTGATGTTTTGCCGAAACATAGCATTGTTAAGAAATTAAGTGATAAGTTTTCATGCAAAATGCTTATAAATGAATGTACCACAGATCATATGACAACGCTTGATTTGATATTTTCTAATGTTGATTTTTCATATGTTGATGGTGCAGTTGGAACATGTGAAACATACTGGTCAGATCACAAAATAGTCTTTTTGCACAAAAAATCCACATAGTTGAAGACTTTTTATGTATAATACCAGCCTCCCATATAAAGGTTGCTTTTTTTACTAATTGTCTTGATGAAATTGGAACACAGGAATCTATTGGTCAGGTCATAATGTACTGCCTTTATTTGCACAACAACTTGGAAATGGTGCCAGGTGTTGTTTATGCTACTTTTCAATGCACTCACCTGTCAGATAAAATGCAGTACTTACCTTTTTTCAAAGGTAGGTATTGCTGGTGGTTTTGCAAGATTTGGGTGGCCACCTCTTACAGACATCAGGAAATGAACACCCCTGTAAAACCCCAAATTATATAGAGAAAAATGGAGTTTGCAGGGCTATTCTTTATTTTCTGTACATTATTATGTCGGAGGTGAGTGGGGACACTGTTTTTGGTGCAGATCCCATATGCAAAGACTAAATTTTTGGAATTTTGTCTTGTCTGCACCCTCTCACATGAATGAATGGATGAAATTCGGACAAACTTGGTACATTACATATCATTACAACATACCGCAGATTTGATTAGATTTTGGTGACCTTGATATTACATTCAAGGGCACATGCCCCCAAAGACTGAATTATTGAAATTTTGGCTTGTTGGCACCCTATGTCATGAATGAATTGATGAAAGGTCAACTTTGGTACAATATATATCTTTACAACACACCACAGATTTGATTAGATTTTGGTGACCTTGGCATTATTTTCAAGGACACATGCCTCCAAAGACTGTGAATTTTGGCTTGTCTGCAGCCTATCTCATGAACGAATGGATGAAATTTGGTGAAACTTTGTACATTATATCATTACAACATTTCAAAGATTTTATAAGATTTTGGTGACCTTGATCTTATTTTTAAGGGCACATTCCCCAAAAAACTATGATTTTTGGCATGTCTGCACTGTATCTTGTGTTTGCACCTTCTATTTTTGGGTTCTTAACCTAGTTATTAAAGTCATATGGCTGTTTAACTTATATTTAAGGTGGGGACATTGTTTCCCTCTGAAAACATTTCCAGTTTTCCCTTTTTTTTTCACTCAAAACATAGACTGTTGGTACTTCTAAGAACTGCCTCAGTGAGGTGTTTTTGACAAGCACCCACAATGATCTCTGTTTGAAGCAAAAATATTCACTCAGAAGTATCTCACTCACAGTTTTTTGTTATTTCAATGTTTTATTCTCCTTTCAGCAGACCCCAGTCCCATTTCCAAATTAGAAGATAAAAAAAAAATTGAGTAACAGTAGAATTTGCCAAGAATGAACAATTGAACTTTTTTCAACTTTTTCAACCTTTTCCTTAAAATTTATGTGCAAATATCAGGGTATAAAAACTCTTATATATATTTTTATAAGTTAAGATATTGAGCGACATTATGATAACATATCCCTGCGATATAGTGCCATAGTGCATTCTTTCATATCTCAAAAGCGTTTAATTTTCTGATGAATTTTTTTATATTTCTGTTATTAGTACTTAACCCTTTCCCACTCAGATACGTGTTTTAACGTGTCTGCATTCCCCACCCACTATTTTAAGCCCCAGAAGCACCTAAAATCTGCATTTCCTACCCCCTGGGATAGTTATGTTTTGCTTTACGATTTGTTGGCTAAAAGAAATCCCCCCCCCCTTATCCAAAAAATTTTGGGTGTATGGCCCAACCGGCTGCTAAAATTTATATCCGAGGGTGTCTGGGTTAAAAATGCCTCAAAATTGATGCTGATAGAACATGCTGCAAATAGTGAAAATGACCAGTGCCAATCCCCTTAATTGTTGCCTTGACAGCTGTTTGAAGATTAAGATTTGGTCAAAAATTCATGTGAAATCACACTTTTTGCCAACTTTGAGATGCCCCCTCATTACCATGACAACAATGATCAAGTCATGAAAGGTTGTATTTGGAAGGCTACTGCCCAATGAACATTCATACAGAGTTTGGTGTAAAACAGACCATCCATAATGAAACAATGGCTAGTTGCAGTTGCTGTCAGGTGCAACACTGTGAAAATCAGCGAAATTCACAAAATCCCTGAGTGGGAAAGGGTTGAAACATACGTTGTGGATGCTTGTTAGAACCACCTCGTTGAGGAAGTTCTGATGAGTACCCACAACCTATGTCTTGGGGCAGAAATAAGAAAAATAATGTTTACCCCTGCAAACCCCAATTATTCTCTATATAAAGTGGGATTTAGAGGGGTGTTCATTTCACAGACTTGTTTAAGTAATGAAAAGTATGATTTACAAGATGAAAATACACTATATGTTCGCATAAAATTTTGAAGAACTTGAAGCATCTGATAGGCTATTGATACAGTCATGGATTAAAAGATGAGTTTTTGTATATGTATATTTATATATTGGTAAATTCCATGTATGCTGTTGATGCATGTTTTGATTAATATTATTGGGAGTGAGTGTTTGAGTTTTACGCCACACCAACAGCTGAGGTTATACAGAGACGGTACCTCGGTTCAAAGTCTCATCCGAAAGTCCTGAGAAGCTTGGAATCAATCCTGCGACCCCTAGTATACAAGGCGAGTAGCGTAACCACTACACCACAGATGCTTCAAAATAATATTAATGGATTGGGTTAGATATATTCCCAAATAATTTGAAAAAAGATATTAATTTTTTACTTGTATACAAATACACAAACATTTGCTACCTTCATAATAATCTGTAACAAGACACTTTGTTTACAGAAGAATGACTTACATTGTACATTCTGTCCATTTTCCCCAATATTGTGAAGAAAAAAAAATGTACTGTATTGTTTTCTTATTTGCAACATTGTTTTGACATGTAAATCTGTTGTTCCTAGAGAAAAGTAAAGTTAAGATATTGAGCGACATTATGATAACATATCCGTGCCATTAAGTGCCATAGTGCATTCTTTCATATCTCCAAAACTTTTAATTATCTGATGAATTTTTTTTTTATTTTGATTATTTGTATTTAAAAAATAGGTTGTGGATGCTTGTTAGAACCACCTCGTTGAGGCAGTTCTAATGAGTACCCACAACCTATGTCTTGGGGCAGAAATAAGAGATATAATGTTTACCCCCGCAAACCCCAATTATTCTCTATATAAAGTGGGATTTAGAGGGGTGTTCATTTCACAAACTTGTTTAAGTAATGAAAAGTATGATTTACAGGATGAAACTACACTACATGTTAGCATAAAATTTAGTTGAAGTTGCTGTCAGGTGCAACACTGTGAAAATCAGTGAAATTCACAAAATCCCTGAGTGGGAAAGGGTTGAAACATACGTTGTGGATGCTTGTTAGAACCACCTCGTTGAGGAAGTTCTGATGAGTACCCACAACCTATGTCTTGGGGCAGAAATAAGAAAAATAATGTTTACCCCTGCAAACCCCAATTATTCTCTGTATAAAGTGGGATTTAGAGGGGTGTTCATTTCACAGACTTGTTTAAGTAATGAAAAGTATGATTTACAAGATGAAAATACACTATATGTTCGCATAAAATTTTGAAGAACTTGAAGCATCTGATAGGCTATTGATACAGTTATGGATTCAAAGATGAGTTTTTGTATATGTATATTTATATGATGGTAAATTCCATGTATGCTGTTGATGCATGTTTTGGTTAATATTAATGGGAGTGAGTGTTTGAGTTTTACACCGCACCAACAGCTGAGGTCATACAGAGATGGTACCTCGGTTTAAAGACTCATCTGAAAGTCCTGAGAAGCCCGGGATCGATCCTCCGCTCCCTGGTTGACAAGGCGAGTAGCGTAACCACTACACCATTAGTGTAACCACTACACCACGGATGCTTCAAAATAATATTAATGCATTGGGTTAGTTGTATTCCCGAATAATTTAAAAAAGATATTATTTTTTACTTATATACAAATATACAAACATTTGCTGCCTTGATAATAAGATAATCTGTATCAAGACACTTTGTCGACAGAAGAATTGACTTACATTGTACATTCTGTTCATTTTCCCCAATATTTTGAATAAAAATAACGTACTGTATTGTATTCTTATTTGCAACAGTGTTATGACATGTAAATCTGTTGTTCCTAGAGAAAAGTTTATCCTAGCAGATGTATTTTGAAGTTTGTCAACATATTTTATCATATTCTTGTGTGCAAGAATATTTTGACATGTAAATCTGTAGTTACTTGAAAAGGTTGAAAGTACAGGCCTCTGTGGCCAAGTGGATAAGAGCCCTGACTCTTAAACATTAGGTCTCTCACTGCTGTGGGTTCGAGCCTCGCTCGGGTCATATGTGAGACGCCAAGTTCTGCAACGGAAGGTCAGATGTGTTTTTTTTCGGGGAACTGCGGTTTTCGACCACCTCTGGTGCCCGTAAAACCAAAAACCCCAAAAAACAAAAAAAAAAATGTTGAAAACAGATTCTTTTCAAAAAAATTCAAGTAACTCTTTTTCTACATATGTGCAAGATCAGGAAAAACTAAATTGCTGATCAAGAGAATAAGTTGATGCATCTGTATTCTGTTGATTGAAGTGGCTCATTTTATTTTTAGGTGTTCTTTATATAAGATTCTGTGCTTCTAAAGACACCTTTTTGGCACATATCACCACATGGATTCTACACATATTCATTTTGATAGTTTATGCGTTATTCTCATAATTATGTACAATGTAACATACCGCATTCGCCCTAATTACCGCACATGCTCCTATAAGCGCACAGCAAAGCTATTTTTGAAAAGGATATGCATAAGCGCAAACTTTACAGTAACCTCCCCTTGAAGCTGTCACAGTAAATCTATAAAAAAACTTACCATTATTTCTTCCAACAGTGAAGGCAATGCTTAAGTATCTTTTTCCCTCCCATTAAATATCAGTATGCATCATCTTGGAAGCTGTTGTTTTCGTATCAAGTGTGCGCTAATTAGGTAGATTTTTCACCATGATTTTATGACACGATTTTGAAAAAACTTAAGCGCATGGTGCGGTAATTAGGGCGAATACGGTAATTAATTCTTTGTGGGTTTAACCCTTATCTTGCTGTTCAAGACAACCCCTATCTTTGCAAACAGTGTTGATCCAGATCAGATGGCTTCTGAAGAAGCCATCTGATCAGGATCTACACTGTTTGACATTCAATTTATGAATTTGTAGGAATAAATTACATCAAGTAATCTGATTGGTTCAAAATCAGAAATGGGTGTGGCTAAACTGAATATTCAGCAAGAGAAGGGTTAAGATAAGATATAACAACCAAAATATTTATGATAGAGTGGTAACTTTATCTATAATATGAGTCTTAAAGATCAGTGTGACTGAGTAAAAGTCAAATATACAGTCTGTACAAAACTTAGGAGACTTTGGTCTCTCACTTCTGATATGTTAGCAGCTATTTAAGATCATCAGTATTTCTTCTGTAAATTTTGTCATACCATGCAATAGTGTTGTTAACCACTGTGTCAAAAGGAAATTGTAGCTACAGATATTGATTTCTTTGTCAAATTATGACTATGGCATGTACAAAGACTAACTGCATAGATTCAAGAAGTCTTGTTCTACACCATGCATTTCAAGATTACATCCTGAAGAGATCAACCGGTTCAATTGATGTACAACTATATTGACAACCTTGGATCTAGAAGATATCTATATCAATCAGGTAAACAAACATGTCTCACCTTTCTTTCCAGTTTCTTTTTATGTGCCCGGTAGCGATAGCGGGGACATATTGTTTTTGCCCTGTCTGTTTGTTGGTTTGTTTGTTTGTTTGTTGGTTTGTATGTGGACAACTTTAACGTTGGTCCTAACTTTTGAACCGTTGGAGGTAGAGTAGTCATATTTGGCATGAAGTTACCTTGTGACAAGAGCTTCACTATCATGCAAAAAAATTTAACCTGTGACTCTTACCTTGACCTTTGACCTACTTAAAAGAAAAAAAAAATAACATTGGTCATAACTTTTGAACCGCTTGAGATACAGCCTTCATATTTGGTATGTATGTTCCTTGTGAAAAATGCTTTACATTTATGCAAAAAAACTGACCTGTGACATGACCTATAACCTACTTAAAATAAAAAAATAACATTTTGGTCATAACTTTTGAACCATTTGAGACACAGACTTCATATTTCCCATGTAGCTTCCTTGTGACAAGGGCTTTACATTCACACAAAAAATTTTGACCTGTGGCTTGACCTTTGACCTACATAAAATAAAAAGTTAACATTGGTCATAACTTTTGAACCGTTTAAGATATAGCCTTCATATTTGGCATGTAACAAGAGCTTTAACATTCATGCAAAAAATGTTGACCTGTGATCTTGACCTTTGACCTACTTAAAAGAAAAAACGAACATTTTGGTCATAACTTTCAAACAGCTTAGGATAGAGCCTTCATATTTGGCATTTAGTTTCCTTGTGATAAGAGCTTTACATTCATGCAAAACTTTTTGACCATGACCTTGACCTATGACCTACTTAAAAGAACAAATAAAATTGTTCAAAACTTTCGAACCTTTTAAGATAGAGCCTTCATATTTGGCATGTAAGTTCCTTGTGCCAAGGGCTTCCCACTCAAACCAAAAATCTGTGACCTTGACTTTGAACTGTGACCATTTTTGAAAAAAAAATGACCATGCTCGGAGACATGTTCGTGTTTCACAAACACATCTTGTTTTCTCTAAACATCACTTATGATTTTCTGGCACACAGGTGAGCGATATAGGGCCATTGGGCCCTCTTGTTCATATCAGCTTCAAACTTGCAGGTAACGAGGACAGGCATAAAATCTCGGTTAAGTTCAATTTTGGGCCGAATCGGAATATTGACCTCGGAGTTACGTGACCTTGAGCGACAAAAAATTTGCCTATAGACTTAATTAGGGAAAATGTTGCGACTACGATAGCGACTTGAATTTTTTTCAGATCAGCTTCAAACTTGCAGGTAACGAGGACAGACATAAAATCTCGGTTAAGGTCGATTTTGGGCCGAATCGGAATATTTGCCTTGGAGTTACCTGCCCTTGAGCATAAAAAAATACGTTGTGACCACAATAGCAACTTTATTTTTATTCATATCAGCTTCAAACGTGCAGGTAACGAGGACAGGCATAAAATCTCGGTTAAGTTCGATTTTGGGCCGAATCGGAATATTGACCTCGGAGTTACGTGACCTTGAGAGACAAAAAAATTTGCCCATAGACTTAACGTAGGGAAAATGTTGTGACAGAAATAGCGACTTGAATTTTTAGCTCACTGAGCCAAAGGCTCCAGTGAGCTGATAGTATACCAAGGCTCCGGAGTCCGTCGTCTGTCGTCCGTCCATCCGTCGTCCACACTTTCAATGAAGCATATCTCAGAAGGCAGTCGACCAATCTTGTTTAAATTTTATGTGTAGCACCATTGGGCAAGGGGAAAGGCTGCATTAGGTTTTGGAGCTAGTCTGGTTCATTTGTTCCTTCATTCTTCTTTCTCTCCATATAGAGATAATAGACCAATGTTAAATTTTTAATCAAAGATTTCTCAGGAACTATAAAAGCTAGAAGCATCGAATTTGGTATTCAATAGAATAATGATGACTTATTTTGTGTAAGAGACATTGGGCTTTCTCAGCTTATTTGTTCATCTGTTCTTTCATTCTTCTTTCTCTCCATTTTGGCCAATGTTAAATTTTCGTCAAAGATTTCTCAGGAACTATAGAAGCTAGAAGTCTCAAACTTGGAATGCAATGCAATAATGATGGCTTATATCCTGTAAGGGTCAATGGGCTGGATTCTATTAGCAGATTTAGTAGTCAAGTCTGTGAATTGTTAAAACTTAAGTTCCTCAGGTGAGCGGTTTAGGCTCATTGAGCCTCTTGTTTTATTTAGTGAAACTGTTTTGAAAATAACACAAAACGTCCACGATTTCAACAAAAAATTAATTTCAACATTTCTGAATCCGGTATGGAGATAACTGCGGCTCATTCATGCCTTCCTAAATTTAGCCACCCACCTAGCTCGATCAGTGGTTAGTCCATTTGCCTCAGATCCTAACGGTCCGAGGTTCGATCCCCAGCAGCGGTGACAAAATGTCAGTGTCCGAACACGCTCCATTGGCATCATTTGCAGATATGAATGTCATAAAGCACATCGTCCTTCGGATCTGGACGTTAACTGGAGCCCCCACCCCCCTGTGCAGGGAGAACATCCCCTATGCAGGTTAAAGATCCCTACTGTAATTACATGATTACTCTTTCACCCTTCAAAACTGGAATCTATGCAGTATACACCGTCTGTTTGTTTGTTTGATTTGGGTTTAACGTCCCCGTCAACACTGTAAAGGTCATTTTGGAGATGTTGCTTCCAATTTTGTGGGACTTTTACCCGACATTAAGATGAAATGACATCTCAAGCCCTGTCGCCCAATGAAACCAATAGGGTTTATTAGCATGGACGGTCCACCTCGCACCGCGGTTCCTGGACAGGCTTAGATCCACTAAGCTGTTTACCAGTACTAGTGTGCGGGCCGGATTCAGCTCTGCACGGAAGCATCATGCAGCCCATATATTTCTTCAAGCCCCGATGGGCGGGGGCCGATACACCGCCTGTGTCCCCTCTTGGGGTTTAGTTGAAAATGGAAGAAAATAGCGATAATTCTCATTTGCCACTACTTCGAACGGTTGAAAATTAAAGAGCACCGGTCGTTCCGGTCGTTAGTTCATCAATAAAATAGCCCGGAATTAGCAGAAAAACCAAGCTTCGCGGCGATTGTTTTCTTGATCTATTACAGAAATCGAAGTGAAAGTAGTAAATTCTAAATTTAGAGCTGCAAATACATCATTTTAGATTCAAATTGGTCAAGACAGGTTCATTTTAATGAAAGACAAAAGTTGAAAGCGAAGCAAGTTCCCTCCCCAACACTCGCCTGTAATTGATGAAAACCTGTGTTTTTTTTTTTGGCACACGGTTATGCCGAATTTTGCGATGCTAAGTTAATCCATGCGAGAAATACATGTTTCCTGCAAGTGACAGAAAGAGGCTGATTATTGTTGCAAAGTGGACACATTTGACTTGTATAATTCATAATAAGCAGGTGAAAAATGCATTTGCGGAAAAGATACAGTGGGTAAAATGGGGTAACCCCCCAAAAAATCGAGCCGAAGTTTCCCCCCTTGTCTGTAATATAGTACCAAAAAAAAAATTTTTTTTTTCGTTTTTTTTTTCGTGATTCAAGCCCCTGTGATCTAAGCAGGAACCGGCCCCCGCCCATCGGAGCATGAAGAAATGATACTTCCACGCAGAGCTGAAACCGACCCGCACACGAGTACTGTTAATCCGCTATGAGGATCTAAGCCTGCCCAGGAAAGCGGTGCGAGTCGGCCCGTCCATGTTAATTAACCCTATTGGTTCATTGGGCGGCAGGGCTTGAGATGTCATTTCATATTAAGGTCGGGTAAAAGTCCCACAAAATTGGAAGCAACGTCTCCAAAATGACCTTTGCAGTGTTGACGGGGACGTTAAACCTCAAATCAAACAAATCTAAGCAGGAAAATTGCCCGAACTGTTAGTATTTAAAAAAGCGAGCATTACAAATTTAACGCTCGGCTGAATTGAGCATGAAAAACGATTTATAACCTTTTAATAGCCTGGTCAAGAAACACTAAGATTGGAATGCCGCTTTACTGAACAGCACCAAAATTTTTAAATGTCCTTTATATTGAGAAGGCCCCATTTCTCACTTACTTTCCAAGACACTTCAGGCTAACACAAGTCCTTTTTCAACAGATCTAAGCACTTCACAATCAAACCTTTCATAAAAGTTATATTTTTAAGGCATTCAAGAGTTCTGCATTCAACAGTTCCAGGCGTTTTTTTACCGGATACTACGGTCTTCGACTACATGTGATTAACGCTCGGCTCGATATGAGTGAAATAAACTCGAAAGGACGTAAAATGATCCCCGCTCCGAACCCGTCACCCCCCCCCCCCCCCCCCCGGAAAAAAAATCAAGGTTGATATGCTCTAGCTTATTCTGACCTTTTTTGTTTGCTGTGTTGCGGTGAGTTGTGGTGCCTAGTCAGATTAATACAAACTTGCTGAGCAGAAGAATTGAGCAATGTTTTTTTGTTTTTTTTTTACCAAAGTCCCTACATCAATGGACTTACCGAATTCATAAATAGAAGCGTCCACTTCAGAAACACGCGGATGAGAGACCATGTGTGTGCTGCACTGTAGGGGTTATGTCCCCTTAAATCCCTGTTGGAAAATGACCCAATGGGCCGAACCTAAATAGTGCTTATTGTCATTTACTGGCCATTAGCGACCCAGGATCAAAATTTCAAAACATGAAAAGGAATATGTTGCAACAGGGAACAAATTGTTTCCATGCTGCATCATTTTTAACATTTACGTATTGGTGGCATTTTTACATTTTTAACAAGCTGGCTGTTTTTTTTTTTTTTTTTTTTTTTTTTTTTTATTTCCGTCTACACAAGCATGAGTGAAACTGTTTTGAAAATAACACAAAACGTCCACGATTTCAACAAGAAATACATTTCACTTTTTCTGAGTCCGGTAAGGAGATAACGCCTTCCTAAATTTAGCCATCCACCTAGCTCAGTGGTTTGTCCATTTGCCTCCGATGCTAAAGGTCCCAGGTTCGGTCCCCAGCAGCTGTGACAAAATTTCGGCGTCAGAACACGTTCCATTGGCATCATTTGCAGGTATGAATGTCATAAAGTGCATCGTCCTTCGAATCTGGACGTTAACTGGACCCCCACCCCCTGTGCAGGGAGAACCATCCCCTGTGCAGGTTAAAGAACCCTACCGTAATTACATGGTTACTGTGTACTCTACACGTCACTACAGCTGTTGTGTGGGAATGTGTGTCGGCTGTAAAAAGTCTCCCTGCCCTACATCATAGTGTAGTTTATATTTCCTGTCCTTTGGGATCATTGATTCCATTGTGGAATTTTGAAAATATTATGAGGGACACTGATGAGGCCTAATTGGCCGAAACTAGCTAGTCTGGCCCAGAAAACATGAACACTCCATATTTTCCTGTTTTGTGGTGTATTCCTTGCTGCCAAAGGATTTACAAGAAAGGCTGGCCCTCATTAATATAGGAACATGGGCTCTAGGTGCAAATGTCTATTGTAGATTTGAAGAGAGAATTCAGACTCTAGAAATGGTGAATGGAGATTTGAATGCAGAGCTACGCTGATTGCGGAGCTGTGCATTGGATTGTCGAGTTATTTGTTTGTTTGTTTGTATTGGTGTTTTAACGGCCCCGTCAACACTATTTAGGTAATTTTCGGGCCGGTCAGTTACCTGTCCACACTTGACCTAAGCAAGCTTATTCATTAGCAGTTAAGCAGTACAGTGCATATTCTTTCGCCAGAAACAGACAACAGTTACTGCCCGTCTTGAATCAGTGGAAGGGAGAGAATAACCGTAGAAAAGATTTCATGATCAATCTTTACGAAATAATGTTGCCGACCCGGCAGGGACCGAACCCGTGTCCTCCTGATCACCACTGACTGAGCTGCCACGGCCGGTAACTGTCGAGTTAAGTATAGAAAAAAGCTAGGCTGTTGGACAAGCTCTGCATTGAAATGACTAATTGAATTAAATGCGAAGCTATGCTGATTGCAGAGTTCTGCATTCAAATTGCGATTTCAAAGTTTGATGCAGGGCTAAGCCGATTGAAGAGCTCTGCATTGATATGGCAATTTCAAAGTGGATGTTGACCTAAGCCGATTGCAGAGCTCTGCAATAAACTGGCGAATTGAAAGTTGTATGCAGAGCTATGTCGAGCTTGGTCGAGCGCAAAGCTGTGCATTGATGTATGCAGAGCTATGTCGATTGCAGAGCTCTGCGTTGAAATGACAAACTCAAAGTTGACTGCAGTGTAAGGTTGTTTGCAGAGCTCTGCGTTAGACTGGCGAATTCAATGTTGTACGCAGAGCTGTGTCGAGCTATGTCAAGCTCTACATGAGACAGGCGAATTGAAAGTTGTATGCAGAGCTATGTCGAGCGCAGAGCTGTGCATTGATTTTGTAATTTCTCTGCCCTAAACTGGCGAATTGAAAGTTGTATGCAGAGATATGTCGAGTAAGTCGATCGCAGAACACTGCATTGATGTGGTGATTTCAAAGTTGGATGCAAACCTAAGGCGATTGCAGAGCTCTGCACTAATAGCCGCACCCACCGGGGCTGGAAGGAATTGATAGGCTGCATGATGCTTCCATGCAGAAGTGAAACAGACCCGCACACGAGTACTGGTAAACCGCTTAGAGGATCTAAGCCTGTCCAGGCAATGCGGTGTGAGTCGACCCGTTCATGCTTATAAACCCTATTGGTTTCATTGAGCTGCAGGGCTTGAGATGTCATTTCATCTCCCTGTCGGGTAAAAGTCTCACAAAATTGGAAGCAACGTCTCCAAAACGACCTTTACAGTGTTTACGGGGACGTTAAACTAAAATCAATAAAAAAAACAAAACAAAAAAAAAAAAAAAAAACAATTGAAAGTTGTATGCGTCGAGCTATGTCGATTGCAGAGCTCTGCATTGATATGGTGATTTCAAAGTTGGATGCAGACCTAAGGCTCCTAAGCCGATTGCAGCGCTCTGCACTAAACTTGCGAAATGAATGTTGAATGCAGAGCTATGTCCAGTTACGTCGAGCGCAGAGCTGTGCACTTATGTGGTCATTACAAAGTTGGATACAGACCTAAGCCGATAAAGAGCTCTGCACTAAACTGGCGAATTGAAAGTTGTATGCTGAGCTATGTCGAATAATGTCGGTTGCAGAGCTCTGCATTGATATGGGGATTTCAAAGTTGGATGCAGACCTAAGCCAATTGCAGAGCTCTGCATTAGACTGTCGGATTTAAAGTTGTATGCAGAGCACTGAATTGATATGGCGATTTCAAAGTTGAATGCAAACCCAAGGCGATTGCAGAGGTCTGCACTAAACTGGTAAATTGAAAGTTGTATGCAGAACTATGTCGAGCTATGTCGAGCGCAGAGCTGTGCATTGATGTGGTGATTTCAAAGTTGGATACAGACCTAAGCCGATTGCAGAGCTCCGCATTAGACTGGCGAATTCAAGTTGGGTACCGAGTTATGTCGAGGACAGAGCTGTGCATTGATATACTGATTTCAGGGATGGATGCAGACTTAACTCGATTGCAGAGCTCTGCACTAAACTAGTTAATTGAAAGTTGTATGCAGAGCTATGCCGAGCTTTGTCGATTGCAGAGCTCTGCATTGGTTATATGATCTTAAAGTTGGATGCAGACCTAAGGCGATTGCAGAGCTCTGCACTAAATTGGCGTTTTGAAAAATGTATGCAGAGCTATGTCGATTGCAGAGCTCTGCGTTGAAATGACAAACTCATAGTTAATTGCAGTGCTAGGTTGTTTTCAGAGCTCAGCATTGAAATGTCTTATTCATAGTTGACTACAGAGCCAAGCTGATAGCAGAGCTCTGCATTAGACTAGCAAATTCAAATTTGTACGCAGAACAATGTCGAGCTCTGCATTAGACTGGCGAATTAAAGAGTGTATGCAGAGCTTTGGTTTGTTTGATTTGATGTTTTACGCCCCCGTCAACACAGTAAAGGTCATTTTGGAGACGCTGCTTCCAATTTGTGGGACTTTTAACCGACATTGAGATGAAATGGCATCTCAAGCCTTGTCGCCCAATGAAACAAATAGGGTTTATAAGCATGGACGGCCGCCCTCGCACCGCAGTTCCTGGACAGGCTTAGATCCTCTAAGCGGTTTACCAGTACTAATGTCCGGACGGTTTAAACTCTGCGTGGAAGCATCATGCAGCCCATTTATTTCTTAAAGCCCCAATGTATGCAGAGCTATATCGACCTATGTCGAACGCAGAGCTGTGCATTGATATGGTGATTTCAAAGTTTATGCAGACCTACACCTGTGGACACAAAACCGTTCAAACTCCTATGAAATAATTTTCAATGAATCTCTTTGCGTCAAGTTAGTTTGACAAGCAAGTGTCATTCATCAAAGAATTCTAAAACTAGATCAAGTAATTGATTGGTCTCATTTTGGAAAACACTTTCTGATTGACATTTGAGATGTATTTTGATTGGACAGTGAAGGAGTCAGAAATGAAATGTACACCAACTTGTGTTTTGAATTTATTTCTGTCTGGCAGTTGACTGATGGGATGTTAGGATATATTGAATGATGTTTCAAATGAAAATCAAAAATGAGTTCCTTTAAGAGCAATGAAAACATTCATAAGAAAGAAGATGGGTCATACTACGTAGTTTCGGCTAATAAAGCCTCATCTGTGACCCTGCAATGATCCGGCAAAGAAAGCCAGAGGAAACATACTGCGATTTTGCGAATTTCGAATAGGCAGTCGATTCAAAGACTGATATAAATCAAAATAGGGTCCAAATAATTAAAAACCTGTCTAGAATAGGAGTCTAAACCAATAATTTATATCTGATTTCTCAGAATATTCACGCTGATCTCAAAGGACCAAAAGTAAAATATAAACTGCACTATGGTTGATGTACGGGGAGACGTTTTACGGCCGCCACACGGCACAACACCAGCTGCAGTGAAGGCAAATGAAAATCAAAAATGAGTTCCTTTAAGAGCAATGAAAACATTCATAAGAAAGAAGATGGGTCATACTTCGTAGTTTCGGCTAATAAAGCCTCATCAATGACCCTGTAATGATCCGGCAAAGAAAGCCAGAGGAAACATACTGCAATTTTGCGAATTTCGAATTTCAAGTCAGAATGAAATGAAGCTCATCAAAGTTTGAACGCTTTTGTGTCCACAGGTTTAGGTCGATTGCAGAGTTCTGCACGAAACTTGCGAATTGAAAGCTATATGCAGAGCTATGTCGATCTATGTCGATTGCAGATGGTGATTTCAAAGTTGGATGCAGACCTAAGGCGATTGCAGAGCTCTGCACTAAACTGGCGAATTGAAAGTTGTATGCAGAGCTATGTCGAGTTATGTCGAGCGCAAGGCTGTGCATTGATGGGGTAATTTCAAAGTTTATGCAGACCTAAGGCGACGATTGCAGAGCTCTGCACGAAATTGGCGAATTGAAAGTTATATGCAGAGCGAATTCGAGCTATGTCGATTGCAGAGCTCTGCATTGATATAATGATTTGAAAGTTGGATACAGACCTTAGGCGACTGCAGAGCTCTGCACTAAACTAGCGAACTGAAGGTTGTATGCGGATCCTTGTCGATTGCAGAACTCTGCATTGAAATGTCTTATTTATAGTTGACTGTAGAGCTACGGTGATAGCACAGCTCTGCACTAGACTGGCGAATTCAAATTTGTACGCAGAGCTATGTCGAGGTATGTCGAGCTCAGCATTAGACTGGCGAATTGAAAGTTGTATGCAGAGCTATATAGAGATATGTCGATCGCAGAGCTGTGCCCTGATGTAGGGATTTCAAAGTTTATGCAGACCTAAGCCGATTGCAGCGCTCTGTACTAAACAGGCGAAATAAAGTTGTATGCAGAGCTGTGTCGAGCTTTGTCGATTGCAGAGCTATGCATTGATATGGTGATCGTCCCCGCCCATAGGGGCTTGAAGAAATATATAGGCTGCATGATGCTTCCACTGAATCCCGCCCGCACACTAGTACTGGTAAACCGCTTAGAGGATCTAGGCCTGTCCAGGAACCGCGGTGCGAGGGGGACCGTCCACGCTAATAAATCCTATTGGTTTCATTGGGCGACAGGGCTTGAGATGTCATTTCATCTCAGTGTCGGGTAAAAGTCCCACAAAATTGGAAGCAGGGCCTCCAAAATGACCTTTACAGTGTTGACGGGGACGTTAAACCTCAAATCAAACAAACAAACAAAATTGATATGGTGATTTCAAAATTGAGAGCAGACCTAAGGCGATTGAAGAGCTCTGCACTAAACTGGCGAATTGAAAGTTGTATGCAGAGCTTTGTCGATTGCAGAGCTCTGCGTTGAAATGACAAACTCATAGTTGATTGTAGTGCTAGGTTGTTTGCAGAGATCTGCATTGAAATGTCTTATTAATAGTTGACTACAGAGCTACGCTGTTTGCAGACCTCTGCATTAAACTGGCGAATTCAAATTTGTACTTAGAGCTATGTCGAGCTCTGCATTAGACTGGCGAATTGAAAGTTGTATGCAGAGCTATGTCTAGCTATTTTGAGTGCAGAACTGTGCACTGATGTGCTGATTTCAAAGTTTATGCAGACGTAAGCCGATTGCAGAGCTCTGCACTAAACTGGCGAACTAGGTTTTTTGCAGAGATCTGCATTGAAATGTCTTATTCATAGTTGACTGAAGAGCTACGCTGATTGCAGAGCTCTGCATTAGACTGGCGAATTCAAACGTAGAGCTATGTCGAGGTCTGCATTAGATTGGCGAATCGAAAGTTGTATGCAGAACAACATTTACGTCGAGCTATGTCCAGCGTAGAGCTGTGCATTGATGTGCTGATTTAAAAGTTTATGCAGACCGAAGCCGATTGCAGAGCTCTGCTCTAAACTCGCGAATTGAAACTTGTACGCAGAGCTATGTCGAGCTATGTCGATTGCAGAGCTCTCCATTGATATGGTGATTTCAAAGTTGGATGCGGACCTAAGGCGAATGCAGAGCTCTGTTCAAACTGGCCAGTTGAAAGTTGTATGCAGAGCTATGTCGATTGCAGTGCTCTGCGTTGAAATGACAAACTCATTGTGCTAGGTTGTTTGCGGAGCTCTGCATTGAAATGTCTTATTCATAGTTGACTGCAGATCTACGTTGATTGCAGACCTCTGCATTAGACTGGCGAATTCAAATTTGTACACAGACCTATGTCGAACTCTGCATTAGACTTGCAAATTGTAAGTTGTATGCAGAGCTATGTCGAGCTCTGCATTCGACTGGCGAATTGAAAGTTGTATGCAGAGCTATGCAGAGCTATGCCGAGCTATGTCGAGCGCAGAGCTATGCCGAGCTATATCGAGCGCAGAGCTATGCATTGATGTGGTGATTTCAAAGTTAATGAAGACCTAAGCCGATTGCAGAGTTTTGCACTTAACTGGCCAAATGAAATATGTATGCAGATCCATGTCAAGCTATGTCGATTGCAGAGCTCTGCATTCATTTGGGGATTTCAAAGTTGGATGCCGACCTAAGGCGAATGCAGAGCTCTCCACTAAACTGGCAAATTGAAAATTGTATGCAGAGCTATGTCGATTGCAGAGCTCTGTGTTGAAATGACAAACTCATAGTTGATTGTAGTGCTAGGTTGTTTGCAGAGATCTGCATTGAAATGTCTTATTAATAGTTGACTACAGAGCTACGCTGTTTGCAGACCTCTGCATTAAACTGGCGAATTCAAATTTGTACTTAGAGCTATGTCGAGCTCTGCATTTGTTTGTTTGTTTGATTTGAAGTTTAACGTCCCCGTCAACACTGTAAAGGTCATTTTGGAGACGTTGCTTCCAATTTTGTGGGACTTTTACCCGACATTGAGATGAAACGACATCTCAAGCCCTGTCGCCCAATGAAACCAATAGGGTTTATTAGCATGGACGGTCCGCCTCGCACCGCGGTTCCTGGACAGGCTTAGATCCTCTAAGCGGTTTACCAGTACAAGTGTGTGGGTCGGATTCAGCTCTGCGTGGAAGCATCATGCAGCCCATATATTTCTTCAAGCCCCTATGGGCTCGAGCTCTGCATTAGACTGGCGAATTGAAAGTTGTATGCAGAGCTATGTCTAGCTATATTGAGTGCAGAACTGTGCACTGATGTGCTGATTTCAAAGTTTATGCAGACGTAAGCCGATTGCAGAGCTCTGCACTAAACTGGCGAACTAGGTTTTTTGCAGAGATCTGCATTGAAATGTCTTATTCATAGTTGACTAAGGAGCTACGCTGATTGCAGAGCTCTGCATTAGACTGGCGAATTCAAATTTGTACGTAGAGCTATGTCGAGCTATGTCGAGGTCTGCATTAGATTGGCGAATCGAAAGATGTATGCAGAGCAACATTTACGTCGAGCTATGTCCAGCGTAGAGCTGTGCATTGATGTGCTGATTTAAAAGTTTATGCAGACCGAAGCCGATTGCAGAGCTCTGCTCTAAACTCGCGATTTGAAACTTGTACGCAGAGCTATGTCGAGCTATGTCGATTGCAGAGCTCTCCATTGATATGATATTTTTAATGTAAAATTAATTTTAATTAATAATATACCTACCCATCACTACAATTATAGCCTTTTCACCAGACGCAGGTCTGGGACAGTCTGACACAAAAAAATCTAGCCAGAAATGCCACCGGCATGTCCCTTTTCCCGTGACCTCCCCAGCGTCGAGTCCTGATTGGTCGCTGATGTCACATGACCTATCAGACCAATAGGCAGACGATACAGGTCACGTGACCGCGATTTTCGCGCCGAGAAGGTCATTATTTCTTTCAGGAAAACAAATATTTCAGGCGGGGCTGGGAGGCGGGACATACCATTGTAGTGATGGGTAGGTATATTATTAATTAAAATTAATTTTACATTAAAAATATCATTTTAATATCAAATATAACTACCCATCACTACAATTATAGCCTGAATTCAAAGCAAGTGGAGGGTTGGATGAAAAATAAAGTTACACATACCTAACTCCTCCAACCTTGGTTGTTTATACCCCTTTTAAAACCATCCAATGATGGTAACGTAAGGGAGTATCCACCATGACTGCAAGGGATCCAAATCCAAAATTCACAAGTGGAGAAGATAAATGGACAGGAACCGGAGTCAAAATAGAAGGTTCATACCTATTCAAACATGCTAACAAACAACCAAGGAAAATAAAATCCCAAAATAAGTGCTGCTCATAATAGATTGAGAAGCTACTAATCTACCCAAGGAATGAGTACCACTACGAATGGGAACCAAGCTCCTTAGGTGAAGGGATGAAAAGTAGCGTTGGAACATCCATTACGCAGTAAGAAAAAACATTCTGAAGAAAAAATGGAGTTCCAATATGCCCAAAATGTAGAAGGTTCTAACCTCATACTGTATTCTGAATGATAATAGGGCAGAAGTGAAATTAGCTTAACTGGTAGAAGCTTTATCACTTTACAAATCCACTTTGCAATCAAGGATGGTTAGAAATATATCCAAAACCCCTTGATTGGAAAGAAAAAATTCTCATGATAATCTCGAAACTTTTTAAACGTTCTAATGTATACAAAAAATTCACATTAGCCTACGATCCACGAATCCTGGAAATGACAGGATAAATAATAGTTTCAGACAAGGTGATTTATAGCCTGAAACAAAAATAGGTTGAATGAGAAGAGAAAAAGAAGTCATTGTTCTTCTCATACCTGAAAACAACCCCCTGCAATTGGCAAAGCATGACTATAACTTCTACTAACTGAAGCAAATGTCAAATGAAATACAGCTTGATTATCAAATGAACAAAAGAAGCTGAATTCACCGGATCGTAAGGTGGTTTAGAGAAGACCACAACACTCATGCAAGATTCCATTTGGATTCAAAGTCCTGGAAACCTGTCGGCATAGTGAAAAACCCCTTTAATAAGCTGGTGATGGTAGGGTTTAATGAAAAAGTGTGAAGCCGACTAAAATTTTAACATGTTCGAGATTACTGATCTGTACCCTTCTCTTAGATGAAATAGAAATTGAAGGGTAGAGAACAGACAGAAAAAGAAATCCAGTAAAAAACCTCCCTAGAGGAATTGTCTGGATTTATTTCCCTTTTTCTACACCAACTAGAAAATATCTTCCATCTTCCAGAGTAAAACTTGAGAGTGGAGATCTTTCTATATTTGAAGATACACTCGGCAGAGAAACCAGAAAAGTGTCTACCTCTGGTTTGATTCCTGACAACATCTGGATGTGTAAGTAAAGCATTTCTGGATTGAAATGGAATGCCTGACCCACACCTTTAAGATATTTGATCTGGAACTACTAGAAGACGGGTTGCAAGTCTTGAGACTAGGCTCAGAATGACTAAAAAACCAAGATCTCTGAGGCCATAGGAGGCGTAATCAGAATGGCTCGGCTTTTGGACGCTTGAATTTTTTCCTAGAACTAGAGGAATTCAGTTGAATGGTGTAAACGCATATGTAAAAGATTCCCCCAATCTAGAGATTTTAAATCAACTGCACGTTCCAGGTGATCTGAAATTTGAAACATAATGAAAGTTGATTGGAGAACCGAGTTATTTGGACATTTGATTAAAAAAGGCCCAATAAAGGTTCTCTCCATTTGAGAAAACGCCCTGTAGAGAACGGATGGTGAACTGGTCTATAGGGGCGATCCCAATGACGTAATCTGCCCTGGAGGTGTCCGACAAGGATAGACATACCTTCCTGAAGACACCAAGTTATAATCTTCCATGTAAAAGCCAACAGGGAAGAGTAATGAGTCACCCCCTGATAAGTAGAAAAAACTACACTATTCATTTGTCTGGAGTAACAATAATGAAGCTGTTCCTCAGTTTGGAGCTATGAAGAACTGATAAACCAAGGAAATTTGTCTGAAGTTTCAGAATGTTTATACACCTATACATATATACATACATATACGCATACACACACACACATATATATATATATATATATATATATATATATATATATATATATATATATATATATATATATATATATATATATATATATATATATATATATATATATATAGCCCCGCCTAATATAGGCCCCACGTTCCCTGAACAACTAATCCCTGAGGTTCGAAGTGGGAAACCAACCTGAAAGGCTGGCATGCGAAAAAAACAAATAGGGAATAGTCTCTAAAAGAGGAGACCCCATTTGATACTGAGGGATTCATAAATCGTAGAGAGCAATCTTGATAATGGAATTTATTGCTCCTATAGACCGTATGGTATTTCCAGTGATAATGTTAGCAAAAAAAAACTGGAAAGGTCTAAAATGAGATTGTCCAGGGAAACTGGATCCAATTACTAAGTTTCTAAAAAAGGGGAAACAAACCCCTGACATAAATCGAAAGTTTTTCGGGGCATGAAAAAATTGGAGAAGTATCTCTGAGGTAGAATCAATTTCAACTTCTCGATAAAGTGTATGAAATCTAAATTCACAATAACCTGTACACGTTAAGACAAGGTATGATAAACAGTATCTGTAAAAATGATGACAAAACCCATCATCGGAACACTACACAAGATTGGGGCCTAATTCTATGATGAGAGCTGCTTAATTAATTTCTATTAAGTTGGTGAACAGGGAAAACATTGATCCGTTGACAAATCCAACAAAGGAAAGGCAACGGACTGATACACAAAAATTCCATCCAAGGTGAAACGAAGGTATTTGCGTAATGACCTATGGATGGAGATGTGAAGGTTAGCGACCTTTAAAACTACGGAAATCGTCCCCGAATTTGGGAAATTTGACCTGACTAATCGAGGACGAAGTTTCCATTTGAGATGATCGACTCGCATCATCTTGTTAAGTGTGAGAAGTCGATGATGAGTCGATTTTCCCATTTTCTTCTTTTCTTTTCATTGATCCGTTGACAAATCCAACAAAGGAAAGGCAACGGACTGATACACAAAATTCCATCCAAGGTGAAACGAAGGTATTTGCGTAATGACCTATGGATGGAGATGTGAAGGTAAGCGTCCTTTAAAACTACGGAAATCGTCCCCGACTTTGGGAGAATTGACCTGACTAATCGAGGACGAAGTTTCCATTTTGAAATGATCGACTTGCATCATCTGTGTTAAGTGTGAGAAGTCGATGATGAGTCGATTTTCCCATTTTCTTCTCGACCAGAAAGATCCGCCTGTAGAAGCCTGGGGAAAGGAGAAGTTTTTCTACTTACACGGCTTTCTTTTGGAGAAGAACCCTTCCTCTTCCAATAAAAAGATTTCTTTTCTTGATACTATTTACCAGAAATAGTATTTGCATGTGAGAAAGAGAAAGGGTTCCTAACGAACTCAATCCAGTAACCCTTTCTCCAAACTCATAAAACTCAAAATATATTTGATAAAAGAAGCCAAGGCTTGATAGAACTGAAATAGCTCGGCTCCTACTGGAGGAAGATGAAGAGGAGGGGAAGGAAGAAAGTCATTTGTTAGACTTGTGTCTTCCTCTATTGGGAGATTTCGTTCCAGTCCGACCTCTGGAACGAAAGGACCGTGTACCCTGATCTGAGAATGATCTACTAGTAGATGGGGACTGATTGAGATCTTCTAGTCGAGGGTGATAAGCACTTAAAAGTCATCGGAAGTAGTCGAAGAGCGTCTCTTGGTTGCGGTACCTGTACTTGATACGCTCTCCGAAGACTTCAAAAAAGACGAGTGCCCACGGTCTTGAAGCTTGATTCTGAAAACGTTGGGAAGACATGGTCCGCTTATAGTTTTAGAATCAAGAGGCGCTGAGGCTCTAAGTTTTCATTTACTATGCTCAGTAAAAACTGAACCAGTTATCAAGAGCAGAGTTGCGCCAAACATGCAACATGGTGGTAGACAGCCATGGCATGTAAAAAATGACCGGGAAATAAACAAAAGCATTAGAATAGCAGCTATATGGTCGGAATGCTCTTGTTTGAAGGCAAAGTGGGTAGAACTAGAATACCAGTCATAATGAGAACCCACTTAATAATAGTCCTGGTAAGAAGCTCCAATGTTAGAGCGTCGAAACAGGAAGTAATGCCAATTTCCCTGACGTCATATATACAGAGACTGAATCTGGGTCGAATTTAGGAATTTCATAAGAACAAATCAAAGTACTGAAAGTACTAATAGAAGGTGATGGTAGAAAACTGTTAGTTTTTACATTGGGCCATTTCATTTCATTACCTTTTTTGATTTTTAAAACAGTCATGGTTTTATATGATTGTAGTAACGCGAGGAGCAGACAAATGAAATGTCAAAAACAAAATTGAGGATCGAACGCTACATGTTGTGAATCCCTTCTTGTGTCAATGAGAATAATTCTAAAGACAATTACATGCATAGTCTCTAGCAAACAAGACTAGAATACTGTCGATGGCGCGCCATCGCAAATCCCCACGCTTTCTACATAGGGGCCAAGTACCAAAAACCCCTCACCCTTGGCCCTAATTTGACCCCCGGGTCAAAATATTACCTGTATTATATTCTACTAATCATGCCCTTCAATTTGATATGCCACATGACTATGTTCCAAAAAACTTAAATTTTGGAGCCCCTCCCCCAGGGCTCCAGTCTGACCCCAGGGTCAAAATTTTACTTGTATTGTATTCTACTAATCACCCCCTTCAATTTGATATTCCATATGAAAATATTCGATAAAATTTGAATTTTGACCCCCTGACACCCCCCCCCCCCACAGTCCGACCCCTTGGGCATGACCCAGGGGTCGCAGCCAAAATCTCGTCCAATATGTGTTACATATATCATTAATCATTTGGAATGCAAAAAAGTTTGGTTTTAAAATCTATAAAATTGACTTTGAAATTGAATTTAATTGATATATGACCTTTTGACCCCTCCCCAAGGCCCCTGGGGACGGGGCCAAAAATAAATGTGACGTTGCACGCCCTCATCATGTAAAGAAGCTGTGAACCAAATTTGGTTACATTCCGACCAGTGGTTAAGGAGGAGATAGCCGGACGGACGGACGGACGGACGGACGGAGGCGATAACAATATCCCCACTTTTTCTTCGAAAAGACGTGGGGATAATAATTTACTCAACACTATACGTTCTAGTAGCAAATGGCTTTCTAACACCAATATTCCGGGACACAGACTGGTTTTTTATCTGAGGCTTCGATCAAAAGTTTAAAAGTTTGTTGGTTGCTGTGTTTTGTCAATTGTTTGAAAGACGTCCGTCGACCCAGTGAAACCTGGATTAAACAAGAGGGGCATAATGGCCCTGGAACGCTCACCTAATCCTTATTGTACAGATAAAGTGGTAGGTAATATAAGGTGGAGTGGATGGTTTGAGCCATTTTGGTTGAGAGTGACCCAAGGAACATTCCTGTGAAATTATTTCAAAATCAGTCTACCTATTTAGTACTACATCAGCTGAACAAGTCCGTGAAATGAAGAACCCTCTAAACCCCACTTCATATAGAGCAAACTGGGGTTAGGGGGTGGGGGTTTATACATTATTTTTCATAATTCTGCTCAAAGACATAGGTTGTGGGTACTCGTTAGAACCGCCTCAATAAGGCGGTTCTAACAAGCACCCACAACCTATGTTTTGGTCATTGTTAAGAAAAATATCATAGCCATTTTGGGGATGTTAAAATGCACTATTTCGCATGGGTGTGTTATCGTAATTAGAAGTCTTATTGTTTCGTTTGGTGGCTTTTATGTTCAGTGGAGCGAAACTATTATGAGCAACTTTGTCAGAGGGTCACCCATGGAACATTCCTTCCAAAATTATTTTCTTTCTGCATGAGGATGAAGTCTTTTCAAAGTTCCCTTTTAAAGAGCTGACTTATATGTTACTACCTGGACATTTTCCGGACATTGAGGGTCATGTCCTAGTGAATGGTTATAAATTTGCTCAGCATCACGTGAACAAATCCGTTAAATGACCCCCACCCCCTTTGTATGGAGAAAACTGCATGGGGTTTACGAGGGTATACATTGTTTTTCTTATTTCTGCTCCACGACATAGGTTGTGGGTACTCGTTAGAAACGCCTTACTGAGGCGGTTCTAACGAGTACCCTCAACCTATATTTTGAACATTAGTATAAAAAATATCAAGGTTTTTCATCAGAAAACTAGCCGTTTTGGAGATGTGACAAATGCTCTGTCACACGGGTGAGTTATCGTAATGGTCTAACTTACAATGCCTCGCTGTGACAATTGGCGGGGGTGGGAGGTGGGGGGGGGGGCAAGAATTGTCGTAAAATGACAGCCATTGGTTCCCTTTGACAATTCAGAGCTAACTTGTATGTCACTATCTGGACATATTGTGAACATTGTGGGCATCGAGAGTCAGGCAGGTCCTATAGTGCAACAGAGGGAAATGAACATGGTGACAAAGGGAGGATAGTTATGTGTCAGTGGTTCCCTTTGACAATACAGAGCTGACTTGTATGTCACTGTCTAGGCACCTTGTGGACATTGAGGGTGCAGCAGAAGGAGATTAATCGGCTCAGTCTTAACCCTATGTAAAACCAGTGGGCTCCAGGCAGGTCCAGTTTTGACCCGCTGGGGTTATAGTTTGGACAATCTTGGTAGAGGGCAACTAGAGGAAGTTTCATTCCAAATATCAAAGACTTGGGCCTTCTGGTTTCAGACGAGAAGGTATTTAAAGGTTTTCAGTACGTAAGTCTGTGAAACCAGTGGGCCCTGGGGTGGGACCATTTTTGACTCCAGGGCTTTGATTTGTATAATCTTGGAAGAGGTCATCCGCATGAAACTTCTAGCAAAATATCAAAGACCTGGGCCTTGGGTTTTTTTAGAAGAACATTTTTAAAGGTTTTCCATATATGGCTATGTAAAACCGGTGGGGCCTGAGGCGGGACAACCTTTGGTCCAAGGGCTATAATTTACACAGCATAGTAGAGGACAACCAGATGAAGCATTATACCAAATATCAAAGACCTGGGCCTTCTAGTTCCAGATAAGAAGCTTTTTAAAGGTTTTCCATATATAAGTCAACATAAAACCAGTGGGCCCCAGGGCAGGGCCATTTTTGACCCAAGGGCTATAATTTGAACAATCTTGGTGGAGGTCTGCTAGATAAATCTTCACAAATATCAAAGACCTGGGCCTTGCGTTTACAGAGAAGTTTTTAGATTTTCCTTATATATCCCAATGTAAGAGCAAAGGGCACCGGGTGGGGGGGGGGGGGGGATTTTGGCACAAGGACTATAATTTGAAACTCTTGATATAGGTTCACAAGACGAAGTTACATGCCAAATATCAAATATCTGAGATCTGAGGCTTATAGTTTCAGACAAGAAGATTTTTGAAGATTTTCCCGCGAGACGTCTATGTAAAACCAGTGGGCTACAGGGGGTGGCATTTTTGGTCAGAGGGCTATAATTCTAACAATCTTGATAGAGGTCCACTAGACGCAGCTTCATATCAATTATCAAACACCTCAGCCTCCTGGTTTCTGGCAAGAAGATTTTCAAAGGGTTTCCCAGTATAAGTCAGTAAAAAACCAAAGTGCCTCGGGGCGGGGGCATTTTTGGCCCCAGGGCTATGATTTGAAGTCGGAAAGTCCATTGGACTCGCTCATAGTGTGGCAAGGCTTTAAATGCCATTTCATCACAATGTTAGGTAAGAGTCCAACGAAATTCGAAGCACGTCGGTACAGTTTTGTTTGTTTGATTTGAGGTTTAACGCCCCGTCAACACTTTATAGGTCATTTTGGAGACATCGCTTCCAATTGTTTCGGACTTTTACCCGACATTGAGATGAAATGGCAACTCAGCCTCTGCCGCACAATGCAACCAATAGAGCTTATATGCATGGGTGGTCCAACACGCACCACCTTTCCTGGACAGGCTTAGAATCCGAACCTTTACGGTGTCTACCAGTACTCGTGCTCGGTCGATTTCAGCTCTGCGTGGAAGCATCATGCAGCCCAATCTGTTTCCTCAAGCCCCGGTGGGCGGGGCCGTTATACAGTCTTGACGGGGAGTTAAACGTCAAATCAAACAAATCAAATACACCTCAGTAAAAAAGGGGAATATTCAGATACAGAAATAGAGGAAACAAAATCTGATATTTTCTGACCTCGGCTAAAAAAAAACAATAAAAAAAACAAGCGCCCACCGCCCGGAATAAATGTGTATTATCCCGTACTTAAAACGTTAAAGGAGTTTAAGTTATAAAGTTATATTTTCCCGATGGTTCACAAATATATCCATGCAACAGTGAATCGCACCCCCCCCCCCCGCCATCAGGGCTTTGAGAAATATATGGGCTGCATGATGCTTCCACACAGAGCTGAATCCGACCCGCATACGAGTACTTGAAAACCGCTTAGAGGATCTAAGCCTACCCAGGCAAAGCGGTATGCACGAGTCTGACCGTCCATGCTTATAAACCCTATTGCTTTCATTGGGCGAAAGGCCTGGAGATGTCATTTCATCTCAATGTCGGGTAAAAGTCCCACAAAATTGGAAGCAACGTCTCCAAAATGACCTTTACAGTGTTGATGGGGACGTTAAACCTCAAATTAAAACAAATGCAACAGTGAAGGTAACTTCTCTTTATCCGCCCCCGCCCATGGAGGCTTGAAGAAATATATGGGCTGCATGATGCTTCCACGCAGAGCTGAATACGGCCCGCACACTAGTACTGGTAAACCGCTTAGAGGATCTAAGCCTGTCCAGGAACCGCGGTGCGAGGCAGACCCTCCATGCTAATAAACCCTATTGGTTTCATTGGGCGAGAGGGCTTGAGAGGTCATTTCATCTCAATGTCGGGTAAAAGTCCCACCAAATTGGAAGCAACGTGTCCAAAATGAACTTTACAGTGTTGACGGGGACGTTTAACCTCAAATCAAACAAACAAACAAAACTTCGCTCTATCTGTAGTATAGCAAGTCGTAGTATTCCATTCATGCTGTCAACTCATTCATTGAATTATTAATCCGCGATTTAGATTTTGAGCGAGTTCAGTTGACGTACTAGAGTTAACAAGAGTTGACTTGCTCCAAAACGCGCCATGTAGGAATATTGCGACTGCGAGAGTTAGCTTGGTATGAGAGATGGAAGCCTTGCCTAGTAACAACGAAAACGGTGGAAGGTGGAAAATTGTAAGTTAAATGCAATCCGAAAATCGATTATTTCCAACTTTTTGAAATTTTGGCCACGTGTTGGAAAAATCACGTCCAACTTGAAAACATTTTTATACTTTCGATTTACCCGAGGGCAAACGATGACATTTTCTTGACGTCAGTAGAGTTCTGAATCTGAATCGTTACTGGTGACGCATCAAATGAAATTTGATGCTTCCTGTCGCTTCTAATTGTGGGATCGAAAAGTGGGGCGTGGGGTGATACAGTCATAATACAATTTTGTACAAGAGTAAGCCTACTGTCTCCCCTACTTTTCTTGAGTTAACTTTAGTTGGTCAACTGAACTCGCTCAAAGCAAACTAGGTCATGACAAAGCTGCGAATCGGGACCAATTTGAACCATAGGGTTAATTTTATGGCATTTTACTCTGAAGTTAGTTGTTTGTGTAATTGGCTTCCTCAGTTTGACAATCAGCATCATTTTCACTTATCAAATCATACATGCGCGTCTATTGATAAATATATGGAGACTTATTTTTCTTGAAGCATAGGAGTTATTCGTCATCGAGGTGGGCTCCAGTGTCGATTGACATAAGAAGGTGAGACCTGAAAGGGCATCACCTTCTAATAAGTTTATATTCATTTAATTAACCTACTATTATCCCCCTGCCGTCGTGGTTTTGTTCTTGCTAGACTGAACTCCAAAATCCCAAAGCAAGCTTGATTGAACTCAAGTTAACTCTAGTAGTGCGGCACGAGCCATAACACCCGTGTTTTGGTGTAACTATAGTTAACTCTAGAAAGTCAACCGAACTCGCTCTTAATAACTAGGCCAGGTCAGCTGCGAAACGAGACCAATTTCAAATCTAGATCAATTTTATGACATTTAACTCTGAAGTTCATTATTTGTGTATTTTGCATCCACAGTTTCTATTTCAATCTGCATATTATTTTCACATATCAAATGATACAAGCGCATCTCTTCACTGATTTATGAGGACCTATTTTTCTTGAAAAAGGAGTGATGCGGTATCAAGGGAATTCCCTGAGTGTTGCCATAAGAAGGTGAGACCTGAAAGGTCATCACCTTCTAAAATTGATGTTTTTTGTTGTTAGAACCAATGTTCCAAGTTCTTTTCGCACGAGTGCCCCCGGTCTTGAAGCTTGATTCTGAAAACGTTGGGAAGACATGGTCCGCTTATAGTTTTAGAATCAATAGGTGATGAGGCTCTAAATATGTCCTTCTCATAATCGCTAAATAGAAAGGACGAAAAAGGACCAACCTCTGAGTATTGATATATCCCCAGAGGATAAATCACTAGGCCCAGATTCAGCTCTAGGGGCAAAACACTTGAGGCTCAATTAAACTTCCCCAGTGTTAGGCCCTTTATTGTATATAGTGCACTGAACATGCGAAATTGCCGAATCAAAATTGAGCATTCAAGGAGCCGTGCCTAAAACGATCAAGGCCGAATCGGCCCAAGGCCGAAACGACCCACCGAAATAGGCCGAATCGATCCAGGTGCAAATTCGGGTCGAAAACGACCCAGGCCGAAACGACTCAGTACCGAAACGTCCCGGATTCACTTGCAATAGTTACGGTATTCCAATAAACGATGCCCAAATCTGTATGTTTTACAAGGGAAAACAATCCAATTTAATGATTATGATAACAAAAATTTATCATAATAAGAGGAAAGAAGCATATGACCAAGGTAAACTAAGTACCGAAGGTCCGGAAAGGTTACCCGATAAAAACCGGGATCGGAACCGTACCAAAATTCGTATGTAACATGGATTCGGAAAAAAATTTTGGGCATAGGTTCCCCGCACCCCGGAGTCCCCGCAATTATGAGCAGGGTCTCTACGGGGCGGTCGACGAACCTATCCTAGTCAACCCAGGCCCAAATGGGAGGAGGGGACATAGACTGGCTCATCTTGATTCGGCAATGGTGACCCACACGAATTGGATGGATTCTGTTTAGAAGATACTATAGAAAGGCCACAAAGGGACCTGAATATTATCCATCTGCATCGTGGGATTTATAAGTGCTAAACAAAGACGGGTCTTGCACATGTTCAAAACTAAATTAATGCTGAGAATTTTTATTCAGCGATACAACGTCTTCCGATACCGGAAGTGGAAGGAACACGTACAAAAAACGTCCTCTTTTCTGGCAATTTAAGTTTCCACAACGCCGACTTCTATTAAAACATTACCAGGAATAATACGAGCGTATACCCTGGCACATAACATGAAAAGAAGTGTGGTGCTTATCAAAAACCAAAAACGGTTGATCACATGATAAACAAAACTTCCAAGTGAAATTTCAAAATGGCGGAAAACCACTACACATGTAATGTCGGCAGAAACACACGAAATAAAGTCTCTAAGAATTTCGGAATAAACAGTAAGCTTAAAAAGCCTAAGTACGTTGTGGAAACTCAAGGTAAGTGCAAAATCAAAAAAGAATAAAACACTTATCCGTTTATTCATTCTTCCATGGAATGTAGTTTGACCATCCTATCCCAAGCAAGTCTGAAAAAATAATGACCTTCTCGGCGCGAAAATCGCGGTCACGTGACCTGTATCGTCTGCCTATTGGTCTGATAGGTCATGTGACATCAGCGACCAATCAGGACTCGACGCTGGGGCGGTCACGGGAAAAGGGACATGCCGGTGGCATTTCTGGCTAGATTTTTTTGTGTCAGACTGTCCCAGACCTGCGTCTGGTGAAAAGGCTATAATTGTAGTGATGGGTAGTTATATTTGATATTAAAATGGCGATTTCAAAGTTGGATGCGGACCTAAGGCGAATGCAGAGCTCTGTTCAAACTGGCCAGTTGAAAGTTGTATGCAGAGCTATTTCGATTGCAGTGCTCTGCGTTGAAATGACAAACTCATTGTGCTAGGTTGTTTGCGGAGCTCTGCATTGAAATGTCTTATTCATAGTTGACTGCAGATCTACGTTGATTGCAGACCTCTGCATTAGACTGGCGAATTCAAATTTGTACACAGACCTATGTCGAACTCTGCATTAGACTTGCAAATTGTAAGTTGTATGCAGAGCTATGTCGAGCTCTGCATTCGACTGGCGAATTGAAAGTTGTATGCAGAGCTATGCCGAGCTATGTCGAGCGCAGAGCTATGCAGAGCTATGCCGAGCTGTGTCGAGCTATGCATTGATGTGGTGATTTCAAAGTTAATGAAGACCTAAGCCGATTGCAGAGTTTTGCACTAAACTGGCCAAATGAAATATGTATGCAGATCCATGTCAAGCTATGTCGATTGCAGAGCTCTGCATTCATTTGGGGATTTCAAAGTTGGATGCCGACCTAAGGCGAATGCAGAGCTCTGCACTAAACTGGCAAATTGAAAATTGTATGCAGAGCTATGTCGATTGCAGAGCTCTGTGTTGAAATGACAAACTCATAGTTGATTGCAGTGCCAGGTTGTTTGCAGAGATCTGCATTGAGATGTCTTATTCATAGTTGACTGAAGAGCTACGCTGATTGCAGAGCTCTGCATTAGACTTGCGAATTCAAATTTGAACGCCGAGCTATGTTGAGTTCTGCATTAGATTGGCAAATTGAAAGTTGTATGCAGAGCTATGTCGAGCGCAGAGCTGTGCATTGAATTGGTGATTTCAATGTAAATGCAGACTTAAGCCGATTGCAGAGCTCTGCACTAAACTGGCGAATTAAAAGTTGTATGCAGAGCTATGTCAAGCTATCGATTGCAGAACTCGACATTGATATGGTGTTTTCAAAGTTGGATGCAGACCTAAGGCGATTGCAGAGCTCTGCACTAAACTGACGAATTGTATATTGTATGCATAGCTATGTCAGTTGCAGAGCGCTGCGTTGAAATGACGTACTCATAGTTGATTGCAGTGCTAGGTTGTTTGCAGAGCTCTGCATTGAAATGTTTTATTCATAGTTGACTGCAGAGCTACGCTAATTTCAGAGCTCTGCATTAGACTGGCGAATTCAAATTTGTACGCAGAGCTATGTCGAGCTCTGCATTAGACTGGTGAAATGAAAAATGTATGCAGAGCTATGTCGAGCGCGGAGCTGTGCATTGATGTGGTGATTTGAAAGCTGTATGCAGACCTAACCCGATTGCAGAGCTCTGCATTAAACTGGCGAATTGAAAGTTGTATGCAGAGCTATGTCGAGCTCTGCAATAAACTGGTAAATTGAAAGTTGTATGCAGTACTATGTCGAACTAGGCCGATTGCAGAGCTCTGCATTGATATGGTGATTTCAAGGTTGGATGCAGACGTAAGGCGGTTGCAGAGCTCTGCACTAAACTGGCGAATTGTAAGTTGTATGCAGGGATATGTCGATTGGAAAGCTCTGTGTTGAAATGACAAACTCATAGTTGATTGCAGTGCTAGGTTGTTTGCAGAGCTCTGCATTGAAATGTCTTATTCCTAGTTGACTGCAGAGCTACGCTGTTTGCAGAGCTCTGCATTAGACTGCCGAATTCAAATTTGTACGCAGAGCTATGTCGAGCTATGTCGAGCTCTGCGTTAGACTGGCAAATTGAAAGTTGTATGCAGAGCTATGTCGAGCTATGACGAGCGCAGAGCTGTGCACTGATGCGGTGATTTCAAAGTTTATGCAGATCTAAGCCGATTGCAGATCTCTGCACTAAACTGGCGAATTGAAAGTTGTATGCAGAGCTATGTCGAGCTATGTCGATTTCAGAGTTCGGCGCTGATATTGTGATTTCAAAGTTGGATGCAGAACCTAGGCGATTGCAGAGCTCTGCACTAAACTGTCGAATTGAAAGTTGTTTGCAGATCTATGTCGATTGAAGAGCTCTGCGTTGGAACTTCTAATTCATTATTGACTGTAGATCTACGCAGATTGCAGAGCTCTGCATTAGACTGGCGAATTCAAATTTGTACGAAGAGCTATGCCGAGCTATGTCGAGCTCTGCATTAGACTGGCGAATTGAAAGTTGTATGCAGAGCTATGTCGAGCGCCGAGCTGTACATTGATGTGGTGATTTCAAAGTGCCGATTGCAGAGCTCTGCATTGATGTGGTAATTTCAAGGTGTGATGCAGACCTAAGGCGATTGCCGAGCTCTGCACTAAACTGGTGAATTGACAGTTTTATGCAGAGCTATGTCGATTGCAGAGCTCTGCGTTGAAATGACAAACTCAATTGATTGCAATGCTAGATTGTATGCAGAGTTCTGCATTGAAGTGTCTTATACATAGCTGATTGCAGAGCTCTGCATTAGACTGGCGAATTCAAATTTGTACGAAGAGCTATGCCGAGCTATGTCGAGCTCTGCATTAGACTGGCGAATTGAAAGTTGTATGCAGAGCTATGTCGAGCTATGTCGAGCGCCGAGCTGTACATTGATGTGGTGATTTCAAAGTGTCGATTGCAGAGCTCTGCATTGATGTGGTGATTTCAAGGTGTGATGCAGACCTAAGGCGATTGCCGAGCTCTGCACTAAACTTGTGAATTGGAAGTTGTATGCAGAGCTATGTCGATTGCAGAGCTCTGCGTTGAAATGGCAAACTCAATTGATTGCAATGCTAGATTGTATGCAGAGCTCTGCATTGAAATGTCTTATACATAGCTGATTGCAGAGCGAATTCAATAAAGTAAAACTGGGGTTTACAGCGGTATATATGTTTCTCTTATTTCTGCTAAAACAGATAGTGGGACTCGTTAACATCGTCTCGTCGAGACGGTTTAAACGAGTACCCACTTTTTTGGCAGAAAAATGAAAAAAAAAAAAATATCGGATTTTTTTTTTTTATATTTTTTTTTGCGGTAGATTACTACGTTTGAATAGACGTGTTTCCGTAATGCACCGAAAGCTTTTCCCTGCCTATATGGACTCCTGCCTATATGGAATTGGACTGTTGTCGTAAATGCTTTTTGTTGTTGCTGTTGTTGCTGTTACTTTTTTTATTTCTGCTAAAAACTTAGATGGTGGGTACTCGTTAGGACCGCCCCATCGAGGCGGTTCTAACGAGTATCCATAATCTATGTTTTTAAGCAGAAATAGGAAAAATATCGAAATTTTTCATCTTAAAAAAATCCTTTTTCATTGGAAAAATTTACAATGTATTAGACTATTAGTATATGCGTGATTTCGTAATGCCCATTCACTGTAATTAAAACGTCATAAGCGCAAAGATCAAAATGCATAACGGAAACACTTCCGTGCGAAATAGTGCATGTTTTCCTCATCTCCAAAGGGGCTACTTTTCTGATGAAAATACGTGGTATTTTGCCTATTTATACTGCAAATATAGGTTGTCGGTGCTCGTAAGAACCGCCTCATCGAGGCGGTTGGAACCGCCTCATTGAGGCGGTTAGAACCGCCTCATTGAGGCGGTTCTAACGAGAACCCACAACCTATGTATTGGAGCAGAAATTAGTAAAATAATGAATACCCCCGTAAACCCAAAGTTTATTCTATATAAAGTGGGGTCTAAAGGGGTTTTCAATTCACGGACTTGTCCACGTAATGACAGTTACTTTCCAACAAAATGTCTGAAAGGTTATCCAAAATAAAAAGACAGCACTACATACATGCTAAGACGAAGTATGACAACAATAAACCACAACAGGAGAACCGCCTTGGCATGATAGGTTAAACAATGCTCTGCATTACGAAAACACGCCTATTCAAATACATTGCACAGTTCACCGCCGGAAAAAATAGACAATTTTCAGATGAAATATTCTGATGTTTTTTCTTATTTCCGCTCAAAATATCGATTGATGGTACACGTTAGAACTGGTACCCACAATCTAAATGTTTATTTAAGAGCAGAAATAAGGAAAATAAGGTTTACCCTTGTTAACCCCAGTTTTACTTAATATAATTGGAGTTCAAGGGGGTCAGAATTATATAAGCGTGTTTTCATGATGGGGACTAAAATGGATTTGACGTAACCACAATCATCACCCTTGGTTCTATCGAACAAAAAAATCAGCGCACGGCTCCGCCCATCGGGGTTTGAAGAAATATATGGGCTGCATGATGCTTCCACGCAGAGCTCAAACCGACCCGCACACGAGTACTGGTAAACCGCTTAGAGGAGCTAAGCCTGCCCAGGGAAAGCGGAGAAACCATATGCTTATAAACCCTATTGGTTTCATTGGGCGGCAGGGCTTGAGATGTCATTTCATCTCGATGTCGGGTAAAAGTCCCACAAAAACTGGAAGCAACCAGTGCTTCAGCTGAAGTGCATGACCCGCCGGATGCTTTTAGCTTTATGAGTGTTACCATATATGGGTATGGCGGCCATTGTGGTCATGTGACCTGCACCTAAAACGGTTCCCCCAATTAATGCGCCTTATCGTAAGGAGCAAAAATATATCTTATACTTTAGTACTGTATTCGGAATCGTTTGCAGGATAAAATGCATTCTCACTTTTCCAATACAAAAGCATATGTGTCAAAGTTTGACCTAGGCGCAAAGAAGGTCAAGGTCAACCCAGGGTCACCATTTTAGCAATTTATGATGGGCCTTCCTCCCAGATGCTATTTATCAAGTTTCATGGAAATCTGCCCAGTGGTTCTGGAGAAGACTATTTTTGAAGGGATTTTACCATAGATGGCTTGGCGGCCATTTTGGTCATGTGACCTGGACCTCATGAGCAAATTTTGGTTTCCCCCATCCCATATAGGCTCCATAAGAAATTTGACTTCAATCGGCCCAACGGTTTCCGAGGAGAAGCAGTTCGAAAATTTTCACATTTTTCGCCTCTGCGAGGCTATACTAAATGGAATGTAATATTTCGCAAGTTCATTGGTTAGATCTCATTGATATCTATCAGTATGCCAAAAATTGTTTAAATATCCCAAGCGGTTAAGTCACTATCACCAATTTTCACAAACGGGTTACGGACGGACATACAGACAGACCATATATTGTTTGGCGGCCATTTTGGTCATGTGACCTGGACCCCATGAGCAAATTTTGGTTTCCCCCATCCCATAGAGGCTCCATATGAAATTTGACTTCAATCGGCCCAACGGTTTCCAAGGAGAAACAGTTCGAAAGTTTCCATTTAGTATAGCCTCGCCGAGGCGAAAAATGTGAAATGTAATATTTCGCAAGTTCATTGGTTAGATCTCATTACTTTAGTACTGTATTCTGAATCGTTTGCAGGATAAAATGCATTCTCACTTTTCCAATACAAAAGCATATGTGTCAAAGTTTGACCTAGGCACAAAGAAGGTCAAGGTCAACCCAGGGTCACCATTTTAGCAATTTATGATGGGCCTACGTCCCAGATGGTATTTATCAAGTTTCGTGGAAATCTGCCCAGTGGTTCTGGAGTAGACTATTTTTGAAGGGTTTTTACCATATATAGCTTAGCGGCCATTTTGGTCATGTGACCTAGACCCCATGAGCAAATTTGGTTTCCCCCATCCAATAGAGGTTCCATATAAAATTTGACTTCAATCGGCCCAACGGTTTCCGAGGAGAAGCAGTTCGAAAAATTTCACATTTTTCGCCTCGGCGAGGCTAAACTAAATGGAATGTAATATTTCGCAAGTTCATTGGTTAGATCTCATTGATATCTATCAGTATGCCAAAAATTGTTAAAATATTCCAAGTGGTTAAGTCACTATCACCAATTTTCACAAACGGGTTAAGGACAGACGGACAGACAGACAGACCATATATGGCTTGGCGGCCATTTTTGTGATGTAACCTGGACACCATGAGCAAATTTTGGTTTCTACCAACCCATAGAGGCTCCATATGAAATTTGACTTCAATCGGCCCAACGGTTTCCGAGGAGAAGCAGTTCGAAAATTTTAACATTTTTCGCCTCGGCGAGGCTATACTAAATGGAATGTAATATTTCGCAAGTTCATTGGTTAGATCTCATTGATATCTATCAGTATGCCAAAAATTGTTCAAATATTCCAAGCGGTTAAGTCACTATCACCAATTTTCACAAACGGGTTACGGACGGACAGACAGACTGACAGACTGACAGAATGACCGAATGACAATGACACGGTGATTTTAGGGCACTCTAGAAAATCAACCGACTTCAGTCGGTCGCGTTTTCTGCGGGTCGTGCAATTTCTCCAAAATGTCCTTTATATTGTTGACGGGGACGTAAAACCTCAAATCAAACAAACAAACAAACAAAACCATATTTTCTGCTGCAAGACATAGGCGGCGGGTACTCGTTAGAACCGCCTCAATGAGGCGATTCAAACGAGCACCCACAACCTATATTTGCTGTAAAAATAAGAAAAAAATCCCAGATTTTCATCACAAAAGTAGCCCTTTTGGAGATGTAAAAAAATGCTTTATGTCGCACGGGTGTGTTATCGTAATGGTTCTGTCGAAATAATTCGTTCATTTCTAACTCAGCGCCACAACTCCGAGAACATAATGATAACTAATCCGCGCAACCAAGTACGTTCATTCATATCGCCAAAACGGTTAATGTTTTGGCGAAAATTTGTGATAAAAACAAACAAACCCCAAAACAACAACAACAACAAAAACAAACAAGAATTCCGCCGAAGGCTATGTCGCGCCTGTTGGGGCGCAAAGTCACTGAACCATGACATGTAATCCAAGATCAAACATAGATGCTTGCGTAAAAGGCTTGTACTAAGTATCATTAATGAAATTCAAATAATTCTTGAGAAATGAACATAACCATTAGGGTGAATGCTAGGGTGGTGGTAATATTTTACAAAGTCAGTGAACCATGAAATGTAGGTCAAGGTCAAATATGGATGCTTGCATTTAAGTTGCCATCCCGAGATATAAGTTTGTACCAAGTATCATTAATGAAGCTCTTATGGTTCTTGAGAAATTAACTTGACCAGTAGGGTGAACGCTAGGGTGGTCGCAATATTTTACAAAGTCAGTGAACCATGAAATTTAGGTCAAAATCAAATATGGATGCTTGCATTGAAGTTGCCATCCACAGATTCATGTTTGTACCAAATATCATTAAAGAAGCTCTTATAGTTCTTGAGAAATAAAGTTGACCATTAGGGTGAACGCTAGGGTGGTCGCAATATTTTACAAAGTCAGTGAACCATGAAATGTAGGTCAAGGTCAAATATGGATGCTTGCATGTAAGTTGCCATCCTCAGACACAAGTTTGTATGAAGTATCATTAATGAAGCTCTAATAGTTCTTGAGAAATAAACTTGACCATTAGGGTGAACGCTAGGGTGGTCGCAATATTTTACAAAGTCATTGAACCATGAAATGTAGGTCAAGGTCAAATATGGATGCTTGCATGTAAGTTGTCATCCCCAGACACAAGTTTGTACCAAGTATCATTAATGAAGCTCTTATAGTTCTTGAGAAATAAACTTGACCATTAGGGTGAACGCTAGGGTGGTCGCAAATGTTGACGCCTTGACGAACGGACGAACGGACGGAAAACCGGGCGCCTATATCGCGCCATGCTAATAGCAGGCGCGACAAAAACTGACAGTAATCGCCAGCCTTTCAGCATCGTCAATTTATAAGAGTGGCATCCTGGGTAAGATAATTAGTGGTTAAGAGCGCTTACTCGCTCGGGTCACATGTGTATTTTCTCCGGGTACTCCGGTTTTCGCCCACCTCGAAATCAGGGATAAATAATCTGGAAAGTGCTGTAAAAATGCCTTTCAAAATATCCTGTCTCTTAACATGTCTAAGGTATCAATTATGAAAGCATTCGCTACAATTGTTTTACGATGCTCTTATGCTATTATTGAAATATCCAATTTTCTGAAAAATATATAAACAGATGAATTAAAAATTCCAAATGGGCCCTATTAAATTTCAACTGCTTCTAAACATCATCACAATAATTTTATCACAGCATCGTAAACAATTGTACCCAGGGACTGGGACGAGGACCCTGCTTTCGTAGTCCCCACGGTCCGGATGCAGGCTGGAAACAGACAGGCGGATGCATTGGCAACTGAGAGCAGTTGCTGGCAACAGAGGGCTGTTGCAATGGCCAAGCAGACTGGTATTAGCCATAAGACCCAGCAGGCACTCAGCCTTGAAGTGACGTCCTATCGACATCGATGCGATGAGATGACATCACTTCGACGTTGATACGTCATTTCAACGTTATGTGACCGCTGGGGACAGACAAATTCCTTGATGGTGTTCCGTTTTCCAATTCTGACCTCAGAACTCTGACGTGAAGTAAGACCGTCATCAGTAAAGAGAACCCATTTGTAACTATGACACAGGAATTACTACATTACCTCAAGTAGAACCGCACTGCGAGCTTCGGCGAAAAAGGTAATTAGGAAGTCGCATGCAAGGAAGTGCCCAGCCTCTTTGCAGACATGCACATCTGCAGAAAGCCAGAATGCCTCTGGCTGGTAAGGAGACCAAAAATAGTCGGGCCCACCGGAGCTCAGCTATTGGTTTTCTTTTGTTTCCAGCATTTGTTATTTCATGCTGTGAGGGTGAGGATTGTGTCTGTGTAAAATAAATTGAAAAAATATATAAAACAATTACTGACCGTAGCAAGGTGGTTATTCTTTTGTGGTTTATTATTTTTATAGTTCGTCTTTGCATGTTTGTATTGCTTATATATTTTAATTCTGGATAGCCGTTTGGCCATTTTGTGGTAAAGAAACTGTCGTTTTGGCTTTTTGCTTGTGGCGTTTTCATTATGGTGAAGTTATTTTATGTTTCTATTTATTTCCCTTTGGTGTCTTTGAGGCGGTTCTAACGAGTACCCACAATCTATGTATAGGAGCAGAAATTAGAAAAATAATGCATCACGGAAACACACATATACAAATAAGTTTTACCGCCAGAAATTGAACGAAAATTTTAAGATGAAAAATTGTGATATTTTTCTTATGTCTGCTCAAACAATAGATTGTTGTTACTCCTTAGAGGCGGTTCTAACGAGTACCCACGATCTATAGTTTAGAACAGAAATAAGAAAAATAGCGTTAATCCTTGTAAACCCCAGTTTTACGATATAAAAGTGGGGTTCAATGGGGTCAAAATTATATAGTCGTGTTTTCGTGATGAATATTGACCGCTTGATGAACGAACGGAGGGAAACTCGACTCCTACACAGAGCAATGCTTAAAGCAGATACAAAGGAAAATACAAATACAAGCAGATACAAACAAAATACAAAGAAACACAATACAAAGAAACAAAATACAAGGAGCCTGAAATGCAAAGATGAATTCAGTAATAATAGCAGCTTGTAAAGTTAAGTATAAGTTAGAACAAGAACTCCTATTAAAAAATCAAGTATATAATATTGACCCCTTGAAACTCCACTTTTATATGAGCCAGCGCATGGCAAAACCTACAATAAGACATGTGCGCCCAGCGAAGTCAGATCAGCCTGTGCATCCATATAGTCTAACAAGAGACTTCTCTTGTTGCATGGAGGAGCATTGTGCCCTTAGCTAGCCTTAGAGCGCACAACGAAGACTCTGATCAGATTGCGCGGATGCGCAGGGTTATCTGAGTCTTCGTTGGGCGCACATGTCTTATTGTACGTTTCGTCATGCGCTGGCTCATATGGTAAAACTGGGGTTTACAGCGGTATATACATTTCTCTTATTTCTGCTAAAAACAGATAGTGGGTACTCGTTAACACCGTCTCGTCGAGGCGGTTTAAACGAGTACCCTCATTTTTTGGCAGAAATACGAAAAAATGGACACTTAGGTTGTTGCCAAGGTAAGGGCTAGACGAACAAAAAAACATGCATCACGAAAACATGACCCCTTAAACCCCACTTTTATATAGTAAAACTGGGGTTTGTAGGGGGTATACATTGTTTTCCTTCTTCTTGCTCTAACACATAGGTTGTGGGTACTCGTTAGAACCGCCTCGACGAGGCGGTTCTAACGAGTGCCTACACTCTATCTTTGCAGCAAAAATAATAAAAATATCTGACTTTTTACTAGAAAATTTTCATCTTTTTTCGTGGTTAATTTTTCCAATACATCTGTATAGGCGTGTTTTCGGAATGGGATGAACAAATGGATAGAAAGCTGGACTCCGACATGCAATAAATATATGAATGACAAACAAATACACATAAATGACATTCAATAGATACATATAAATGACATACAATAAATACATATAAATGACATACAATAAATACATATAAATGACGTACAATAAATACAGATAAATGATATAAGTTTTCATTTTGATTACCGGCAAATTAAACAGATGCATAAACACATGTGTACATTAAGAAGAAAAAATCAAAATTAAGCGACTTTTGGATTTAACTGAAAACAAGGTGAACAAAATAAAGCCAATTCAACACCGACTGATGAGAAAAAAAAACATTCATGACAGATCAACTCAAAGAAGGCACCGTCATAAACAAACACCCGAAATATCAACACAAGAAAGACAACCCCAATACACATACCTCTAAGACATACTAAAGAAAAACCAACCTTTCAAAGACCAACTCAAGCAACAAACCACTTTAAACATGCCCGATAAACCAGAAAATAAAAAAAACAACTAACCAATGGAAAAAAAAACAACCCAAGAAACCTCCACTCTAAATATCAAAACAAACAAACTTAAAAAGCCACTGAAGCAAAACAAACTTAAAAAGCCACTGAAGCAAAGAGTATCACCTTAAAACCCAAACAAACGAAAAGACCGCGTTACGCACCTAATACGATTATGTTTTTCAAGAAAGACACACCAACCCACCGCACACATCACCACCACCACCTCTCCCAAAAAGAAAAGAAAAAGGACAGACGACTTAAGAGAGACGAATTCAATAATGAACACAACGACAAATATCAAATGAGCCCCAAAATGACAAATTAATAACACAACTTACTAAACCAAAGTAGTCAGGAGAAAACATAGCTCGTCGATGGAGGCAGGGGGGGGGGGTAAGTTGGATTGCGAGCTTGTACCGTAGTATTATCTAGTTATGGAGCACACAAGGGTAGTCTGAAATCAAAGAACTGGGAGTACTGGTGGGTCGATTTGTCTCTGGGTGTAGTTAGGAAAAATGGGCCTGAGCGGGGACTGTTTCGTTTAACGCTTAAACTCCTTTACTGAAAGCAAACCGTGTAGACAATGATCAGACGCTGCGTTTTTCGGCGCCTGACCCTTAAATTCCTATACTCTAAGCAAACAGTGAAGACCCTGATCAGACGCCGCGTTCTACACTGTTTGCCTAGCCAAACCCATGATTCCAGCCCTTTTACGTAAACACGCTGACCTCACTGCGATAAAATTTTATAAGGTCGAGACTTTGTGCAGGTGAAATTAATATTCTTGAAGGGCGTAGAACTGTATTCACGTAGCCTTCGAGCTAAAACACAGCTGCATAAAATAAAGGTCGATATTTTGTGAAGGGGAAATTAATATTCTTGAAGGGCATAGAACTGAAATCTTGTAGCCATCTAGATAACATAGTGCTGCAGCACAATAAAATAAAGGTCGATACTTTGTGAAGGGGAAATTAATATTCTTGAAGGGCGTAGAACTGTATTCATGCAGCCTTCTGGCAAACATACAGCACTACAGCGCAATAAAATAAAGGTTAACACTTTGTGCAGGGGGAAGGGCAAATAACTGAAATAATGTACCCTTCTAGCTAACATACAGTACTGCAGTACAATAAAATACATGTCGATACTTTGTGCAGGGGAAATTAATATTCTTGAAGGGCATAGAGCTGAAATCATGTAGCCTTCTAACTAACATACATTACTGCAACACAATAAAATAAATAAAATAATGTGTACAGGAAAATTAATATTCTTGGAGGGCATAGAACTGAAAACTTGTAGCCTTCGGGCTAACACTGCAGCACAATAAAATAAATGTCCACACTTTGTGCATGGGGTATTAATATTCTTGAAGGGTATCGAACTGAAAACGCGTAGCCTTCTTGCAAACATACAGCACTGCAGCACAATAAAATAAAGGTCCACACTTTATGCAGGGAAAAATAAGTCTTGAAGGGCGTCGAACTGTATTCATGTGGCCTTCCAGTTTACACACAGCATTACAGCACAATAAAATAAAGGTCGACATTTTGTGAAGGGAAAATTAATATACTTGAAAGGCATAGAACTGAAATCTTTAGCCTTTTAGCTAACATACAGTACAGCAGCACAATAAAATAAATGTAGACACTTTGGGAAGGGGAATATAATATTCTTAAAGGGCGAAGACCTGTACTCATGCAGCCTTCTGGCAAACATACAGCACTGCAGCGCAATAAAATAAAGGTAAAAACTTTGTGCATGGGGAATTGACATTCTTGAAGGGCATGTACCCTTCAAGCTAACATACAATACTGCAGTACAATAATATACATGTCGTCACTTTGTGCAGGGGAAATTAATATTCTTGAAGGGCATAGAACTGAAATAATGTAGCCTTCTGGCAAACATACAGCACTGCAGCACAATAAAATAAAGGTCGACACTTTGTGCAGGAGAAAGTAATATTCTGTAATTATGCAGCCTTCTGCAAACATACCGCACTGCAGCGCAATAAAATAAAGGTAAACACTTTAGGCTGGGGGAATTGATATTCTTGAAGGGCAAAGAACTGATATCGTGTACCCATCTAGCGAACATACAGTACTGTAGTACAGTATTATACATGTCGACACTTTGGGCAGGGGAAATTAATATTCTTGAAGGGCATTGAATTGAAATCATGTAGCCTTCTAGCTAACATACATTACTGCAGCACAATAAAATAAAGGTCGACACTTTGTACAGGAAAATTAATATTCTTGGAGGGCAAAGAACTGAAATAATGTAGCCTTCTGGCTAACATACATTACTGCAGCACAATAAAATAAAGGTCGACACTTTGTACAGGAAAATTAATATCTTGAATGGTATAGAACTGAAATAATATAGCCTTCTGGCAAACATACAGCACAGCAGCACAATAAAATAAAGGTCGACACGTTGTGAAGGGGAATTAATATTCTTGAAGGGCGTAGAACTGTATTCAGGTAGCCTTCCAGCTAAAACACAGCACTACAGCTCAATAAAATAAAGGTCGACACTTTGTGAAGGTGAAAGTAATATTCTTGAAGGGCGTAGAACTGTATTCAGGTAGCCTTCCAGCTCAAACACTGCACTACAGCACAATGAAATAAAGGTCGACAGTTTGTACAAGACAATTAATATTATTGAAGGGCAAAGAACTGAAAGAACCTTCTGGCTATCATACAGTACTGCAGCACAATACAATAAAGATCGATACTTTGTGCAGGGGGTATTAATATTCTTGAAGGGCATAGACAAGAAATTATGTAGCCTTCTGACACACATACAGCACTGCAGCACAATAAAATAAAGGTCGACACTTTATGCAGGGGAAATTAATATTCTTGAAGGGCCTAGAACTGTATTCAGGTAGCCTTCCAGCTAAAACACAACACTACAGCACAATAAAATAAAGGTCGACACTTTGTGAATGTGAAATTAATATACCTGAAGGGCATAGAACTGAAATCTTGTAGCTTTCTAGCTAACATACAGTACTGCAGCACAATAAAGCACTTTGTGACGGGGAAATTATTATTCTTGAAGGGCGTAGAACTTTATTCATGCAGCCTTCTGGCAAACATTCAGCACTGCAGCGCAATTAAATAAATGTAAACACTTTGTGCAGGGGGAATTTACATTCTTGAAGGGCAAAGCTCTGAAATAATGTACCCTTCTAGCTAACGTACAGTACTACAGTACAATAAATTACATGTCGACACTTTGTGCAGGGGAAATTGATATTCTTGAAGGGCATAGATTAGAAATAATGAAGCCTTCTAGATAACATACATTACTGCAGCACAATAAAATATAGGTTGACAATTTGTACAGGAAAATTAATATTCTTAGAGGGCATAGAACTGAAAGCATGTAGCCTTCTGAATTACATACAGCGCTGCAGCACAATAAAATAAAGGTCGACACTTTGTGCTGGGGGTATTAATATTTTGAAGGGCATAGAACTGAATAATTTAGCCTTCTGGCAAACATACAGCACCGCAGCACAATAAAATAAAGATCGACACTTTGTGCAAGGGAAATTAATATTATTGAAGGGCGTAGAACTGTATTCATGTAGCCTTCAAGCTAACACACAGAACTGCAGAACAATAAAGTAAACGTCGGCACTTTGTAAAGGGGAATTTAATAATCTTGAAGGGCATAGAACTGAAATCATGCAGCCTTCTAACTAACATACATTACTGCAGCAAAATAAAATAAAGGTCGACACTTTGTGAAGGGGAAATTAATATTCTTGAAGGGCGTAGAACTGTATTGATGCATACTTCTGGCAAACATACAGCACTACAGAGCAATACAATAAAGGTTAATACTTTGTGCAGGGGAACTAAACATTTTTGAAGGGCAAATAACTGAAATCATGTACCCTTCTAGCTAACATACAGTACTGCAGTACAATAAAATACATGTCGATACTTTGTGCAGGGGAAATTAATATTCTTGAAGGGCACAGAGCTGAAATCACGTAGCCCTCTAACTAACATACATTACTGCGGCACAATAAAATAAAGGTCGACACTTTGTAAAGGAAAATTAATATTCTTGGAGGGCATAGAACTGAAATCGTGTAGCCAATCTTGTAGCCTTCTGGCAAACATACAGCACTGCAGCACATTAAAATAAAGGTCAACACTTTATGCAGGGAAAAATAAAATTCTTGAAGGGCGTCGAACTGTATTCATGTGGCCTTCCAGCTAACACACAGCAATACAGCACAATAAAATGCAGGTCGACATTTTGTGAAGGGGAAGTTAATATTATTGAAGGGCATAGAACTGAAATCTTGTAGCCAATCTTTTAGCCTTCTGGCAAACATACAACACTGCAGCACATTAAAATAAAGGTCGACACTTTATGCAGGGAAAAATAAAATTCTTGAAGGGCGTCGAACTGTATTCATGTGGCCTTCCAGCTAACACACAGCAATACAGCACAATAAAATGGAGGTCGACATTTTGTGAAGGGGAAATTAATATTCTTGAAGGGCATAGAACTGAAATCGTGTAGCCAATCTTGTAGCCTTCTAGCTAACATACAGTACTGCAGCACAATAAAATAAAGGTCGACACTTTGGAAAGGGGAATATAATATTCTTGAAGGGCGAAGACCTGCATTCATGCAGCCTTCTGGCAAACATACAACAATGCGCAATAAAATAAAAGTAAACACTTTTTACAGGGGGGATTAACATTCTTGCAGGGCAAACAACTGAAATCTTGTAGCCTTCTAGCTAAGATACTGTACTGCAGTACAATAAAATAAATGTCGACACTTTGTGTAGGGGAAATTAATATTCTTGAAAGGCATAGCACTGAGATCATGTAGCCTTCTAGCTAACATACATTACTGCAGCACAATAAAATAAAGGTCGACATTTTGTACAGGAAAATTAATATTCTTGGAGGGCAAAGAACTGAAATCATGTAGCCATCTGGCTAACATACAGCACTGCAGCAAAATACACATAAAGGTCGACACTTTGTGAAGGGGAATTGAATATTCTTGAAGGACAAAGAACTGAAATCTTGTAGCCTTCCGTTCCAAGGCGGTTCTTCTGTGGCTGTTTATTTGTGTTCTTGTTTGTTACCTACTTCTTCTGTGGCGGTTTATTTATGTTGTTGTTTGTTACTTACTGTGTGTATCACTTGTGTATTTTTATTTTGAATGGCCATTTGGCCATTTTGTGGGAAAGTAACTGTTCTTATAGCCTTCCTTTATTTAGGTTTCCATTACGGTCTGGTCGCTTCATGTTTGTGTTTCTTTCCCTTTGGTGTCTTTGATGGGTGGAGTAAGTTAATTTTATCGATTCCTGATCTTTGTTTTACTTCTACTTTTTCTAGCTAACATACAGTCCTGCAGCACAATAAAATAAAGGCCGACACTTTGGGAAGGGGAAATTAATATTCTTGAAGGGCCTAGAACTGTATTCATGCAGCCTTCTGGCAAACATACAACACTTTGTGTCGGGGGAATAAACATTCTTGAAGGGCAAAGAACTGAAATAATGTACCCTTCTAGCTAACATACAGTGCAATAAAATACATGTCGACACTTTGTACAGGTGAAATTAATATTCTTGAAGGGCATAGCACTGAAATAATGTAGACTTCTGGCTAACATACAGCACTGCAGCACAATAAAATAGAGATCGACATTTTGCGCAGGGGGAATCAATATTCTTGAAGGGAATTTAACTTATATCATGTAGCCTTCTAGCAAACATACAGCACAGCAGCACAATAAAATAAAGGTCGACTCTTTGTGAAGGAGAAATAAATATTCTTGAAGGGCATAGAACTGAAATCATGTAATCTTCTAGCTACAACACAGTGCTGCAGCACAATAAAAAAGCTCGACACTTTGTGCGGGGAAAATCAATACTTTTGAGGGACATAGAACTGAAATCTTGTAGCCGGCTAGCTAACATACAGTACTAAGCACCAAGAAATAAAGGTGTTTATTTTGTGCCGGTGAAATTAATATTCTTGAAGAGCATAGGACTGTAACAATGTCGCCTTCTGGCTAACATGCAGCACAATAAAATAAAGGTCGACATTTTGCGCAGGGGCAATTAATATTCTTGAAGTGCATAGTACTGAAATCATGTAGCTTTCTAGCTAACATTCAGTACTGCTGCACAATAAAATAAAGGTCGACACTTTGTGCATGGGTATTTAATATTATTGAAGGACAAAGAACTGATATCATGTAGCCTTGTAGCTAACACAGCATTGCAGCACAATAAAATAAAGGTCGACACTTTGTGCAGGGCTAATTAATATTCTTGAAGGGCATAGAACTGAAATCGTGTAGCCTTCAAGCTAACATACAGTACTGCAGCACAATAAAATTAAGGTCGATAATTTTTGCAGTGGTAATAAATATTCTTGAAGGGAATAAAACTGAAAAAAAAAAATGTAGCCTTCTAGCTAACATACAGTACTGCAGCACAATAAATTGAAGATCGAGACTTTGTGCAGGTGAAATTAATAATCTTGAAGGGCGTAGAACTGTATTTATGTAGCCTTCCAGTACAGCACAATAAGATAAAGGTCGACACTTTGTGAAGGGGAAATTAATTTTCTTCAAGGGCATAGAACTGCAATCTTGTAGCCATCTAGACAACATACAGTACTGCAGCACAATAAAATAAAGGTTAACACTTTGTGAAGGGGAAATTAATATCCTTGAAGGGCGTAGAACTGTATTCATGCAGCCTTCTGGCAAGCATACAGCACTACAGCGCAATAGAATAAAGGTTAACACTTTGTGCAGGGGGAATAAACATTTTTGAAGGGCAAATAACTGAAATCATGTAACCTTCTAGCTAACATACAGTACTGCAGTACAATAAAATATATGTCGATACTTTGTGCAGGGGAAATTAATATTCTTGAAGGGCATAGAGTTGAAATCATGTAGCCTTCTAACTAACATAGATTACTGCAGCACAATAAAATAAAGGTCGACACTTTGTACAGGAAAATTAATATTGTTTGAGTGCATAGAACTGTAATTATGTACTTTCTGGCTAACATACAGCACTGCAGCACAATACAATAAATGTCGACACTTTGTGCATGGGGTATTAATATTCTTGAAGGGTATAGAACTGAAATAACGTAGCCTTCTGGCAAACATACAGCACTGCAGCACAATAAAATAAAGGTCGACACTTTATGCAGGGAAAAATAAAATTATTGAAGGGCGTAGAACTGTATCCATGTGGCCTTCCAGCTAACACACAGCAATACAGCACAATAAAATAAAGGTCGACATTTTGTGAAGGGGAAATTAATATTCTTGAAGGGTATAGAACTGTAATCTTGTAGCCTTCTAGCTAACATACAGTACTGCAGCACAATAGAATAAAGGTCGACACTTTGGGATGGGGAATATAATATTCTTGAAGAGGGAAGACATGTATTCACGCAGCCTTCTGACAAACATACATCATTACAGCGCAATAAAATAAAGGTTAACCCTTTATGCAGGGGGAATTGACATTCTTGAAGGGCAAAGAACTGAAATTATGTACCCTTCTAGCTAACATACAGTACTGCAGTACAATAATATACATGTCGACACTTTGTGCAGGGGAAATTATTATTCTTGAAGGGCATAGAATTGAAATCATGTAGCCTTCTAGCTAACATACATTACTGCAGCACAATAAAATAAAGATCGACACTTTGTACGGGAACATAAATATTCTTGGAGGGCAAAGAACTGAAATAATGTAGCCTTCTGGTTAACATACATTACTGCAGCACAATGAAATAAAGGTCGACACTTTGAAAATTAATAACTTGAAGGGTATAGAACTGAAATAATGAAGCCTTCTGGCAAACATACAGCACTGCAGCACATACAATAAAGGTCGACATTTGTGCAGGGGGTATTGATATTCTTGAAGGGCAAAGAACTGAAACAATGTAACCTTCCGGCAACCATACAGCACTGCAGCTCAATTAAATAAAGGTCGTCACTTTGTGCAGGGGGAATTAATAGCCTTGAAGGGCGTAGAACTGTATTCATGTGTCCTCCAGCTAACAAACAGCACTACAGCACAACAAAATAAAGGTCGACACTTTGTGAAGGGGAAATTAATATGGTTGAAGAGCATAGAACTGAAATCATATAGCCTTCTATCTAACATACATAACTGCAGCACAATAAAATGAAGGCCGACACTTAATACAAGAAAATAAATATTCTTGGAGGGCAAAGAACTGAAATCATGTAGCCTCCTGGCTAACATATAGCACTGCAGTTCCATACAATAAAGGTCGACACTTTGTGCAGGGGGTATTAATATTCTTGAAGGACATACAACTGAAATAATGAACTGAAATAATGTAGCCTTCTAGCTAACATACATTACTGCAGCACAATAAAATAAAGGTCGACATTTTGTACAGGAAAACTTAATATTCTTGGAAGACAAAGAACTGAAATCATGAAGCCATCCTGCTAACATACAGCACTGCAGCACAATACACAATAAAGGTCGATACTTTGTGCAGGGGAAATCAATATTCTTGAAGAGCATAAAACTGAAAAATGTAGCTTTCTAGCTTACGAACAGTACTGCAGCACAATAAATTGAAGGTCGACACTTTGTGCAGGTAAAATTAATATTCTTGAAGGACGTAGAACTGTATTCATGTAGCCTTCCAGCTAACCCACAGCACTTTGTGAAGGGGAAATTAATATTCTTGAAGGGCATGGATCTGAAACCTTGTAGCCTTCTAGCTAACATACATTACTGCAGCACAATAAAATAAAGGACGTCACTTTGGGAAGGGGAAAATAATATCCTTGAAGAGCGTACAACTGTATTTATGCAGCCTTCTTGCAAACATACAGCACTACAGCGCAAAAAAAAGATACTACACTTTTGTGCAGGGGGAATTGACATTCTTAAAGGGCATAGAACTGAAATCGTGCAGCCTTCTAGCTAACATACATTACTGCAGCACAATGAAATAAATGTCGACACTTTTTACAGGAAAACTAATATTCTTGGAGGGCATAGAACTGAAATCATGTAGCCTTCTAGCTAACATACAGTACTGCAGCTTAATAAATTGAAGGTCGACATTTTGTGCAGAGGAAATTAATATTCTTGAAGGGCGTAGAACTGTATTCATGTAGCCTTCCAGCTAAGACATAGCCAATAAAATAAAGGTCGACACTTTGTGCAGGATGAAATGACATTCATGAAGGGCAAAGAACAGAAATCATGTACCCTTCTAGATGCCATACAGTATTGCAGTACAATAAAATACCTGTCGACACTTTGTGCAGGGGAAATTAATATTCTTGGAAGGCATAGAACTGAAATCATGTAGCCTTCTAGCTAACATACATTACTGCAGTACAATTAAAGAAAGGTCGATAATTTGTGCAGTGGAAATAAATATTCTTGAAGAGAATAAAACTGAAAAATGTAGCCTTCTAGCTAACATACAGTACTGCAGCACAATAAATTGAAGATCGAGACTTTATGCAGGTGAAATTAATAATCTTGAAGGGCGTAGAACTGTCTTCATGTAGCCTTCCAGTACAGCACAATAAAATAAAGGTCGACACTTTGTGAAGGGGAAATTAATTGTCTTCCACGGCATAGAACTGCAATCGTGCAGCAATCTAGACAACATACAGTACTGCAGCACAATAAAATAAAGGTCAACACTTTGTGACGGGGAAATTAATATTCTTGAAGGGCGTAGAACTGTATTCATGCAGACTTCTGGCAAACTTACAGCACTACAGCGCAATAAAATAAAGGTTAACTCTTTGTGCAGGGGGAATAAACATTTTTGAAGGGCAAATAACTGAAATCATGTACCCTTCTAGGTAACATACATTACTGCAGCACACTAAAATAAAGATCGACACTTTTATACAGGAAAATGAATGTTCTTGGTGGGCATAGAACTGAAATCATGCACCTTCTGGCTAACATACAGCACTGCAGCACAATACAATAAATGTCGACACTTTGTGCAGGGGGTATTAATATTCTTGAAGGGTATAGAACTGAAATAATGTAGCCTTCCGGCAAACATACATCACTGCAGCACAATAAAATAAAGTTCGACACTTTATGCAGGGAAAAATAAAATTCTTGAAAGGCGTAGAACTGTATTCATGTGGCCTTCCAGCTAACACACAACACTACAGCACAATAAAATAAAGGTCGACATTTTGTGAAGGGGAAATTAATATTCTTGAAGGGCATAGAACTGAAATCTTGTAGCCTTCTAGCTAACATACAGTACTGCAGCACAATAAACTAAAGGTCGACACTTTGGGAAGGGGGAATATAATATTCTTGAAGGGCGAAGACATGTATTCATGCAGCCTTCCGGCAAACATACAGCACTACAGCGCAATAAAATAAAGGTTAACACTTTGTGCAGGGGGAATTGACATTCTTGAAGGGCAAAGAACTGAAATCCCGTACCCTTCAACCTAACATACCGTACTGCAGTACAATAATATACATGTCGACACTTTGTGCAGGGGGAAATGACATTCATGAAGGGCAAAGAACAGAAATCATGTACCCTTCTAGATGCCATACAGTATTGCAGTACAATAAAATACCTGTCGACACTTTGTGCAGGGGAAATTAATATTCTTGAAGGACATAGAACAGAAATAATGTAGCCTTCTGGCAAACATACAGCACTGCAGCACAATAAAATAAAGGTCGACACTTTGTGCAGGGGAAAGGAATACTTTGAAGAGCGTAGAACTGTATTCATTTAGCCTTCCAGCTACCACAAAGCACTACAGCACAATAAAATAAAGGTCGACACTTTGTGAAGGGGAAATAAATATTCTTGAAGGGCATAGAACTGAAATCTTGTAGCCTTCTAGCTAACATACAGTACTGCAGCACAACAAAATAAAGGTCGACACTTTGGGAAGGAGAAATTAATATTCTGTATTCATGAAGCCTGCTGCAAACATACAGCACTGCAGCGCAATAAAATAAAGGTAAAATCTTTGTGCAGGAGGAATTGACATTCTTGAAAGGCAAAGAACTGAAATCATGTACCCTTCTAGCTAACATACAGTACTGCAGTACAATAATATACATGTCGACACATTGTGCAGGGGAAATTAATATTCTTGAAGGGCAAAGAATTGAAATTGTGTAGCCTTCTAGCTAACATACATTACTGCAGCACAATAAAATAAAGGTCGACACTTTGTACAGGAACATTATTATTCTTGGAGGGCAAAAAACTGAAATAATGTAGCCTTCTGGTTAACACACATTACTGCAGCACAATAAAATAAAGGTCGACACTTTGAAAATTAATATCTTGAAGGGTATAGAACTTCAGCACAATAAATAAAGGTCGTCACTTTGTGCAGGGGGAATTAATAGCCTTGAAGGGCGTACAACTTTATTCATGTAGCCTTCCAGCTAACACACAGCACTACAGCACAATAAAATAAAGGTCAAAACTTTGTGAAGGGTAAATTAATATTCTTGAAGAGCATACAACTGAAATCATATAGCCTTCTAGCCAACATACATAACTGCAGCACAATAAATGAAGGGCGACACTTATTACAGGAAAATTGATATTCTTGGAGGGCAAAGAACTGAAATCATGTAGCCTTCTGGCTAACATACAGCACTGCAGCACCATACAATAAAGGTCGACACTTTGTGCAGGGGGTATTAATAGTCTTTAAGGGCATAAAACTGAAAAAAATGTAGCCTTCTAGCTAACATACAGTACTGCAGCACAATAAATTGAAGGTCGACACTTTGTGCAGGTGAAATTAATATACTTGAAGGGCGTAGAACTGTATTCATGTAGCCTTCGAGCTAACCCATAGCAATACAGCACAATAAAATAAAGGTCGACACTTTGTGAAGAGGAAACTAATATTCTTGAAGGGCATAGAACTGAAATATTGTTGCCCTCTAGCTACAATACAGTACTGCAGCACAATAAAATAAAGGTCGAAACTTTGTGAAGGGGAAATAAATATTCTTGAAGGGCGTAGAACTGTATTCATGCAGACTTCGGGCAAACATACAGCACTGCAGCGCAATAAAATAAAGGTAACACTTTGTGCAGGGGGCATTAACATTCTTGGAGGACAAAGAACTGAAATCAGGTACCTTTCTAGCTAACATGCAGTACTGCAGTACAATAAAATACATGTCGACAGTTTGTGCAGGGAATATTTATATATTCTTGAAGGGCATAGAACTGAAATCATGTAGCCTTCTAGCTAACATAAATTACTGCAGCAAAATAAAATAAAGGTCGACGCTTTGTACAGGAAAATTAATATTCTTGGAGGGCATAGAATTGAAATAATGTACCCTTCTGGCTAACATATTCTTGAAGGGTATCGAACTGAAAACGCGTAGCCTTCTGGCAAACATACAGCACTGCAGCACAATAAAATAAAGGTCGACACTTTGTGCAGGGGAAATTAAAATTCTTGAAGGGCGTAGAACTGTATCCATGTGGCCACCCAGCTAACACACAGCACAATAAAATAAAGATCGACAATTTGTGAAGGGGAAATTAATATTGTTGAAGGGCATAGATCTGAAATCATGTAGCCTTCTAGCTAACATACATTACTGCAGCACAATGAAATAAATGTCGACACCTTGTACAGGAAAACTAATATTCTTGGCGGGCATAGAAATGAAATCCTGTAGCCTGCTAGTTAACATACAGTACTGCAGCATAATAAATAGAAGGTCGACATTTTGTGCAGGGGAAATCAATATTTTTGAAGGGCGTAGAACTGTATTCATGTAGCATTCCAAGTAACACATAGCCAATAAAATAAAGGTCGACACTTTGTGCAGGGGGAATTGACATTCATGAAAGGCAAAGAACAGAAATAATATACCCTTCTAGCTAGCATACTGTACTGCAGTACTATAAAATTCCTGTCGACACTTTGTGCAGGGGAAATTAATATTCTTGAAGGGCATAGTACTGAAATCATGTAGCATTCTAGCTAACATACATTACTGCAGCACAATTAAATAAAGGTCTTTATGTTGTGCAATGGAAATAAATATTCTTGAAGGGAATAAAACTGAAAAAATGAGCCTTCTAGCTGACATACAGTACTGCAGCACAATAAATTGAAGATCGAGACTTTATGCAGGTGAAATTAATAATCTTGAAGAGCGTAGAACTGTATTCATGTAGCCTTCTAGTACAGCACAATAAAATAAAGGTCGACACTTGGTGAAGGGGAAATTAATTTTCTTCCACGGCATAGAACTGCAATCTTGTAGCCATCTAGACAACATAGAGTACTGCAGCACAATAAAATAAAGGTCAACACTTTGTGATGGGGAAAATAATATTCTTGAAGGGCGTACATGCAGCCTTCTGGCAAACATACAGCACTACAGCGCAATAGGATAAAGGTTAACACTTTGTGCAGGGGGAATAAACATTTTTGAAGGGCAAATAACTGAAATCATGTACCCTTCTAGCTAACATACAGTACTGCAGTACAATAAAATACATGTCGATACTTTGTGCAGGGGAAATTAATTTTCTTGAAGGGCAGAGAGTTGAAATCATGTAGCCTTCTAACTAACATACATTACTGCAGCACAATAAAATAAAAGATCGACAGTTTGTACAGAAAAATTTATATTCTTGGTGGGCATAGAACTGAAATCATGTACCTTCTGGCTAACCTACAGCACTGCAGCACAAAACAATAAATGTCGACACTTTGTGCAGGGGGTATTAATATTCTTGAAGGGTATAGAACTGAAATAATGTAGCCTTCTGGCAAACATACAGCACTGCAGCACAATAAAATAAAGGTCGACACTTTATGCAGGGAAAAATAAAATTATTGAAGGGCGTAGAACTGTATTCATGTGGCCTTCCAGCTAACACACAGCACTACAGCACAATAAAATAAAGGGCGACATTTTGTGAAGGGGAAATTAATATTCTTGAGGGGCATAGAACTGAAATCTTGTAGCCTTCTAGCTAAAATACAGTACTGCAGCACAATAAACTAAAGGTCGACACCTTGGGAAGGGGAATATAATATTCTTGAAGGGCGAAGACATGTATTCATGCAGCCTACTGGCAAACATACAGCACTACAGCGCAATAAAATAAAGGTTAACACTTTGTGCAGGGGGAATTGACATTCTTGAAGGGCAAAGAACTGAACTCACGTACCCTTCAACCTAACATACCGTACTGCAGTACAATAATATACATGTCGATACTTTGTGCATGGGAAATTAATATTCTTGAAGGACATAGAACTGAAATAATGTAACCTTCTGGCAAACATACAGCACTGTCGCACAATAAAATAATGGTCGACACTTTGTGCAGGGGAAAGTAATTTTCTTGAAGAGCGTAGAAGTGTATTCATGTAGTCTTACAGATATCGCAAAGCACAACAGCACAATAAAATAAAGGTCGACACTTTGTGAAGGGGAAATAAATATTCCTGAAGGGCATAAAACTGAAATCTTGTAGCCTTCTAGCTTACATACAGTACTGCAGCACAACAAAATAAAGGTCGACACTTTGGGAAGGGGAAATTAATATTCAGTATTCATGCAGCCTCCTGCAAACATACAGCACTGCAGCGCAATAAAATAAAGGAAAAAACTTTGTGCAGGGGGAATTGACATTCTTGAAAGGCAAAGAACTGAACTCATGTACCCTTCTAGCTAACATACAGTACTGCAGTACAATAATATACATGTCGACATTTTTTGCAGGGGAAATTAATATTCTTGAAGGGCAATGAATTGAAATCATGTAGCTTCTAGCTTACATACATTACTGCAGCACAATAAAATAAAGGTCAACACTTTGTACGGGAACATAAATATTCTTGGAGGGCAAAGAACTGAACTAATGTAGCCTTCTGGTTAACATACATTACTGCAGCACAATAAAATAAATGTCGACACTTTGAAAATTAATATCTTGAAGGGTATAGAACTGAAATAATGTTGTCTTCTGGCAAACATACAGCACTGCAGCACAATACAATAAAGGTCGACATTTGCTCAGGGGGTATTGATATTCTTGAAGGGCACAGAACTGAAACAATGTAACCTTCCGGCAACCATACAGCACTGCAGCACAATAAAATAAAGGTCGTCACTTTGTGCAGGGGAAATTAATAGCCTTGAAGGGCGTAGAACTGTTTTCATGTAGCCTTCCAGCTAACACACAGCACTACAGCACAATAAAATAAAGGTCAACACTTTGTTAAGGGTAAATTAATATTCTTAAAGAGCATACAACTGAAATTATATAGCCTTCTAGCTAACATACATAACTGCAGCACAATAAAATAAAGGTCGACACTTAATACAGAAAAATGATATTCTTGGAGGGCAAAGAACTTAAATCATGTAGCCTTCTGGATAACATACAGCACTCCAGCACCGTACAATAAAGGTCGACACTTTGTGCAGGGGGTATTTATATTCTTGAAGGACATAGAACTGTAATAATGAACTGAAATAATGTAGCCTTCTAGCTAACATACATTACTGCAGCACAATAAAATAAAGGTCGACACTTTGTACAGGAAAATTAATATTCTTGAAAAGCAAAGAACTGAAATCATGTAGCCATATGGCAAACATACAACACTGCAGCACAATACTCAATAAAGTTCGATACTTTTGCAGGGGAAATCAATATTCTTGAAGGGCATAAAACTGAAAAATGTAGCCTTCTAGCTAACATACAGTACTGCAGCACAATAAATTGAAGGTTGACACTTTGTGCAGGTGAAATTAATATTCTTGATGGGCGTAGAACTGTATTCATGTAGCCTTCCAGCTAACACACAGCAATACAGCACAATAAAATAAAGGTCGACACTTTGAAAAGAGGAAATAAATATTCTTGAAGGGCATAGAACTCAAATATTGTAGCCTTCTAATACGATTATGTTTTTCCAGAAAGACGCACCAACCCACCGCACACATCACCACCACCACCTCTCCCAAAAAGAAAAGAAAAAGGACAGACGACTTAGAGAGACCAATTCAATAATGAACACAACGACAAATATCAAATGAGCCCCAAAATGACAAATTAATAACACAGCTAACTAAACCAAAGTAATCAGGAGAAAACATAGCTCGCCGATGGAGGCAGGGGGGGGGGGGGGGGTAAGTTGGATTGCGAGCTTGTACCGTAGTATTATCTAGTAATGGAGCACACAAGGGTAGTCTGAAATCAAAGAACTGAGAGTACTGGTGGGTCGATTTGTCTCTGGGTGTAGTTAGGAAAAATGGGCCTGAGCGGGGACTGTTTCGTTTAACGCTTAAACTCCTTTACTGAAAGCAAACCGTGTAGACAATGATCAGACGCTGCGTTTTTCGGCGCCTGACCCTTAAATTCCTATACTCTAAGCAAACAGTGAAGACCCTGATCAGACGCCGCGTTCTACACTGTTTGCCTAGCCAAACCCATAATTCCAGCCCTTTTACGTAAACACGCTGACCTCACTGCGATAAAATTTTATAAGGTCGAGACTTTGTGCAGGTGAAATTAATATTCTTGAAGGGCGTAGAACTGTATTCACGTAGCCTTCGAGCTAAAACACAGCTGCATAAAATAAAGGTCGATATTTTGTGAAGGGGAAATTAATATTCTTGAAGGGCATAGAACTGAAATCTTGTAGCCATCTAGATAACATAGTGCTGCAGCACAATAAAATAAAGTTCGACACTTTGTGAAGGGGAAATTAATATTCTTGAAGGGCGTAGAACTGTATTCATGCAGCCTTCTGGCAAACAAACAGCACTACAGCGCAATAAAATAAAGGTTAACACTTTGTGCAGGGGGAAGGGCAAATAACTGAAATAATGTACCCTTCTAGCTAACATACAGTACTGCAGTGCAATAAAATACATGTCGATACTTTGTGCAGGGGAAATTAATATTCTTGAAGGGCATAGAGCTGAAATCATGTAGCTTTCTAACTAACATACATTACTGCAGACAATAAAATAAAAGTCTATAATGTGTACAGGAAAATTAATATTCTTGGAGGGCATAGAACTGAAATCTTGTAGCCTTCGGGCTAACACTGCAGCACAATAAAATAAATGTCCACACTTTGTGCATGGGGTATTAATATTCTTGAAGGGTATCGAACTGAAAACGCGTAGCCTTCTTGCAAACATACAGCACTGCAGCACAATAAAATAAAGGTCCACACTTTATGAAGGGAAAAATAAGTATTGAAGGGCGTAGAACTGTATTCATGTGGCCTTCCAGTTTACACACAGCATTACAGCACAATAAAATAAAGGTCGACATTTTGTGAAGGGAAAATTAATATTCTTGAATGGCATAGAACTGAAATCTTGTAGCCTTCTAGCTAACATACAGTACTGCAGCACAATAAAATAAATGTCGACACTTTGGGAAGGGGAATATAATATTCTTAAAGGGCGAAGACCTGTATTCATGCAGCCTTCTGGCAAACATACAGCACTGCAGCGCAATAAAATAAAGGTAAACACTTTTTGCATGGGAAATTGACATTCTTGAAGGGCATGTACCCTTCAAGCTAACATACAGTACTGCAGTACAATAATATACATGTCGTCACTTTGTGCAGGGGAAATTAATATTCTTGAAGGGCATAGAACTGAATTAATGTAGCCTTGTGGCAAACATACAGCACTGCAGCACAATAAAATAAAGGTCGACACTTTGTGCAGGAGAAAGTAATATTCTGTAACTATGCAGCCTTCTGCAAACATACAGCACTGCAGCGCAATAAAATAAAGGTAAACACTTTATGCTGGGGGAATTGACATTCTTGAAAGGCAAAGAACTGATATCGTATACCCTTCTAGCGAACATACAGTACTGTAGTACAGTATTATACATGTCGACACTTTGGGCAGGGGAAATTAATATTCTTGAAGGGCGTTGAATTGAAATCATGTAGCCTTCTAGCTAACATACATTACTGCAGCACAATAAAATAAAGGTCGACACTTTGTACAGGAAAATTATTATTCTTGGAGGGCAAAGAACTGAAATGATGTAGCCTTCTGGCTAACATACATTACTGCAGCACAATAAAATAAAGGTCGACACTTTGTACAGGAAAATTGATACCTTGAATGGTATAGAACTGAAATAATGTAGCCTTCGGGCAAACATACAGCAAAGCAGCACAATAAAATAAAGGTCGACACGTTGTGAAGGGGAATTAATATTCTTGAAGGGCGTAGAACTGTATTCAGGTAGCCTTCCAGCTAAACCACAGCACTACAGCTCAATAAAATAAAGGTCGACACTTTGTGAAGGTGAAAGTAATATTCTTGAAGTGCGTAGAACTGTATTCAGGTAGCCTTCCAGCTCAAACACTGCACTACAGCACAATGCAATAAAGGTCGACAGTTTGTACAAGACAATTAATATTCTTGAAGGGCAAAGAACTGAAATCATGTAGCCTTCTGGCTAACATACAGAACTGCAGCACAATACAATAAAGATCGATACTTTGTGCAGGGGGTATTAATATTCTTGAAGGGCATAGACAAGAAATTATGTAGCCTTCTGACAAACATACAGCACTGCCTCACAATAAAATAAAGGTCGACACTTTATGCAGGGGAAATTAATATTCTTGAAGGGCCTACAACTGTATGCAGGTAGCCTTCCAGCTAAAACACAACACTACAGCACAATTAAATAAAGGTCGACACTTTGTGAAGGTCAAATTAATATACTTGAAGGGCATAGAACTGAAATCTTGTAGCCTTCTAGCTAACATACAGTACTGCAGCACAATAAAGCACTTTGTGACGGAGAAATTATTATTCTTGAAGGGCGTAGAACTTTATTCATGCAGCCTTCTGGCAAACATTCAGCACTGCAGCGCAATTAAATAAATGTAAACACTTTGTGCAGGTGGAATTTACATTCTTGAAGGACAAGGCTCTGAAATAATGTACCCTTCTACCTAACGTACAGTACTACAGTACAATAAATTACATGTCGACACTTTGTGCAGGGGAAATTGATATTCTTGAAGGGCATAGATAAGAAATAATGAAGCCTTCTAGATAACATACATTACTGCAGCACAATAAAATATAGGTTGACAATTTGTACAGGAAATTTAATATTCTTAGAGGGCATAGAACTGAAAGCATGTAGCCTTCTGAATTACATACAGCTGTGCAGCACAATAAAATAAAGGTCGACACTTTGTGCTGGGGGTATTAATATTTTAGAAGGGCATAGAACTGAAATAATTTAGCCTTCTGGCATACATACAGCACCGCAGCACAATAAAATAAAGATCGACACTTTGTGCAAGGGAAATTAATATTATTGAAGGGCGTAGAACTGTATTCATGTAGCCTTCAAGCTAACACACAGAACTGCAGAACAATAAAGTAAACGTCGGCACTTTGTAAAGGGGAATTTAATAATCTTGAAGGGCATAGAACTGAAATCATGCAGCCTTCTAACTAACATACATTACTGCAGCACAATAAAATAAAGGTCGACACTTTGTGAAGGGGAAATTAATATTCTTGAAGGGCGTAGAACTGTATTGATGCATACTTCTGGCTAACATACAGCACTACAGAGCAATACAATAAAGGTTAACACTTTGTGCAGGGGAACTAAACATTTTTGAAGGGCAAATAACTGAAATCATGTACCCTTCTAGCTAACATACAGTACTGCAGTACAATAAAATACATGTCGATACTTTGTTCAGGGGAAATTAATATTCTTGAAGGGCACAGAGCTGAAATCACGTAGCCCTCTAACTAACATACATTACTGCGGCCCAATAAAATAAAGGTCGATACTTTGTACAGGAAAATTAATATTCTTGGAGGGCATAGAACTGAAATCTTGTAGCCAATCGTGCAGCCTTCTGGCAAACATACAGCACTGCAGCACATTAAAATAAAGGTCGACACTTTATGCAGGGAAAAATAAAATTCTTGAAGGGCGTCGAACTGTATTCATGTGGCCTTCCAGCTAACACACAGCAATACAGCACAATAAAATGCAGGTCGACATTTTGTGAAGGGGAAATTAATATTCTTGAAGGGCATAGAACTGAAATCTTGTAGCCTTCTAGCTAACATACAGTACTGCAGCACAATAAAATAAAGGTCGACACTTTGGAAAGGGGAATATAATCTTGAAGGGCGAAGACCGGTATTCATGCAGCCTTCTGGCAAACATACAACAATGCGCAATAAAATAAAAGTAAACACTTTTTACAGGGGGAATTAACATTCTTGCAGGGCAAATAACTGAAATCAAATACCCTTCTAGCTAAGATACTGTACTGCAGTACAATGAAATGAATGTCGACACTTTGTGCAGGGGAAATTAATATTCTTGAAAGGCATAGCACTGAAATCATGTAGCCTTCTAGCTAACATACATTACTGCAGCACAATAAAATAAAGGTCGACATTTTGTACAGAAATATTAATATTCTTGGAGTGCATAGAACTGAAATTATGTAGCATTCTGGCTAACATACATTACTGCAGCACAATAAAATAAAGGTCGACACTTTGTACAGGAAAATTAATATTCTTGGAGGGCAAAGAACTGAAATCATGTAGCCATTTGGCTAATATACAGCACTGCAGCACAATACACATAAAGGTCGACACTTTGTGAAGGGGAAATGAATATTCTTGAAGGACAAAGAACTGAAATCTTGTAGCCTTCCGTTCCAAGGCAGTTCTTCTGTGACGGTTTATTTGTGTTCTTGTTTGTTACCTACTTCTTCTGTGGCGGTTTATTTATGTTGTTGTTTGTTACTTACTGTGTGTATCACTTGTGTCTTTTTATTTTGAATGGCCATTTGGCCATTTTGTGGGAAAGTAACTGTTCTTATAGCCTTCCTTTATTTAGGTTTCCATTATGGTCTGGTCGCTTCATGTTTGTGTTTCTTTCCCTTTGGTGTCTTTGATGGGTGGAGTAAGTTAATTTTATCGATTCCTGATCTTTGTTTTACTTCTACTTTTTCTAGCTAACATACAGTCCTGCAACACAATAAAATAAAGGCCGACACTTTGGGAAGGGGAAATTAATATTCTTGAAGGGCCTAGAACTGTATTCATGCAGCCTTCTGGCAAACATACAGCACTTTGCGTCGGGGGAATAAACATTCTTGAAGGGCAAAGAACTGAAATAATGTACCCTTCTAGCTAACATACAGTACAATAAAATACATGTCGACACTTTGTACAGGTGAAATTAATATTCTCGAAGGGCATAGCACTGAAATAATGTAGACTTCTGGCTAACATACAGCACTGCAGCACAATAAAACTAGAAATGCGTCCAGAGGACACGGATGCCCCCGCCCGAAAATATCTCTATGTTCGTATTCATCCATAGAAAGTTATTGACAGTGTTTAAGTTTTGGACCCTTTTTATGCCATTTGACCTCCAAGTATGACCTTGGAGGTACGGATCTGGGTTTGCACGTGACACATTGTCTCATGATGGTTAACATTTCTTCAAAATAATTTCAAAATCCATCCAAAAATAAGTAAGTTATTGGCTGGGTTTAAGTTTCGGACCCTTTTTTTACCTTTGACCTCCAAGTATGACCTTGACCTTGGAGGTACCGACCTGGATTTTGCATGTGACACATCGACTCATGATGGTTAACATTTCTCAAAAGTAAATTCAAAATCCATCCAGAAATAAGAAAGTTATTGACTGCGTTTAAGTTTCGGACCCTTTTTTTGACCTTTGACCTCTAAGTATGGCCTTGACCTTGGAGGTACGGACCTGGGTTTTGCACGTGACACGTCGTCTCATGATGGTTAACATTTCTGCCAAGTAATTTTAAAATCCATCAAGAAATTAGGAAGTTATTGACTGCGTTTAAGTTTCGGACGCACGGACGGACGCACGGACGGACGAACGGACGGACGGACAGGGGCAGCGCTATATGCCCTTTCCACCATTCTTCGAATGGCGGGGGGCATAATAAAAGTCGACATTTTGCGCAGGGGGAATAAATATTCTTGAAGGGAATTTAACTTAAATCATGTAGCCTTCTAGCAAACATACAGCACTGCAGCACAATAAAATAAAGGTCGACTCTTTGTGAAGGGGAAATAAATATTCTTGAAGGGCATAGAAATGAAATAATGTAATCTTCTAGCTACAACAAAGTGCTGCAGCACAATAAAAAAGGTCGACACTTTGTGCGGGGAAAATCAATACTTTTGAGGGACATATAACTGAAATCTTGTAGCCGGCTAGCTAACATACAGTACTAAGCACCAAGAAATAAAGGTGTTAATTTTGTGCCGGTGAAATTAAAATTCTTGAAGAGCATAGGACTGAAATAATGTCACCTTCTGCGTTACATGCAGCACAATAAAATAAAGGTCGACATTTTGCGCAGGGGCAATTAATATTCTTGAAGTGCATAGAACTGAAATCAAGTAGCTTTCTAGCTAACATTCAGTACTGCTGCACAATAAAATAAAGGTCGACACTTTGTGCATGGGAATTTAATATTATTGAACGACAAACAACTGATATCATGTAGCCTTGTAGCTAACACAGCATTGCAGCACAATTAAATAAAGGTCGACACTTTGTGCAGGGCTAATTAATATTCTTGAAGGGCATAGAACTGAAATCGTGTAGCCTTCAAGCTAACATACAGTACTGCAGCACAATAAAATTAAGGTCGATAATTTGTGCAGTGGTAATAAATATTCTTGAAGGGAATAAAACTGAAAAAAAATGTAGCCTTCTAGCTAGCATACAGTTCTGCAGCACAATAAATTGAAGATCGAGACTTTGTGCAGGTGAAATTAATAATCTTGAAGGGCGTAGAACTGTATTTATGTAGCCTTCCAGTACAGCACAATAAGATAAAGGTCGACACTTTGTGAAGGAGAAATTAATTTTCTTCAAGGGCATAGAACTGCAATCTTGTAGCCATCTAGACAACATACAGTACTGCAGCACAATAAAACGAAGGTCAACACTTTGTGAACGGGATATTAATATTCTTGAAGGGCGTAGAACTGTATACATGCAGCCTTCTGGCAAGCATACAGCACTACAGCGCAATAGAATAAAGGTTAACACTTTGTGCAGGGGGAATAAACATTTTTGAAGGGCAAATAACTGAAATCATGTACCTTTCTAGCTAACATACAGTACTGCAGTACAATAAAATATATGTCGATACTTTGTGCAGGGGAAATTAATATTCTTGAAGGGCATAGAATTGAAATCATGTAGCCTTCTAGCTAACATACATTACTGCAGCACAATAAAATAAAGGTCGACACTTTGTACGGGAACATAAATATTCTTGGAGGGCAAAGAACTGATATAATGTAGCCTTCTGGTTAACATACATTACTACAGCACAATGAAATAAAGCTCGACACTTTGAAAATTAATATCTTGAAGGGTATAGAACTGAAATAATGAAGCCTTCTGGCAAACATACAGCACTGCAGCACAATACAATAAAGGTCGACATTTGTGCAGGGGGTATTGATATTCTTGAAGGGCAAAGAACTGAAACAATGTAACCTTCCGGCAACCATACAGCACTGCAGCACAATTAAATAAAGGTCGTCACTTTGTGCAGGGGGAATTAATAGCCTTGAAGGGCGTAGAACTGTATTCATGTGTCCTCCGTCTAACAAACAGCACTACAGCACAACAAAATAAAGGTCGACACTTTGTGAAGGGGAAATTAATATGGTTGAAGAGCATAGAACTGAAATCATATAGCCTTCTAGTTAACATACATAACTGCAGCACAATAAAATGAAGACCGACACTTAATACAAGAAAATTAATATTCTTGGAGGGCACAGAACTGAAATCATGTAGCCTCCTGGCTAACATATAGCACTGCAGTTCCATACAATAAAGATCGACACTTTGTGCATGGGGTATTAATATTCTTGAAGGACATAGAACTGAAATAATGAACTGAAATAAAGTAGCCTTCTAGCTATCATACATTACTGCAGCACAATAAAATAAAGGTCGACATTTTGTACAGGAAAAAATAATATTCTTGGAAGAAAAAGAACTGAAATCATGAAGCCATCCTGCTAACATACAGCACTGCAGCACAATACACAATAAAGGTCGATACTTTTTGCAGGGGAAATCAATATTCTTGAAGGACATAAAACTGAAAAATGTAGCTTTCTAGCTAACATACAGTACTGCAGCACAATAAATTGAAGGTCGACACTTTGTGCAGGTAAAATTAATATTCTTGAAGGACGTAGAACTGTATTCATGTAGCCTTCCAGCTAACCCACAGCACTTTGTGAAGGGGAAATTAATATTCTTGAAGGGCATGGATCTGAAACCTTGTAGCCTTCTAGCTAACATACATTACTGCAGCACAATAAAATAAAGGACGTCACTTTGGGAAGGGGAAAACAATATCCTTGAAGAGCGTAGAACTGTATTTATGCAGCCTTCTGGCAAACATACAGCACTACAGCGCAAAAAAAAAAGATTCTACACTTTTGTGCAGGGGGAATTGACATTCTTAAAGGGCATAGAACTGAAATCATGTAGCCTTCTAGCTAACATACATTACTGCAGCACAATGAAATAAATGTCGACACTTTGTACAGGAAAACTAATATTCTTGGAGGGCATAGAACTGAAATCATGTAGCCTTCTAGCTTACATACAGTACTGCAGCATAATAAATTGCAGGTCGACATTTTGTGCAGGGGAAATTAATATTCTTGAAGGGCGTAGAACTGTATTCATGTAGCCTTCCAGCTAAGACATAGCCAATAAAATAAAGGTCGACACTTTGTGCAGAGGGAAATGACATTCATGAATGGCAAAGAACAGAAATCATGTACCCTTCAACCTAACATACAGTACTTTAGTACAATAATATACATGTCATCACTTTGTGCAGGGGAAATTAATATTCTTGAAGGACATAGAACTGAAATAAAGTAACCTTCTGGCAAACATACAGCACTGCAGCACAATAAAATAAAGGTCGACACTTTGTGCAGGGGAAAGGAATACTTTGAAGAGCGTAGAACTGTATTCATGTAGCCTTCCAGCTATCACAAAGCACTACAGGACAATGAAATAAATGCCATACAGTATTGCAGTACAATAAAATACCTTTCGACACTTTGTGCAAGGGAAATTAATATTCTTGAAGGGCATAGAACTGAAATCATGTAGCCTTCTAGCTAACATACATTACTGCAGCACAATTAAAGAAAGGTCGATAATTTGTACAGTGGAAATAAATATTCTTGAAGGGAATAAAACTGAAAAATGTAGCCTTCTAGCTAACATACAGTACTGCAGCACAATAAATTGAAGATCGAGACTTTATGCAGGTGAAATTAATAATCTTGAAGGGCGTAGAACTGTATTCATGTAGCCTTCCAGTACAGCACAATAAAATAAAATAAAGGTCGACACTTTGTGAAGGGGAAATTAATTGTCTTCCACGGCATAGAACTGCAATCTTGTAGCCATCTAGACAACATACAGTACTGCAGCACAATAAAATAAAAGTCAACACTTTGTGACGGGGAAATTAATATTCTTGAAGGGCTTAGAACTGTATTCATGCAGCCTTCTGGCAAACATACAGCACTACAGCTCAATAAAATAAAGGTTAACTCTTTGTGCAGGGGGAATAAACATTTTTGAAGGGCAAATAACTGAAATCATGTACCCTTCTAGGTAACATACAGTACTGCAGTACAATAAAATACATATCGATACTTTGTGCAGGGGAAATTAATATTCTTGAAGGGCATAGAGTTGAAATCATGTAGCCTTCTAACTAACATACATTACTGCAGCACAATAAAATAAAGATCGACACTTTTATACAGGAAAATGAATGTTCTTGGTGGGCATAGAACTGAAATCATGCACCTTCTGGCTAACATACAGCACTGCAGCACAATACAATAAATGTCGACACTTTGTGCAGGGGGTATTAGTATTCTTGAAGGGTATAGAACTGAAATAATGTAGCCTTCTGGCAAACATACATCACTGAAGCACAATAAAATAAAGTTCGACCTTTTATGCAGGGAAAAATTAAATTTTTGAAAGGCGTAGAACTGTATTCATGTGGCCTTCCAGCTAACACACAACACTACAGCACAATAAAATAAAGGTCGACATTTTGTGAAGGGGAAAATAATATTCTTGAAGGGCATTGAACTAAAATCTTGTAGCCTTCTGGCTAACATACAGTACTGCAGCACAATAAACTAAAGGTCGACACTTTGGGAAGGGGAATATAATATTCTTGAAGGGCGAAGACATGTATTCATGCATCCTTCCCGCAAACATACAACACTACAGCGCAATAAAATAAAGGTTAACACTTTGTGCAGGGGGAATTGACATTCTTGAAGGGCAAAGAACTGAAATCACGTACCCTTCAACCTAACATACAGTACTTTAGTACAATAATATACATGTCATCACTTTGTGCAGGGGAAATTAATATTCTTGAAGGACATAGAACTGAAATAAAGTAACCTTCTGGCAAACATACAGCACTGCAGCACAATAAAATAAAGGTCGACACTTTGTGCAGGGGAAAGGAATACTTTGACGAGCGTAGAACTGTATTCATGTAGCCTTCCAGCTATCACAAAGCACTACAGGACAATGAAATAAAGGTCGACACTTTGTGAAGGGGAAATACATATTCTTGAAGGGCATAGAACTGAAATCTTGTAGCCTTCTAACTAACATACAGTACTGCAGCACAACAAAATAAAGGTCGACACTTTGGGAAGGAGGAATTAATATTCTGTATTCATGCAGCCTGCTGCAAACATACAGCACTGCAGCGCAATAAAATAAAGGTAAAATCTTTGTGCAGGGGGAATTGACATTCTTGAAAGGCAAATAACTGAAATCATGTACCCTTCTAGCTAACATACAGTACTGCAGTACAATAATATACATGTCGACACATTGTGCAGGGAGATTAATATTCTTGAAGGGCAAAGAATTGAAATCATGTAGCCTTCTAACTAACATACATTACTGCAGCACAATAAAATGAAGGTTGACACTTTGTACAGGAACATTAATATTCTTGGAGGGCAAAGAACTGAAATAATGTAGCCTTCTGGTTAACACACATTACTGCAGCACAATAAAATAAAGGTCGACACTTTGAAAATTAATATCTTGAAGGGTATAGAACTGAAATAATGTAGCCTTCTGGCAAACATACAGCACTGCAGCACAATACAATAAAGGTCGACATTTGTGCAGGGGGTATTGATATTCTTTAAGGGCACAGAACTGAAACAGTGTAACCTTCCGGCAACCATACAGTACTGCAGCACAATAAATCAAGGTCGTCACTTGTGCAGGGGAAATTAATAGGGCGTATAACTGTATTCATGTAGCCTTCCAGATAACACACAGCACTACAGAACAATAAAATAAAGGTCAACACTTTGTGAAGGGGAAATTTATATTCTTGAAGAGCATAGAACTGAAATCATATAGCCTTCTAGCTAACATACATAACTGAAGCACAATAAATGAAGGTCTACACTGAAAATAGGAAAATTGATATTCTTGGAGGGCAAAGAACTGAAATCATGTAGCCTTCTGGCTAACATACAGCACTGCCGCACCATACAATAAAGGTCGACACTTTGTGCAGGGGGTATTAATATTCTTGAAGGACATAGAACTGAAATAATGAACTGAAATAATGTAGCCTTCTAGCTAACATACATTACTGCAGCACAATAAAATGAAGGTCGACACTTTGTACAGGCCAATAAATGTAGCCTTCTAGCTAACATACATTACTGCAGCACAATAAATTGAAGGTCGACACTTTGTGCAGGTGAAATTAATATACTTGAAGGGCGTAGAACTGTATTCATGTAGCCTTCGAGCTAACCCATAGCAATACAGCACAATAAAATAAAGGTCGACACTTTGTGAAGAGGAAACTAATATTCTTGAATGGCATAGAACTGAAATGTTGTTGCCCTCTAGCTACAATACAGTACTGCAGCACAATAAAATAAAGGTCGACACTTTGTGAAGGGGAAATAAATATTCTTGAAGGGCGTAGAACTGTATTCATGCAGCCTTCGGGCAAACATACAGCACTGCAGCGCAATAAAATAAAGGTAACACTTTGTGCAGGGGGCATTAACATTCTTGAAGGACAAAGAACTGAAATCAGGTACCTTTCTAGCTAACATACAGTACTGCAGTACAATAAAATACATGTCGACATTTTGTGCAGGGGAAATTTATATATTCTTGAAGGGCATAGAACTGAAATCATGTAGCCTTCTAGCTAACATACATTACTGCAGCAAAATAAAATAAAGGTCGACACTTTGTACAGGAAAATTAATATTCTTGGAGGGCATAGAACTGAAATAATGTACCCTTCTGGCTAACATATTCTTGAAGGGTATAGAACTGAAATAATGTAGCCTTCTGGCAAACATACAGCACAATAAAATAAAGGTCGACACTTTGTGCAGGGGAAATTAAAATTCTTGAAGGGCGTAGAACTGTATCCATGTGGCCTTCCAGTTAACACACAGCACTACAGCACAATAAAATAAAGGTCGACACTTTGTGAAGGGGAAATTAATATTCTTGAAGGGCATAGATCTGAAACCTTGTAGCCTTCTAGCTAACATACATTACTGCAGGCCAATAAAATAAAGGACGTCACTTTGGGAAGGGGAAAATAATATTCTTGAAGAGCGTAGAACTGTATTTATGCAGCCTTCTGGCAAACATACAGGACTGCAGGGCAATAAAATAAAGAAACTACACTTTATGCAGGGGTTATTGACATTCTTGAAGGGCACGTAACTGAAATCATGTACCCTTCAAGCTAACATACAGTACTGCAGTACAATAATATACATGTCGACACTGTGTGCAGGGGACATTAATATTCTTAAAGGACATAGAACTGAAATCATGTAGCCTTTTAGCTAACATACATTACTGCAGCACAATGAAATAAATGTCGACACCTTGTACAGGAAAACTAATATTCTTGGCGGGCATAGAAATGAAATCATGTAGCCTTCTAGTTAACATACAGTACTGCAGCATAATAAATAGAAGGTCGACATTTTGTGCAGGGGAAATTAATATTCTTGAAGGGCGTATAACTGTATTCATGTAGCCTTCCAAGTAACACATAGCCAATAAAATAAAGGTCGACACTTTGTGCAGGGGGAATTGACATTCATGAAAGGCAAAGAACAGAAATAAGATACCCTTCTAGCTAGCATACAGTACTGCAGTACAATAAAATTCCTGTCGACACTTTGTGCAGGGGAAATTAATATTCTTGAAGGGCATAGTACTGAAATCATGTAGCCTTCTAGCTAACATACATGAGTGCAGCACAATTAAATAAAGGTCGATAATTTGTGCAGTGGAAATAAATATTCTTGAAGGGAATAAAACTGAAAAAATGTAGCCTTCTAGCTAACATACAGTACTGCAGCACAATAAATTGAAGATCGAGACTTTATGCAGGTGAAATTAATAATCTTGAAGAGCGTAGAACTGTATTCATGTAGCCTTCCAGTACAGCACAATAAAATAAAGGTCGACACTTTGTGATGGGGAAATTAATATTCTTGAAGGGCGTACATGCAGCCTTCTGGCAAACATACAGCACTACAGCGCAATAGGATAAAGGTTAACACTTTGTGCAGGGGGGAATAAAAAGTTTAACTGAAATCATGTACCCTTCTAGCTAACATACAGTACTAAAGTACAATAAAATACATGTCGATACTTTGTGCAGGGGAAATAAATTTTCTTGAAGGGCAGAGAGTTGAAATCATGTAGCCTTCTAACTAACATACATTACTGCAGCACAATAAAATAAAAGATCGACACTTTGTACAGGAAAATTAATATTCTTGGTGGGCATAGAACTGAAATAATGTACCTTCTGGCTAACCTACAGCACTGCAGCACAAAACAATAAATGTCGACACTTTGTGCAGGGGGTATTAATATTCTTGAAGGGTATAGAACTGAAATAATGTAGCCTTCTGGCAAACATACAGCACTGCAGCACAATAAAATAAAGGTCGACACTTTATGCAGGGAAAAATAAAATTATTGAAGGGCGTAGAACTGTATTCATGTGGCCTTCCAGCTAACACACAGCACTACAGCACAATAAAATAAAGGGCGACATTTTGTGAAATTAATATTCTTGAAGGGCATTGAACTAAAATCTTGTAGCCTTCTAGCGAACATACAGTACTGCAGCACAATAAACTAAAGGTCGACACCTTGGAAAGGGGAATATAATATTCTTGAAGGGCGAAGACATGTATTCATGCAGCCTACTGGCAAACATACAGCACTACAGCGCAATAAAATAAAGGTTAACACTTTGTGCAGGGGGAATTGACATTCTTGAAGGGCAAAGAACTGAAATCACGTACCCTTCAACCTAACATACAGTACTGCAGTACAATAATATACATGTCGATACTTTGTGCATGGGCAATTAATATTCTTGAAGGACATAGAACTGAAATAATGTAACCTTCTGGCAAACATACAGCACTGCAGCACAATAAAATAAAGGTCGACACGTTGTGCAGGGGAAAGTAATTTTCTTGAAGAGCGTAGAACTGTATTCATGTAGTCTTACAGATATAACAAAGCACTACAGCACAATAAAATAAAGGTCGACACTTTGTGAAGGGGAAATAAATAATCTTGAAGGGCATAAAACTGAAATCTTGTAGCCTTCTAGCTTACATACAGTACTGCAGCACAACAAAATAAAGGTCGACACTTTGGGATTGGAAAATTAATATTCTGTATTCATGCAGCCTCTGCAAACATACAGCACTGCAGCGCAACAAAATAAAGGTAAAAACTTTGTGCGGGGGGAATTGACATTCTTGAAAGGCAAAGAACTGAAAGCATGTACCCTTCTAGCTAACATACAGTACTGCAGTACAATAATATACATGTTGACATTTTATGCAGGGGAAATTAATATTCTTGAAGGGCAAAGAATTGAAATCATGTAGCCTTCTAGCTAAAAATACATTACTGCAGCACAATAAAATAAAGGTCAACACTTTGTACGGGAACATAAATATTCTTGGAGGGCAAAGAACTGAAATAGTGTAGCCTTCTGGTTAACATACATTACTGCAGCACAATAAAATAAAGGTCGACACTTTGAAAATTAATATCTTGAAGGGTATAGAACTGAAATAATGTTGTCTTCTGGCAAACATACAGCACTGCAGCACAATACAATAAAGGTCGACATTTTCGCAGGGGGTATTGATATTCTTGAAGGGCACAGAACTGAAACAATGTAACCTTCCGGCAACCATACAGCACTGCAGCACAATAAAATAAAGGTCGTCACTTTGTGCAGGGGAAATAAATAGCCTTGAAGGGCGTAGAACTGTATTCATGTAGCCTTCCAGCTAACACACAGCACTACAGCACAATAAAATAAAGGTCAACACTTTGTTAAGGGGAAATTAATATTCTTGAAGAGCATAGAACTGAAATTATATAGCCTTCTAGCTAACATACATAACTGCAGCACAATAAAATAAAGGTCGACACTTAATACAGAAAAATGATATTCTTGGAGGGCAAAGAACTTAAATCATGTAGCCTTCTGGCTAACATACAGCACTGCAGCACCATACAATAAAGGTCGACACTTTGTGCAGGGGGTATTTATATTCTTGAAGGACATAGAACTGTTATAATGAACTGAAATAATGTAGCCTTCTAGCTAACATACATTACTGCAGCACAATAAAATAAAGGTCGACACTTTGTACAGGAAAATTAATATTCTTGAAAAGCAAAGAACTGAAATCATGTAGCCATATGGCCAACATACAGCACTGCAGCACAATACACAATAAAGGTCGATACTTTGTGCAGGAGAAATCAGTATTCTTGAAGGGCATAAAACTGAAAAATGTAGCCTTCTAGCTAACATACAGTACTGCAGCACAATAAATTGAAGGTTGACACTTTGTGCAGGTGAAATAAATATTCTTGATGGACGTAGAACTGTATTCATGTAGCCTTCCAGCTAACACACAGCAATACAGCACAATAAAATAAAGGTCGACACTTTGTGAAGAGGAAATAAATATTCTTGAAGGGCATAGAACTCAAATAGTGTAGCCTTCTAGCTAAAATAGAGTACTGCAGCACAATAAAATAAAGGTCGACACTTTGCGAAGGGTAAATACATATTCTTAAAGGGCGTAGAACTGTATTCATGTAGCCATCTGGCAAACATACAGTCACTGCAGCGCAATAAAATAAAGGTAACACTTTGTGCAGGGGGCATTAACATTCTTGAAGGACAAAGAACTGAAATCAGGTACCCTTCTAGCTAACATACAGTACTGCAGTTCAATAAAATACATGTCGACAGTTTGTGCAGGGGAAATTTATATATTCTTGAAGGGCATAGAACTAAAATCATGTAGCTTTCTAGCTAACATACATTACTGCAGCACAATAAAATAAAGGTCGACACTTGTACAGGGAAATTAATATTCTTTGAGGGTATAGAACTGAAGTAATGTACCCTTCTGGCTAACACACAGCACTGCAGCACAATTCAATAAAAGTCGGCACTTTGTGCAGGGTGGATTAATATTCTTGAAGGGTATAGAACTGAAATAATGTAGCCTTCTGGCAAACATACAGCACTAAAACACAATTAAATAGAGGTCGACACTTTGTGCAGGGTAAATTAAAATTCTTAAAGGGCGTAGAACTGTATTCATGTGGCCTTCTTGCTAACACACAGCACTATAGCTCAATGAAATAAAGATCGACACTTTGTGACGGGGAAATTTATATTCTTCAAGGGCATAGATCTGAAACCTTGTAGCCTTCTAGCTAACATACATTACTGCAGCATAATAAAATAAAGGACGTCACTTTAGGAAGGGGAAAATAATATTCTTGAAGAGCGTAGAACTGTATTTATGCAGCCTTCTGGCAAACTACAGCACTGCAGCGCAATAAAAAAAAGATACTACACTTTTATGCAGGGGTAATTGACATTCTTGAAGGGCACGACACTGAAACCATGTACCCTTCAAGCTAACAAACAGTACTGCAGTACAATAATATACATGTCGACACTGTGTGCAGGGGAAATAAATATTCTTAAAGGGCATAGAACTGAAATCCTGTAGCCTTCTAGTTAACATACATTACTGCAGCACAATGAAATAAATGTCGATACTTTGTACAGGAAAACTAATATTCTTGGAGGGCATAGAAATGAAATCATGTAGCCTTCTAGCTAACATACAGTACTGCAGCATAATAAATTGAAGGTCGACATTTTGTGCAGGGGAAATTAATATTCTTGAAGGGCGTAGAACTGTATTCATGTAGCCTTCTGGCAAACACACAGCACTACAGCACAATAAAACTAGAAATGGTGTTTGTAAAACACAATGCCCCCAACCTTTGCTTGTCCTTAGATGGCAAAATATTCAACAAATATTGTTAAAGACTCAAAAACATACAACAAGAATTCCCCCGAAGGCTATGTCGCGCCTGTGGGGGCGCAAAGTCACCAAACCATGAATTCTAGGTCAAGGTTAAACATGGATGCCTGCATAAAAATTTCACTCCTAGTTGCAAGCATGTACCAAGTATCATCAACGAAACTCTTAAAAACAGACTCTTACATCAGGGTGAAAGTTAGGGTTGTCACACTATTTTACAAAGTCAGTGAACCATAAAATGTAGGTCAAGGTTAGAATTGGATACTTGCATTGAAGTTTCAATTCCTAAATGCAAGCTTGTACCAAATACAATTAATGAAGCTCTAATAGATCTTGAGAAATGGACTCTTACATTAGATAGAAAGTCAGGGTGGTCGCAATAATTCACAAAGTCAGTGAACCATGAAATATGGGTAAAAGTCAAATATGGGTGCTTGCGTTGCAGTTGCAATTCCTAGATGCAAGTTTGTACCAATTATAATTTGAAAAGCTTTAAAAGTTTTCGAGAAATGGTGAAAGTCAGGGTGGTCGCAATAATTCAAGAAGTCAGTGAACCATGAAATATAGGTCAATGTCAGATATGGATGCTTGCGTTGAAGTTGCAATGCCGGGATGCAAGTTTGTACCAAGAATGATTAATGAAGCTCTAATAGTTCTCAAGATATGGACTTGCTGACAAGATTTTATTAAAAAAAAAAAGGCATCGCATGCGATACAAATCCCCTCGCACAAGACAACTTCATGTGTGGAAAACACTGAAATGGCAAAAGTCCAACTTGCTTGAGATATTATCATATGCAACATTTGTGTAAAGTTTGTTTAAAAATCCATCCATAAATGTAGGTTCTAGAGTGATGACAATATTTCTCTAAAAATAGTCATAGGGACATTGACTTGAGGCCATGGCCGCGAAGTAGATCTTGCTCAAGATATTATCATAAGCATCTTTTGTGTGAAGTTAGATTAAAATCATAAATGTAGGCGGTAGAGCAATGACAAAGTTTTTCTAAAAATAGCCATAGTGACCTTGACCTTGAGGTCATGACCTTGAAAGTCAAAGCAACTCGAGATATTACCATAAGAAACATTTGTGTGAAGTTCTATTAACATCCATCAATAAATGTAGGCACTAGAGCGATGACAAATCTTTTCTAAAAATAGCCACAATGACCTTGACCTTGAAAGTCGAAATAGTTCGAGATATTGTCATAAGAAACATTTGTGTGAAGTTATACTGAAATCGGTGAAGAAATGTAAGCGCTAGAGCCATGTCAAAGTTTTTCTAAAAATAGCCACAGTGACCTTGACCTTGACAGTCAAATTCAATCGAGGTATTGTCACAAGGAACATTTGTGTGAAGTTATATTGAAATCAGTGAAGAAATGTAGTCGCTAGGGGGATGACAAAGTTTTTCTAAAAATAGCCACAGTGACCTTGATCTTGAAAGTCGAAATCACTTGAGATATTGTCTTAAGGAACATTTGTGTGAAGTTATATTGAAATTGGTGAAGAAATGTAAGCGCTAGAGCATTGACAAAGTTTTTCTAAAAATAGCCACAGTGACCTTGACCTTGAAAGTGGAACTCGCTACAGATATTGTCATAAGGAACATTTGTGTGAATCGATTTTGAAATTGGTGAAAAAATGTAAGCGCTAGAGCAATGAAAAAGTTTTTCGAAAAATAGCCACAGTGACCTTGACCTTGAAAGTCAAACTCTTTCGAGGTATTGTCATAAGGATCATTTGTGTGAAGTTTTATTAAAATCGGTGAAGAAATGTAGGCGCTGGAGCGATGACAAAGTTTTTCTAAAAATAGCCATTGTGACCTTGACATTGAAAGTTGAAATGGCTTGAGATATTGTCATAAGGAACATTTGTGTGAAGTTATATTGAAATCGGTGAAGAAATTTAAGCGCTAGAGCATTGACAAAGTTTTTCTAAAAATAGCCACAGTGACCTTGACCTTGAAAGTGGAACTCCCTAGAGATATTGTCATAAGGAACATTTGTGTGAAGTTATATTGAAATCGGTGAAGAAATGTAGGCGCTAGAGCGATGACAAATTTTTTCTAAAATAGCTACAGTGACCTTGACCTTGAGGTCATGACCCTGAAAGTCGAACAAACTCGAGATATTGTCATAAGGAACATTTGTGTGAAGTTATATTGAAATCAGTGAAGAAATGTAGGCGCTAGAGCAATGACAAAGTTTTTCTAAAAATAGCCACAGTGACCTTGACCTTGAGGTTATGACCTTGAAAGTCGACCTCGCTCAAGATATTGTCATAAGGCACATTTGTGTGAAGTTATATTAAAATCAGTGAAGAAATGTAGGCGCTGGAGTGATGACAAAGTTTTTCTTAAAATAGCCACAGTGACCTTGACCTTGAGGTCATGACCTTGAAAGTCAATCTCGCTGAGATATTGTCATAAGAAACATTTGTGTGAAGTTATATTGAAATTGGTGAAGAAATGTAGGCGCTAGAGCGATGACAAAGTTTTTCTAAAAATAGCCACAGTGACCTTGACCTTGAGGTCATGACTTTGAAGTCGAACTCGCTCAAGATTTTTTTATAAGGAACATTTGTGTGAAGTTATATTGAAATTGGTGAAGAAATGTAGGCGCTAGAGCGATAACAAAGTTTTTCTAAAAATAGCCACAGTGACCTTGACCTTGAGGTTATGACCTTGAAAGTCGACCTCACTCAAGATATTGTCATAAGGCACATTTGTGTGAAGTTATATTAAAATCAGTGAAGAAATGTAGGCGCTAGAGTGATGACAAAGTTTTTCTTAAAATAGCAACAGTGACCTTGACCTTGAGGTCATGACCTTGAAAGTCAAACTCGCTGAGATATTGTCATAAGAAACATTTGTGTGAAGTTATATTGAAATTGGTGAAGAAATGTAGGCGCTAGAGCGATGACAAAGTTTTTCTAAAAATAGCCACAGTGACCTTGACCTTGAGGTCATGACTTTGAAGTCGAACTCGCTCAAGATTTTTTATAAGGAACATTTGTGTGAAGTTATATTGAAATTGGTGAAGAAATGTAGGCGCTAGAGCGATGACAAAGTTTTTCTAAAAATAGCCACAGTGACCTTGACCTTGAGGTCATGACCTTGAAAGTCGAACTCGCTCGAGATTTTTTTATAAGAAACATTTGTGTGAAGTTATATTGAAATTGGTGAAAAAATGTAGGCGCTAGAACTTTGACAAAGTTTTTCACAAATTACCAAAATGACAAAGGGCCATAACTCACAAAGTATTTTTCGGAATTTTGTCATAAGTTAATCAGTTCATCTACTCATAACCACCAATCTATTCACCAACTTTCAAGTAAGCGGTTAACCAGTACAGTGCACATTCTTTCGCCAGAAACTGACAACTGCCCTTCTTGAATCAGCGGAAGGGAGAGAATGACCGTAGAAAAGATTTCATGATCAATCTCCACGAAAGAATGTGGCCGACCCCGGCGGGAGTCGAACCCGCGTCCTCCTGATCACCAGTCAGACGCGCATCCGACTGAGCCAACAAGGCCGGCATTACCAAAATGACAAGGGGCCATAACTCACAAAGTGTTTTGGGGAATTTTGTCAAAAGTTAATCAGTTCATCTACTCATCACCACCAATATAATCACCAACGTTCAAGGCTCTAGCTCCAATAGTTTTTGAGATATCTTGCTGACAAGATTTTATTAAAAAAATTTCAAAGGGCAATAACTCTTAAAAGGGGCATAATCCGAACGAGGAATAAAAATACGCGTCAGCTAATTTTCCATGAGGAATCCATATATGAAATTTCAAAACCCTAGCATACACGGTTCTAAAGATATGCTATGCATCACTTTTAGCATACATTACAATGGGCACAAATTACCAAAATGACAAAGGGCCATAACTCACAAAGTATTTTTCGGAATTTCGTCAAAAGTTAATCAGTTCATCTACTCATCACCACCAACATATTCACCAACTTTCAAGGCTCTAGCTCCAATAGTTTTTGAGATATCTTGCTGACAAAATTTTATTAAAAAAATTTCAAAGGGCAATAACTCTTAAAAGGGGCATAATCCGGACAAGAAAGAAAATACGCGTCAGCTAATTTTCCATGAGGAATCCATATATGAAATTTCAAAACCCTAGAATACACGGTTCTAAAGTTATGCTATGCATCACTTTAAGCATACATTACAATGGGCACAAATTACCAAAATGTTTGTTTGTTTGTTTGTATTGGAGTTTAACGGCCCAGTCAACACTATTTAGGTCATTTTTGAGCCGGTCAGTTTACCTATCCACACTTTCCTGGGCAGGCTTATACGTAAGCGGTTAACCAGTACAGTGCACATTCTTTCGCCAGAAACTGACAACTGCCCTTCTTGAATCAGCGGAAGGGAGAGAATGACCGTAGAAAAGATTTCATGATCAATCTCCACGAAAGAATGTGGCCGACCCCGGCGGGAGTCGAACCCGCGTCCTCCTGATCACCAGTCAGACGCGCATCCGACTGAGCCAAGAAGGCCGGCATTACCAAAATGACAAGGGGCCATAACTCACAAAGTGTTTTGGGGAATTTTGTCAAAAGTTAATCAGTTCATCTACTCATCACCACCAATATAATCACCAACGTTCAAGGCTCTAGCTCCAATAGTTTTTGAGATATCTTGCTGACAAGATTTTATTAAAAAAATTTCAGAGGGCAATTACTCTTAAAAGGGGCATAATCCGGACGAGAACAAAAATACGCGTCAGCTAATTTTCCATGAGGAATCCATATATGAAATTTCAAAACCCTAGCATACACGGTTCTAAAGATATGCTATGCATCACTTTTAGCATACATTACAATGGGCACAAATTACCAAAATGACAAAGGGCCATAACTCACAAAGTATTTTTCGGAATTTCGTCAAAAGTTAATCAGTTCATCTACTCATCACTACCAATATATTCACCAACTTTCAAGGCTCTAGTTCCAATAGTTTTTGATATATCTTGCTGACAAGATTTTATTAAAAAAATTTCAAAGGGCATTAACTCTTAAAAGGGGCATAATCCGGACGAGAAAAAAAATACGCGTCAGCTAATTTTCCATGAGGAATCCATATATGAAATTTCAAAACCCTAGCATACACGGTTCTTTAGTTATGCTATGCATCAAAAGCGTAACGGACGGACGAGCGGACGAACGGACGAACAGACGAACGGACGAACGGACGAACGAACCAGAAGCAATATGCCCCACCAACTTTTTCAAAGTTCGGGGCATAATAAAGGGCCAACTAGAAATGGCTCCATAGGACACGGATGCCCCCGCCTGAAAATATGTCTATGTTCGTATTCATCCATAGAAAGTTATTGGCCGTGTTTAGGTTTTGGACCCTTTTATCACATTTGACCTATAAGTATGACCTTGACCTTGGAGGGAAGGACCTAGGTTTTGTGTGAGGCAGATTGTCTATTGATGACCAACATTTCTGCAAAGTAATTTCAAAATCCATCCAGAGATAAGAAAGTTATTGACTGTGTTTAAGTTTCGGACCATTTTTTTACCTTTGACCTCTAAGTATGACCTTGACCTTAGAGGTACGGATCTGGGTTTGCACGTGACACGTCGTCTCATGATGGGTAACATTTCTGCCCAGTAATTTTAAATCCATCAATAAATAAGGAAGTTATTGACTGCGTTTAAGTTTCGGACCATTTTTTTACCTTTGACCTCTAAGTATGACCTTGACCTTAGAGGTACGGATCTGGGTTTGCACGTGACACGTCGTCTCATGATGGGTAACATTTCTGCCCAGTAATTTTAAATCCATCAATAAATAAGGAAGTTATTGACTGCGTTTAAGTTTCGGACGCACGGACGGACGGACGGACGCACGAACCGACGGACGGACAGGGGCAACGCTATATGCCCTTTCCACCATTCTTCGAATGGCGGGGGCATAATAAAATAAAGGTCGACACTTTGTGCAGGGGGAGTTGACATTCATGAAGGGCAAAGAACAGAAATCATGTACCCTTCTAGCTTCCATGCAGTACTGCAGTACAATAAAATACCTGTCGACACTATGTGCAGGGAAAATTAATATCCTTGAAGGGCATAGAACTGAAATCATGTAGCGTTCTAGCTAACATACATTACTGCAGCACAATTAAATAAAGGTCGATAATTTGTGCAGTGGAAATAAATATTCTTGAAGGGAATGAAACTGAAAAAAATGTAGCCTTCTAGCTAACATACAGTACTGCAGCACAATAAATTGAAGATCGAGACTTTATGCAGCTGAAATTAATAATCTTGAAGGGCGTAGAACTGTATTCATGTAGCCTTCTAGTAAAGCACAAGAAAATAAAGGTCGACACTTTGTGAAGGGGAAATTAATTTTCTTCCACGGCATAGAACTGCAATCTTGTAGCCATCTAGACAACATACAGTACTGCAGCACAATAAAATAAAGGTCATCACTTTGTGAAGGGGAAATTAATATTCTTGAAGGGCGTAGAACTGTATTCATGTAGCCTTCTGGCAAACATACAGCACTACAGCGCAATAAAATAAAGGTTAACACTTTGTGCAGGGGGAATAAACATTTTTGAAGGGCACATAACTGAAATCATGTACCCTTCTAGGTAACATACAGTACTGCAGTACAAAAAATACATGTCGATACTTTGTGCAGGGGAAATTAATATTCTTGAAGGGTATAGAACTGAAATAATGTAGCCTTCTGGCAAACATACAGCACTGAGGCACAATAAAATAAAGGTCGAAACTTTTACCAGGGAAAAATAAAATCCTTGGAAGGGCGTAGAACTGTATCAATGTGGCCTTCCAGCCAACACATAGCACTACAGCACAATAAAATAAAGGTAGACATTTTGTGAAGGGGAAATTAATATTCTTGAAGGGCGTAAAACTAAAATCTTGTAGCCTTCTAGCTAACATACAGTACTGCAGCACAATAAACTAAAGGTCGACACTTTGGGAAGGGGAATATAATATTCTTGAAGGGCGAAGTCATGTATTCATGCAGCCTTCTGGCAAACATACAGCACTACAGCGCAATAAAATAAAGGTTAACACTTTGTGCAGGGGGAATTAACAATCTTGAAGGGCAAAGAACTGAAATCACGTACCCTTCAACCTAACATACAGTACTACAGTACAATAATATACATGTCGTCACTTTGTGCAGGGGGAATTAATATTCTTGAAGGACATAGAACTGAAATAATGTAACCTTCTGGCAAACATACAGCACTGCAGCACAATAAAATAAACGTCGACCATTTGTGCAGGGGAAAGTAATATTCTTGAAGAGCGTAGAACTGTATTCATGTAGCCTTCCAGCTATCACAAAGCGCTATAGCACAATAAAAAAAAAGGTCGACACTTTGGGATTGGGAAATTAATATTCTGTATTCATGCAGCCTCTGCAAACATACAGCACTGCAGGGCAATATAATAAAGGTAATAACTTTGTGCAGGGGGAATTGACATTCTTGAAAGGCAAAGAACTGAAATCATGTACCCTTCTAGCTAACATACAGTACTGCAGTACAATAATATACATGTCGACAGTTTGTGCAGGGGAAATTAATATTCTTGAAGGGCAAAGAATTGAAATCATGTAGCCTTCTAGCTTACACACATTACTGCAGCACAATAAAATAAAGGTCGACCCTTTGTACAGGAACATTAATATTCTTGGAGGGCAAAGAACTGAAATAATGTAGCCTTCTGGTTAACATACATTACTGCAGTATAATAAAATAACGGTCGACACTTTGAAAATTAATATCTTGAAGGGTATAGAACTGAAATAATGTAGCCTTCTTGCAAACATACAGCACTGCAGCACAATACAAGAAAGGTCGACATTTGTGCAGGGGGTATTGATATTCTTGAAGGGCACAGAACTGAAACAATGTCACCTTCCGGCAACCATACAGCACTGCAGCACAATAAAATAAAGGTCGTCACTTTGTGCTGGGGAAATTAATAGCCTTGAAGGGCGTAGAACTGTATTCTTGTAGCCGGTCAGCTAACACACAGCACTACAGCACAATAAAATAAAGGTCAACACTTTGTGAAGGGGAAATTAATATTCTTGAAGAGCATAGAACTGAAATCATATAGCCTTCTAGCTAACGTACATAACTGCAGCACAATGAAATGAAGGTCGACACTTAATACAGGAAAATTGATATTCTTGGAGGGCAAAGAACTGAAACAATGTAGCCTTCTAGCTAACATACATTACTGCAGCACAATAAAATAAAGATAAAGGTCGACACTTTGTACAGGAAAATTAATATTTTTGGAAGGCAAAGAACTGAAATCATGTAGCTATCTGGCTAACATACAGCACTGCAGCACAATACACAATAAAGGTCGATACTTTGTGCAGGTGAAATCAATATTCTTGAAGGGCATACAACTGAACAAGAGGGCCATGATGGCCCTGGATCGCTCACCTGATCCATAGAGTAAGAAGTGGGCCCCGGGGAGGGCCATTATTGACACCAGGGCTATAATGTGCATAATGTTGAGGGAGGTCTAAAAAAGGTGAAGGTTCATACCAAATATCAACAAAGGCTATAATTTGAACAATATTGGCAAATGTCCAATAGATGAAGCTACACACCAAATATCAAAGACCTGGGCCTTGCGGTTTCAGAGTAGAAGATTTTTTTAAAGATATTCCCTACGTAAAGATATTCCCTACATAAGCCTATGTAAAAACAAATGGCCCAGGGGCGGGGGTATTTTTGGTCTCAGGGCAATAATTTAAACAATCTTGATAGAGGTCCACTTGATGAAGCTTCACACCAAATATCCAAGACCTGGGCCTTGCTGTTTCAGAGAATCAGATTTTTCAAAGATTATCTCTATATAAGTCTGTGTAAAACCAAAGAGTCCCGGGGTGGGGGCATTTGTGGCCCGAGGGCTATAATTTGAACAATTTTGGTAGAGGTCCGCTAGATGAAGCTCCATACCAAAATATTAAATACACGGGCCTTGCAGTTTCAGAGAAGAAGATTTTTAAATATTTCCCTATATAAGTCAATGTAAAACCAAAGGGGTGGGGGCATTTTTGGCCCCAGCGCTATGATTTGAACAATCTTTATAGAGGTCCACTAGATGAAATTTCACACCACATATCAAAGACCTAGGCCTTGTGGTTTCACAGAAGAAAATTTTTAAAGATTTTCCCTATATAAGTCTATGTAAAACCAAAGGGACCCGAGGTGGGACCATCTTTGGTCTCAGGGCTATAATTTGAACAATCTTTGTAGAGGTCCACTAGATGAAGCTTCATACCAAATATCGTAGACCTAGGCCATGTGGTTTCAGAGAAAATGATTTTTCAAGATCTTCCCTATAGAAGTCCATGTAAAACCAAAGGGCCCCGGAGCGGGGGCATTCTTGGCCCCGGGCTATAAATTGAACAATCTTGGTAGGGGTCCACTAGATGAAGCTTTATACCAAATAGTCAAGACCTGGGCCTTCCGGTTTCAGAGAAGAAGATTTTTAAAGATATTCCCTATACAATCCTATGTAAAACCAAAGGGCCCCCGGGCAGGGGCATTTTTGGCCCCAGCACTATAATTTGAACAATCTTGGTAGAGGTCCACTAGCTGAAGCTTCATACCAAATATCAAAGTCCTGGGCCTTGTGGTTACAGAGAAGAAGATTTTTAAAGATTTCCCCTATATAAGCCAATGTAAAACCAAAGGGCCCCGTGGCAGGGGCATTTTTTGCCCCAGCACTATAATTTGAACAATCTTGGTAGGGGTCCACTAGATGAAGCTTCGTACCAAATATCAAAGTCTTGGGCATTGTGGTTTCAGAGAAGAAGATTTTTAAAGATTTTCCCTATATAAGCCTATGTAAAACCAAAGGGCCCCAGGGCGGGGCATTTTTGGCCCCAGCACTATAATTTGAACAATCTTGGTAGGGGTCCACTAGATGAAGCTTCATACCAACTATCAAAGACCTGGGCATTGTGGTTTCAGAGAAGATTTTTTAGTTTTTGGTGAATAAAATCTATTTTGGCTCCTGTGACCTAGATGTGCAAGGGACCGGAACCATTTGAACAACTTTGAAAGGGGACCACCTAAGAATCATTCCTGTGAAGTTTGGTCAAAATCCGATCAGTGGTTTAGGAGGAGATGTCGTTTAAAGAAATTGTTTACGGACGCACGGACGGACGCACGCACGCACGCACGCAAGACGGACGACGGACAAAAAGTGATCCCAGAAGCTCACCTCGTCACTACGTGACGGTGAGCTAAAATGTAGCCTTGTAGCTAACATACAGTACTGCAGCACAATAAATTGAAGGTCGACACTTTGTGCAGGGGAAATAAATACTCTTGAAGGGCGTAGAACTGTATTCATGCAGCCTTCTTGCAAACCTACAGCACTGCAGCGCAATAATATAAAGGTAACACTTTGTACAGGCGGCATTAACATTCTTGAAGGACAAAGAACTGAAATCAGGTACCCTTCTAGCTAACATACAGTACTGCAGTACAATAAAATACATGTCGACAGTTTGTGCAGGGGAAATTTATATATTCTAGAGGGCATAGAACTGAAATCATGTAGCCTAGCTAACATACATTACTGCAGCACAATAAAATAAAGGTTGACACTTTGTACAGGAAAATTAATATTCTTGGAGGGCATAGAACTGAAATAATGTACCATTCTGGCTAACATACAGCACTGCAGCACAATACAATAAAGGTCGACACTTTGTGCAGGGTGTATTAATACTCTTGAAGGGTATAGAACTGAAATAATGTAGCCTTCTGGCAAACATACAGTACTGCAGCACAATAAAATAAAGGTCGACACTTTGGGAAGGGGAAATTAATATTCTGTAATTATGCAGCCTTCTGCAAACATACAGCACTGCAGCGCAATTAAAGAAAGGTAAACACTTTATGCTGGGGGGAATTGAAATTCTTGAAAGGCGTAGAACTGTATTCATGTGGCCTTCCAGCTAACAAACAGCACCACAGCACCATAAAATTAAGATCGACACTTTGTGAAGGGGAAATTAATATTCTTGAAGGGCATAGATTTGAAACCTTATAGCCTTCTAGCTAACATACATTACTGCAGCACAAAAAAAAGGACGTCACTTTGGGAAGGGGAAAATAATATTCTTGAAGAGCGTATAACTGTATTTATGCAGCCTTCTGGCAAACATACAGCACTGCAGCACAAAAAAGATACTACACTTCAATGCAGGGGTAATTACCATTCTTGAAGGGCACGGAACTGAAATCATGTACCCTTCAAGCTAACATACAGTACTGCAGTACAATAATATACATGTCGACACTTTGTGCAGGGGAAATTAATATTCTTAAAGGGCATAGAACTGAAATCATGTAGCCTTCTAGCTAACATACATTACTGCAGCACAATGAAATAAATGTCGACACTTTGTGCAGGTAAACTAATATTTTTGGAGGGCATAGAAATGAAATCATGTAGCCTTTTATGAAGGACAATTATACATGTGGACAATTTGTGCAGGGGAAATTAATATTCTTGAAGGGCATTGAATTGAAATCATGTATACTTCTAGCTAACATACATTACTGCAACACAATTAAATAAAGGTCGACACTTTGTACAGGAAAATTAATATTCTTGGAGGGCATAGAACTGAAATAATGTAGCCTTCTGGCAAACATACAGTACTGCAGCACAATACAATAAATGTCGACACTTTGTGCAGGGGGTATTAATATTCTTGAAGGGTATAGAACTGAAATAATATAGCCTTCTGGCAAACATACAGCACTGCAGCACAATAAAATAACGGTCGACACTTTATGCAGGGAAAATAAAATTCTTGAAGGGCGTAGAACTGTATTCATGTGGCTTTCCAGCTAACATACAGCACAATAAAATAAAGGTCGACATTTTGTGAAGGGGAAATTAATTTTCTTCCACGGCATAGAACTGCAACCTTGTAGCCTTTAAGCTAACATACAGTACTGTAGCACAACAAACTAAAGGTCGACACTTTATGAAGGGGAATATAATATTCTTGAAGGGCGAAGACATGTATTCATGCAGCCTTCTGGCAAACATACAGCACTACAGCGCAATAAAATAAAGGTTAACACTTTGTGCAGGGGGAATTGATATTCTTGAAGGGAAAAGAACTGAAATCACGTACATTCAACCTAACATACAGTACTGCAGTACAATAATATACATGTCGTCACTTTGTGCAGGGGAAATTAATATTCTTGAAGGACATAGAACTGAAATAATGTAACCTTCTGGCAAACATACAGCACTGCAGCACAATAAAATAAAGGTCGACACTTTTTGCAGGGGAATGTAATATTCTTGAAGAGCGTAGAACTGTAGTCATGTAGCCTTCCAGCTATCACAAAGCACTACAGCACAATAAACTAAAGGTCGACACTTTTCGAAGGGAAAATAAATATTCTTGAAGGGCATAGAACTGAAATCTGAAACAGAACTGCAGCACAACAAAATAAAGGTCGACACTTTGAGATGGGGAACTTAATATTCTGTATTCATGCAGCCTGCTGCAAACATACAGCACTGCAGCGCAATAAAATAAAGGTAAAAACTTTGTGCAGGGGGAATTGACATTCTTGAAGGGCAAAGAACTGACATCATGTACCCTTCTAGCTAACATACAGTACTGCAGTACAATAATATACATGTCGACACTTTGTGCAGGGGAAATTAATATTCTTGAAGGGCAAAGAATTTAAATCATGTAGCCTTCTAGCTAATATACATTACTGCAGCACAATAAAATAAAGGTCGACACTTTGTACAGGAACATTAACATTCTTGGAGGGCAAAGAACTGAAATAATGTAGCCTTCTGGTTAACATACATTAATGCAGCACGATAAAAAAGGTCGACACTTTGAAAATTAATATCTTGAAGGGTATAGAACTGAAATAATGTAGCCTTCTGGCAAACATACAGCACTGCAGCACAATGCAATAAAGGTCGACTTTTGTGCAGGGGGTATTAATATTCTTGGAGGTCACAGAACTGAAACAATGTAACCTTCCGGCAACCATACAGCACTGCAGCACAATAAAATAAAGGTCGTCACTTTGTGCAGGGGAAATTAATAGCCTTGAAGGGCGTAGAACTGTATTCATGTAGCCTTCCAGCTAACACACAGCACTACAGCACAATAAAATAAAGGTCAACACTTTGTGAAGGGGAGATTAATATTCTTGAAGAGCATAGAACTGAAATCATATAGCCTTCTAGCTAACGTACATAACTGCAGCACAATAAAATGAAGGTCGACACTTAATACAGGAAAATTGATATTCTTGGAGGGAAAAGAACTGAAATAATGTAGCTTTCTGGCTAACATACAACACTGCAGCACCATACAATAAAGGTCGACACTTTGTGCAGGGATATTGATATTCTTGAAGGACATAGAACTGAAATAATGAACTGAAATAATGTAGCCTTCTAGCTAACATACATTTCTGCAGCACAATAAAAGAAAGGTCGACACTTTGTACAGGAAAATTAATATTCTTGGAAGGCAAAGAACTGAAATCATGTAACTATCTGGCTAACATACAGCACTGCAGCACATTACACAATAAAGGTCGATACTTTGTTCAGGGGAAATCAATATTCTTGAAGGGCATAAAACTGAAAAATGTAGCCTTCTAGCTAACATACAGTACTGTAGCACAATAAATTGAAGGTCGACACTTTGTGCAGGTGAAATTAATATTCTTGAAGGGCGTAGAACTGTATTCCAGTTAACCCACAGCAATAAGGTAAAATAAAATAACGGTCGACACTTTGTGAAGAGGAAATTAATATTCTTGAAAGGCATAGAACTGAAATATTGTAGCCTTCTAGCTAAAATACAGTACTGCAGCACGATAAAATACAGGTCGACACTTTGTGAAGGGGAAATGAATATTCTTGAAGGGCGTAGAGCTGTATTAATGCTGCCTTATGGCAAACATACAGCACTGCATTGCAATAAAATAAAGGTAACACTTTGTGCAGGGGGCATTACTTTCTTGAAGGACAAAGAACTGAAACCAGGTACCCTTCTAGCTAACATACAGTACTGCAGTCCAATAAAATACATTTCGACAGTTTGTGCAGGGGAAATTAATATATTCTTGATGGGCATAGAACTGAAATCATGTAGCCTTCTAGCTAACATACATTACTGCAACACAATAAAATAATGGTCGACACTTTGTACAGGAAAATTAATATTCTTGGAGGGCATAGAACTGAAATAATGTACCCTTCTGGCTAACATACAGCACTGCAGCACAATACAAAAAGGTCGACACTTTGTGCAGGGTGTATTAATATTCCTGAAGGGTATAGAACCGAAATAATGTAGCCTTCTGGCAAACATACAGCACTGCAGCACAAATAAAAAAAGGTCGACACTTTGTGCAGGGAAAAATAAAATTCTTTAAAGGCGTAGAACTGTATTCATGTGGCCTTCATGCTAACACACAGCACTACAGCACAATATAATAAAGGTCGACATTTTGTGAAGGGGAAATTAATATTCTTGAAGGGCATAGAACTGAAATCTTGTAGCTTCTAGCTAACATTCAGTACTGCAGCACAACAAACTAAAGGTCGACACTTTGGGAAGGGGAATATAATATTCTTGAAGGGCGAAGACATGTATTCATGCAGCCTTCTGGCAAACATACAGCACTTCAGCGCAATAAAATAAAGGTTAACACTTTGTGCAGTGGGAATTGACATTCTTGAAGTGCAAAGAACTGAAATCACGTACCCTTCAACCTAACATACAGTACTGCAGTACAATAATATACATGTCGTCACTTTGTGCAGGGGAAATTAATATTCTTGAAGGACATAGAACTGAAATAATGTAACCTTCTGGCAAACATACAGCACTGCAGCACAATAAAATAAAGGTCGACACTTTGTGCAGGGGAATGTATTATTCTTGAAGAGCGTAGAACTGTAGTCATGTAGCCTTTCAGCTATCACAAAGCACTACAGCACAATAAAATAAAGGTCGACACTTTGTGAAGGGGAAATAAATATTCTTGAAGGGCATAGAACTGAAATCTGAAACAATACTGCAGCCCAACAAAATAAAGGTCGACACTTTGGGAAGGGGAAATTAATATTCTGTATTCATGCAGCCTGCTGCAAACATACAGCACTGCAGCGCAATAAAATAAGGGTAAAAACTTTGTGTAGGGGGAATTGACATTCTTGAAGGGCAAAGAACTGAAAACATGTACTCTTCTAGCTAACATACAGTACTGCAGTACAATAATATACATGTCGACACTTTGTGCAGGGGAAATTAATATTCTTGAAAGGGCAAAGAATTTAAATCATGTAGCCTTCTAGCTAACATACATTACTGCAGCACAATAAAATAAAAGTCGACACTTTGTACAGGAACATTAACATTCTTGGAGGGCAAAGAACTGAAATAATGTTGCCTTCTGGATAACATACATTAATGCAGCACAATAAAATAAAGGTCGACACTTTGAAAATTAATATCTTGAAGGGAATAGAACTGAAATAATGTAGCCTTCTGGCAAACATACAGCACTGCACCACAATGCAATAAAGGTCGACATTTGTGCAGGGGGTATTGATATTCTTGGAGGGCACAGAACTGAAACAATGTAACCTTCCGGCAACCATACAGCACTGCAGCACAATAAAATAAAGGTCGTCACTTTGTGCAGGGGAAATTAATAGCCTTGAAGGGCGTAGCACTGTATTCATGTAGCCTTCCAGCTAACACACAGCACTACAGCACAATAAAATAAAGGATAACCCTTTGTGAAGGGGAAATTAATATTCTTGAAGAGCATAGAACTGAAATCATATTGCCTTCTAACTAACGTACATAACTGTAGCACAATAAAATGAAGGTCGACACTTAATACAGGAAAATTGACATTCTTGGAGGGCAAAGAACTGAAATCATGTAGCCTTCTGGCTAACATACAGCACTGCAGCACCATACAATAAAGGTCGACACTTTGTGCAGGGGTATTAATATTCTTGAAGGACATAGAACTGAAATAATGAACTGAAATAATGTAGCTTTCTAGCTAACATACATTACTGCAGCACAATAAAATAAAGGTCGACACTTTGTACAGGAAAATTAATTTTCTTGGAAGGCAAAGAACTGAAATCATGTAGCCATCTGGCTAACATACAGCACTGCAGCACAATACACAATAAAGGTCGATACTTTGTGCAGGGGAAATCAATATTCTTGAAGGGCATAAAACTGAAAAATGTAGCCTTCTAGCTACCATACAGTACTGCAGCACAATAAATTGAAGGTCGACACTTTGTGCAGGTGAAATTAATATTCTTGAAGGGCGTAGAACTGTATTTATGTAGCCTTCCAGTTAACCCACAGCAATACAGCAAAATAAAATAACGGTCAACACTTTATGAAGAGGAAATTAATATTCTTGAAGGGCATAGAACTGAAATATTTTAGCCTTCTAGCTAAAATACAGTACTGCAGCACAATAAAATACAGGTCGACACTTTGTTGAGGGGAAATGAATATTCTTGAAGGGCGTAGAACTATTTGTGCAGCCTTCTGGCAAACATACAGCACTGCAGTGCAATAAAATAAAGGTAACACTTTGTGCAGGGGGGCATTTACATTCTTGAAGGACAAAGAACTGAAATCAGGTACCTTCTAGCTGACATACAGTACTGCAGTACAATAAAATACATATCGACAGTTGGTGCAGGGGAAATTTATATATTCTTGAAGGGCATAGAAGTGAAATCATGTAGCCTTCTAGCTAACATACATTACTACAGCACAATAAAATAATGGTCGACACTTTGTACAGGAAAATTAATATTCTTGGAGGGCATAGAACTGAAATAATGTACACTTCTGGCTAACATACAGCACTGCAGCACAATACAATAAAGGTCGACACTTTGTGCAGGGTGTATTAATATTCTTGAAGGGTATAGAACTGAAATAATGTAGCCTTCTGGCAAACATACAGCACTGCAGCACAATAAAATTAAGGGTCGACACTTTGTGCAGGGAAAAAATAAAATTCTTGAAGGGCGTAGAACTGTATTCATGTAGCCTTCCACCTAACACACAGCACTACAGCACAATAAAATAAAGGTCGACATTTTGTGAAAGGGAAATTAATATTCTTGAAGGGCATAGAACTGAAAACTTGTAGCCTTCTAGCTAACATACAGTACTGCAGCACAATAAACTAAAGGTCGACACTTTGGGAAGGGGAATATAATATTCTTGAAGGGCGAAGACATGTATTCATGCAGCCTTCTGGCAAACATACATCACTTCAGCGCAATGAAATAAAGGTTAACACTTTGTGCAGGGGGAATTGACATTCTTGAAGGGCAAAGAACTGAAATCACGTACCCTTCAACCTAACATACAGTACTGCAGTACAATAATATACATGTCGTCACTTTGGGCAGGGGAAATTAATATTCTTGAAGGACATAGAACTGAAATAATGTAACCTTCTGGCAAACATACAGCACTGCAGCACAATAAAATAAAGGTCGACACTTTGTGCAGGGGAATGTAATATTCTTGAAGAGCGTAGAACTGTAGTCATGTAGCCTTCCAGCTATCACAAAGCACTACAGCACAATAAAATAAAGGTCGACACTTTGTGAAGGGGAAATAAATATTCTTGAAGGGCATAGAACTGAAATCTGAAACAATACTGCAGCACAACAAAATAAAGGTCGACACTTTGGGAAGGGGAAATTAATATTCTGTATTCATGCAGCCTGCTGCAAACATACAGCACGGCAGCGCAATAAAATAAGGGTAAAAACTTTGTGCAGGGGGAATTGACATTCTTGAAGGGCAAAGAACTGAAATCATGTACCCTTCTAGCTAACATACAGTACTGCAGTACAATAATATACATGTCGACACTTTGTGCAGGGGAAATTAATATTTTTGAAGGGCAAAGAATTTAAATCATGTAGCCTTCTAGCTAACATACATAACTGCAGCACAATAAAACAAATGTCGACACTTTGTACAGGAACATTAACATTCTTGGAGGGCAAAGAACTGAAATCATGTAGCCATCTGGTTAACATACATTAATGCAGCACACTAAAATAAAGGTCGACACTTTGAAAATTAATATCTTGAAGGGTATAGAACTGAAATGATGTAGCCTTCTGGCAAACATTCAACACTGAAGCACAATGCAATAAAGGTCGACATTTGTGCAGGGGGTATTGATATTCTTGGAGGGCACAGAACTGAAACAATGTAACCTTCCGGCAACCATACAGCACCGCAGCACAATAAAATAAAGGTTGTTACTTTGTGCAGGGGAAATTAATAGCCTTGAAGGGCGTAGAACTGTAGTCATATAGCCTTCCAGCTAACACACAGCACTACAGCACAATAAAATAAAGGTCAACACTTTGTGCAGAGGAATAAACATTTTTGAAGGGCAAATAACTAAAATCATGTACCCTTCTAGCTAACATACAGTACTGCGGTACAATAAAATACATGTCGATACTTTATGCAGGGGAAATTGATGTTCTTGAAGGGCATAGAGTTGAAATCATGTACCCTTCTAACTAACATTCATTACTGCAGCACAATAAAATAAAGATCGACACTTTGTACAGGAAAATTAATATTCTTGTTGGGCAAAGAACTGAAATCATGTATCTTCTGGCTAACATACAGCACTGCAGTACAATACAATAAATGTCGACACTTTGTGCAGGGGGTATTAATATTCTTGAAGGGTATAGAACTGAAATAATGTAGCCTTCTGGCAAACATACAGCATTGTAGCACAATAAAATAAAGGTCGACACTTTCTGCAGGGGAAAGTAATATTCTCGAAGAGCGTAGAACTGTATTCATGTAGCCTTCCAGCTATCACAAAGCACTACAGCACAATAAAATAAAGGTCGACATTTTGTGAAGGGAAAATTAATATTCTTGAAGGGCATAGAACTGAAATCGTGTAGCTTTCTAGCTAACATACAGTACTGCAGCACAATAAACTAAAGATCGACACTTTGGGAAGGGGAATATAATATTCTTGAAGGGCGAAGACATGTATTCATGCAGCCTTCTGGCAAACATACAGCACTACAGCGCAATAAAATAAAGGTTAACACGTTGTGTAGGGGGAATTGACATTCTTGAAGGGCAAAGAACTGAAATCACGTACCCTTGAACCTTACATACAGTACTGCAGTACAATAATATACATGTCGTCACTATGTGCAGGGGAAATTAATATTCTTGAAGGACATAGAACTGAAATAATGTAACCTTCTGGCAAAAATACAACACTGCAGCACAATAAAATAAAGATCGACACTTTGTGCAGGGGAAAGTAGTATTCTTGAAGAGCGTAGAACTGTATTCATATAGCCTTCCAGCTATCACAAAGCATTCCAGCACAATAAAATAAAGGTCTACACTTTGTGAAGGGTAAATACATATTCTTGAAGGGCATAGAACTGAAATCTCGTAGCCTTCTAGCTGACATACAGTACATCAGCACAGCAAAATAAGGGTCGACACTTTGGGAAGGGAAAATTAATATTCTGTATTCATGCAGCCTGCTGCAAACATACAGCACTTCAGCGCAATGAAATAAAGGTTAACACTTTGTGCAGGGGGAATTGACATTTTTGAAGGGCAAAGAACTGACATCACGTACCCTTCAACCTAACATACAGTACTGCAGTACAATAATATACATGTCGTCACTTTGTGCAGGGGAAATTAATATTCTTGAAGGACATAGAACTGAAATAATGTAACCTTCTGGCAAACATACAGCACTGCAGCACAATAAAATAAAGGTCGACACTTTGTGCAGGGGAATGTTATATTCTTGAAGAGCGTAGAACTGTAGTCATGTAGCCTTCCAGCTATCACAAAGCACTACAGCACAATAAAATAAAGGTCGACACTTTGTGAAGGGGAAATAAATATTCTTGAAGGGCATAGAACTGAAATCTGAAACAATACTGCAGCACAACAAAATAAAGGTCGACACTTTGGGAAGGGGAAATTAATATTCTGTATTCATGCTGCAAAGCACTACAGCACAATAAAATAAAGGTCGACACTTTGTGAAGGGGAAATAAATATTCTTGAAGGGCATAGAACTGAAATCTGAAACAATACTGCAGCACAACAAAATAAAGGTCGACACTTTGGGAAGGGGAAATTAATATTCTGTATTCATGCAGCCTGCTGCAAACATACAGCACGGCAGCGCAATAAAATAAGGGTAAAAACTTTGTGCAGGGGGAATTGACATTCTTGAAGGGCAAAGAACTGAAATCATGTACCCTTCTAGCTAACATACAGTACTGCAGTACAATAATATACATGTCGACACTTTGTGCAGGGGAAATTAATATTTTTGAAGGGCAAAGAATTTAAATCATGTAGCCTTCTAGCTAACATACATAACTGCAGCACAATAAAACAAATGTCGACACGTTGTACAGGAACATTAACATTCTTGGAGGGCAAAGAACTGAAATCATGTAGCCATCTGGTTAACATACATTAATGCAGCACACTAAAATAAAGGTCGACACTTTGAAAATTAATATCTTGAAGGGTACAGAATTGAAATGATGTAGCCTTCTGGCAAACATTCAACACTGAAGCACAATGCAATAAAGGTCGACATTTGTGCAGGGGGTATTGATATTCTTGGAGGGCACAGAACTGAAACAATGTAACCTTCCGGCAACCATACAGCACCGCAGCACAATAAAATAAAGATTGTTACTTTGTGCAGGGGAAATTAATAGCCTTGAAGGGCGTAGAACTGTAGTCATATAGCCTTCCAGCTAACACTCGGCACTACAGCACAGTAAAATAAAGGTCAACACTTTGTGCAGGGGAATAAAAATTTTTGAAGGGCAAATAACTAAAATTATGTACCCTTCTAGCTAACATACAGTACTGCGGTACAATAAAATACATTTCGATACTTTATGCAGGGGAAATTGATGTTCTTGAAGGGCATAGAGTTGAAATCATGTACCCTTCTAACTAACATTCATTACTGCAGCACAATAAAATAAAGATCGACACTTTGTACAGGAAAATTTATATTCTTGTTGGGCAAAGAACTGAAATCATGAATCTTCTGGCTAACATACAGCACTGCAGTACGATACAATAAATGTCGACACTTTGTGCAGGGGGTATTAATATTCTTGAAGGGTATAGAACTGAAATAATGTAGCCTTCTGGCAAACATACAGCATTGTAGCACAATAAAATAAAGTTCGACACTTTCTGCAGGGGAAAGTAATATTCTCGAAGAGCGTAGAACTGTATTCATGTAGCCTTCCAGCTATCACAAAGCACTACAGCACAATAAAATAAAGGTCGACATTTTGTGAAGGGAAAATTAATATTCTTGAAGGGCATAGAACTGAAATCGTGTAGCCTTCTAGCTAACATACAGTACTGCAGCACAATAAACTAAAGATCGACACTTTGGGAAGGGGAATATAATATTCTTGAAGGGCGAAGACATGTATTCATGCAGCCTTCTGGCAAACATACAGCACTACAGCGCAATAAAATAAAGGTTAACACGTTGTGTAGGGGGAATTGACATTCTTGAAGGGCAAAGAACTGAAATCACGTACCCTTGAACCTTACATACAGTACTGCAGTACAATAATATACATGTCGTCACTATGTGCAGGGGAAATTAATATTCTTGAAGGACATAGAACTGAAATAATGTAACCTTCTGGCAAAAATACAACACTGCAGCACAATAAAATAAAGATCGACACTTTGTGCAGGGGAAAGTAGTATTCTTGAAGAGCGTAGAACTGTATTCATATAGCCTTCCAGCTATCACAAAGCATTCCAGCACAATAAAAAAATAGGTCTACACTTTGTGAAGGGGAAATACATATTCTAGAAGGGCATAGAACTGAAATCTCGTAGCCTTCTAGCTGACATACAGTACATCAGCACAGCAAAATAAGGGTCGACACTTTGGGAAGGGAAAATTAATATTCTGTATTCATGCAGCCTGCTGCAAACATACAGCACTGCAGTGCAATAAAATAAAGGTAAAAACTTTGTGCAGGGGGCATTGATATTCCTGAAGGGCACAGAACTGAAATCATGTATCCTTCTATCTAACATACAGTACTGCAGTACAATAATATACATGTCGACACTTTGTGCAGGGGGATTTAATATTCTTGAAGGGCAAAGAATTAAAATCATGTAGCCTTCTAGCTAACATTCATTACTGCAGCACAATAAAATAAAGGTTGACACTTTGTACAGGAGCATTTATATTCTTGGAGGGCAAAGAACTGAAATAATGTAGCCTTCTGGTTAACATACATTACTGCAGAACAATAAAATAAAGGTCGACACTTTTAAATTAATATCTTGAAGGCTATAGAACTGAAATAATGTAGCCTTCTGGCAAACATACAGCACTGCAGCACAATACAATAAAGGTTGACATATGTGCAGGGGGTAATGATATTCTTGGAGGGCAAAGAACTGAAATCATGTAGCCTTCTGGCTAGAATACAGCACTGCAGCACCATACAATAAAGGTCGACACTTTGTGCAGGGGGTATTAATATTCTTGAAGGACATAGAACTGAAATAATGAACTGAAATAATGCAGCCTTCTAGCTAATATACATTACTGCAGCACAATAAAATAAAGGTCGACACTTTGTACAGGAAAATTAATATTCTTGGAAGGCAAAGAACTGAAATCATGTAGCCATCTGGCTAACATACAGCACTGCAGCACAATACACAATAAAGGTCGATACTTTTTGCAGGGGAAATCAATATTCTTGAAGGGCATACAACTGAAAAAAATGTAGCCTTCTAGCTAACATACAGTGCTGCAGCACAATAAATTGAAGGTCGACACTTTGTGCAGGTGAAACTAGAGAAAGCGACCTGTCGGTCACGTATACCCCCGGCCAGTGCCACCCTCCGATATATCTTTCAAGCTTGTATGTAACATGAATGAAGAAGTCTAGAAGCTAGAAGAATCTATAATGTGCTTATAAAATCTAAACCAAACATAATCTTTCTAAATGGACCAAGGGAGTGAGAGCATCAAGTTACTGAAGGGGTGGGGGCATCAATGTTACTGAAGCAGCAGGGTGGGGTATGCATCAATGAAATCTTTGAACTGGTATGGAACATTGATGCAAGTATCAATTGAATTTGTCTTAAGAGTTTAGAACATTATGTAACAGGCATCTATAAACTTTGTCATAAAAATTTAACCAAATGTAAACTTTCTAAGTCCATGACCCTGAGGTCTAGGTCATTGTGGGTGGGGAAGCGACATGCATCTCAAAATCTTTGAACTGGTATGCAACATTGATGCAAGTATCAACTGAATTTGTCTTAAGAGTTTAGAACATACAGGCATCTATAAACTTTAACCAAACGTAAAATTTCTAAGTCTGTGACCTTGACCTCAAGGTCATTGTGGGGGTAGTACATGCATCAATGAAATCTTTAGACCAGTATGTAACTTCAGTGTAAGTATCAACTAAATCTATCAAAGGGTTCAGAAGATACAACCTCTTAAAAACTTTAACGCAAAACTTTAACCAAGATGTAAAATTTCTAAGTCTGTGACCTTGACCTCAAGGTCACTTTGGGGGGTCGGACATGCATCAATGAAATCTGTAGACCAGTGTGTAACTTCAGTGTAAGTATCAACTAAATCTATCAAAGGGTTCAGAAGATACAACCTCTTAGAAACTTTAACGCAAAACTTTAAACAAAATGTAAAAATTTCTAAGTCTGTGACCTTGACCTCAAGGTCAATGTGGGGGGGGGGGTGGGACATGCATCAATGGAATCTTTTGACCAGTATGTAACTTCAGTGTAAGTATCAACTAAATCTATCATAGGGTTCAGAAGATACAAACTCTTAGAAACTTTAACGCAAAACTTTAACCAAAATGTTAACGGACGGACGGACGGACGGACAGACGGAAGGACGGAAACACTGACGGACGGACGAACGGACGAACGGCAGGACGAAAACTATATACCCCATAGCATACTTCGTATGCCGGGGGTATAATTAATATTCTTGAAGGGCGTAAAACTGTATTCATGTAGCCTTCCAGCTAACCCACAGCAATACAGCACAATAAAATAAAGGTCGACACTTTGTGAAGAGGAAATTAATATTCTTGAAGGGCATAGAACTGAAATATTGTAGCCTTCTAGCTACAATACAGTACTGCAGCACAATAAAATAAAGGTCGACACTTTGTGAAGGGGTAATAAATATTCTTGAAGGGCGTAGAACTGTAATCATGCAACCTTCTGGTAAACATACAGCACTGCAGCGCAATAAAATAAAGGTAACACTTTGTGCAGGGGACATTAACATTCTTGAAGGACAAAGAACTGAAATCCGGTACCCTTCTAGCTAACATACAGAACTGCAGTACAATAAAATACATGTCGACAGTTTGTACAGGGGAAATTTATATATTCTTGAAGGGCATAGAACTGAAATCATGTAGCCTTCTAGCTAACATACATTACTGCAGCACAATAAAATAACGGTCGACACTTTGTACAGGAAAATTAATATTCTTGGAGGGCATAGAACTGAAATAATGTACCCTTCTGGCTAACATACAGCACTGCAGCACAATACAATAAAGGTCGACACTTTCTGTAGGGTGTATTAATATTCTTGAAGGGTATAGAACTGAAATAGTGTAGCCTTCTGGCAAACATACAGAACTGCAGCACAATAAAATAAAGGTCGACACTTTGTGCAGGGGAAATTAATATTCTTGAAGGGCATAGATCTGAAACCTTGTAGCCTTCTAGCTAACAGACATTACTGCAGCCGATAAAATAAAGGACGTCACTTTGGGAAGGGGAAAATAATATTATTGAAGAGCGTAGAACTGTATTTATGCAGCCTTCTGGCAAACATACAGCACTGCAGCGCAATAAAAAAAAAGATACTACACTTTTATGCAGGGGTAATTGACATTCTTGAATGGCACGGAACTGAAATCATGTACCCTTCAAGCTTACATACAGTACTGCAGTACAATAATATGTATGTCGACACTGTGTGCAGGGGAAATTAATATTCTTAAAGGGCATAGAACTGAAATCACGTAGCCTTCTAGCTAACATACATTACTGCAGCACAATGAAATAAATGTCGACACTTTGTACAGGGAAACTTATATTCTTGGGTACATAGAAATGAAATCATATAGTCTTCTAGCTAACATACAGTACTGCAGCATAATAAATTGAAGGTCGACATTTTGTGCAGGGGAAATTAATATTCTTGAAGGGCGTAGAACTGTATTCATGTAGCCTTCCAGCTAACACATTGCCAATAAAATAAAGGTCCACAAGTAGAAGTTGTAGTAGTAGTTAAAGTAGTTGTAGTAGCAGTTAAAGTAGTAGTAGTAGTAGTGAAAGTAGAAGTAGCAGTAGTAGTTAAAGAAGTTGTAGAAACTGTAGTTTAAGAAGTAGTAGTAGTAGTAGTAGTAGTAGTAGATAAAGTAGTAGTAGAAGTAGTAGTAAAAGTAGTAGAAGTAGTAGTAGTTCAAGTAGTAGTAGTAGATAAAGAAGCAGTAGTAGTTAAAGTAGTAGTAGAAGTAGTAGTAGTAGTTAAAGTAGTACTAGCAGTTAAAGAAGTAGTAGTTAAAGTAGTAGAAGTAGCAGTTAAAGTAGTAGTAGCAGTAGTTAAAGTAGTAGTAGCAGTAGTAGTAAAAGAAGAATTAGAAATTGTAGTTAAAGTAGTAGTAGTAGTAGTAGTAGTAGTAGTAGTAGTAGTAGATAAAGTCAGAGTAGTTGTAGTTAAAGTAGAAGTAGTAGTAGTAGTAATTAAGAAGTAGCAGTAGTAGAAATTAAAGTAGTAGTAGTAGTTAAAGTAGTAGTAGCTGTAGTAGAAGTAGTTAACGTAGCAGTAGCAGTAGTAGTTAAAGAACTTGTAGTAATATAAGTAGTAGTAGTAGTAGTAGTAGTAATTTAGTAGTAGCAGTAGTAGAAATAAAAGTAGTAGTAGTAGTTAAATTAGTAGTAGTGGTAGTAGAAGTAGTTAACGTAGCAGTAGCAGTAGCAGTTAGAGTACTAGTAGTAATATTAGAAGTAGTAAAAGTAGTTGAAGTTAAAGAAGAAGTAGAAATAGTAGTTAAAGTAGTAGTAATAGTAGTAGTGGTTGAAGTAGCATTAGTAGTAGTTCAAGTAGTAGTAGCAATATTTAAAGTAGTAGAAGTAGTTAAAGTGGTAGTAGAAGTGTTAAAGTAGTAGTAGTGATATTTAAAAGTAGCAGTAGTAGATAAAGACGTAGTAGTTAAAGTAGTAGTAGCAGTAGTAGTAGTTAGAATAGGAGTAATAGTTATAGAAGTAGTAGTAGGTAAAGTAGTTAAAGTAGCAGTAGCAGAAGTAGTTAAAGTAGTAGTAGTGATTGAAGTAGTAGTAGTAGTAGTAGTAGTAGTAGTAGTTAAAGTAGAAGTAGTTGTTAAAGTAGTAGGAGTAGTAGTTAAAGTAGTAGTTATAGATAAAGTTGTGGAAGTTAAAGTAGTAGTAGTGACTGAAGTAGTAGTAGTAGTAGTAGTAGTAGTAGTAGTAGTTGAAGTAGTAGAAGTAGTGGTTAAAGTAGTAGCAGAAGTAGTTTAAGTAACAGTGAGTGAGTGAGTTTTTGTTTTACGTCCCACCAACAGCTAGGGTCATACGGAGATGGGACATCGGTTTAAAGACTCATCCGAAAGCCTGGAGAAGCCCGGGATCGATCCTGCGATCCCTGGTTTACAATGCGAGTAGCGTAACCACTGCACCACGGAGGCTTCTAGTTTAAGAAATAGTTAAAGTAGTAGTAGTTAAAGTAGTAGTAGTAGTTAAAGTAGTAGTAGCAGTTAAAGTAGTAATAGTTTAAGTAGTAGTAGCAGTTAAAGTAGTAGAAGAAGTAGGTAAAGTAGTAGTAGTATCAGTGGTAGAAGTAGTAGCAGTTAAAGTAGTAGCAGAAGTTAAAGAATTAGTAGTAGCAGAAGTTAAAGAATTAGTAGTAGTTGAAGAAGTAGTTGTTAAAGTAGTAGTAGAAGTAGTAGTTAAAGTAGTAGTAGAAGTAGTAGTTAAAGTAGTAGTAGTAGTAGTAGTAGTAGTTCAAGAAGTAGTTGTAGTAGATAAAGCAGTAGTAGTTAAAGTAGTAGTAGAAATCGTAGTTAAAGTAGTAGTAGTAGTAATAGATAAAATAGTAGTAGAAGTAGTATTTAAAGTAGTAGTAGTATTAGTTCAAGTAGTAGTAGAAGTAGACAAAGCAGTAGTGGTGAGATTAGAGGTAGTATTTAAAGTAGTAGTAGCAGTAGTAGTAGTTAAAGTAGTAGTAGCTAAAGTAGTAGTAGTAGCAGTAGTAGTTAAAGAAGTAGTAGTAGTAGTTCAAGTAGTAGTTGTAATAGATAAAGCAGTAGTAGTTAAAGTAATAGTAGAAATGGTAGTTAAAGCAGTAGTAGTAGTAGTTCAAGTTGTAGTTGTAATAGATAAAGCAGTAGTAGTTAAAGTAGTAGTAGAAATCGTAGTTAAAGTAGAAGTAGTAGTAGTAGTACATAAAGTAGTAGTGGTAGTAGTTCAAGTAGTAGTAGTAGTAGTAGTAGTAGATAAAGCAGTAGTGGTTAAAGAAGTAGGAGTAGTAGTAGCAATAGTAGTAAAAGTACTAGTAGTAATATTAGTAGTAGTAAAAGCAGTTGTAGTTAAAGAAGAAGTAGAAGTAGTAGTTAAAGTAGTAGTAATTGTAGTAGTGGTATAAGTAGCATTAGTAGTAGTTAAAGTAGTAGTAGTAGTTTTAGTTAAATTAGAAGTCGTAGTAGTAGTTGAAGAAATAGTAGTAGTAGTTAAAGTAGTTGTAGTTGTAGTAGTAGAAGTAGTTAACATAGCAGTACCAGTAGTAGTAAAAGTACTAGTAGTAATATTATTAGTAATAAAAGTAGTTGTCGTTAAAGAAGTAGTATAAGTAGTAGTTAAAGTAGTAGTAATGGTAGTAGTGGTTAAAGTAGCAGTAGTAGTAGTTAAAGTAGTATTAGTAGCTGTAGTTAAATTAGTAGTAGTAATAGTTAAAGAAGTAGTAGTAATAGTAGTAGTTAAAGTAGTAGTAGTAGTAGTTAAAATAGAAGTAGTAGTAGTTACAGTAGTAGCAGTAGTAGTAGTAATGGTAGTAGTAGCAGTAGTGGTAGCAGTAGTAGTTAAAGTAGAAGTAGCATTAGTTAAAGTAGTAGTAGCAGTATTTAAAGTAGTAGTATAGTTAAAGTTGTAGTAGAGGTAGTAGTTAAAGTAGTAGTAGCGGTAGTTAAAAGAAGCAGCAGTAGATAAAGTAGTAGTAGCAGTAGTAGTTAAAGTAGTAGAAGAAGTAGTTAAAGTAGTAGTAGATAAAGTAGTAGTAGTAGTATAAGTAGTAGTAAAAGTAGTTAAAAAGTAAGGGTAGTAGTTAAAGTAGTAGTAATAGTAGTAGTGGTGAAAGTAGCATTAGTAGTAGTTAAAGTAGTAGTAGTAGTAGTTTTAGTTAAATTAGTAGTCGCAGTAGTAGTAAAAGAAGTAGTAGTAGTAGTTAAAGTAGTAGTAGAAGTTAAAGTAGTAGACGTAGTTAAAGTATAAGTAGTAGCAGTAGTAGTTAAAGTAGTAGTAGTTGTAGTAGTAGAAGTAGTTAACGTAGCAGTAATAGTAGTAGTGGTTAAGTTAAAGTAGCAGTAGCAGTAGTTAAAGTAGTAGTAGTAGCTGTACTTAAATTATTAGTAGTAATAGTTAAAGAAGTAGTAGTATTAATAGTAGTTAAAGTAGTAGAAGTAGTCAAAATAGAAGTAGTAGTAGTTACAGAAGTAGAAGTAGAAGTGGTAGCAGTAGTAGTTAAAGTAGTAGCAGCAGTAGTTAAAGGAGTAGTAGCAGTATTTAAAGTAGTAGTAGAAGAAGTAGTTCAAGTAGTAGTTGTAGTAGATAAAGCAGTAGTAGTTAAAGTAGTAGTAGAAATCGTAGTTAAAGTAGTAGTAGTTCAAGTAGTAGTAGTAGTAGTTGATAAAGCAGTAGTGGTTAAAGTAGTAGTAGTATTTAAAGTAGAAGTAGTAGCAGTAGTAGTTAAAGTACTAGTAGTAATATTAGTAGTAGTAAAAGAAGTTGTAGTTAAAGAAGAAGTAGAAGTAGTAGTTAAAGTAGTAGTAATAGTAGTAGTGGTGAAAGTAGCATTAGTAGAAGTTAAAGTAGTAGTAGTAGTTTTAGGATAAATTAGTAGACGTAGTAGTATAGATAAAGTTATAGATAAAGTAGTAGTTAAAGAAGTAGTAGTAGTAGTTAAAGTAGTAGTAGTTGTAGTAGTAGAAGTAGTTAACGTAGCAGTACTAGTAATAGTTAAAGTACTAGACGTAATATTAGTAGTAAAAATAGTTGTCGTTAAACTTTAAGTAGTAGAAGTAGTAGTTAAAGTAGTAGTAATAGTAGTAGTGGTTATAGTAGCAGTAGTAGTAGTTAAAGTAGTAGCAGTAGCTGTAGTTAAATAAGTAGTGGTAATAGTTAAAGAAGTAGTAGTAATAGTAGAAGTTTAAGTAGTAGTAGTAGTTAAAATAGAAGTAGTAGCAGTTACAGTAGTAGTAGTAATAGTAATAGTAGTAGTAGTAGTAGCAGTAGTAGTTAAAGTAGTAGTAGCATTAGTTAAAGTAGTAGTAGCAGTATTTAAGGTAGTAGTAGTAGATTAAGTGGTAGTAGAAGTAGTAGTTGAAGTAGTAGTTCAAGTAGTTAAAGTAGTAGTAGAAGAAGTAGTTAACGAAGCAGAAATACGAAGCAGTAATAGTTGAAGTAGTAGTAGTTAAATTAGTAGAAGTAGTGGTAGTAGCAGTAGCAGTTAAAGTAGTAGTAAAAGTAAGTAGTAGTAGTAGTAGGAGAAGTTAAAGCAGTAGGAGTAGTAGTAGTAGTGGTATCTAAAGTAGTAGTAGTAGTAGTTAAAGTAGTAGTTCAAGTAGTTAAAGTAGTAGTAGCAGTAGTGTTTAAAGAAGTTGTAGTAGTAGTTCAAGTAGTAGTTGTAGTAGATAAAGCATTAGTAGTTAAAGTAGTAGTAGAAATCGTAGTTAAAGCAGTAGCAGTAGAAGTTCAAGTAGCTGTTGTAGTAGTTAAAGCAGTAGTAGTTAAAGTAGAAGTAGTAGTAGTAGTAGTTCAAGTAGTAGTAGTAGATAAAGCAGTAGTGGTTAAAGAAGAAGTAGTATTTAAAGTTGTAGTAGCAGTAGTAGGAGTTAAGTAGTAGTAGTTAAAGTAGAAGAGTAGCAGTTAAAGTAGTAGTAGCAGTAGTAGTTAAAGAAGTAGTAGAAAGTGAGTTAAAGTAGTAGTAGTAGTAGATAAAGTCGGAGTAGTTGTAGGTTAAGTAGTAGTAGTAGTAGTAATTAAGTAATAGCAGTAGTAGAAATTTAACTAGCAGTAGTAGTTAAAGAAGTAGTAGCTGTAGTAGAAGTATTTAACGTAGCAGTAGCAGTAGTAGTTACAGTACTAGTAGTAATATAAGTAGTAGTAGTAGTAGTAGTTGTAGTAGTAGTAATTAAGTAGTAGCAGTAGTAGAAATAAAAGGAGTAGTAGTAGTTAAAGTAGCAGTAGTGGTAGTAGTAGTTAACGTAGCAGTAGCAGTAGTAGTTAAAGTACTAGTAGTGATATTAGTAGTAGTAAAAGTAGTTGTAGTTAAAAAAGAAGTACAAATAGTAGTTAAATTAGTAGTAATAGTAGTAGTGGTTGAAGTAGCATTAGTATTAGTTAAAGTAGTTATAGTAGTTTTAGTTAAATTAGTAGTAGTAGTAGTAGTAGTAGTAGTAGTAGTAGTAGTAGTAGTTAAAGTAGTAGTAGTAGAAGTAGTAGTAGTAGTTAAACTAGTTAAAGTAGTAGACGTAGTTAAAGTATAAGTAGTAGCAGTAGTAGTTAAAGTATTAGTAGTAATAGTCTGTTAAAGTAGTAGTAGTAGATGAAGTAGTTAACGTACCAGTACCAGTATTAGTTAAAGTACTAGAAGTAGAAGTAGCAGTTAAAGTACTAGCAGTGGTAGTTAAAAGTAGCAGTAGTAGATAAAGTAGTAGTAGTTAAAGTAGTAGTAGCAGTAGTAGTAGTTAAAGTAGGAGTGGTAGTTTTATAAGTAGTAGTAGGTAAAGTAGTTACAGTAGCAGTAATAGTCAAAGTAGTAGTAGAAGTAGTTAAAGTAGCAGTAGTGATTGAAGTAGTAGTAGTAGACGTAGTAGTAATATTAGTTGTAGTAGTAGTTGTAGTAGAAGTAGTTAAAGTAGGTGTAGTATTTAAAGTAGTAGTAGTAGTAGTAGTAGTAGTAGTAGTAGAAGTAGTTAAAGTAGTAGTAGAAGCAGTAGTTAAACTAGTAGTAGTAATAGTTAAACTACTAGTAGTAGTAGTAGTTAAAGTAGTAGTAGTTGAAGTAGTAGTAGCAGTTGAAAAAGTAGTAGTTTAACTACTTCTAGTTAAAGTAGTAGTAGCAGTGGTAGTAGTAGTAGCAGTTGAAGTAATAGTAGAAGTTAAAGAATTAGAAGTAGTTAAAGTAGCAGTAGTAGTAGTAAAGTAGTAGTAGTAGTTAAAGTAGTAGTAGTAGTAGTAGTTCAAGTAGAAGTAGTACTAGTAGTAGTAGTAGTAGATAAAGCAGTAGTAGTTAAAGTAGTATTAGTGTTTAAAGTAGTAGTAGTAGTTAAAGTTGTAGTAGTTAAAGTTGTAGAAGAAGTAGTAGTTAAAGTAATAGTAGTTCAAGTAGCAGTAGTAGTAGATAAGGCAGAAGTAGTTAAAGCAGTAGTAGTATTTAAAGTTACTGTAGTAGTAGAAGTTAAAATAGTAGAAGCAGTTAAAGAAGTAATAGTTAAAGTAGTAGTAGTCGCAGTTAAAGTAGTAGTAGTTGTATTAGTTAAAGTAGTAGTAGTAATAGTAGTAGTTAAAGAAGTTGTAGAAATTGTAGTTAAAGTAGTAGTAGTAGTTATAGATAAAGTAGTAGTAGAAGTAGAAGTTAAAGTAGTAGTAGTAGTAGTTCAAGGAGTAGTAGAAGTAGATAAAGCAGTAGTAGCTAAAGTAGTTGTGCAGTTAATGAAGTAGAAATTATAGAAGTAGCAGTAGCAGTTAAAGTAGAAGTAGTAGTAGTTAAAGAAGAAGCAGCGGTAGTAGTTAAAGAAGTAGTAGAAATTGTAGTTAAAGTAGTAGTAGTAGAAGTACATAAAGTCGGAGTAGTTGTAGTTAAGGTAGTAGTAGTAGTAGTAATTAAGTAGTAGCAGTAGTAGAAATTAAACTAGTAGTTGTTAAAGTAGCAGTAGTAAAGTACTAGCAGTAATATAAGTTGTAGTAAAAGTAGTTGAAGTTTAAGAAGAAGTAGTAGTTAAAAGAGGTAGTAAGAGTAGTAGTGGTTAAAGTAGCATTAGTAGTAGTTAAAGTAGTAGTAGTAATTTTAGTTTGATTATTATTAGTAATTGTAATTGTATTTAAAGTAGTAGTAGCAGTAGTAGTAGTTAAAGTAGTAGTAGTTCACGTAGTAGTAGTAGTAGTAGTAGCAGTTAAATTAGTAGTAGCAGTGGTATTTAAAGAAGTAGTAGTATAGTCTTTCAAAACGCAGTGAGACGTGACTGCACTTTTAGTTTTGGACTCGTCCGTGTTTTAGGTAAGTCGCCTGTAGTGGATATTTATTACACTGGGCGATAGATACCGTCATATTCTTAATCTGGCGCGTCGTGAAACCAGATTGACGACCAGTCGAGACAGTTAAGTAACACGTCTTTCATCTTGGAGATCTAGGGTTCGAATCTTAGGCGGATATGTTTTTTTATTATTATTTTTATTTTTACCCTTCCTTAACATTTTTTTCGAACCTATAAAATTGGAGCACATGAGATGTTTGTCTGTTTGATTGATTTGAGGCTTATTGTCCCCGTCAAGTTTGGAGAAATTGCTTCCAGTTTTGTGGGGTTTTTACCCGACACTGAGATGAAATTGACATCTCAAGTACTGTCACCCAATAAGACTAAACGGGTTTAATAAGTATGGACGGTCCAAACCGCACTACTTTGCCTGGGCAGGTTCGGAATTACTAAGCGGTTTACCATTGCTCATGTGTCGTCCGTTTCAGATCCGCTTGAAAGCATCGAGCAGCTCGATCTATTTCTCCAAACCCCGATGGGCGGGGCCATCACATTAGAATTATATTCATTTTATTGAAAAGATGGAACGAGCACAGTCAAGCGAATCGTTGCAGCTGGGATTCAAGAAGTATTATAAAAAATGTTACTTTAATTGAGCGTACGTTCATAGCCGTCAGTGAAGGCAAATGCGCTGTTGAAATGAATCTGAAAGAGTTTCGTTTGTTTGTATTGGGCTTTTACGGCCCATGCAACACAATATGTCATTTTTCAGCCAGTCGGTTTACTTATCCACAGTTATCCTGGGCAAGCTTATACGTAAGCGGTTAACCAGTACAGTGCATATTCTTTCCCCAGAAACAAACAACTGCCCTTCTTGAATCAGCGGAAAGGAGGGAATGGCCATGGAAAAGATTTCATGATCAATCTCCATGGGAAAGAATGTTGCTGACCCCGGCAGGTTGAGCCCGCGTCCTATTGACCACCAGTCAGACGCGCATTCGACTGAACTAACGAGGCCGGCATCCAAAAGATTTAGAATGACAAAAATGTAATTGTTGAAAATAAAACAAAGTAAGCGAAATATAAAGGATGTAAATATAAAAAATAAAGAAAATAACTTTAAATATAAAAAAGATAAAATGAAAAATTAAATATAAAAAAATGTGCCACTGGGATTCGAACCCTCGTCTAAAAGATTTTGTAGTGTGACTCGCAGTTTATCGCATTAACCACTCGACCATGACTTCTAGTTAGATAATATCCAAAACATTGATTTATATCTTTAAAATCCCGAGAAAAAAAAGTATCCGAAACCTGCTTCCCCTAAAAAATGGAATCGACTCGTCTCGCATAAACTTTGAACTCTCAAAGGTCGTTGATAAACTATAGTTTGTTTGTTTGTTTTGGAGTTTTACGGCCCAGTCAACACTATTAAGGTCATTTTTGAGCCGGTCAGTTTACCTATCAACACTTTCCTGGGCAGGCTTATACGTAAGCGGTTAACCAGTACAGTGCACATTCTTTCGCCAGAAACTGACAACTGCCCTTCTTGAATCAGCGGAAGGGAGAGAATGACCGTAGAAAAGATTTCATGATCAATCTCCACGAAAGAATGTTGCCGACCCCGGGAGTCGAACCCGCGTCCTCCTGATCACCAGTCAGACGCGCATCCGACTGAGCCACTGAGGCCGGCGAAGTAGTAGTAGTAGTAGTTCAAGTAGTAGTTGTAGTAGATAAAGCAGTAGTAATTAAAGTAGTAGTAGTAGAAATCGTAGTTAAAGCAGTAACAGTAGTAGTTCAAGTAGCAGTTGTAGTAGATAAAGCAGTAGTAGTGAAAGTAGTAGTAGAAATGGTAGTTAAAGCAGTAGCAGTAGTAGTTCAAGTAGTAGTTGTAATAGATAAAGCAGTAGTAGTTAAAGTAGTAGTAGAAATCGTAGTTAAAGTAGTAGTAGTAGTAGTAGTAGAGAAAGTAGTAGTAGTAGTAGTTCAAGTAGTAGTAGTTGATAAAGCAGTAGTGGTTAAAGTAGTAGTAGTATTTAAAGTAGAAGTAGTAGCAGTAGTAGTTAAAGTACTAGTAGTAATATTAGTAGTAGTAAAAGAAGTTGTAGTTAAAGAAGAAGTAGAAGTAGTAGTTAAAGTAGTAGTAATAGTAGTAGTGGTGAAAGTAGCATTAGTAGTAGTTAAAGTAGTAGTAGTAGTTTTAGATAAATTAGTAGTCGTAGCAGTATAGATAAAGTAGCAGTTAAATAAGTAGTAGTAGTAGTTAAAGTAGTAGTAGTTGTAGTAGTAGAAGTAGTTAACGTAGCAGTACTAGTAATAGTTAAAGTACTAGTAGTAATATTAGTAGTAAAAGTAGTTGTCGTTAAACTTTAAGTAGTAGAAGTAGTAGTTAAAGTAGTAGTAATAGTAGTAGTGGTTATAGTAGCAGTAGTAGTAGTTAAAGTAGTAGCAGTAGCTGTAGTTAAATAATTAGTAGTAAGTAGTAGTAATAGTTAAAGAAGTAGTAGTAATAGTAGAAGTTAAAGTAGTAGTAGTAGTTGAAATAGAAGTAGTAGCAGTTACAGTAGTAGTAACAGTAATAGTAGTAGTAGTAGTAGCAGTAGTAGTTAAAGTAGTAGTAGCATTAGTTAAAGTAGTAGTAGCAGTATTTAAGGTAGTAGTAGTAGTTTAAGTGGTAGTAGAAGTAGTAGCTGAAGTAGTAGTAGTGGTAGTTAAAAGAAGCAGCAGTAGATAAAGTAGTAGTAGTTAAAGTAGTTAAAGTAGCAGTAGCAGTAGTAGTTAAAGTAGTAGTAGAAGTAGTTAAAGTAGAAGTAGATAAAGTAGTAGTAGTAGTATTAGTAGTAGTAAAAGTAGTTGTAGTTAAAAAGTAGAAGTAGTAGTTAAAGTAGTAGTAATAGTAGTAGTGGTGAAAGTAGCATTAGTTGTAGTTAAAGAAGTAGTGGTAGTAGTAGTTGAAGTTAGATTAGTAGTCGTAGTAGTAGTTAAAGAAGTAGGAGTAGTAGTTAAAGTAGTAGTAGAAGTCGTAGTTAAAGTAGTAGTAGTAGTAGTAGTAGATAAAGTAGTAGAAGAAGTAGTAGTTATAGTAAAAGTAGCAGTAGTTCAAGTAGTAGTAGTAGTAGATAAAGCAGTAGTAGTAATTAAAGTAATAGTAGAAGTTAAAGCAGTAGGAGTAGTAGTAGTATTTAAAGTAGTAGTAGTAGTAGTAGAAGTAGTAGGAGTTAAAGTAATAGTAGTAGTTTTCGTAGTAGTAGTATAATTTAAAGTAGTAGTAGTTCTTAAAGTAGTAGTAGAAGTAGTAGTTAAAGTAGTAGTAGTAGCTAAAAGTAGCAGTAGTAGTAGATAAAGTAGTAGTAGTTAAAGTAGTAGTAGTAGTAGTAGTAGTAGTTAAAGGTAGTTAAAGTCGAAGTAGTAGTTAAAGTAGTAGTAGTAACAGTAGAAGTAGCAGTAGTAGTTAAAGTAATAGAAGTTAAAGGAAAATTAGTAGTAGTAGAAGTAGTTAACGTAGCAGTAACAGTAGTAGTTAAAGTAGTAGTGGAAATATTAGTAGTAGTAGCAAAAATAGTTGCAGTTAAAGTAGAAGAAGTAGTATTTAAAGTAGTAGCAAAAGTAGCAGTGGTTAAAGAAGCAGTAGTAGTAGTTAAAGCAGTAGTAGAAGGTGTAGTTGAATAAGTAGTACTAGTGGTAGTAGTTAAAGAAGTAGTATCAGTAGTAGTAGTTAAAGTAGGAGTAGTAATTAAAGTAGTAGTAGTTACAGTAGCAGTAGTAGTTAAAGTAGTAGAAGTATTTAAAGTAGCAGTAGTAGTAGTAGTAGTATTACTAGTAGTAGTAGTAGTTAAAGTAGTAGTAGAAGTAGTAGATAAAGTAGTAGTAGCAGTAGTTAAAGTAGTAATAGAAGTAGTAGTAGCAGTAGTAGTAGTAGTTAAAGAAGTAGTAGTAGATAAAGTAGTAATAGTAGTTAAAGTAGTAGTAGTTAAAGTAGTAGTAGCAGTTAAAGTAGTAGTAGTTTAAGTAGTAGTACTATTTAAAGTAGAAGAAGTATTAGTAGTAGCAGTAGTAGTTAAAGTAGAAGTAGTAGTTAAAGTAGTAGTAGTAGTAGTTGTAGTAGTAGAAGTAGTTAGTAGTTACAGTAGTAGAAGTAGAAGAAGAAGTAGAAGCAGCAGTAGTTAAAGTAGTAGTAGCAGTAGTTAAAGTAGTAGAAGCAGTATTTAAAGTAGTAGAAGTAGTTAAAGTAATAGTAGAAGTAGTAGTTAAAGTAGTAGTAGTAGTAGTTAAAGTAGTTAAAGTAGCAGTAGTAGTTAAAGTAGTAGTGGAAGTAGTTAAAGTAGAAGTAGTATTTGAAGCAGTAGTAGAAGTAGTAGTTAAAGTAGTTAAAGTAGTAGTAGTAGTATTTAAAGTAGTAGTATTTAAAGATAAAGTATAAGTAGTTTAAGTAGTAGAAGTTAAAGTAGTAGTAGTAGTAGTTAAAGTAGTCAAAGTAACAGTATCAGTAATAGATAAAGTAGTAGTAGAATTACTTAAAATAGTAGTAGTATTTGAAGTAGTAGTAGTATTAGTAGTAGTTTAAGTAGTTAAAGTAGTAGTAGTAGTATTTAAAGTAGTAGTAGTAGTAGTAGTTAAAGTAGTAGTAGTAAAGGTTGTAGAAGCAGTTAAAGTAGTAGTAGTTTATTTACTAGTAGCAGTAAAAGTAGTAGTAGAAGTAGGTAAAGTAGTAATAGTAGCAGTGGAAGTAGTAGTAGCAGTTAAACTAGTAGGAGAAGTTAAATAATTAGTAGTAATTAAAGTAGTAGTAGTAGTTAAAGTAGTAGTAGCAGTAGTAGTTAGTAGTATTAGAAGAAGTAGTTCAAGTAGTAGTTGTGGTAGATTAAGCAGTAGTAGTTAAAGTAGTAGTAGAAGTCGTTGTTAAAGTAGTAGTAGTAGTAGTAGTAGTAGTAGTAGTAGTAGTAGTAGTAGTAGTAGTAGTAGATAAAGTAGTAGAAGTAGTAGTTATAGTAAAAGTAGCAGTAGTTCAAGTAGTAGTAGTAGTAGATAAAGCAGTAGTAGTAATTAAAGTAGTAGGAGAAGTTAAAGCAGTAGGAGTAGTAGTAGTATTTAAAGTAGTAGAAGTAGGAGGAGTTAAAAGTAATAGTAGTAGTATTCGTAGTAGTAGTAGAATTTGAAGTAGTAGTAGTTGTTAAAGTAGTAGTTAAAGTAGTAGTTAAAGTAGTAGTAGTAGCTTAAAGTAGCAGTAGTAGTAGATAAAGTAGTAGTAGATAAAGTAGTAGTAGTTAAAGTAGTAGTAGTAGTAGTAGTTAAAGTAATAGTAGTAGTTAAAGTAGTAGTAGCAGTTAAAGTAATAGTAGTTAAACTAGTAGTTAAAGTAGTAGTAGTAACAGTAGTAGTAGCAGTAGTAGTTAAAGTAATAGTAGTTAAAGTAATATTAGTAGTAGTAGAAGTAGTTAACGTAGCAGTAACAGTAGTAGTTAAAGTTGTAGTGGAAATATTAGTAGTAGTAGCAAAAATAGTTGCAGTTAAAGTAGAAGAAGTAGTATTTAAAGAAGTAGCAAAAGTAGCAGTGGTTAAAGAAGCAGTAGTAGTAGTTAAAGCAGTAGTAGTAGGTGTAGTTGAATAAGTAGTACTAGTGGTAGTAGTTAAAGAAGTAGTATCAGTAGTAGTAGTTAAATTAGGAATAGTAATTAAAGAAGTAGTAGTAGTTAAAGTAGCAGTAGTAGTTAAAGTAGTAGAAGTATTTAAAGTAGTAGTAATAGTAGTAGTAGTAGTAGTAGTTAAAGTAGTAGTAGAAGTAGTAGTTAAAGTAGTAGTAGCAGTAGTTAAAGTAGCAATAGAAGTAGTAGTAGCAGTAGTAGTAGTAGTAGTTAAAGAAGTAATAGTAGTTAAAGTAGTAGTAGTTAAAGTAGTAGTAGCAGTTAAAGTAGTAGTAGTTTAAGTAGAAGTACTTAAAGTAGAAGAAGTAGTTTAAGTAGTAGAAGTAGCAGTGGTAGTAGTTGTAGCAGTTATAGTAGAAGTAAAAGTTAAAGAATTAATAGAAGTTAAAGTAGTAGTAGTAGTTAAAGTAGTTTTAGTAGTTAAAGTAGTAGTAGCAGTAGTAGATAAAGTAGTATTAGAAGTTGTAGTTAAAGTAGTAGTAGCAGTAGTTCAAGTAGTAATAGTAGTAGTAGTAGTAGTAGTAATTAAGTAGTAGCAGTAGTGGAAATTAAAGTAGTAGTAGTAGATAAAGAAATAGTAGTGGTGGTAGAAGTAGTTAACGTAGTAGTTAAAGTAGTATAAGTAGTAGTAGAAGTAGTTATCGAAGCAGTAATACGACGAAATCGTAGTTTAAGCAGTAGCAGTAGTAGTTCAAGTAGAAGTTGTAGTAGATAAAGCAGTAGTAGTTAGTAGTAGCAGAAATCGTACTTAAAGTAGTAGATGTAGTAGATAAAGAAGTAGTAGTAGTAGTAGTTCAAGTAGTAGTAGTAGTAGTAGATAAAGCAGTAATGGTTAAAGCAGTAATAGTATTTAAAGAAGTAGTAGCAGTAGTAGTAGTTAAAGAAGTAGTAGTTAAAGTAGTAGTAGTTAAAGTAGTAGTAGTAGATAAAATCCGAGTAGTTGTTGTTAAAGTAGTAGTAGTAGTAGTAGTAGTAGTAGTAGTAGTAAGTAGTGACAGTAGTTTTGTTTGTTTGATTTGAGGTTTAATGTCCCCGTCAACACTGTAAAGGTCATTTATGAGACGTTGCTTCCAATTTTGTGGGACTTTTACCCGACATTGCGATGAAATGCCATCTCAAGTCCTGTCGCCCAATGAAACCAATAGGGTTTATTAGCATGGACGGTCCACCTCGCACCACGGTTCCTGGACAGGCTTAGATCCTCTAAGCGGGTTACCAGTACTAGTGGGCGGGTCGGATTCAGCTCTGCGTGGAAGCATCATGCAGCCCATATATTTCTTCAAGCCCCTACGGACGGGGGTGGAAGTAGCAGTAGTAGAAATTAAAGTAGTAGTAGTAGATAAAGTACTTGTAGTAATATTAGTAGAAGTAAGAGTAGTTTTAGTTAAAGAACAAGTAGAAGTTAAAGAACAAGTAAAAGTAATAGTTAGTCGTAGGTATAGAAGATGTGTTTAAAGTAGCAGTAGTAGTAATTAAAGTAGTATGGTAGTTGTAGTTAAATTAGTAGTAGTAGTATTAGTAGTAGATAAAGAAGTAGTAGTAGTAGTAGACGTAGTTAAAGTAGTAGTAGTGGTAGTTAAAGTAGTAGTAGCATTCAAAGTAGTAGTAGTTAAAGTAGTATAGTAGCAGTAGTAGTTAAAGTAGTATAAGTAGTAGAAGAAGTAGTTAACGAAGCAGAAATACGAAGCAGTAATAGTTGAAGTAGTAGTAGTTAAATTAGTAGAAGTAGTGGTAGTAGCAGTAGCAGTTAAAGTAGTAGTAAAAGTAAGTAGTAGTAATTAAAGTAGTAGGAGAAGTTAAAGCAGTAGGAGTAGTAGTAGTAGTAGTGGTATCTAAAGTAGTAGTAGAAGTAGTCAAAGTAGTAGTAGTAGCAGTTAAAGTAGTAGTAGCAGTAGTATTTAAAGAAGTAGTAGTAGTAGTTCAAGTAGTAGTTGTAGTAGATAAAGCAGTAGTAGTTAAAGTAGTAGTAGAAATCGTAGTTAAAGCAGTAGCAGTAGAAGTTCAAGTAGTTGTTGTAGTAGTTAAAGCAGTAGTAGTTAAAGTAGAAGTAGTAGTAGTAGTAGTTCAAGTAGTAGTAGTAGTAGATAAAGCAGTAGTGGTTAAAGAAGAAGTAGTATTTAAAGTTGTAGTAGCAGTAGTAGGAGTTAAGTAGTAGTAGTTAAAGTAGAAGAGTAGCAGTTAAAGTAGTAGTAGCAGTAGTAGTTAAAGAAGTAGTAGAAAGTGAGTTAAAGTAGTAGTAGTAGTAGATAAAGTCGGAGTAGTTGTAGGTTAAGTAGTAGTAGTAGTAGTAGTAATTAAGTAATAGCAGTAGTAGAAATTTAACTAGCAGTAGTAGTTAAAGAAGTAGTAGCTGTAGTAGAAGTATTTAACGTAGCAGTAGCAGTAGTAGTTACAGTACTAGTAGTAATATAAGTAGTAGTAGTAGTAGTTGTAGTAGTAGTAATTAAGTAGTAGCAGTAGTAGAAATAAAAGGAGTAGTAGTAGTTAAAGTAGCAGTAGTGGTAGTAGTAGTTAACGTAGCAGTAGCAGTAGTAGTTAAAGTACTAGTAGTGATATTAGTAGTAGTAAAAGTAGTTGTAGTTAAAAAAGAAGTAGAAATAGTAGTTAAATTAGTAGTAATAGTAGTGGTTGAAGTAGCATTAGTATTAGTTAAAGTAGTAATAGTAGTTTTAGTTAAATTAGTAGTAGTAGTAGTAGTAGTAGTAGTAGTGTAGTAGTAGTAGTAGTAGTAGTAGTAGTTAAAGTAGTAGTAGTAGAAGTAGTAGTAGTAGTTAAACTAGTTAAAGTAGTAGACGTAGTTAAAGTATAAGTAGTAGCAGTAGTAGTTAAAGTATTAGTAGTAATAGTCTGTTAAAGTAGTAGTAGTAGATAAAGTAGTTAACGTACCAGTACCAGTAGTAGTTAAAGTACTAGAAGTAGAAGTAGCAGTTAAAGTACTAGCAGTGGTAGTTAAAAGTAGCAGTAGTAGATAAAGTAGTAGTAGTAGTTAAAGTAGTAGTAGCAGTAGTAGTAGTTAAAGTAGGAGTGGTAGTTATATAAGTAGTAGTAGGTAAAGTAGTTACAGGAGCAGTAATAGTTAAAGTAGTAGTAGAAGTAGTTAAAGTAGCAGTAGTGATTGAAGTAGTAGTAGTAGACGTAGTAGTAATATTAGTTGTTGTAGTAGTTGTAGTAGAAGTAGTTAAAGTAGGTGTAGTATTTAAAGTAATAGTAGTAGCAGTAGTAGTAGTTAAAGTAGTATTAGTAGCTGTAGTTAAATTAGTAGTAGTAATAGTTAAAGAAGTAGTAGTAATAGTAGTAGTTAAAGTAGTAGTAGAAGTAGTTAAAATAGAAGTAGTAGTAGTTACAGTAGTAGCAGTAGTAGTAGTAATGGTAGTAGTAGCAGTAGTGGTAGCAGTAGTAGTTAAAGTATAGGTAGCATTAGTTAAAGTAGTAGTAGCAGTATTTAAAGTAGTAGTATAGTTAAAGTTGTAGAAGAGGTAGTAGTTAAAGTAGTAGTAGCGGTAGTTAAAAGAAGCAGCAGTAGATAAAGTAGTAGTAGCAGTAGTAGTTAAAGTAGTAGAAGAAGTAGTTAAAGTAGTAGTAGATAAAGTAGTAGTATTAGTATAAGTAGTAGTAAAAGTAGTTAAAAAGTAAGGGTAGTAGTTAAAGTAGTAGTAATAGTAGTAGTGGTGAAAGTAGCATTAGTAGTAGTTAAAGTAGTAGTAGTAGTAGTTTTAGTTAAATTAGTAGTCGCAGTAGTAGTTAAAGAAGTAGTAGTAGTAGTTAAAGTAGTAGTAGAAGTTAAAGTAGTAGACGTAGTTAAAGTATAAGTAGTAGCAGTAGTAGTTAAAGTAGTAGTAGTTGTAGTAGTAGAAGTAGTTAACGTAGCAGTAATAGTAGTAGTAAAAGTTCTAGTAGTAATATTATAAGTAGTAAAAGTGGTTGTCTTTAAAGATGTAGAAGAAATAGTAGTTAAAGATGCAGTAGTAGTAGTTAAAGCAGTAGTAGAAGGTGTAGTTGAATAAGTAGTACTAGTGGTAGTAGTTAAAGAAGTAGTATCAGTAGTAGTAGTTAAAGAAGGAGTTGTAATTAAAGAAGTAGTAGTAGTTACAGTAGCAGTAGTAGTTAAAGTAGTAGAAGTATTTATAGTAGCAGTAGTAGTAGTAGTAGTAGTATTACTAGTAGTAGTAGTAATAGTAGTAGTGGTTGAAGTAGCATTAGTATTAGTTAAAGTAGTAATAGTAGTTTTAGTTAAATTAGTAGTAGTAGTAGTAGTAGTAGTGTAGTAGTAGTAGTAGTAGAAGTAGTTAAAGTAGTAGTAGTAGAAGTAGTAGTAGTAGTAGTTAAACTAGTTAAAGTAGTAGACGTAGTTAAAGTATAAGTAGTAGCAGTAGTAGTTAAAGTATTCTGTTAAAGTAGTAGTAGTAGATAAAGTAGTTAACGTACCAGTACCAGTAGTAGTTAAAGTACTAGAAGTAGAAGTAGCAGTTAAAGTACTAGCAGTGGTAGTTAAAAGTAGCAGTAGTAGATAAAGTAGTAGTAGTTAAAGTAGTAGTAGCAGTAGTAGTAGTTAAAGTAGGAGTGGTAGTTATATAAGTAGTAGTAGGTAAAGTAGTTACAGGAGCAGTAATAGTTAAAGTAGTAGTAGAAGTAGTTAAAGTAGCAGTAGTGATTGAAGTAGTAGTAGTAGACGTAGTAGTAATATTAGTTGTTGTAGTAGTTGTAGTAGAAGTAGTTTAAGTAGGTGTAGTATTTAAAGTAATAGTAGTAGTAGTAGTAGTAGTTAAACTAGTAGTAGTAATAGTTAAACTACTAGTAGTAGTAGTAGTTAAAGTAGTAGTAGTTGAAGTAGTAGTAGCAGTTGAAAAAGTAGTAGTTTAACTAGTTAAAGTAGTAGTAGAAGTAGTTAAAGTAGTAGTAGCAGTGGTAGTAGTAGTAGCAGTTGAAGTAATAGTAGAAGTTAAAGAATTAGAAGTAGTTAAAGTAGCAGTAGTAGTAAAGTAGTAGTAGTAGTAGTTAAAGTAGTAGCAGTAGTAGTAGTAGTAGTAGTTCAAGTAGAAGTAGTACTAGTAGTAGTAGTAGTAGATAAAGCAGTAGTAGTTAAAGTAGTATTAGTGTTTAAAGTAGTAGTAGTAGTTAAAGTAGTAGTAGCAGTTAAAGAAGTAGTAGTTAAAGTAGTAATAGTAGCAGAAAAGTAATAGTAGTTCAAGTAGTAGTAGTAGTAGATAAGGCAGAAGTAGTTAAAGCAGTAGTGGTATTTAAAGTTACTGTAGTAGTAGAAGTTAAAATAGTAGAAGCAGTTAAAGAAGTAGTAGTTAAAGTAGTAGTAGTCGCAGTTAAAGTAGTAGTAGTAGTATTAGTTAAAGTAGTAGTAGTAATAGTAGTAGTTAAAGAAGTTGTAGAAATTGTAGTTAAAGTAGTAGTAGTAGTTATAGATAAAGTAGTAGTAGAAGTTAAAGTAGTAGTAGTAGTAGTTCAAGGAGTAGTAGAAGTAGATAAAGCAGTAGTAGTTTAAGTAGTTGTAGTATTTAAAGTAGTAGTAGTAGTAGTAGTTAAAGTAGTAGTAGCAGTTAATGAAGTAGAAATTATAGAAGTAGCAGTAGCAGTTAAAGAAGAAGTAGTAGTAGTTAAAGAAGAAGCAGCAGACGTAGTTGAAGAAGTAGTAGAAATTGTAGTTAAAGTAGTAGTAGCAGAAGTACATAAAGTCGGAGTATTTGTAGTTAAAGTAGTAGTAGTAGTAGTAATTAAGTAGTAGCAGTAGTAGAAATTAAAGTAGTAGTAGTAGTTAAAGTAGCAGTAGCAGTAGTAAAGTACTAGCAGTAATATAAGTTGTAGTAAAAGTAGTTGAAGTTTAAGAAGAAGTAGTAGTTAAAAGAGGTAGTAAGAGTAGTAGTGTTTAAAGTAGCATTAGTAGTAGTTAAAGTAGTAGTAGTAATTTTAGTTAGATTATTATTAGTAATTGTAGTTGTATTTAAAGTAGTAGTAGCAGTAGTAGTAGTTAAAGTAGTAGTAGTTCAAGTAGTAGTAGTAGTAGTAGTAGTAGCAGCAGTTAAAGTAGTAGTAGCAGTGGTATTTAAAGAAGTAGTAGTAGTAGTAGTAGTTCAAGTAGTAGTTGTAGTAGATAAAGCAGTAGTAATTAAAGTAGTAGTAGTAGAAATCGTAGTTAAAGCAGTAACAGTAGTAGTTCAAGTAGCAGTTGTAGTAGATAAAGCAGTAGTAGTGAAAGTAGTAGTAGAAATGGTAGTTAAAGCAGTAGCAGTAGTAGTTCAAGTAGTAGTTGTAATAGATAAAGCAGTAGTAGTTAAAGTAGTAGTAGAAATCGTAGTTAAAGTAGTAGTAGTAGTAGTAGTAGTAGTAGTTCAAGTAGTAGTAGTAGTAGTTCAAGTAGTAGTAGTAGTAGTTGATAAAGCAGTAGTGGTTAAAGTAGTAGTAGTATTTAAAGTAGAAGTAGTAGCAGTAGTAGTTAAAGTACTAGTAGTAATATTAGTAGTAGTAAAAGAAGTTGTAGTTAAATAAGAAGTAGAAGTAGTAGTTAAAGTAGTAGTAATAGTAGTTGTGGTGAAAGTAGCATTAGTAGTAGTTAAAGTAGTAGTAGTAGTAGTTTTAGATAAATTAGTAGTCGTAGTAGTATAGATAAAGTTATAGATAAAGTAGCAGTTAAATAAGTAGTAGTAGTAGTTAAAGTAGTAGTAGTTGTAGTAGTAGAAGTAGTTAATGTAGCAGTACTAGCAATAGTTAAAGTACGTGTAGTAATATTAGTAGTAAAAGTAGTTGTCGTTAAACTTTAAGTAGTAGAAAGTGAGTTAAAGTAGTAGTAGTAGTAGATAAAGTCGGAGTAGTTGTAGGTTAAGTAGTAGTAGTAGTAATTAAGTAATAGCAGTAGTAGAAATTTAACTAGCAGTAGTAGTTAAAGTAGTAGTAGCTGTAGTAGAAGTATTTAAAGTAGCAGTAGCAGTAGTAGTTACAGTACTAGTAGTAATATAAGTAGTAGTAGTAGTAGTTGTAGTAGTAGTAATTAAGTAGTAGCAGTAGTAGAAATAAAAGAAGTAGTAGTAGTTAAAGTAGCAGTAGTGGTAGTAGTAGTTAACGTAGCAGTAGCAGTAGTAGTTAAATTACTAGTAGTGATATTAGTAGTAGTAAAAGTAGTTGTAGTTAAAAAAGAAGTAGAAATAGTAGTTAAATTAGTAGTAATAGTAGTGGTTGAAGTAGCATTAGTATTAGTTAAAGTAGTAATAGTAGTTTTAGTTAAATTAGTAGTAGTAGTAGTAGTAGTTAAAGTAGTAGTAGTAGAAGTAGAAGTAGTAGTTAAACTAGTTAAAGTAGTAGACGTAGTTAAAGTATAAGTAGTAGCAGTATTAGTTAAAGTATTAGTAGTAATAGTCTGTTAAAGTAGTAGTAGTAGATAAAGTAGTTAACGTACCAGTACCAGTAGTAGTTAAAGTACTAGAAGTAGAAGTAGCAGTTAAAGTACTAGCAGTGGTAGTTAAAAGAAGCAGTAGTAGATAAAGTAGTAGTAGTTAAAGTAGTAGTAGCAGTAGTAGTAGTTAAAGTAGGAGTGGTAGTTATATAAGTAGTAGTAGGTAAAGTAGTTACAGGAGCAGTAATAGTTAAAGTAGTAGTAGGAGTAGTTAAAGTAGCAGTAGTGATTGAAGTAGTAGTAGTAAACGTAGTAGTAATATTAGTTGTTGTAGTAGTTGTAGTAGAAGTAGTTAAAGTAGGTGTAGTATTTAAAGTAGTAGTAGTAGTAGTAGTAGTAGTAGTAGTAGTAGTTAAAGTAGTAGTAGAAGCAGTAGTTAAACTAGTAGTAGTAATAGTTAAACTAGTAGTAGTAGTAGTAGTTAAAGTAGTAGTAGTTGAAGTAGTAGTAGCAGTTGAAAAAGTAGTAGTTTAACTAGTTAAAGTAGTAGTAGAAGTAGTTAAAGTAGTAGTAGCAGTGGTAGTAGTAGTAGCAGTTGAAGTAATAGTAGAAGTTAAAGAATTAGAAGTAGTTAAAGTAGCAGTAGTAGTAAAGTAGTAGTAGTAGTAGTTAAAGTAGTAGTAGTAGTAGTAGTAGTAGTAGTAGTTCAAGTAGAAGTAGTACTAGTAGTAGTAGAAGAAGATAAAGCAGTAGTAGTTAAAGTAGTATTAGTGTTTAAAGTAGTAGTAGCAGTTAAAGAAGTAGTATTTAAAGTAGTAATAGTAGCAGTTAAAGTTGTAGAAGAAGTAGTAGTTAAAGTAATAGTAGTTCAAGTAGTAGTAGTAGTAGATAAGGCAGAAGTAGTTAAAGCAGTAGTAGTATTTAAAGTTACTGTAGTAGTAGAAGTTAAAATAGTAGAAGCAGATAAAGAAGTAGTAGTTAAAGTAGTAGTAGTCGCAGTTAAAGTAGTAGTAGTAGTATTAGTTAAAGTAGTAGTAGTAATAGTAGTAGTTAAAGAAGTTGTAGAAATTGTAGTTAAAGTAGTAGTAGTAGTTATAGATAAAGTAGTAGTAGAAGTAGAAGTTAAAGTAGTAGTAGTAGTAGTTCAAGGAGTAGTAGAAGTAGATAAAGCAGTAGTAGTTTAAGTAGTTGTAGTATTTAAAGTAGTAGTAGTAGTAGTAGTTAAAGTAGTAGTAGCAGTTAATGAAGTAGAAATTATAGAAGTAGCAGTAGCAGTTAAAGAAGAAGTAGTAGTAGTTAAAGAAGAAGCAGCAGTAGTAGTTAAAGAAGTAGTAGAAATTGTAGTTAAAGTAGTAGTAGTAGAAGTACATAAAGTCGGAGTAGTTGTAGTTAAAGTAGTAGTAGTAGTAGTAATTAAGTAGTAGCAGTAGTAGAAATTAAAGTAGTAGTAGTAGTTAAAGTAGCGGTAGCAGTAGTAAAGTACTAGCAGTAATATAAGTTGTAGTAAAAGTAGTTGAAGTTTAAGAAGAAGTAGTAGTTAAAAGAGGTAGTAAGAGTAGTAGTGGTTAAAGTAGCATTAGTAGTAGTTAAAGTAGTAGTAGTAATTTTAGTTAGATTATTATTAGTAATTGTAGTTGTATTTAAAGTAGTAGTAGCAGTAGTAGTAGTTAAAGTAGTAGTAGCTCAAGTAGTAGTAGTAGTAGTAGCAAGTAAAGTAGTAGTAGCAGTGGTATTTAAAGAAGTAGTAGTAGTAGTAGTTCAAGTAGTAGTTGTAGTAGATAAAGCAGTAGTAATTAAAGTAGTAGTAGTAGAAATCGTAGTTAAAGCAGTAACAGTAGTAGTTCAAGTAGCAGTTGTAGTAGATAAAGCAGTAGTAGTGAAAGTAGTAGTAGAAATGGTAGTTAAAGCAGTAGCAGTAGTAGTTCAAGTAGTAGTTGTAATAGATAAAGCAGTAGTAGTTAAAGTAGTAGTAGAAATCGTAGTTAAAGTAGTAGTAGTAGTAGTAGTAGTAGTTCAAGTAGTAGTAGTAGTAGTTCAAGTAGTAGTTGTAGTAGTTGATAAAGCAGTAGTGGTTAAAGTAGTAGTAGTATTTAAAGTAGAAGTAGTAGCAGTAGTAGTTAAAGTACTAGTAGTAATATTAGTAGAAGTAAAAGAAGTTGTAGTTAAAGAAGAAGTAGAAGTAGTAGTTAAAGTAGTAGTAATAGTAGTACTGGTGAAAGTAGCATTAGTAGTAGTTAAAGTAGTAGTAGTAGTTTTAGATAAATTAGTAGTCGTAGCAGTATAGATAAAGTTATAGATAAAGTAGCAGTTAAATAAGTAGTAGTAGTAGTTAAAGTAGTAGTAGTTGTAGTAGTAGAAGTAGTTAACGTAGCAGTACTAGTAATAGTTAAAGTACGAGTAGTAATATTAGTAGTAAAAGTAGTTGTCGTTAAACTTTTAAGTAGTAGAAGTAGTAGTTAAAGTAGTAGTAATAGTAGTAGTGGTTATAGTAGCAGTAGTAGTAGTTAAAGTAGTAGCAGTAGCTGTAGTTAAATAAGTAGTAGTAATAGTTAAAGAAGTAGTAGTAATAGTTGAAGTTAAAGTAGTAGTAGTAGTTGAAATAGAAGTAGTAGCAGTTACAGTAGTAGTAATAGTAATAGTAGTAGTAGTAGCAGTAGTAGTTAAAGTAGTAGTAGCATTAGTTAAAGTAGTAGTAGCAGTATTTAAGGTAGTAGTAGTAGTTTAAGTGGTAGTAGAAGTAGTAGTTGAAGTAGTAGTAGTGGTAGTTAAAAGAAGCAGCAGTAGATAAAGTAGTAGTAGTTAAAGTAGTTAAAGTAGCAGTAGCAGTAGTGTTAAAGTAGTAGTAGAAGTAGTTAAAGTAGAAGTAGATAAAGTAGTAGTAGTAGTTTTAGTAGTAGTAAAAGTAGTTGTAGTTAAAAAGTAGAAGTAGTAGTTAAAGTAGTAGTAATAGTAGTAGTGGTGAAAGTAGCATTAGTTGTAGTTAAAGTAGAAGTGGTAGTAGTAGTTGAAGTTAGATTAGTAGTCGAAGTAGTAGTTAAAGAAGTAGGAGTAGTAGTTAAAGTAGTAGTAGAAGTCGCAGTTAAAGTAGTAGTAGTAGTAGTAGCAGTAGAAAAAGTAGTAGAAGAAGTAGTAGTTATAGTAAAAGTAGCAGTAGTTCAAGTGAGTGAGTGAGTGTTTGAGTTTTACGTCCCACCAACAGCTAAGGTCTTACGGAGACGGGACCTCGGTTTAAAGACTCATTCGAAAGTCTGAAGAAGCCCGGGATCGATCCTGCGATCCCTCTTTTACAAGGCAAGTAGCGTAACCACCAAACCACGGAGGCTTCTGCAGTAGTTCAAGTAGTAGTAGTAGTAGATAAAGCAGTAGTAGTAATTAAAGTAGTAGGAGAAGTTAAAGCAGTAAGAGTAGTAGTAGTATTTAAAGTAGTAGTAGTAGTAGTAGAATTAGTAGGAGTTACAGTAATTGTAGTAGTTTTCGTAGTAGTAGTAGAATTTAAAGTAGTAGTAGTTGTTAAAGTAGTAGTTGAAATAGTAGTTTTCGTAGTAGTAGTAGCTAAAAGTAGCAGTAGTAGTAGATAAAGTAGTAGTAGATAAAGTAGTAGTAGTTAAAGTAGTAGTAGTAGTAGTAGTAGTAGTAGTAGTTAAAGTAATAGTAGTAGTTAAAGTAGTAGTAGCAGTTAAAGTAATAGTAGTTAAAGTCGAAGTAGTAGTTAAAGTAGTAGTAGTAACAGTAGTAGTAGCAGTAGTAGTTAAAGTAATAGTAGTTAAAGTAATATTAGTAGTAGTAGAAGTAGTTAACGTAGCAGTAACAGTAGTAGTTAAAGTAGTAGTGGAAATATTAGTAATAGTAGCAAAAATAGTTGCAGTTAAAGTAGTAGAAGTAGTATTTAAAGTAGTAGCAAAAGTAACAGTGGTTAAAGAAGCAGTAGTAGTAGTTAAAGCAGTAGTAGTAGGTGTAGTTGAATAAGTAGTACTAGTGGTAGTAGTTAAAGAAGTAGTATCAGTAGTAGTAGTTAAAGTAGGAGTAGTAATTAAAGAAGTAGTAGTAGTTAAAGTAGCAGTAGTAGTTAAAGTAGTAGAAGTATTTAAAGTAGCAGTAGTAGTAGTAGTAGTAGTATTACTAGTAGTAGTAGTAGTTAAAGTAGTAGTAGAAGTAGTAGATAAAGTAGTAGTAGCAGTAGTTAAAGTAGTAATAGAAGTAGTAGTAGCAGTAGTAGTAGTTAAAGAAGTAGTAGTAGATAAAGTAGTAGTAGTTTAAGTAGTAGTACTAGTTAAAGTAGAAGAAGTAGTTTAAGTAGTAGAAGTAGCAGTGATAGTAGTTGTAGCAGTTATAGTAGAAGTAAAAGTTAAAGAATTAATAGAAGTTAAACTAGTAGTAGTAGTAGTTAAAGTAGTTTTAGTAGTTAAAGTAGTAGTAGCAGTAGTAGATAAAGTAGTAGTAGAAGTAGTAGTTAAAGAAGTAGTAGCAGTAGTTCAAGTAGTAATAGTAGTAGTAGTAATTAAGTAGTAGCAGTAGTGGAAATTAAAGTAGTAGTAGTAGTAGATAAAGAAATAGTAGTGGTAGTAGAAGTAGTTAACGTAGTAGTTAAAGTAGTATAAGTAGTAGTAGAAGTAGTTAACGAAGCAGTTATATGACAAAATCGTAGTTTAAGCAGTAGCAGTAGTAGTTCAAGTAGAAGTTGTAGTAGATAAAGCAGTAGTAGTTAGTAGTAGTAGAAATCGTACTTAAAGTAGTAGATGTAGTAGATAAAGTAGTAGTAGAAGTAGTAGTAGTAGTAGTTGAAGTAGTAGTAGTAGTAGATAAAGCAGTAATGGTTAAAGTAGTAGTAGTATTTAAAGAAGTAGTAGCAGTAGTAGTAGTTAAAGAAGTAGTAGTTAAAGTAGTAGTAGTTAAAGTAATAGTAGTAGTAGTAGTAGATAAAATCCGAGTAGTTGTTGTTAAAGTAGTAGATGTAGTAGTAGTAGTAGTAAGTAGTGGCAGTAGTTTTGTTTGTTTGATTTGAGGTTTAATGTCCCCGATAACACTGTACAGGTTATTTTTGAGACGTTGCTTCCAATTTTGTGGGACTTTTACCCGACATTGAGATGAAATGACATCTCAAGTCCTGTCGCCCAATGAAACCAATAGGGTTTATTAGCATGGACGGTCCATCTCGCACCACGGTTCCTGGACAGGCTTAGATCCTCTAAGCGGTTTACCAGTACTAGTGGGCGGGTCGGATTCAGCTCTGCGTGGAAGCATCATGCAGCCCATATATTTCTTCAAGCCCCTACGGACGGGGGTGGAAGAAGCAGTAGTAGAAATTAAAGTAGTAGTAGTAGATGAAGTACTTGTAGTAATATTAGTGGTAGTAAGAGTAGTTTAGTTAAAGAACAAGTAGAAGTTAATGAACAAGTAGAAGTAAGTAGAAGTAATAGTTAAAGTCGTAGGTATAGTAGATGTGGTTAAAGTAGCAGTAGTAGTAATTAAAGTAGTATGGTAGTTGTAGTTAAATTAGTAGTAGTAGTATAAGTAGTAGATAAAGAAGTAGTAGTAGTAGTAGACGTAGTTAAAGTAGTAGTAGTGGTAGTTAAAGTAGTAGTAGCATTCAAAGTAGTAGTAGTTAAAGTAGTATAGTAGCAGTAGTAGTTAAAGTAGTAGTTAAAGTAGTATAAGTAGTAAAAGAAGTAGTTAACGAAGCAGAAATACGAAGCAGTAATAGTTGAAGTAGTAGTAGTTAATTTAGTAGAAGTAGTGGTAGTAGCAGTAGCAGTTAAAGTAGTAGTAAAAGTAAGTAGTAGTAGTAGTAGTAGTAGGAGAAGTTAAAGCAATAGGAGTAGTAGTAGTAGTTAAAGTAGTAGTTCAAGTAGTTAAAGTAGTAGTAGCAGTAGTATTTAAAGAAGTAGTAGTAGTTCAAGTAGTAGTTATAGTAGATAAAGCGGTAGTAGTTAAAGTAGTAGTAGAAATCGTAGTTAAAGCAATAGCAGTAGAAGTTCAAGTAGTTGTTGTAGTAGTTAAAGCAGTAGTAGTTAAAGTAGAAGTAGTAGTATTAGTACTTCAAGTAGTAGTAGTAGTAGATAAAGCAGTAGTGGTTAAAGAAGAAGTAGTATTTAAAGTTGTAGTAGCAGTAGTAGGAGTTAAGTAGTAGTAGTTAAAGTAGAAGAGTAGAAGTTAAAGTAGTAGTAGTAGTTCAAGGAGTAGTAGAAGTAGATAAAGCAGTAGTAGCTAAAGTAGTTGTGCAGTTAATGAAGTAGAAATTATAGAAGTAGCAGTAGCAGTTAAAGTAGAAGTAGTAGTAGTTAAAGAAGAAGCAGCGGTAGTAGTTAAAGAAGTAGTAGAAATTGTAGTTAAAGTAGTAGTAGTAGAAGTACATAAAGTCGGAGTAGTTGTAGTTAAGGTAGTAGTAGTAGTAGTAATTAAGTAGTAGCAGTAGTAGAAATTAAACTAGTAGTTGTTAAAGTAGCAGTAGTAAAGTACTAGCAGTAATATAAGTTGTAGTAAAAGTAGTTGAAGTTTAAGAAGAAGTAGTAGTTAAAAGAGGTAGTAAGAGTAGTAGTGGTTAAAGTAGCATTAGTAGTAGTTAAAGTAGTAGTAGTAATTTTAGTTTGATTATTATTAGTAATTGTAGTTGTATTTAAAGTAGTAGTAGCAGTAGTAGTAGTTAAAGTAGTAGTAGTTCAAGTAGTAGTAGTAGTAGCAGTTAAATTAGTAGTAGCAGTGGTATTTAAAGAAGTAGTAGTATAGTCTTTCAAAACGCAGTGAGACGTGACTGCACTTTTAGTTTTGGACTCGTCCGTGTTTTAGGTAAGTCGCCTGTAGTGGATATTTATTACACTGGGCGATAGATACCGTCATATTCTTAATCTGGCGCGTCGTGAAACCAGATTGACGACCAGTCGAGACAGTTTAGTAACACGTCTTTCATCTTGGAGATCTAGGGTTCGAATCTTAGGCGGATATGTTTTTTTATTATTATTTTTATTTTTACCCTTCCTTAACATTTTTTTCGAACCTATAAAATTGGAGCACATGAGATGTTTGTCTGTTTGATTGATTTGAGGCTTATTGTCCCCGTCAAGTTTGGAGAAATTGCTTCCAGTTTTGTGGGGTTTTTACCCGACACTGAGATGAAATTGACATCTCAAGTACTGTCACCCAATAAGACTAAACGGGTTTAATAAGTATGGACGGTCCAAACCGCACTACTTTGCCTGGGCTGGTTCGGAATTACTAAGCGGTTTACCATTGCTCATGTGTCGTCCGTTTCAGATCCGCTTGAAAGCATCGAGCAGCTCGATCTATTTCTCCAAACCCCGATGGGCGGGGCCATCACATTAGAATTATATTCATTTTATTGAAAAGATGGAACGAGCACAGTCAAGCGAATCGTTGCAGCTCGGATTCAAGAAGTATTATAAAAAATGTTACTTTAATTGAGCGTACGTTCATAGCCGTCAGTGAAGGCAAATGCGCTGTTGAAATGAATCTGAAAGAGTTTCGTTTGTTTGTATTGGGCTTTTACGGCCCATGCAACACAATATGTCATTTTTCAGCCAGTCGGTTTACTTATCCACAGTTATCCTGGGCAAGCTTATACGTAAGCGGTTAACCAGTACAGTGCATATTCTTTCCCCAGAAACAAACAACTGCCCTTCTTGAATCAGCGGAAAGGAGGGAATGGCCATGGAAAAGATTTCATGATCAATCTCCATGGGAAAGAATGTTGCTGACCCCGGCAGGTTGAGCCCGCGTCCTATTGACCACCAGTCAGACGCGCATTCGACTGAACTAACGAGGCCGGCATCCAAAAGATTTAGAATGACAAAAATGTAATTGTTGAAAATAAAACAAAGTAAGCGAAATATAAAGGATGTAAATATAAAAAATAAAGAAAATAACTTTAAATATAAAAAAGATAAAATGAAAAATTAAATATAAAAAAATGTGCCACTGGGATTCGAACCCTCGTCTAAAAGATTTTGTAGTGTGACTCGCAGTTTATCGCATTAACCACTCGACCATGACTTCTAGTTAGATAATATCCAAAACATTGATTTATATCTTTAAAATCCCGAGAAAAAAAAGTATCCGAAACCTGCTTCCCCTAAAAAATGGAATCGACTCGTCTCGCATAAACTTTGAACTCTCAAAGGTCGTTGATAAACTATAGTTTGTTTGTTTGTTTTGGAGTTTTACGGCCCAGTCAACACTATTAAGGTCATTTTTGAGCCGGTCAGTTTACCTATCAACACTTTCCTGGGCAGGCTTATACGTAAGCGGTTAACCAGTAAAGTGCACATTCTTTCGCCAGAAACTGACAACTGCCCTTCTTGAATCAGCGGAAGGGAGAGAATGACCGTAGAAAAGATTTCATGATCAATCTCCACGAAAGAATGTTGCCGACCCCGGGAGTCGAACCCGCGTCCTCCTGATCACCAGTCAGACGCGCATCCGACTGAGCCACTGAGGCCGGCGAAGTAGTAGTAGTAGTAGTTCAAGTAGTAGTTGTAGTAGATAAAGCAGTAGTAATTAAAGTAGTAGTAGTAGAAATCGTAGTTAAAGCAGTAACAGTAGTAGTTCAAGTAGCAGTTGTAGTAGATAAAGCAGTAGTAGTGAAAGTAGTAGTAGAAATGGTAGTTAAAGCAGTAGCAGTAGTAGTTCAAGTAGTAGTTGTAATAGATAAAGCAGTAGTAGTTAAAGTAGTAGTAGAAATCGTAGTTAAAGTAGTAGTAGTAGTAGTAGTAGAGAAAGTAGTAGTAGTAGTAGTTCAAGTAGTAGTAGTTGATAAAGCAGTAGTGGTTAAAGTAGTAGTAGTATTTAAAGTAGAAGTAGTAGCAGTAGTAGTTAAAGTACTAGTAGTAATATTAGTAGTAGTAAAAGAAGTTGTAGTTAAAGAAGAAGTAGAAGTAGTAGTTAAAGTAGTAGTAATAGTAGTAGTGGTGAAAGTAGCATTAGTAGTAGTTAAAGTAGTAGTAGTAGTTTTAGATAAATTAGTAGTCGTAGTAGTATAGATAAAGTAGCAGTTAAATAAGTAGTAGTAGTAGTTAAAGTAGTAGTAGTTGTAGTAGTAGAAGTAGTTAACGTAGCAGTACTAGTAATAGTTAAAGTACTAGTAGTAATATTAGTAGTAAAAGTAGTTGTCGTTAAACTTTAAGTAGTAGAAGTAGTAGTTAAAGTAGTAGTAATAGTAGTAGTGGTTATAGTAGCAGTAGTAGTAGTTAAAGTAGTAGCAGTAGCTGTAGTTAAATAATTAGTAGTAAGTAGTAGTAATAGTTAAAGAAGTAGTAGTAATAGTAGAAGTTAAAGTAGTAGTAGTAGTTGAAATAGAAGTAGTAGCAGTTACAGTAGTAGTAACAGTAATAGTAGTAGTAGTAGTAGCAGTAGTAGTTAAAGTAGTAGTAGCATTAGTTAAAGTAGTAGTAGCAGTATTTAAGGTAGTAGTAGTAGTTTAAGTGGTAGTAGAAGTAGTAGCTGAAGTAGTAGTAGTGGTAGTTAAAAGAAGCAGCAGTAGATAAAGTAGTAGTAGTTAAAGTAGTTAAAGTAGCAGTAGCAGTAGTAGTTAAAGTAGTAGTAGAAGTAGTTAAAGTAGAAGTAGATAAAGTAGTAGTAGTAGTATTAGTAGTAGTAAAAGTAGTTGTAGTTAAAAAGTAGAAGTAGTAGTTAAAGTAGTAGTAATAGTAGTAGTGGTGAAAGTAGCATTAGTTGTAGTTAAAGAAGTAGTGGTGGTAGTAGTAGTTGAAGTTAGATTAGTAGTCGTAGTAGTAGTTAAAGAAGTAGGAGTAGTAGTTAAAGTAGTAGTAGAAGTCGTAGTTAAAGTAGTAGTAGTAGTAGTAGTAGATAAAGTAGTAGAAGAAGTAGTAGTTATAGTAAATGTAGCAGTAGTTCATGTAGTAGTAGTAGTAGTAGATAAAGCAGTAGTAGTAATTAAAGTAATAGTAGAAGTTAAAGCAGTAGGAGTAGTAGTAGTATTTAAAGTAGTAGTAGTAGTAGTAGAAGTAGTAGGAGTTAAAGTAATAGTAGTAGTTTTCGTAGTAGTAGTATAATTTAAAGTAGTAGTAGTTGTTAAAGTAGTAGTAGAAGTAGTAGTTAAAGTAGTAGTAGTAGCTAAAAGTAGCAGTAGTAGTAGATAAAGTAGTAGTAGTTAAAGTAGTAGTAGTAGTAGTAGTAGTAGTTAAAGGTAGTTAAAGTCGAAGTAGTAGTTAAAGTAGTAGTAGTAACAGTAGAAGTAGCAGTAGTAGTTAAAGTAATAGAAGTTAAAGGAAAATTAGTAGTAGTAGAAGTAGTTAACGTAGCAGTAACAGTAGTAGTTAAAGTAGTAGTGGAAATATTAGTAGTAGTAGCAAAAATAGTTGCAGTTAAAGTAGTAGAAGTAGTATTTAAAGTAGTAGCAAAAGTAGCAGTGGTTAAAGAAGCAGTAGTAGTAGTTAAAGCAGTAGTAGAAGGTGTAGTTGAATAAGTAGTACTAGTGGTAGTAGTTAAAGAAGTAGTATCAGTAGTAGTAGTTAAAGTAGGAGTAGTAATTAAAGAAGTAGTAGTAGTTACAGTAGCAGTAGTAGTTAAAGTAGTAGAAGTATTTAAAGTAGCAGTAGTAGTAGTAGTAGTATTACTAGTAGTAGTAGTAGTTAAAGTAGTAGTAGAAGTAGTAGATAAAGTAGTAGTAGCAGTAGTTAAAGTAGTAATAGAAGTAGTAGTAGCAGTAGTAGTAGTAGTTAAAGAAGTAGTAGTAGATAAAGTAGTAATAGTAGTTAAAGTAGTAGTAGTTAAAGTAGTAGTAGCAGTTAAAGTAGTAGTAGTTTAAGTAGTAGTACTATTTAAAGTAGAAGAAGTATTAGTAGTAGCAGTAGTAGTTAAAGTAGAAGTAGTAGTTAAAGTAGTAGTAGTAGTAGTTGTAGTAGTAGAAGTAGTTAGTAGTTACAGTAGTAGAAGTAGAAGAAGAAGTAGAAGCAGCAGTAGTTAAAGTAGTAGTAGCAGTAGTTAAAGTAGTAGAAGCAGTATTTAAAGTAGTAGAAGTAGTTAAAGTAATAGTAGAAGTAGTAGTTAAAGTAGTAGTAGTAGTAGTTAAAGTAGTTAAAGTAGCAGTAGTAGTTAAAGTAGTAGTGGAAGTAGTTAAAGTAGAAGTAGTATTTGAAGCAGTAGTAGAAGTAGTAGTTAAAGTAGTTAAAGTAGTAGTAGTAGTATTTAAAGTAGTAGTAGTTAAAGATAAAGTATAAGTAGTTTAAGTAGTAGAAGTTAAAGTAGTAGTAGTAGTAGTTAAAGTAGTCAAAGTAACAGTATCAGTAATAGTTAAAGTAGTAGTAGAATTACTTAAAATAGTAGTAGTATTTGAAGTAGTAGTAGTATTAGTAGTAGTTTAAGTAGTTAAAGTAGTAGTAGTAGTATTTAAAGTAGTAGTAGTAGTAGTAGTTAAAGTAGTAGTAGTAAAGGTTGTAGAAGCAGTTAAAGTAGTAGTAGTTTATTTACTAGTAGCAGTAAAAGTAGTAGTAGAAGTAGGTAAAGTAGTAATAGTAGCAGTGGAAGTAGTAGTAGCAGTTAAACTAGTAGGAGAAGTTAAATAATTAGTAGTAATTAAAGTAGTAGTAGTAGTTAAAGTAGTAGTAGCAGTAGTAGTTAGTAGTATTAGAAGAAGTAGTTCAAGTAGTAGTTGTGGTAGATTAAGCAGTAGTAGTTAAAGTAGTAGTAGAAGTCGTTGTTAAAGTAGTAGTAGTAGTAGTAGTAGTAGTAGTAGTAGTAGTAGTAGATAAAGTAGTAGAAGTAGTAGTTATAGTAAAAGTAGCAGTAGTTCAAGTAGTAGTAGTAGTAGATAAAGCAGTAGTAGTAATTAAAGTAGTAGGAGAAGTTAAAGCAGTAGGAGTAGTAGTAGTATTTAAAGTAGTAGAAGTAGGAGGAGTTAAAAGTAATAGTAGTAGTATTCGTAGTAGTAGTAGAATTTGAAGTAGTAGTAGTTGTTAAAGTAGTAGTTAAAGTAGTAGTTAAAGTAGTAGTAGTAGCTTAAAGTAGCAGTAGTAGTAGATAAAGTAGTAGTAGATAAAGTAGTAGTAGTTAAAGTAGTAGTAGTAGTAGTAGTTAAAGTAATAGTAGTAGTTAAAGTAGTAGTAGCAGTTAAAGTAATAGTAGTTAAACTAGTAGTTAAAGTAGTAGTAGTAGTAACAGTAGTAGTAGCAGTAGTAGTTAAAGTAATAGTAGTTAAAGTAATATTAGTAGTAGTAGAAGTAGTTAACGTAGCAGTAACAGTAGTAGTTAAAGTTGTAGTGGAAATATTAGTAGTAGTAGCAAAATAGTTGCAGTTAAAGTAGAAGAAGTAGTATTTAAAGAAGTAGCAAAAGTAGCAGTGGTTAAAGAAGCAGTAGCAGTGGTTAAAGAAGCAGTAGTAGTAGGTGTAGTTGAATAAGTAGTACTAGTGGTAGTAGTTAAAGAAGTAGTATCAGTAGTAGTAGTTAAATTAGGAATAGTAATTAAAGAAGTAGTAGTAGTTAAAGTAGCAGTAGTAGTTAAAGTAGTAGAAGTATTTAAAGTAGTAGTAATAGTAGTAGTAGTAGTAGTAGTTAAAGTAGTAGTAGAAGTAGTAGTTAAAGTAGTAGTAGCAGTAGTTAAAGTAGCAATAGAAGTAGTAGTAGCAGTAGTAGTAGTAGTAGTTAAAGAAGTAATAGTAGTTAAAGTAGTAGTAGTTAAAGTAGTAGTAGCAGTTAAAGTAGTAGTAGTTTAAGTAGAAGTACTTAAAGTAGAAGAAGTAGTTTAAGTAGTAGAAGTAGCAGTGGTAGTAGTTGTAGCAGTTATAGTAGAAGTAAAAGTTAAAGAATTAATAGAAGTTAAAGTAGTAGTAGTAGTTAAAGTAGTTTTAGTAGTTAAAGTAGTAGTAGCAGTAGTAGATAAAGTAGTATTAGAAGTTGTAGTTAAAGTAGTAGTAGCAGTAGTTCAAGTAGTAATAGTAGTAGTAGTAGTAGTAGTAATTAAGTAGTAGCAGTAGTGGAAATTAAAGTAGTAGTAGTAGATAAAGAAATAGTAGTGGTGGTAGAAGTAGTTAACGTAGTAGTTAAAGTAGTATAAGTAGTAGTAGAAGTAGTTATCGAAGCAGTAATACGACGAAATCGTAGTTTAAGCAGTAGCAGTAGTAGTTCAAGTAGAAGTTGTAGTAGATAAAGCAGTAGTAGTTAGTAGTAGCAGAAATCGTACTTAAAGTAGTAGATGTAGTAGATAAAGAAGTAGTAGTAGTAGTAGTTCAAGTAGTAGTAGTAGTAGTAGATAAAGCAGTAATGGTTAAAGCAGTAATAGTATTTAAAGAAGTAGTAGCAGTAGTAGTAGTTAAAGAAGTAGTAGTTAAAGTAGTAGTAGTTAAAGTAGTAGTAGTAGATAAAATCCGAGTAGTTGTTGTTAAAGTAGTAGTAGTAGTAGTAGTAGTAGTAGTAGTAGTAGTAAGTAGTGACAGTAGTTTTGTTTGTTTGATTTGAGGTTTAATGTCCCCGTCAACACTGTAAAGGTCATTTATGAGACGTTGCTTCCAATTTTGTGGGACTTTTACCCGACATTGCGATGAAATGCCATCTCAAGTCCTGTCGCCCAATGAAACCAATAGGGTTTATTAGCATGGACGGTCCACCTCGCACCACGGTTCCTGGACAGGCTTAGATCCTCTAAGCGGGTTACCAGTACTAGTGGGCGGGTCGGATTCAGCTCTGCGTGGAAGCATCATGCAGCCCATATATTTCTTCAAGCCCCTACGGACGGGGGTGGAAGTAGCAGTAGTAGAAATTAAAGTAGTAGTAGTAGATAAAGTACTTGTAGTAATATTAGTAGAAGTAAGAGTAGTTTTAGTTAAAGAACAAGTAGAAGTTAAAGAACAAGTAAAAGTAATAGTTAGTCGTAGGTATAGAAGATGTGTTTAAAGTAGCAGTAGTAGTAATTAAAGTAGTATGGTAGTTGTAGTTAAATTAGTAGTAGTAGTATTAGTAGTAGATAAAGAAGTAGTAGTAGTAGTAGACGTAGTTAAAGTAGTAGTAGTGGTAGTTAAAGTAGTAGTAGCATTCAAAGTAGTAGTAGTTAAAGTAGTATAGTAGCAGTAGTAGTTAAAGTAGTATAAGTAGTAGAAGAAGTAGTTAACGAAGCAGAAATACGAAGCAGTAATAGTTGAAGTAGTAGTAGTTAAATTAGTAGAAGTAGTGGTAGTAGCAGTAGCAGTTAAAGTAGTAGTAAAAGTAAGTAGTAGTAATTAAAGTAGTAGGAGAAGTTAAAGCAGTAGGAGTAGTAGTAGTAGTAGTGGTATCTAAAGTAGTAGTAGAAGTAGTCAAAGTAGTAGTAGTAGCAGTTAAAGTAGTAGTAGCAGTAGTATTTAAAGAAGTAGTAGTAGTAGTTCAAGTAGTAGTTGTAGTAGATAAAGCAGTAGTAGTTAAAGTAGTAGTAGAAATCGTAGTTAAAGCAGTAGCAGTAGAAGTTCAAGTAGTTGTTGTAGTAGTTAAAGCAGTAGTAGTTAAAGTAGAAGTAGTAGTAGTAGTAGTTCAAGTAGTAGTAGTAGTAGATAAAGCAGTAGTGGTTAAAGAAGTAGTATTTAAAGTTGTAGTAGCAGTAGTAGGAGTTAAGTAGTAGTAGTTAAAGTAGAAGAGTAGCAGTTAAAGTAGTAGTAGCAGTAGTAGTTAAAGAAGTAGTAGAAAGTGAGTTAAAGTAGTAGTAGTAGTAGATAAAGTCGGAGTAGTTGTAGGTTAAGTAGTAGTAGTAGTAGTAGTAATTAAGTAATAGCAGTAGTAGAAATTTAACTAGCAGTAGTAGTTAAAGAAGTAGTAGCTGTAGTAGAAGTATTTAACGTAGCAGTAGCAGTAGTAGTTACAGTACTAGTAGTAATATAAGTAGTAGTAGTAGTAGTTGTAGTAGTAGTAATTAAGTAGTAGCAGTAGTAGAAATAAAAGGAGTAGTAGTAGTTAAAGTAGCAGTAGTGGTAGTAGTAGTTAACGTAGCAGTAGCAGTAGTAGTTAAAGTACTAGTAGTGATATTAGTAGTAGTAAAAGTAGTTGTAGTTAAAAAAGAAGTAGAAATAGTAGTTAAATTAGTAGTAATAGTAGTAGTGGTTGAAGTAGCATTAGTATTAGTTAAAGTAGTAATAGTAGTTTTAGTTAAATTAGTAGTAGTAGTAGTAGTAGTAGTAGTAGTGTAGTAGTAGTAGTAGTAGTAGTAGTAGTTAAAGTAGTAGTAGTAGAAGTAGTAGTAGTAGTTAAACTAGTTAAAGTAGTAGACGTAGTTAAAGTATAAGTAGTAGCAGTAGTAGTTAAAGTATTAGTAGTAATAGTCTGTTAAAGTAGTAGTAGTAGATAAAGTAGTTAACGTACCAGTACCAGTAGTAGTTAAAGTACTAGAAGTAGAAGTAGCAGTTAAAGTACTAGCAGTGGTAGTTAAAAGTAGCAGTAGTAGATAAAGTAGTAGTAGTAGTTAAAGTAGTAGTAGCAGTAGTAGTAGTTAAAGTAGGAGTGGTAGTTATATAAGTAGTAGTAGGTAAAGTAGTTACAGGAGCAGTAATAGTTAAAGTAGTAGTAGAAGTAGTTAAAGTAGCAGTAGTGATTGAAGTAGTAGTAGTAGACGTAGTAGTAATATTAGTTGTTGTAGTAGTTGTAGTAGAAGTAGTTAAAGTAGGTGTAGTATTTAAAGTAATAGTAGTAGCAGTAGTAGTAGTTAAAGTAGTATTAGTAGCTGTAGTTAAATTAGTAGTAGTAATAGTTAAAGAAGTAGTAGTAATAGTAGTAGTTAAAGTAGTAGTAGAAGTATTAAAATAGAAGTAGTAGTAGTTACAGTAGTAGCAGTAGTAGTAGTAATGGTAGTAGTAGCAGTAGTGGTAGCAGTAGTAGTTAAAGTATAGGTAGCATTAGTTAAAGTAGTAGTAGCAGTATTTAAAGTAGTAGTATAGTTAAAGTTGTAGTAGAGGTAGTAGTTAAAGTAGTAGTAGCGGTAGTTAAAAGAAGCAGCAGTAGATAAAGTAGTAGTAGAAGTAGTAGTTAAAGTAGTAGAAGAAGTAGTTAAAGTAGTAGTAGATAAAGTAGTAGTAGTAGTATAAGTAGTAGTAAAAGTAGTTAAAAAGTAAGGGTAGTAGTTAAAGTAGTAGTAATAGTAGTAGTGGTGAAAGTAGCATTAGTAGTAGTTAAAGTAGTAGTAGTAGTAGTTTTAGTTAAATTAGTAGTCGCAGTAGTAGTTAAAGAAGTAGTAGTAGTAGTTAAAGTAGTAGTAGAAGTTAAAGTAGTAGACGTAGTTAAAGTATAAGTAGTAGCAGTAGTAGTTAAAGTAGTAGTAGTTGTAGTAGTAGAAGTAGTTAACGTAGCAGTAATAGTAGTAGTAAAAGTTCTAGTAGTAATATTATAAGTAGTAAAAGTGGTTGTCTTTAAAGATGTAGAAGAAATAGTAGTTAAAGATGCAGTAGTAGTAGTTAAAGCAGTAGTAGAAGGTGTAGTTGAATAAGTAGTACTAGTGGTAGTAGTTAAAGAAGTAGTATCAGTAGTAGTAGTTAAAGAAGGAGTTGTAATTAAAGAAGTAGTAGTAGTTACAGTAGCAGTAGTAGTTAAAGTAGTAGAAGTATTTATAGTAGCAGTAGTAGTAGTAGTAGTAGTATTACTAGTAGTAGTAGTAATAGTAGTAGTGGTTGAAGTAGCATTAGTATTAGTTAAAGTAGTAATAGTAGTTTTAGTTAAATTAGTAGTAGTAGTAGTAGTAGTAGTAGTGTAGTAGTAGTAGTAGTAGAAGTAGTTAAAGTAGTAGTAGTAGAAGTAGTAGTAGTAGTTAAACTAGTTAAAGTAGTAGACGTAGTTAAAGTATAAGTAGTAGCAGTAGTAGTTAAAGTATTCTGTTAAAGTAGTAGTAGTAGATAAAGTAGTTAACGTACCAGTACCAGTAGTAGTTAAAGTACTAGAAGTAGAAGTAGCAGTTAAAGTACTAGCAGTGGTAGTTAAAAGTAGCAGTAGTAGATAAAGTAGTAGTAGTTAAAGTAGTAGTAGCAGTAGTAGTAGTTAAAGTAGGAGTGGTAGTTATATAAGTAGTAGTAGGTAAAGTAGTTACAGGAGCAGTAATAGTTAAAGTAGTAGTAGAAGTAGTTAAAGTAGCAGTAGTGATTGAAGTAGTAGTAGTAGACGTAGTAGTAATATTAGTTGTTGTAGTAGTTGTAGTAGAAGTAGTTTAAGTAGGTGTAGTATTTAAAGTAATAGTAGTAGTAGTAGTAGTAGTTAAACTAGTAGTAGTAATAGTTAAACTACTAGTAGTAGTAGTAGTTAAAGTAGTAGTAGTTGAAGTAGTAGTAGCAGTTGAAAAAGTAGTAGTTTAACTAGTTAAAGTAGTAGTAGAAGTAGTTAAAAATAGTAGTAGCAGTGGTAGTAGTAGTAGCAGTTGAAGTAATAGTAGAAGTTAAAGAATTAGAAGTAGTTAAAGTAGCAGTAGTAGTAAAGTAGTAGTAGTAGTAGTTAAAGTAGTAGCAGTAGTAGTAGTAGTAGTAGTTCAAGTAGAAGTAGTACTAGTAGTAGTAGTAGTAGATAAAGCAGTAGTAGTTAAAGTAGTATTAGTGTTTAAAGTAGTAGTAGTAGTTAAAGTAGTAGTAGCAGTTAAAGAAGTAGTAGTTAAAGTAGTAATAGTAGCAGAAAAGTAATAGTAGTTCAAGTAGTAGTAGTAGTAGATAAGGCAGAAGTAGTTAAAGCAGTAGTGGTATTTAAAGTTACTGTAGTAGTAGAAGTTAAAATAGTAGAAGCAGTTAAAGAAGTAGTAGTTAAAGTAGTAGTAGTCGCAGTTAAAGTTGTAGTAGTAGTATTAGTTAAAGTAGTAGTAGTAATAGTAGTAGTTAAAGAAGTTGTAGAAATTGTAGTTAAAGTAGTAGTAGTAGTTATAGATAAAGTAGTAGTAGAAGTAGAAGTTAAAGTAGTAGTAGTAGTAGTTCAAGGAGTAGTAGAAGTAGATAAAGCAGTAGTAGTTTAAGTAGTTGTAGTATTTAAAGTAGTAGTAGTAGTAGTAGTTAAAGTAGTAGTAGCAGTTAATGAAGTAGAAATTATAGAAGTAGCAGTAGCAGTTAAAGAAGAAGTAGTAGTAGTTAAAGAAGAAGCAGCAGACGTAGTTGAAGAAGTAGTAGAAATTGTAGTTAAAGTAGTAGTAGCAGAAGTACATAAAGTCGGAGTATTTGTAGTTAAAGTAGTAGTAGTAGTAGTAATTAAGTAGTAGCAGTAGTAGAAATTAAAGTAGTAGTAGTAGTTAAAGTAGCAGTAGCAGTAGTAAAGTACTAGCAGTAATATAAGTTGTAGTAAAAGTAGTTGAAGTTTAAGAAGAAGTAGTAGTTAAAAGAGGTAGTAAGAGTAGTAGTGTTTAAAGTAGCATTAGTAGTAGTTAAAGTAGTAGTAGTAATTTTAGTTAGATTATTATTAGTAATTGTAGTTGTATTTAAAGTAGTAGTAGCAGTAGTAGTAGTTAAAGTAGTAGTAGTTCAAGTAGTAGTAGTAGTAGTAGTAGTAGCAGCAGTTAAAGTAGTAGTAGCAGTGGTATTTAAAGAAGTAGTAGTAGTAGTAGTTCAAGTAGTAGTTGTAGTAGATAAAGCAGTAGTAATTAAAGTAGTAGTAGTAGAAATCGTAGTTAAAGCAGTAACAGTAGTAGTTCAAGTAGCAGTTGTAGTAGATAAAGCAGTAGTAGTGAAAGTAGTAGTAGAAATGGTAGTTAAAGCAGTAGCAGTAGTAGTTCAAGTAGTAGTTGTAATAGATAAAGCAGTAGTAGTTAAAGTAGTAGTAGAAATCGTAGTTAAAGTAGTAGTAGTAGTAGTAGTAGTAGTAGTTCAAGTAGTAGTAGTAGTAGTTCAAGTAGTAGTAGTAGTAGTTGATAAAGCAGTAGTGGTTAAAGTAGTAGTAGTATTTAAAGTAGAAGTAGTAGCAGTAGTAGTTAAAGTACTAGTAGTAATATTAGTAGTAGTAAAAGAAGTTGTAGTTAAATAAGAAGTAGAAGTAGTAGTTAAAGTAGTAGTAATAGTAGTTGTGGTGAAAGTAGCATTAGTAGTAGTTAAAGTAGTAGTAGTAGTAGTTTTAGATAAATTAGTAGTCGTAGTAGTATAGATAAAGTTATAGATAAAGTAGAAGTTAAATAAGTAGTAGTAGTAGTTAAAGTAGTAGTAGTTGTAGTAGTAGAAGTAGTTAATGTAGCAGTACTAGCAATAGTTAAAGTACGTGTAGTAATATTAGTAGTAAAAGTAGTTGTCGTTAAACTTTAAGTAGTAGAAAGTGAGTTAAAGTAGTAGTAGTAGTAGATAAAGTCGGAGTAGTTGTAGGTTAAGTAGTAGTAGTAGTAATTAAGTAATAGCAGTAGTAGAAATTTAACTAGCAGTAGTAGTTAAAGTAGTAGTAGCTGTAGTAGAAGTATTTAACGTAGCAGTAGCAGTAGTAGTTACAGTACTAGTAGTAATATAAGTAGTAGTAGTAGTAGTTGTAGTAGTAGTAATTAAGTAGTAGCAGTAGTAGAAATAAAAGAAGTAGTAGTAGTTAAAGTAGCAGTAGTGGTAGTAGTAGTTAACGTAGCAGTAGCAGTAGTAGTTAAATTACTAGTAGTGATATTAGTAGTAGTAAAAGTAGTTGTAGTTAAAAAAGAAGTAGAAATAGTAGTTAAATTAGTAGTAATAGTAGTGGTTGAAGTAGCATTAGTATTAGTTAAAGTAGTAATAGTAGTTTTAGTTAAATTAGTAGTAGTAGTAGTAGTAGTTAAAGTAGTAGTAGTAGAAGTAGAAGTAGTAGTTAAACTAGTTAAAGTAGTAGACGTAGTTAAAGTATAAGTAGTAGCAGTATTAGTTAAAGTATTAGTAGTAATAGTCTGTTAAAGTAGTAGTAGTAGATAAAGTAGTTAACGTACCAGTACCAGTAGTAGTTAAAGTACTAGAAGTAGAAGTAGCAGTTAAAGTACTAGCAGTGGTAGTTAAAAGAAGCAGTAGTAGATAAAGTAGTAGTAGTTAAAGTAGTAGTAGCAGTAGTAGTAGTTAAAGTAGGAGTGGTAGTTATATAAGTAGTAGTAGGTAAAGTAGTTACAGGAGCAGTAATAGTTAAAGTAGTAGTAGGAGTAGTTAAAGTAGCAGTAGTGATTGAAGTAGTAGTAGTAAACGTAGTAGTAATATTAGTTGTTGTAGTAGTTGTAGTAGAAGTAGTTAAAGTAGGTGTAGTATTTAAAGTAGTAGTAGTAGTAGTAGTAGTAGTAGTAGTAGTAGTAGTAGTAGTAGTTAAAGTAGTAGTAGAAGCAGTAGTTAAACTAGTAGTAGTAATAGTTAAACTAGTAGTAGTAGTAGTAGTTAAAGTAGTAGTAGTTGAAGTAGTAGTAGCAGTTGAAAAAGTAGTAGTTTAACTAGTTAAAGTAGTAGTAGAAGTAGTTAAAGTAGTAGTAGCAGTGGTAGTAGTAGTAGCAGTTGAAGTAATAGTAGAAGTTAAAGAATTAGAAGTAGTTAAAGTAGCAGTAGTAGTAAAGTAGTAGTAGTAGTAGTTAAAGTAGTAGTAGTAGTAGTAGTAGTAGTAGTAGTTCAAGTAGAAGTAGTACTAGTAGTAGTAGTAGTAGATAAAGCAGTAGTAGTTAAAGTAGTATTAGTGTTTAAAGTAGTAGTAGCAGTTAAAGAAGTAGTATTTAAAGTAGTAATAGTAGCAGTTAAAGTTGTAGAAGAAGTAGTAGTTAAAGTAATAGTAGTTCAAGTAGTAGTAGTAGTAGATAAGGCAGAAGTAGTTAAAGCAGTAGTAGTATTTAAAGTTACTGTAGTAGTAGAAGTTAAAATAGTAGAAGCAGATAAAGAAGTAGTAGTTAAAGTAGTAGTAGTCGCAGTTAAAGTAGTAGTAGTAGTATTAGTTAAAGTAGTAGTAGTAATAGTAGTAGTTAAAGAAGTTGTAGAAATTGTAGTTAAAGTAGTAGTAGTAGTTATAGATAAAGTAGTAGTAGAAGTAGAAGTTAAAGTAGTAGTAGTAGTAGTTCAAGGAGTAGTAGAAGTAGATAAAGCAGTAGTAGTTTAAGTAGTTGTAGTATTTAAAGTAGTAGTAGTAGTAGTAGTTAAAGTAGTAGTAGCAGTTAATGAAGTAGAAATTATAGAAGTAGCAGTAGCAGTTAAAGAAGAAGTAGTAGTAGTTAAAGAAGAAGCAGCAGTAGTAGTTAAAGAAGTAGTAGAAATTGTAGTTAAAGTAGTAGTAGTAGAAGTACATAAAGTCGGAGTAGTTGTAGTTAAAGTAGTAGTAGTAGTAGTAATTAAGTAGTAGCAGTAGTAGAAATTAAAGTAGTAGTAGTAGTTAAAGTAGCGGTAGCAGTAGTAAAGTACTAGCAGTAATATAAGTTGTAGTAAAAGTAGTTGAAGTTTAAGAAGAAGTAGTAGTTAAAAGAGGTAGTAAGAGAAGTAGTGGTTAAAGTAGCATTAGTAGTAGTTAAAGTAGTAGTAGTAATTTTAGTTAGATTATTATTAGTAATTGTAGTTGTATTTAAAGTAGTAGTAGCAGTAGTAGTAGTTAAAGTAGTAGTAGCTCAAGTAGTAGTAGTAGTAGTAGCAAGTAAAGTAGTAGTAGCAGTGGTATTTAAAGAAGTAGTAGTAGTAGTAGTTCAAGTAGTAGTTGTAGTAGATAAAGCAGTAGTAATTAAAGTAGTAGTAGTAGAAATCGTAGTTAAAGCAGTAACAGTAGTAGTTCAAGTAGCAGTTGTAGTAGATAAAGCAGTAGTAGTGAAAGTAGTAGTAGAAATGGTAGTTAAAGCAGTAGCAGTAGTAGTTCAAGTAGTAGTTGTAATAGATAAAGCAGTAGTAGTTAAAGTAGTAGTAGAAATCGTAGTTAAAGTAGTAGTAGTAGTAGTAGTAGTAGTAGTTCAAGTAGTAGTAGTAGTAGTTCAAGTAGTAGTTGTAGTAGTTGATAAAGCAGTAGTGGTTAAAGTAGTAGTAGTATTTAAAGTAGAAGTAGTAGCAGTAGTAGTTAAAGTACTAGTAGTAATATTAGTAGAAGTAAAAGAAGTTGTAGTTAAAGAAGAAGTAGAAGTAGTAGTTAAAGTAGTAGTAATAGTAGTACTGGTGAAAGTAGCATTAGTAGTAGTTAAAGTAGTAGTAGTAGTTTTAGATAAATTAGTAGTCGTAGCAGTATAGATAAAGTTATAGATAAAGTAGCAGTTAAATAAGTAGTAGTAGTAGTTAAAGTAGTAGTAGTTGTAGTAGTAGAAGTAGTTAACGTAGCAGTACTAGTAATAGTTAAAGTACGAGTAGTAATATTAGTAGTAAAAGTAGTTGTCGTTAAACTTTTAAGTAGTAGAAGTAGTAGTTAAAGTAGTAGTAATAGTAGTAGTGGTTATAGTAGCAGTAGTAGTAGTTAAAGTAGTAGCAGTAGCTGTAGTTAAATAAGTAGTAGTAATAGTTAAAGAAGTAGTAGTAATAGTTGAAGTTAAAGTAGTAGTAGTAGTTGAAATAGAAGTAGTAGCAGTTACAGTAGTAGTAATAGTAATAGTAGTAGTAGTAGCAGTAGTAGTTAAAGTAGTAGTAGCATTAGTTAAAGTAGTAGTAGCAGTATTTAAGGTAGTAGTAGTAGTTTAAGTGGTAGTAGAAGTAGTAGTTGAAGTAGTAGTAGTGGTAGTTAAAAGAAGCAGCAGTAGATAAAGTAGTAGTAGTTAAAGTAGTTAAAGTAGCAGTAGCAGTAGTGTTAAAGTAGTAGTAGAAGTAGTTAAAGTAGAAGTAGATAAAGTAGTAGTAGTAGTTTTAGTAGTAGTAAAAGTAGTTGTAGTTAAAAAGTAGAAGTAGTAGTTAAAGTAGTAGTAATAGTAGTAGTGGTGAAAGTAGCATTAGTTGTAGTTAAAGTAGAAGTGGTAGTAGTAGTTGAAGTTAGATTAGTAGTCGTAGTAGTAGTTAAAGAAGTAGGGGTAGTAGTTAAAGTAGTAGTAGAAGTCGCAGTTAAAGTAGTAGTAGTAGTAGTAGCAGTAGAAAAAGTAGTAGAAGAAGTAGTAGTTATAGTAAAAGTAGCAGTAGTTCAAGTGAGTGAGTGAGTGTTTGAGTTTTACGTCCCACCAACAGCTAAGGTCTTACGGAGACGGGACCTCGGTTTAAAGACTCATTCGAAAGTCTGAAGAAGCCCGGGATCGATCCTGCGATCCCTCTTTTACAAGGCAAGTAGCGTAACCACCAAACCACGGAGGCTTCTGCAGTAGTTCAAGTAGTAGTAGTAGTAGATAAAGCAGTAGTAGTAATTAAAGTAGTAGGAGAAGTTAAAGCAGTAAGAGTAGTAGTAGTATTTAAAGTAGTAGTAGTAGTAGTAGAATTAGTAGGAGTTACAGTAATTGTAGTAGTTTTCGTAGTAGTAGTAGAATTTAAAGTAGTAGTAGTTGTTAAAGTAGTAGTTGAAATAGTAGTTTTCGTAGTAGTAGTAGCTAAAAGTAGCAGTAGTAGTAGATAAAGTAGTAGTAGATAAAGTAGTAGTAGTTAAAGTAGTAGTAGTAGTAGTAGTAGTAGTAGTTAAAGTAATAGTAGTAGTTAAAGTAGTAGTAGCAGTTAAAGTAATAGTAGTTAAAGTCGAAGTAGTAGTTAAAGTAGTAGTAGTAACAGTAGTAGTAGCAGTAGTAGTTAAAGTAATAGTAGTTAAAGTAATATTAGTAGTAGTAGAAGTAGTTAACGTAGCAGTAACAGTAGTAGTTAAAGTAGTAGTGGAAATATTAGTAATAGTAGCAAAAATAGTTGCAGTTAAAGTAGTAGAAGTAGTATTTAAAGTAGTAGCAAAAGTAGCAGTGGTTAAAGAAGCAGTAGTAGTAGTTAAAGCAGTAGTAGTAGGTGTAGTTGAATAAGTAGTACTAGTGGTAGTAGTTAAAGAAGTAGTATCAGTAGTAGTAGTTAAAGTAGGAGTAGTAATTAAAGAAGTAGTAGTAGTTAAAGTAGCAGTAGTAGTTAAAGTAGTAGAAGTATTTAAAGTAGCAGTAGTAGTAGTAGTAGTAGTATTACTAGTAGTAGTAGTAGTTAAAGTAGTAGTAGAAGTAGTAGATAAAGTAGTAGTAGCAGTAGTTAAAGTAGTAATAGAAGTAGTAGTAGCAGTAGTAGTAGTAGTAGTAGTTAAAGAAGTAGTAGTAGATAAAGTAGTAGTAGTTTAAGTAGTAGTACTAGTTAAAGTAGAAGAAGTAGTTTAAGTAGTAGAAGTAGCAGTGGTAGTAGTTGTAGCAGTTATAGTAGAAGTAAAAGTTAAAGAATTAATAGAAGTTAAACTAGTAGTAGTAGTAGTTAAAGTAGTTTTAGTAGTTAAAGTAGTAGTAGCAGTAGTAGATAAAGTAGTAGTAGAAGTAGTAGTTAAAGAAGTAGTAGCAGTAGTTCAAGTAGTAATAGTAGTAGTAGTAATTAAGTAGTAGCAGTAGTGGAAATTAAAGTAGTAGTAGTAGTAGATAAAGAAATAGTAGTGGTAGTAGAAGTAGTTAACGTAGTAGTTAAAGTAGTATAAGTAGTAGTAGAAGTAGTTAACGAAGCAGTTATATGACAAAATCGTAGTTTAAGCAGTAGCAGTAGTAGTTCAAGTAGAAGTTGTAGTAGATAAAGCAGTAGTAGTTAGTAGTAGTAGAAATCGTACTTAAAGTAGTAGATGTAGTAGATAAAGTAGTAGTAGAAGTAGTAGTAGTAGTAGTTGAAGTAGTAGTAGTAGTAGATAAAGCAGTAATGGTTAAAGTAGTAGTAGTATTTAAAGAAGTAGTAGCAGTAGTAGTAGTTAAAGAAGTAGTAGTTAAAGTAGTAGTAGTTAAAGTAATAGTAGTAGTTAAAGTAGTAGTAGTAGATAAAATCCGAGTAGTTGTTGTTAAAGTAGTAGATGTAGTAGTAGTAGTAGTAAGTAGTGGCAGTAGTTTTGTTTGTTTGATTTGAGGTTTAATGTCCCCGATAACACTGTACAGGTCATTTTTGAGACGTTGCTTCCAATTTTGTGGGACTTTTACCCGACATTGAGATGAAATGACATCTCAAGTCCTGTCGCCCAATGAAACCAATAGGGTTTATTAGCATGGACGGTCCATCTCGCACCACGGTTCCTGGACAGGCTTAGATCCTCTAAGCGGTTTACCAGTACTAGTGGGCGGGTCGGATTCAGCTCTGCGTGGAAGCATCATGCAGCCCATATATTTCTTCAAGCCCCTACGGACGGGGGTGGAAGAAGCAGTAGTAGAAATTAAAGTAGTAGTAGTAGATGAAGTACTTGTAGTAATATTAGTGGTAGTAAGAGTAGTTTAGTTAAAGAACAAGTAGAAGTTAATGAACAAGTAGAAGTAAGTAGAAGTAATAGTTAAAGTCGTAGGTATAGTAGATGTGGTTAAAGTAGCAGTAGTAGTAATTAAAGTAGTATGGTAGTTGTAGTTAAATTAGTAGTAGTAGTATAAGTAGTAGATAAAGAAGTAGTAGTAGTAGTAGACGTAGTTAAAGTAGTAGTAGTGGTAGTTAAAGTAGTAGTAGCATTCAAAGTAGTAGTAGTTAAAGTAGTATAGTAGCAGTAGTAGTTAAAGTAGTAGTTAAAGTAGTATAAGTAGTAAAAGAAGTAGTTAACGAAGCAGAAATACGAAGCAGTAATAGTTGAAGTAGTAGTAGTTAATTTAGTAGAAGTAGTGGTAGTAGCAGTAGCAGTTAAAGTAGTAGTAAAAGTAAGTAGTAGTAGTAGTAGTAGTAGGAGAAGTTAAAGCAATAGGAGTAGTAGTAGTAGTTAAAGTAGTAGTTCAAGTAGTTAAAGTAGTAGTAGCAGTAGTATTTAAAGAAGTAGTAGTAGTTCAAGTAGTAGTTATAGTAGATAAAGCGGTAGTAGTTAAAGTAGTAGTAGAAATCGTAGTTAAAGCAATAGCAGTAGAAGTTCAAGTAGTTGTTGTAGTAGTTAAAGCAGTAGTAGTTAAAGTAGAAGTAGTAGTATTAGTACTTCAAGTAGTAGTAGTAGTAGATAAAGCAGTAGTGGTTAAAGAAGAAGTAGTATTTAAAGTTGTAGTAGCAGTAGTAGGAGTTAAGTAGTAGTAGTTAAAGTAGAAGAGTAGAAGTTAAAGTAGTAGTAGTAGTTCAAGGAGTAGTAGAAGTAGATAAAGCAGTAGTAGCTAAAGTAGTTGTGCAGTTAATGAAGTAGAAATTATAGAAGTAGCAGTAGCAGTTAAAGTAGAAGTAGTAGTAGTTAAAGAAGAAGCAGCGGTAGTAGTTAAAGAAGTAGTAGAAATTGTAGTTAAAGTAGTAGTAGTAGAAGTACATAAAGTCGGAGTAGTTGTAGTTAAGGTAGTAGTAGTAGTAGTAATTAAGTAGTAGCAGTAGTAGAAATTAAACTAGTAGTTGTTAAAGTAGCAGTAGTAAAGTACTAGCAGTAATATAAGTTGTAGTAAAAGTAGTTGAAGTTTAAGAAGAAGTAGTAGTTAAAAGAGGTAGTAAGAGTAGTAGTGGTTAAAGTAGCATTAGTAGTAGTTAAAGTAGTAGTAGTAATTTTAGTTTGATTATTATTAGTAATTGTAGTTGTATTTAAAGTAGTAGTAGCAGTAGTAGTAGTTAAAGTAGTAGTAGTTCAAGTAGTAGTAGTAGTAGTAGTAGCAGTTAAATTAGTAGTAGCAGTGGTATTTAAAGAAGTAGTAGTATAGTCTTTCAAAACGCAGTGAGACGTGACTGCACTTTTAGTTTTGGACTCGTCCGTGTTTTAGGTAAGTCGCCTGTAGTGGATATTTATTACACTGGGCGATAGATACCGTCATATTCTTAATCTGGCGCGTCGTGAAACCAGATTGACGACCAGTCGAGACAGTTTAGTAACACGTCTTTCATCTTGGAGATCTAGGGTTCGAATCTTAGGCGGATATGTTTTTTTATTATTATTTTTATTTTTACCCTTCCTTAACATTTTTTTCGAACCTATAAAATTGGAGCACATGAGATGTTTGTCTGTTTGATTGATTTGAGGCTTATTGTCCCCGTCAAGTTTGGAGAAATTGCTTCCAGTTTTGTGGGGTTTTTACCCGACACTGAGATGAAATTGACATCTCAAGTACTGTCACCCAATAAGACTAAACGGGTTTAATAAGTATGGACGGTCCAAACCGCACTACTTTGCCTGGGCAGGTTCGGAATTACTAAGCGGTTTACCATTGCTCATGTGTCGTCCGTTTCAGATCCGCTTGAAAGCATCGAGCAGCTCGATCTATTTCTCCAAACCCCGATGGGCGGGGCCATCACATTAGAATTATATTCATTTTATTGAAAAGATGGAACGAGCACAGTCAAGCGAATCGTTGCAGCTCGGATTCAAGAAGTATTATAAAAAATGTTACTTTAATTGAGCGTACGTTCATAGCCGTCAGTGAAGGCAAATGCGCTGTTGAAATGAATCTGAAAGAGTTTCGTTTGTTTGTATTGGGCTTTTACGGCCCATGCAACACAATATGTCATTTTTCAGCCAGTCGGTTTACTTATCCACAGTTATCCTGGGCAAGCTTATACGTAAGCGGTTAACCAGTACAGTGCATATTCTTTCCCCAGAAACAAACAACTGCCCTTCTTGAATCAGCAGAAAGGAGGGAATGGCCATGGAAAAGATTTCATGATCAATCTCCATGGGAAAGAATGTTGCTGACCCCGGCAGGTTGAGCCCGCGTCCTATTGACCACCAGTCAGACGCGCATTCGACTGAACTAACGAGGCCGGCATCCAAAAGATTTAGAATGACAAAAATGTAATTGTTGAAAATAAAACAAAGTAAGCGAAATATAAAGGATGTAAATATAAAAAATAAAGAAAATAACTTTAAATATAAAAAAGATAAAATGAAAAATTAAATATAAAAAAATGTGCCACTGGGATTCGAACCCTCGTCTAAAAGATTTTGTAGTGTGACTCGCAGTTTATCGCATTAACCACTCGACCATGACTTCTAGTTAGATAATATCCAAAACATTGATTTATATCTTTAAAATCCCGAGAAAAAAAAGTATCCGAAACCTGCTTCCCCTAAAAAATGGAATCGACTCGTCTCGCATAAACTTTGAACTCTCAAAGGTCGTTGATAAACTATAGTTTGTTTGTTTGTTTTGGAGTTTTACGGCCCAGTCAACACTATTAAGGTCATTTTTGAGCCGGTCAGTTTACCTATCAACACTTTCCTGGGCAGGCTTATACGTAAGCGGTTAACCAGTAAAGTGCACATTCTTTCGCCAGAAACTGACAACTGCCCTTCTTGAATCAGCGGAAGGGAGAGAATGACCGTAGAAAAGATTTCATGATCAATCTCCACGAAAGAATGTTGCCGACCCCGGGAGTCGAACCCGCGTCCTCCTGATCACCAGTCAGACGCGCATCCGACTGAGCCACTGAGGCCGGCGAAGTAGTAGTAGTAGTAGTTCAAGTAGTAGTTGTAGTAGATAAAGCAGTAGTAATTAAAGTAGTAGTAGTAGAAATCGTAGTTAAAGCAGTAACAGTAGTAGTTCAAGTAGCAGTTGTAGTAGATAAAGCAGTAGTAGTGAAAGTAGTAGTAGAAATGGTAGTTAAAGCAGTAGCAGTAGTAGTTCAAGTAGTAGTTGTAATAGATAAAGCAGTAGTAGTTAAAGTAGTAGTAGAAATCGTAGTTAAAGTAGTAGTAGTAGTAGTAGTAGAGAAAGTAGTAGTAGTAGTAGTTCAAGTAGTAGTAGTTGATAAAGCAGTAGTGGTTAAAGTAGTAGTAGTATTTAAAGTAGAAGTAGTAGCAGTAGTAGTTAAAGTACTAGTAGTAATATTAGTAGTAGTAAAAGAAGTTGTAGTTAAAGAAGAAGTAGAAGTAGTAGTTAAAGTAGTAGTAATAGTAGTAGTGGTGAAAGTAGCATTAGTAGTAGTTAAAGTAGTAGTAGTAGTTTTAGATAAATTAGTAGTCGTAGTAGTATAGATAAAGTAGCAGTTAAATATGTAGTAGTAGTAGTTAAAGTAGTAGTAGTTGTAGTAGTAGAAGTAGTTAACGTAGCAGTACTAGTAATAGTTAAAGTACTAGTAGTAATATTAGTAGTAAAAGTAGTTGTCGTTAAACTTTAAGTAGTAGAAGTAGTAGTTAAAGTAGTAGTAATAGTAGTAGTGGTTATAGTAGCAGTAGTAGTAGTTAAAGTAGTAGCAGTAGCTGTAGTTAAATAATTAGTAGTAAGTAGTAGTAATAGTTAAAGAAGTAGTAGTAATAGTAGAAGTTAAAGTAGTAGTAGTAGTTGAAATAGAAGTAGTAGCAGTTACAGTAGTAGTAACAGTAATAGTAGTAGTAGTAGTAGCAGTAGTAGTTAAAGTAGTAGTAGCATTAGTTAAAGTAGTAGTAGCAGTATTTAAGGTAGTAGTAGTAGTTTAAGTGGTAGTAGAAGTAGTAGCTGAAGTAGTAGTAGTGGTAGTTAAAAGAAGCAGCAGTAGATAAAGTAGTAGTAGTTAAAGTAGTTAAAGTAGCAGTAGCAGTAGTAGTTAAAGTAGTAGTAGAAGTAGTTAAAGTAGAAGTAGATAAAGTAGTAGTAGTAGTATTAGTAGTAGTAAAAGTAGTTGTAGTTAAAAAGTAGAAGTAGTAGTTAAAGTAGTAGTAATAGTAGTAGTGGTGAAAGTAGCATTAGTTGTAGTTAAAGAAGTAGTGGTAGTAGTAGTTGAAGTTAGATTAGTAGTCGTAGTAGTAGTTAAAGAAGTAGGAGTAGTAGTTAAAGTAGTAGTAGAAGTCGTAGTTAAAGTAGTAGTAGTAGTAGTAGTAGATAAAGTAGTAGAAGAAGTAGTAGTTATAGTAAAAGTAGCAGTAGTTCAAGTAGTAGTAGTAGTAGATAAAGCAGTAGTAGTAATTAAAGTAATAGTAGAAGTTAAAGCAGTAGGAGTAGTAGTAGTATTTAAAGTAGTAGTAGTAGTAGTAGAAGTAGTAGGAGTTAAAGTAATAGTAGTAGTTTTCGTAGTAGTAGTATAATTTAAAGTAGTAGTAGTTGTTAAAGTAGTAGTAGAAGTAGTAGTTAAAGTAGTAGTAGTAGCTAAAAGTAGCAGTAGTAGTAGATAAAGTAGTAGTAGTTAAAGTAGTAGTAGTAGTAGTAGTAGTAGTTAAAGGTAGTTAAAGTCGAAGTAGTAGTTAAAGTAGTAGTAGTAACAGTAGAAGTAGCAGTAGTAGTTAAAGTAATAGAAGTTAAAGGAAAATTAGTAGTAGTAGAAGTAGTTAACGTAGCAGTAACAGTAGTAGTTAAAGTAGTAGTGGAAATATTAGTAGTAGTAGCAAAAATAGTTGCAGTTAAAGTAGTAGAAGTAGTATTTAAAGTAGTAGCAAAAGTAGAAGTGGTTAAAGAAGCAGTAGTAGTAGTTAAAGCAGTAGTAGAAGGTGTAGTTGAATAAGTAGTACTAGTGGTAGTAGTTAAAGAAGTAGTATCAGTAGTAGTAGTTAAAGTAGGAGTAGTAATTAAAGAAGTAGTAGTAGTTACAGTAGCAGTAGTAGTTAAAGTAGTAGAAGTATTTAAAGTAGCAGTAGTAGTAGTAGTATTACTAGTAGTAGTAGTAGTTAAAGTAGTAGTAGAAGTAGTAGATAAAGTAGTAGTAGCAGTAGTTAAAGTAGTAATAGAAGTAGTAGTAGCAGTAGTAGTAGTAGTTAAAGAAGTAGTAGTAGATAAAGTAGTAATAGTAGTTAAAGTAGTAGTAGTTAAAGTAGTAGTAGCAGTTAAAGTAGTAGTAGTTTAAGTAGTAGTACTATTTAAAGTAGAAGAAGTATTAGTAGTAGCAGTAGTAGTTAAAGTAGAAGTAGTAGTTAAAGTAGTAGTAGTAGTAGTTGTAGTAGTAGTAGAAGTAGTTAGTAGTTACAGTAGTAGAAGTAGAAGAAGAAGTAGAAGCAGCAGTAGTTAAAGTAGTAGTAGCAGTAGTTAAAGTAGTAGATGCAGTATTTAAAGTAGTAGAAGTAGTTAAAGTAATAGTAGAAGTAGTAGTTAAAGTAGTAGTAGTAGTAGTTAAAGTAGTTAAAGTAGCAGTAGTAGTTAAAGTAGTAGTAGAAGTAGTTAAAGTAGAAGTAGTATTTGAAGCAGTAGTAGAAGTAGTAGTTAAAGTAGTTAAAGTAGTAGTAGTAGTAGTATTTAAAGTAGTAGTAGTTAAAGATAAAGTATAAGTAGTTTAAGTAGTAGAAGTTAAAGTAGTAGTAGTAGTAGTTAAAGTAGTCAAAGTAACAGTATCAGTAATAGTTAAAGTAGTAGTAGAATTACTTAAAATAGTAGTAGTATTTGAAGTAGTAGTAGTATTAGTAGTAGTTTAAGTAGTTAAAGTAGTAGTAGTAGTATTTAAAGTAGTAGTAGTAGTAGTAGTTAAAGTAGTAGTAGTAAAGGTTGTAGAAGCAGTTAAAGTAGTAGTAGTTTATTTACTAGTAGCAGTAAAAGTAGTAGTAGAAGTAGGTAAAGTAGTAATAGTAGCAGTGGAAGTAGTAGTAGCAGTTAAACTAGTAGGAGAAGTTAAATAATTAGTAGTAATTAAAGTAGTAGTAGTAGTTAAAGTAGTAGTAGCAGTAGTAGTTAGTAGTATTAGAAGAAGTAGTTCAAGTAGTAGTTGTGGTAGATTAAGCAGTAGTAGTTAAAGTAGTAGTAGAAGTCGTTGTTAAAGTAGTAGTAGTAGTAGTAGTAGTAGTAGTAGTAGTAGTAGTAGTAGTAGTAGATAAAGTAGTAGAAGAAGTAGTAGTTATAGTAAAAGTAGCAGTAGTTCAAGTAGTAGTAGTAATAGATAAAGCAGTAGTAGTAATTAAAGTAGTAGGAGAAGTTAAAGCAGTAGGAGTAGTAGTAGTATTTAAAGTAGTAGTAGTAGGAGGAGTTAAAAGTAATAGTAGTAGTATTCGTAGTAGTAGTAGAATTTGAAGTAGTAGTAGTTGTTAAAGTAGTAGTTAAAGTAGTAGTTAAAGTAGTAGTAGTAGCTTAAAGAGGCAGTAGTAGTAGATAAAGTAGTAGTAGATAAAGTAGTAGTAGTTAAAGTAGTAGTAGTAGTAGTAGTTAAAGTAATAGTAGTAGTTAAAGTAGTAGTAGCAGTTAAAGTAATAGTAGTTAAAGTAGAAGTAGTAGTTAAAGTAGTAGTAGTAACAGTAGTAGTAGCAGTAGTAGTTAAAGTAATAGTAGTTAAAGTAATAGTAGTTAAAGTAATATTAGTAGTAGTAGAAGTAGTTAACGTAGCAGTAACAGTAGTAGTTAAAGTTGTAGTGGAAATATTAGTAGTAGTAGCAAAAATAGTTGCAGTTAAAGTAGAAGAAGTAGTATTTAAAGAAGTAGCAAAAGTAGCAGTGGTTAAAGAAGCAGTAGTAGTAGTTAAAGCAGTAGTAGTAGGTGTAGTTGAATAAGTAGTACTAGTGGTAGTAGTTAAAGAAGTAGTATCAGTAGTAGTAGTTAAATTAGGAATAGTAATTAAAGAAGTAGTAGTAGTTAAAGTAGCAGTAGTAGTTAAAGTAGTAGAAGTATTTAAAGTAGTAGTAGTAGTAGTAGTAGTAGTAGTAGTTAAAGTAGTAGTAGAAGTAGTAGTTAAAGTAGTAGTAGCAGTAGTTAAAGTAGCAATAGAAGTAGTAGTAGCAGTAGTAGTAGTAGTAGTTAAAGAAGTAATAGTAGTTAAAGTAGTAGTAGTTAAAGTAGTAGTAGCAGTTAAAGTAGTAGTAGTTTAAGTAGAAGTACTTAAAGTAGAAGAAGTAGTTTAAGTAGTAGAAGTAGCAGTGGTAGTAGTTGTAGCAGTTATAGTAGAAGTAAAAGTTAAAGAATTAATAGAAGTTAAAGTAGTAGTAGTAGTTAAAGTAGTTTTAGTAGTTAAAGTAGTAGTAGCAGTAGTAGATAAAGTAGTATTAGAAGTTGTAGTTAAAGTAGTAGTAGCAGTAGTTCAAGTAGTAATAGTAGTAGTAGTAGTAGTAGTAATTAAGTAGTAGCAGTAGTGGAAATTAAAGTAGTAGTAGTAGATAAAGAAATAGTAGTGGTGGTAGAAGTAGTTAACGTAGTAGTTAAAGTAGTATAAGTAGTAGTAGAAGTAGTTATCGAAGCAGTAATACGACGAAATTTAAGCAGTAGCAGTAGTAGTTCAAGTAGAAGTTGTAGTAGATAAAGCAGTAGTAGTTAGTAGTAGCAGAAATCGTACTTAAAGTAGTAGATGTAGTAGATAAAGAAGTAGTAGTAGTAGTAGTTCAAGTAGTAGTAGTAGTAGTAGATAAAGCAGTAATGGTTAAAGTAGTAATAGTATTTAAAGAAGTAGTAGCAGTAGTAGTAGTTAAAGAAGTAGTAGTTAAAGTAGTAGTAGTTAAAGTAGTAGTAGTAGATAAAATCCGAGTAGTTGTTGTTAAAGTAGTAGTAGTAGTAGTAGTAGTAGTAGTAAGTAGTGACAGTAGTTTTGTTTGTTTGATTTGAGGTTTAATGTCCCCGTCAACACTGTAAAGGTCATTTATGAGACGTTGCTTCCAATTTTGTGGGACTTTTACCCGACATTGCGATGAAATGCCATCTCAAGTCCTGTCGCCCAATGAAACCAATAGGGTTTATTAGCATGGACGGTCCACCTCGCACCACGATTCCTGGACAGGCTTAGATCCTCTAAGCGGGTTACCAGTACTAGTGGGCGGGTCGGATTCAGCTCTGCGTGGAAGCATCATGCAGCCCATATATTTCTTCAAGCCCCTACGGACGGGGGTGGAAGTAGCAGTAGTAGAAATTAAAGTAGTAGAAGTAGATAAAGTACTTGTAGTAATATTAGTAGAAGTAAGAGTAGTTTTAGTTAAAGAACAAGTAGAAGTTAAAGAACAAGTAAAAGTAATAGTTAGTCGTAGGTATAGAAGATGTGTTTAAAGTAGCAGTAGTAGTAATTAAAGTAGTATGGTAGTTGTAGTTAAATTAGTAGTAGTAGTATTAGTAGTAGATAAAGAAGTAGTAGTAGTAGTAGACGTAGTTAAAGTAGTAGTAGTGGTAGTTAAAGTAGTAGTAGCATTCAAAGTAGTAGTAGTTAAAGTAGTATAGTAGCAGTAGTAGTTAAAGTAGTATAAGTAGTAGAAGAAGTAGTTAACGAAGCAGAAATACGAAGCAGTAATAGTTGAAGTAGTAGTAGTTAAATTAGTAGAAGTAGTGGTAGTAGCAGTAGCAGTTAAAGTAGTAGTAAAAGTAAGTAGTAGTAATTAAAGTAGTAGGAGAAGTTAAAGCAGTAGGAGTAGTAGTAGTAGTAGTGGTATCTAAAGTAGTAGTAGTAGTAGTCAAAGTAGTAGTAGTAGCAGTTAAAGTAGTAGTAGCAGTAGTAGTAGTAGTAGTTCAAGTAGTAGTTGTAGTAGATAAAGCAGTAGTAGTTAAAGTAGTAGTAGAAATCGTAGTTAAAGCAGTAGCAGTAGAAGTTCAAGTAGTTGTTGTAGTAGTTAAAGCAGTAGTAGTTAAAGTAGAAGTAGTAGTAGTAGTAGTTCAAGTAGTAGTAGTATTAGATAAAGCAGTAGTGGTTAAAGAAGAAGTAGTATTTAAAGTTGTAGTAGCAGTAGTAGGAGTTAAGTAGTAGTAGTTAAAGTAGAAGAGTAGCAGTTAAAGTAGTAGTAGCAGTAGTAGTTAAAGAAGTAGTAGAAAGTGAGTTAAAGTAGTAGTAGTAGTAGATAAAGTCGGAGTAGTTGTAGGTTAAGTAGTAGTAGTAGTAGTAGTAATTAAGTAATAGCAGTAGTAGAAATTTAACTAGCAGTAGTAGTTAAAGTAGTAGTAGCTGTAGTAGAAGTATTTAACGTAGCAGTAGCAGTAGTAGTTACAGTACTAGTAGTAATATAAGTAGTAGTAGTAGTAGTTGTAGTAGTAGTAATTAAGTAGTAGCAGTAGTAGAAATAAAAGGAGTAGTAGTAGTTAAAGTAGCAGTAGTGGTAGTAGTAGTTAACGTAGCAGTAGCAGTAGTAGTTAAAGTACTAGTAGTGATATTAGTAGTAGTAAAAGTAGTTGTAGTTAAAAAAGAAGTAGAAATAGTAGTTAAATTAGTAGTAATAGTAGTAGTGGTTGAAGTAGCATTAGTATTAGTTAAAGTAGTAATAGTAGTTTTAGTTAAATTAGTAGTAGTAGTAGTAGTAGTAGTAGTAGTAGTGTAGTAGTAGTAGTAGTAGTAGTTAAAGTAGTAGTAGTAGAAGTAGTAGTAGTAGTTAAACTAGTTAAAGTAGTAGACGTAGTTAAAGTATAAGTAGTAGCAGTAGTAGTTAAAGTATTAGTAGTAATAGTCTGTTAAAGTAGTAGTAGTAGATAAAGTAGTTAACGTACCAGTACCAGTAGTAGTTAAAGTACTAGAAGTAGAAGTAGCAGTTAAAGTACTAGCAGTGGTAGTTAAAAGTAGCAGTAGTAGATAAAGTAGTAGTAGTTAAAGTAGTAGTAGCAGAAGTAGTAGTTAAAGTAGGAGTGGTAGTTTATATAAGTAGTAGTAGGTAAAGTAGTTACAGGAGCAGTAATAGTTAAAGTAGTAGTAGAAGTAGTTAAAGTAGCAGTAGTGATTGAAGTAGTAGTAGTAGACGTAGTAGTAATATTAGTTGTTGTAGTAGTTGTAGTAGAAGTAGTTAAAGTAGGTGTAGTATTTAAAGTAATAGTAGTAGCAGTAGTAGTAGTTAAAGTAGTATTAGTAGCTGTAGTTAAATTAGTAGTAGTAATAGTTAAAGAAGTAGTAGTAATAGTAGTAGTTAAAGTAGTAGTAGAAGTAGTTAAAATAGAAGTAGTAGTAGTTACAGTAGTAGCAGTAGTAGTAGTAATGGTAGTAGTAGCAGTAGTGGTAGCAGTAGTAGTTAAAGTATAGGTAGCATTAGTTAAAGTAGTAGTAGCAGTATTTAAAGTAGTAGTATAGTTAAAGTTGTAGTAGAGGTAGTAGTTAAAGTAGTAGTAGCGGTAGTTAAAAGAAGCAGCAGTAGATAAAGTAGTAGTAGCAGTAGTAGTTAAAGTAGTAGAAGAAGTAGTTAAAGTAGTAGTAGATAAAGTAGTAGTAGTAGTATAAGTAGTAGTAAAAGTAGTTAAAAAGTAAGGGTAGTAGTTAAAGTAGTAGTAATAGTAGTAGTGGTGAAAGTAGCATTAGTAGTAGTTAAAGTAGTAGTAGTAGTAGTTTTAGTTAAATTAGTAGTCGCAGTAGTAGTTAAAGAAGTAGTAGTAGTAGTTAAAGTAGTAGTAGAAGTTAAAGTAGTAGACGTAGTTAAAGTATAAGTAGTAGCAGTAGTAGTTAAAGTAGTAGTAGTTGTAGTAGAAGAAGTAGTTAACGTAGCAGTAATAGTAGTAGTAAAAGTTCTAGTAGTAATATTATAAGTAGTAAAAGTGGTTGTCTTTAAAGATGTAGAAGAAATAGTAGTTAAAGATGCAGTAGTAGTAGTTAAAGCAGTAGTAGAAGGTGTAGTTGAATAAGTAGTACTAGTGGTAGTAGTTAAAGAAGTAGTATCAGTAGTAGTAGTTAAAGAAGGAGTAGTAATTAAAGAAGTAGTAGTAGTTACAGTAGCAGTAGTAGTTAAAGTAGTAGAAGTATTTATAGTAGTAGTAGTAGTAGTAGTAGTAGTATTACTAGTAGTAGTAGTAATAGTAGTAGTGGTTGAAGTAGCATTAGTATTAGTTAAAGTAGTAATAGTAGTTTTAGTTAAATTAGTAGTAGTAGTAGTAGTAGTAGTAGTAGTGTAGTAGTAGTAGTAGTAGAAGTAGTTAAAGTAGTAGTAGTAGAAGTAGTAGTAGTAGTTAAACTAGTTAAAGTAGTAGACGTAGTTAAAGTATAAGTAGTAGCAGTAGTAGTTAAAGTATTAGTAGTAATAGTCTGTTAAAGTAGTAGTAGTAGATAAAGTAGTTAACGTACCAGTACCAGTAGTAGTTAAAGTACTAGAAGTAGAAGTAGCAGTTAAAGTACTAGCAGTGGTAGTTAAAAGTAGCAGTAGTAGATAAAGTAGTAGTAGTTAAAGTAGTAGTAGCAGTAGTAGTAGTTAAAGTAGGAGTGGTAGTTATATAAGTAGTAGTAGGTAAAGTAGTTACAGGAGCAGTAATAGTTAAAGTAGTAGTAGAAGTAGTTAAAGTAGCAGTAGTGATTGAAGTAGTAGTAGTAGACGTAGTAGTAATATTAGTTGTTGTAGTAGTTGTAGTAGAAGTAGTTTAAGTAGGTGTAGTATTTAAAGTAATAGTAGTAGTAGTAGTAGTAGTAGTAGTAGTAGTTAAAGTAGTAGTAGAAGCAGTAGTTAAACTAGTAGTAGTAATAGTTAAACTACTAGTAGTAGTAGTAGTTAAAGTAGTAGTAGTTGAAGTAGTAGTAGCAGTTGAAAAAGTAGTAGTTTAACTAGTTAAAGTAGTAGTAGAAGTAGTTAAAGTAGTAGTAGCAGTGGTAGTAGTAGTAGCAGTTGAAGTAATAGTAGAAGTTAAAGAATTAGAAGTAGTTAAAGTAGCAGTAGTAGTAAAGTAGTAGTAGTAGTAGTTAAAGTAGTAGCAGTAGTAGTAGTAGTAGTAGTTCAAGTAGAAGTAGTACTAGTAGTAGTAGTAGTAGATAAAGCAGTAGTAGTTAAAGTAGTATTAGTGTTTAAAGTAGTAGTAGTAGTTAAAGTAGTAGTAGCAGTTAAAGAAGTAGTAGTTAAAGTAGTAATAGTAGCAGAAAAGTAATAGTAGTTCAAGTAGTAGTAGTAGTAGATAAGGCAGAAGTAGTTAAAGCAGTAGTAGTATTTAAAGTTACTGTAGTAGTAGAAGTTAAAATAGTAGAAGCAGTTAAAGAAGTAGTAGTTAAAGTAGTAGTAGCATTCAAAGTAGTAGTAGTTAAAGTAGTATAGTAGCAGTAGTAGTTAAAGTAGTATAAGTAGTAGAAGAAGTAGTTAACGAAGCAGAAATACGAAGCAGTAATAGTTGAAGTAGTAGTAGTTAAATTAGTAGAAGTAGTGGTAGTAGCAGTAGCAGTTAAAGTAGTAGTAAAAGTAAGTAGTAGTAATTAAAGTAGTAGGAGAAGTTAAAGCAGTAGGAGTAGTAGTAGTAGTAGTGGTATCTAAAGTAGTAGTAGTAGTAGTCAAAGTAGTAGTAGTAGCAGTTAAAGTAGTAGTAGCAGTAGTAGTAGTAGTAGTTCAAGTAGTAGTTGTAGTAGATAAAGCAGTAGTAGTTAAAGTAGTAGTAGAAATCGTAGTTAAAGCAGTAGCAGTAGAAGTTCAAGTAGTTGTTGTAGTAGTTAAAGCAGTAGTAGTTAAAGTAGAAGTAGTAGTAGTAGTAGTTCAAGTAGTAGTAGTAGTAGATAAAGCAGTAGTGGTTAAAGAAGAAGTAGTATTTAAAGTTGTAGTAGCAGTAGTAGGAGTTAAGTAGTAGTAGTTAAAGTAGAAGAGTAGCAGTTAAAGTAGTAGTAGCAGTAGTAGTTAAAGAAGTAGTAGAAAGTGAGTTAAAGTAGTAGTAGTAGTAGATAAAGTCGGAGTAGTTGTAGGTTAAGTAGTAGTAGTAGTAGTAGTAATTAAGTAATAGCAGTAGTAGAAATTTAACTAGCAGTAGTAGTTAAAGTAGTAGTAGCTGTAGTAGAAGTATTTAACGTAGCAGTAGCAGTAGTAGTTACAGTACTAGTAGTAATATAAGTAGTAGTAGTAGTAGTTGTAGTAGTAGTAATTAAGTAGTAGCAGTAGTAGAAATAAAAGGAGTAGTAGTAGTTAAAGTAGCAGTAGTGGTAGTAGTAGTTAACGTAGCAGTAGCAGTAGTAGTTAAAGTACTAGTAGTGATATTAGTAGTAGTAAAAGTAGTTGTAGTTAAAAAAGAAGTAGAAATAGTAGTTAAATTAGTAGTAATAGTAGTAGTGGTTGAAGTAGCATTAGTATTAGTTAAAGTAGTAATAGTAGTTTTAGTTAAATTAGTAGTAGTAGTAGTAGTAGTAGTAGTAGTGTAGTAGTAGTAGTAGTAGTAGTTAAAGTAGTAGTAGTAGAAGTAGTAGTAGTAGTTAAACTAGTTAAAGTAGTAGACGTAGTTAAAGTATAAGTAGTAGCAGTAGTAGTTAAAGTATTAGTAGTAATAGTCTGTTAAAGTAGTAGTAGTAGATAAAGTAGTTAACGTACCAGTACCAGTAGTAGTTAAAGTACTAGAAGTAGAAGTAGCAGTTAAAGTACTAGCAGTGGTAGTTAAAAGTAGCAGTAGTAGATAAAGTAGTAGTAGTTAAAGTAGTAGTAGCAGAAGTAGTAGTTAAAGTAGGAGTGGTAGTTTATATAAGTAGTAGTAGGTAAAGTAGTTACAGGAGCAGTAATAGTTAAAGTAGTAGTAGAAGTAGTTAAAGTAGCAGTAGTGATTGAAGTAGTAGTAGTAGACGTAGTAGTAATATTAGTTGTTGTTTTTGTTTGTTTGTTTTGGAGTTTTACGGCCCAGTCAACACTATTTAGGTCATTTTTGAGCCGGTCAGTTTACCTATCAACACTTTCCTGGGCAGGCTTATACGTAAGCGGTTAACCAGTACAGTGCACATTCTTTCGCCAGAAACTGACAACTGCCCTTCTTGAATCAGCGGAAGGGAGAGAATGACCGTAGAAAAGATTTCATGATCAATCTCCACGAAAGAATGTTGCCGACCCCGGGAGTCGAACCCGCGTCCTCCTGATCACCAGTCAGACGCGCATCCGACTGAGCCACTGAGGCCGGCATTAGTTGTTGTAGTAGTTGTAGTAGAAGTAGTTAAAGTAGGTGTAGTATTTAAAGTAATAGTAGTAGCAGTAGTAGTAGTTAAAGTAGTATTAGTAGCTGTAGTTAAATTAGTAGTAGTAATAGTTAAAGAAGTAGTAGTAATAGTAGTAGTTAAAGTAGTAGTAGAAGTAGTTAAAATAGAAGTAGTAGTAGTTACAGTAGTAGCAGTAGTAGTAGTAATGGTAGTAGTAGCAGTAGTGGTAGCAGTAGTAGTTAAAGTATAGGTAGCATTAGTTAAAGTAGTAGTAGCAGTATTTAAAGTAGTAGTATAGTTAAAGTTGTAGTAGAGGTAGTAGTTAAAGTAGTAGTAGCGGTAGTTAAAGAAGCAGCAGTAGATAAAGTAGTAGTAGCAGTAGTAGTTAAAGTAGTAGAAGAAGTAGTTAAAGTAGTAGTAGATAAAGTAGTAGTAGTAGTATAAGTAGTAGTAAAAGTAGTTAAAAAGTAAGGGTAGTAGTTAAAGTAGTAGTAATAGTAGTAGTGGTGAAAGTAGCATTAGTAGTAGTTAAAGTAGTAGTAGTAGTAGTTTTAGTTAAATTAGTAGTCGCAGTAGTAGTTAAAGAAGTAGTAGTAGTAGTTAAAGTAGTAGTAGAAGTTAAAGTAGTAGACGTAGTTAAAGTATAAGTAGTAGCAGTAGTAGTTAAAGTAGTAGTAGTTGTAGTAGAAGAAGTAGTTAACGTAGCAGTAATAGTAGTAGTAAAAGTTCTAGTAGTAATATTATAAGTAGTAAAAGTGGTTGTCTTTAAAGATGTAGAAGAAATAGTAGTTAAAGATGCAGTAGTAGTAGTTAAAGCAGTAGTAGAAGGTGTAGTTGAATAAGTAGTACTAGTGGTAGTAGTTAAAGAAGTAGTATCAGTAGTAGTAGTTAAAGAAGGAGTAGTAATTAAAGAAGTAGTAGTAGTTACAGTAGCAGTAGTAGTTAAAGTAGTAGAAGTATTTATAGTAGTAGTAGTAGTAGTAGTAGTAGTATTACTAGTAGTAGTAGTAATAGTAGTAGTGGTTGAAGTAGCATTAGTATTAGTTAAAGTAGTAATAGTAGTTTTAGTTAAATTAGTAGTAGTAGTAGTAGTAGTAGTAGTAGTGTAGTAGTAGTAGTAGTAGAAGTAGTTAAAGTAGTAGTAGTAGAAGTAGTAGTAGTAGTTAAACTAGTTAAAGTAGTAGACGTAGTTAAAGTATAAGTAGTAGCAGTAGTAGTTAAAGTATTAGTAGTAATAGTCTGTTAAAGTAGTAGTAGTAGATAAAGTAGTTAACGTACCAGTACCAGTAGTAGTTAAAGTACTAGAAGTAGAAGTAGCAGTTAAAGTACTAGCAGTGGTAGTTAAAAGTAGCAGTAGTAGATAAAGTAGTAGTAGTTAAAGTAGTAGTAGCAGTAGTAGTAGTTAAAGTAGGAGTGGTAGTTATATAAGTAGTAGTAGGTAAAGTAGTTACAGGAGCAGTAATAGTTAAAGTAGTAGTAGAAGTAGTTAAAGTAGCAGTAGTGATTGAAGTAGTAGTAGTAGACGTAGTAGTAATATTAGTTGTTGTAGTAGTTGTAGTAGAAGTAGTTTAAGTAGGTGTAGTATTTAAAGTAATAGTAGTAGTAGTAGTAGTAGTAGTAGTAGTTAAAGTAGTAGTAGAAGCAGTAGTTAAACTAGTAGTAGTAATAGTTAAACTACTAGTAGTAGTAGTAGTTAAAGTAGTAGTAGTTGAAGTAGTAGTAGCAGTTGAAAAAGTAGTAGTTTAACTAGTTAAAGTAGTAGTAGAAGTAGTTAAAGTAGTAGTAGCAGTGGTAGTAGTAGTAGCAGTTGAAGTAATAGTAGAAGTTAAAGAATTAGAAGTAGTTAAAGTAGCAGTAGTAGTAAAGTAGTAGTAGTAGTAGTTAAAGTAGTAGCAGTAGTAGTAGTAGTAGTAGTTCAAGTAGAAGTAGTACTAGTAGTAGTAGTAGTAGATAAAGCAGTAGTAGTTAAAGTAGTATTAGTGTTTAAAGTAGTAGTAGTAGTTAAAGTAGTAGTAGCAGTTAAAGAAGTAGTAGTTAAAGTAGTAATAGTAGCAGAAAAGTAATAGTAGTTCAAGTAGTAGTAGTAGTAGATAAGGCAGAAGTAGTTAAAGCAGTAGTAGTATTTAAAGTTACTGTAGTAGTAGAAGTTAAAATAGTAGAAGCAGTTAAAGAAGTAGTAGTTAAAGTAGTAGTAGTCGCAGTTAAAGTAGTAGTAGTAGTATTAGTTAAAGTAGTAGTAGTAATAGTAGTAGTTAAAGAAGTTGTAGAAATTGTAGTTAAAGTAGTAGTAGTAGTTATAGATAAAGTAGTAGTAGAAGTAGAAGTTAAAGTAGTAGTAGTAGTAGTTCAAGGAGTAGTAGAAGTAGATAAAGCAGTAGTAGTTTAAGTAGTTGTAGTATTTAAAGTAGTAGTAGTAGTAGTAGTTAAAGTAGTAGTAGCAGTTAATGAAGTAGAAATTATAGAAGTAGCAGTAGCAGTTAAAGAAGAAGTAGTAGTAGTTAAAGAAGAAGCAGCAGACGTAGTTGAAGAAGTAGTAGAAATTGTAGTTAAAGTAGTAGTAGCAGAAGTACATAAAGTCGGAGTAGTTGTAGTTAAAGTAGTAGTAGTAGTAGTAATTAAGTAGTAGCAGTAGTAGAAATTAAAGTAGTAGTAGTAGTTAAAGTAGCAGTAGCAGTAGTAAAGTACTAGCAGTAATATAAGTTCTAGTAAAAGTAGTTGAAGTTTAAGAAGAAGTAGTAGTTAAAAGAGGTAGTAAGAGTAGTAGTGGTTAAAGTAGCATTAGTAGTAGTTAAAGTAGTAGTAGTAATTTTAGTTAGATTATTATTAGTAATTGTAGTTGTATTTAAAGTAGTAGTAGCAGTAGTAGTAGTTAAAGTAGTAGTAGTTCAAGTAGTAGTAGTAGTAGTAGCAGCAGTTAAAGTAGTAGTAGCAGTGGTATTTAAAGAAGTAGTAGTAGTAGTAGTTCAAGTAGTAGTTGTAGTAGATAAAGCAGTAGTAATTAAAGTAGTAGTAGTAGAAATCGTAGTTAAAGCAGTAACAGTAGTAGTTCAAGTAGCAGTTGTAGTAGATAAAGCAGTAGTAGTGAAAGTAGTAGTAGAAATGGTAGTTAAAGCAGTAGCAGTAGTAGTTCAAGTAGTAGTTGTAATAGATAAAGCAGTAGTAGTTAAAGTAGTAGTAGAAATCGTAGTTAAAGTAGTAGTAGTAGTAGTAGTAGTAGTTCAAGTAGTAGTAGTAGTAGTTCAAGTAGTAGTAGTAGTAGTTGATAAAGCAGTAGTGGTTAAAGTAGTAGTAGTATTTAAAGTAGAAGTAGTAGCAGTAGTAGTTAAAGTACTAGTAGTAATATTAGTAGTAGTAAAAGAAGTTGTGGTTAAATAAGAAGTAGAAGTAGTAGTTAAAGTAGTAGTAATAGTAGTTGTGGTGAAAGTAGCATTAGTAGTAGTTAAAGTAGTAGTAGTAGTAGTTTTAGATAAATTAGTAGTCGTAGTAGTATAGATAAAGTTATAGATAAAGTAGCAGTTAAATAAGTAGTAGTAGTAGTTAAAGTAGTAGTAGTTGTAGTAGTAGAAGTAGTTAATGTAGCAGTACTAGTAATAGTTAAAGTACGAGTAGTAATATTAGTAGTAAAAGTAGTTGTCGTTAAACTTTAAGTAGTAGAAAGTGAGTTAAAGTAGTAGTAGTAGTAGATAAAGTCGGAGTAGTTGTAGGTTAAGTAGTAGTAGTAGTAGTAGTAATTAAGTAAAAGCAGTAGTAGAAATTTAACTAGCAGTAGTAGTTAAAGTAGTAGTAGCTGTAGTAGAAGTATTTAACGTAGCAGTAGCAGTAGTAGTTACAGTACTAGTAGTAATATAAGTAGTAGTAGTAGTAGTTGTAGTAGTAGTAATTAAGTAGTAGCAGTAGTAGAAATAAAAGAAGTAGTAGTAGTTAAAGTAGCAGTAGTGGTAGTAGTAGTTAACGTAGCAGTAGCAGTAGTAGTTAAATTACTAGTAGTGATATTAGTAGTAGTAAAAGTAGTTGTAGTTAAAAAAGAAGTAGAAATAGTAGTTAAATTAGTAGTAATAGTAGTAGTGGTTGAAGTAGCATTAGTATTAGTTAAAGTAGTAATAGTAGTTTTAGTTAAATTAGTAGTAGTAGTAGTAGTAGTAGTAGTTAAAGTAGTAGTAGTAGAAGTAGAAGTAGTAGTTAAACTAGTTAAAGTAGTAGACGTAGTTAAAGTATAAGTAGTAGCAGTATTAGTTAAAGTATTAGTAGTAATAGTCTGTTGAAGTAGTAGTAGTAGATAAAGTAGTTAACGTACCAGTACCAGTAGTAGTTAAAGTACTAGAAGTAGAAGTAGCAGTTAAAGTACTAGCAGTGGTAGTTAAAAGAAGCAGTAGTAGATAAAGTAGTAGTAGTTAAAGTAGTAGTAGCAGTAGTAGTAGTTAAAGTAGGAGTGGTAGTTATATAAGTAGTAGTAGGTAAAGTAGTTACAGGTGCAGTAATACTTAAAGTAGTAGTAGGAGTAGTTAAAGTAGCAGTAGTGATTGAAGTAGTAGTAGTAAACGTAGTAGTAATATTAGTTGTTGTAGTAGTTGTAGTAGAAGTAGTTAAAGTAGGTGTAGTATTTAAAGTAGTAGTAGTAGTAGTAGTAGTAGTAGTTAAAGTAGTAGTAGAAGCAGTAGTTAAACTAGTAGTAGTAATAGTTAAACTAGTAGTAGTAGTAGTAGTTAAAGTAGTAGTAGTTGAAGTAGTAGTAGCAGTTGAAAAAGTAGTAGTTTAACTAGTTAAAGTAGTAGTAGAAGTAGTTAAAGTAGTAGTAGCAGTGGTAGTAGTAGTAGCAGTTGAAGTAATAGTAGAAGTTAAAGAATTAGAAGTAGTTAAAGTAGCAGTAGTAGTAAAGTAGTAGTAGTAGTAGTTAAAGTAGTAGTAGTAGTAGTAGTAGTAGTAGTTCAAGTAGAAGTAGTACTACTAGTAGTAGTAGTAGATAAAGCAGTAGTAGTTAAAGTAGTATTAGTGTTTAAAGTAGTAGTAGCAGTTAAAGAAGTATAAGTTAAAGTAGTAATAGTAGCAGTTAAAGTTGTAGAAGAAGTAGTAGTTAAAGTAATAGTAGTTCAAGTAGTAGTAGTAGTAGATAAGGCAGAAGTAGTTAAAGCAGTAGTAGTATTTAAAGTTACTGTAGTAGTAGAAGTTAAAATAGTAGAAGCAGTTAAAGAAGTAGTAGTTAAAGTAGTAGTAGTCGCAGTTAAAGTAGTAGTAGTAGTATTAGTTAAAGTAGTAGTAGTAATAGTAGTAGTTAAAGAAGTTGTAGAAATTGTAGTTAAAGTAGTAGTAGTAGTTATAGATAAAGTAGTAGTAGAAGTAGAAGTTAAAGTAGTAGTAGTAGTAGTTCAAGGAGTAGTAGAAGTAGATAAAGCAGTAGTAGTTTAAGTAGTTGTAGTATTTAAAGTAGTAGTAGTAGTAGTAGTTAAAGTAGTAGTAGCAGTTAATGAAGTAGAAATTATAGAAGTAGCAGTAGCAGTTAAAGAAGAAGTAGTAGTAGTTAAAGAAGAAGCAGCAGTAGTAGTTAAAGAAGTAGTAGAAATTGTAGTTAAAGTAGTAGTAGTAGAAGTACATAAAGTCGGAGTAGTTGTAGTTAAAGTAGTAGTAGTAGTAGTAATTAAGTAGTAGCAGTAGTAGGAATTAAAGTAGTAGTAGTAGTTAAAGTAGCGGTAGCAGTAGTAAAGTACTAGCAGTAATATAAGTTGTAGTAAAAGTAGTTGAAGTTTAAGAAGAAGTAGTAGTTAAAAGAGGTAGTAAGAGTAGTAGTGGTTAAAGTAGCATTAGTAGTAGTTAAAGTAGTAGTAGTAATTTTAGTTAGATTATTATTAGTAATTGTAGTTGTATTTAAAGTAGTAGTAGCAGTAGTAGTAGTTAAAGTAGTAGTAGTTCAAGTAGTAGTAGTAGTAGTAGTAGCAAGTAAAGTAGTAGTAGCAGTGGTATTTAAAGAAGTAGTAGTAGTAGTAGTTCAAGTAGTAGTTGTAGTAGATAAAGCAGTAGTAATTAAAGTAGTAGTAGTAGAAATCGTAGTTAAAGCAGTAACAGTAGTAGTTCAAGTAGCAGTTGTAGTAGATAAAGCAGTAGTAGTGAAAGTAGTAGTAGAAATGGTAGTTAAAGCAGTAGCAGTAGTAGTTCAAGTAGTAGTTGTAATAGATAAAGCAGTAGTAGTTAAAGAAGTAGTAGAAATCGTAGTTAAAGTAGTAGTAGTAGTAGTAGTAGTAGTAGTAGTAGTAGTAGTAGTTCAAGTAGTAGTAGTAGTAGTTCAAGTAGTAGTTGTAGTAGTTAATAAAGCAGTAGTGGTTAAAGTAGTAGTAGTATTTAAAGTAGAAGTAGTAGCAGTAGTAGTTAAAGTACTAGTAGTAATATTAGTAGAAGTAAAAGAAGTTGTAGTTAAAGAAGAAGTAGAAGTAGTAGTTAAAGTAGTAGTAATAGTAGTACTGGTGAAAGTAGCATTAGTAGTAGTTAAAGTAGTAGTAGTAGTTTTAGATAAATTAGTAGTCGTAGCAGTATAGATAAAGTTATAGATAAAGTAGCAGTTAAATAAGTAGTAGTAGTAGTTAAAGTAGTAGTAGTTGTAGTAGTAGAAGTAGTTAACGTAGCAGTACTAGTAATAGTTAAAGTACGAGTAGTAATATTAGTAGTAAAAGTAGTTGTCGTTAAACTTTTAAGTAGTAGAAGTAGTAGTTAAAGTAGTAGTAATAGTAGTAGTGGTTATAGTAGCAGTAGTAGTAGTTAAAGTAGTAGCGGTAGCTGTAGTTAAATAAGTAGTAGTAATAGTTAAAGAAGTAGTAGTAATAGTTGAAGTTAAAGTAGTAGTAGTAGTTGAAATAGAAGTAGTAGCAGTTACAGTAGTAGTAATAGTAATAGTAGTAGTAGTAGCAGTAGTAGTTAAAGTAGTAGTAGCATTAGTTAAAGTAGTAGTAGCAGTATTTAAGGTAGTAGTAGTAGTTTAAGTGGTAGTAGAAGTAGTAGTTGAAGTAGTAGTAGTGGTAGTTAAAAGAAGCAGCAGTAGATAAAGTAGTAGTAGTTAAAGTAGTTAAAGTAGCAGTAGCAGTAGTGTTAAAGTAGTAGTAGAAGTAGTTAAAGTAGAAGTAGATAAAGTAGTAGTAGTAGTTTTAGTAGTAGTAAAAGTAGTTGTAGTTAAAAAGTAGAAGTAGTAGTTAAAGTAGTAGTAATAGTAGTAGTGGTGAAAGTAGCATTAGTTGTAGTTAAAGTAGAAGTGGTAGTAGTAGTTGAAGTTAGATTAGTAGTCGTAGTAGTAGTTAAAGAAGTAGAAGTAGTAGTTAAAGTAGTAGTAGAAGTCGCAGTTAAAGTAGTAGTAGTAGTAGTAGCAGTAGAAAAAGTAGTAGAAGAAGTAGTAGTTATAGTAAAAGTAGCAGTAGTTCAAGTGAGTGAGTGAGTGTTTGAGTTTTACGTCCCACCAACAGCTAAGGTCTTACGGAGACGGGACCTCGGTTTAAAGACTCATTCGAAAGTCTGAAGAAGCCCGGGATCGATCCTGCGATCCCTCTTTTACAAGGCAAGTAGCGTAACCACCAAACCACGGAGGCTTCTGCAGTAGTTCAAGTAGTAGTAGTAGTAGATAAAGCAGTAGTAGTAATTAAAGTAGTAGGAGAAGTCAAAGCAGTAAGAGTAGTAGTAGTATTTAAAGTAGTAGTAGTAGTAGTAGAATTAGTAGGATTACAGTAATTGTAGTAGTTTTCGTAGTAGTAGTAGAATTTAAAGTAGTAGTAGTTGTTAAAGTAGTAGTTGAAGTAGTAGTTTTCGTAGTAGTAGTAGCTAAAAGTAGCAGTAGTAGTAGATAAAGTAGTAGTAGATAAAGTAGTAGTAGTTAAAGTAGTAGTAGTAGTAGTAGTAGTAGTAGTTAAAGTAATAGTAGTAGTTAAAGTAGTAGTAGCAGTTAAAGTAATAGTAGTTAAAGTCGAAGTAGTAGTTAAAGTAGTAGTAGTAACAGTAGTAGTAGCAGTAGTAGTTAAAGTAATAGTAGTTAAAGTAATATTAGTAGTAGTAGAAGTAGTTAACGTAGCAGTAACAGTAGTAGTTAAAGTAGTAGTGGAAATATTAGTAATAGTAGCAAAAATAGTTGCAGTTAAAGTAGTAGAAGTAGTATTTAAAGTAGTAGCAAAAGTAGCAGTGGTTAAAGAAGCAGTAGTAGTAGTTAAAGCAGTAGTAGTAGGTGTAGTTGAATAAGTAGTACTAGTGGTAGTAGTTAAAGAAGTAGTATCAGTAGTAGTAGTTAAAGTAGGAGTAGTAATTAAAGAAGTAGTAGTAGTTAAAGTAGCAGTAGTAGTTAAAGTAGTAGAAGTATTTAAAGTAGCAGTAGTAGTAGTAGTAGTAGTATTACTAGTAGTAGTAGTAGTTAAAGTAGTAGTAGAAGTAGTAGATAAAGTAGTAGTAGCAGTAGTTAAAGTAGTAATAGAAGTAGTAGTAGCAGTAGTAGTAGTAGTAGTAGTTAAAGAAGTAGTAGTAGATAAAGTAGTAGTAGTTTAACTAGTAGTACTAGTTAAAGTAGAAGAAGTAGTTTAAGTAGTAGAAGTAGCAGTGGTAGTAGTTGTAGCAGTTATAGTAGAAGTAAAAGTTAAAGAATTAATAGAAGTTAAACTAGTAGTAGTAGTAGTTAAAGTAGTTTTAGTAGTTAAAGTAGTAGTAGCAGTAGTAGATAAAGTAGTAGTAGAAGTAGTAGTTAAAGAAGTAGTAGCAGTAGTTCAAGTAGTAATAGTAGTAGTAATTAAGTAGTAGCAGTAGTGGAAATTAAAGTAGTAGTAGTAGTAGATAAAGAAATAGTAGTGGTAGTAGAAGTAGTTAACGTAGTAGTTAAAGTAGTATAAGTAGTAGTAGAAGTAGTTAACGAAGCAGTTATATGACAAAATCGTAGTTTAAGCAGTAGCAGTAGTAGTTCAAGTAGAAGTTGTAGTAGATAAAGCAGTAGTAGTTAGTAGTAGTAGAAATCGTACTTAAAGTAGTAGATGTAGTAGATAAAGTAGTAGAAGAAGTAGTAGTAGTAGTAGTTGAAGTAGTAGTAGTAGTAGATAAAGCAGTAATGGTTAAAGTAGTAGTAGTATTTAAAGAAGTAGTAGCAGTAGTAGTAGTTAAAGAAGTAGTAGTTAAAGTAGTAGTAGTTAAAGTAATAGTAGTAGTTAAAGTAGTAGTAGTAGATAAAATCCGAGTAGTTGTTGTTAAAGTAGTAGATGTAGTAGTAGTAGTAGTAAGTAGTGGCAGTAGTTTTGTTTGTTTGATTTGAGGTTTAATGTCCCCGATAACACTGTACAGGTCATTTATGAGACGTTGCTTCCAATTTTGTGGGACTTTTACCCGACATTGAGATGAAATGACATCTCAAGTCCTGTCGCCCAATGAAACCAATAGGGTTTATTAGCATGGACGGTCCATCTCGCACCACGGTTCCTGGACAGGCTTAGATCCTCTAAGCGGTTTACCAGTACTAGTGGGCGGGTCGGATTCAGCTCTGCGTGGAAGCATCATGCAGCCCATATATTTCTTCAAGCCCCTACGGACGGGGGTGGAAGAAGCAGTAGTAGAAATTAAAGTAGTAGTAGTAGATGAAGTACTTGTAGTAATATTAGTGGTAGTAAGAGTAGTTTAGTTAAAGAACAAGTAGAAGTTAATGAACAAGTAGAAGTAAGTAGAAGTAATAGTTAAAGTCGTAGGTATAGTAGATGTGGTTAAAGTAGCAGTAGTAGTAATTAAAGTAGTATGGTAGTTGTAGTTAAATTAGTAGTAGTAGTATTAGTAGTAGATAAAGAAGTAGTAGTAGTAGTAGTAGTAGACGTAGTTAAAGTAGTAGTAGTGGTAGTTAAAGTAGTAGTAGCATTCAAAGTAGTAGTAGTTAAAGTAGTATAGTAGCAGTAGTAGTTAAAGTAGTAGTTAAAGTAGTATAAGTAGTAAAAGAAGTAGTTAACGAAGCAGAAATACGAAGCAGTAATAGTTGAAGTAGTAGTAGTTAATTTAGTAGAAGTAGTGGTAGTAGCAGTAGCAGTTAAAGTAGTAGTAAAAGTAAGTAGTAGTAGTAGTAGTAGTAGGAGAAGTTAAAGCAATAGGAGTAGTAGTAGTAGTTGTATCTAAAGTAGTAGTTGTAGTTAAAGTAGTAGTTCAAGTAGTTAAAGTAGTAGTAGCAGTAGTATTTAAAGAAGTAGTAGTAGTTCAAGTAGTAGTTATAGTAGATAAAGCAGTAGTAGTTAAAGTAGTAGTAGAAATCGTAGTTAAAGCAGTAGCAGTAGAAGTTCAAGTAGTTGTTGTAGTAGTTAAAGCAGTAGTAGTTAAAGTAGAAGTAGTAGTATTAGTACTTCAAGTAGTAGTAGTAGTAGATAAAGCAGTAGTGGTTAAAGAAGAAGTAGTATTTAAAGTTGTAGTAGCAGTAGTAGGAGTTAAGTAGTAGTAGTTAAAGTAGAAGAGTAGCAGTTAAAGTAGTAGTAGCAGTAGTAGTAAAAGAAGTAGTAGAAAGTGAGTTAAAGTAGTAGTAGTTGTAGATAAAGTCGGAGTAGTTGTAGGTTAAGTAGTAGTAGTAGTAGTAGTAATTAAGTAATAGCAGTAGTAGAAATTTAACTAGCAGTAGTAGTTAAAGTAGTAGTAGCTGTAGAAGTATTTAACGTAGCAGTAGCAGTAGTAGTTACAGTACTAGTAGTAATATAAGTAGTAGTAGTAGTAGTAGTAGTTGTAGTAGTAGTAATTAAGTAGTAGTAGTAGTAGAAATAAAAGGAGTAGTAGTAGTTAAAGTACCAGTAGTGGTAGTAGTAGTTAACGTAGCAGTAGCAGTAGTAGTTAAAGTACTAGTAGTGATTTTAGTAGTAGTAAAAGTAGTTGTAGTTAAAAAAGAAGTAGAAATAGTAGTTAAATTAGTAGTAATAGTAGTAGTGGTTGAAGTAGCATTAGTATTAGTTAAAGTAGTAATAGTAGTTTTAGTTAAATTAGTAGTAGTAGTAGAAGTAGTAGTAGTAGTAGTAGTTAAAGTAGTAGTAGTAGTAGTAGTAGTAGTTAAACTAGATAAAGTAGTAGACGTAGTTAAAGTATAAGTAGTAGCAGTAGTAGTTAAAGTATTAGTAGTAATAGTCTGTTAAAGTAGTAGTAGTAGATGAAGTAGTTAACGTACCAGCACCAGTAGTAGTTAAAGTACTAGAAGTAGAAGTAGCAGTTAAAGTACTAGCAGTGGTAGTTAAAAGTAGCAGTAGTAGATAAAGTAGTAGTAGTTAAAGTAGTAGTAGCAGTAGTAGTAGTTAAAGTACGAGTGGTAGTTATATAAGTAGTAGTAGGTAAAGTAGTTACAGTAGCAGTAATAGTTAAAGTAGTAGTAGAAGTAGTTAAAGTAGCAGTAGTGATTGAAGTAGTAGTAGTAGACGTAGTAGTAATATTAGTTGTAGTAGTAGTTGTAGTAGAAGTAGTTAAAGTAGGTGTAGTATTTAAAGTAGTAGTAGTAGTAGTAGAATAGAATAGAAGTTAAACTAGTAGTAGTAGTAGTTAAAGTAGTTTTAGTAGTTAAAGTAGTAGTAGCAGTAGTAGATAAAGTAGTAGTAGAAGTAGTAGTTAAAGAAGTAGTAGCAGTAGTTCAAGTAGTAATAGTAGTAGTAGTAGTAGTAATTAAGTAGTAGCAGTAGTGGAAATTAAAGTAGTAGTAGTAGATAAAGAAATAGTTGTGGTGGTAGAAGTAGTTAACGTAGTAGTTAAAGTAGTATAAGTAGTAGTAGAAGTAGTTAACGAAGCAGTAATACGACAAAATCGTAGTTTAAGCAGTAGCAGTAGTAGTTCAAGTAGAAGTTGTAGTAGATAAAGCAGTAGTAGTTAGTAGTAGTAGAAATCGTACTTAAAGTAGTAGATGTAGTAGATAAAGTAGTAGTAGAAGTAGTAGTAGTAGTAGTTCAAGTAGTAGTAGTAGTAGATAAAGCAGTAATGGTTAAAGTAGTAGTAGTATTTAAAGAAGTAGTAGCAGTAGTAGTAGTTAAAGAAGTAGTAGTTAAAGTAGTAGTAGTTAAAGTAATAGTAGTAGTTAAAGTAGTAGTAGTAGATAAAATCCGAGTGGTTGTTGTTAAAGTAGTAGATGTAGTAGTAGTAGTAGTAGTAAGTAGTGGCAGTAGTTTTGTTTGTTTGATTTGAGGTTTAATGTCCCCGTCAACACTGTAAAGGTCATTTATGAGACGTTGCTTCCAATTTTGTGGGACTTTTACCCGGCATTGAGATGAACTGACATCTCAAGTCCTGTCGCCCAATGAAACCAATAGGATTTATTAGCATGGACGGTCCATCTCGCACCACGGTTCCTGGACAGGCTTAGATCCTCTAAGCGGTTTACCAGTACTAGTGGGCGGGTCGGATTCAGCTCTGCGTGGAAGCATCATGCAGCCCATATATTTCTTCAAGCCCCTACGGACGGGGGTGGAAGTAGCAGTAGTAGAAATTAAAGTAGTAGTAGTAGATGAAGTACTTGTAGTAATATTAGTAGTAGTAAGAGTAGTTTTAGTTAAAGAACAAGTAGAAGTTAAAGAACAAGTAGAAGTAATAGTTAAAGTCGTAGGTATAGTAGATGTGGTTAAAGTAGCAGTAGTAGTAATTAAAGTAGTATGGTAGTTGTAGTTAAATTAGTAGTAGTAGTATAAGTAGTAGATAAAGAAGTAGTAGTAGTAGTAGTAGTAGTAGTAGTAGACGTAGTTAAAGTAGTAGTAGTGGTAGTTAAAGTAGTAGTAGCATTCAAAGTAGTAGTAGTTAAAGTAGTATAGTAGCAGTAGTAGTTAAATTAGTAGTTAAAGTAGTATAAGTAGTAGAAGAAGTAGTTAACGAAGCAGAAATACGAAGCAGTAATAGTTGAAGTAGTAGTAGTTAAATTAGTAGAAGTAGTGGTAGTAGCAGTAGCAGTTAAAGTAGTAGTAAAAGTAAGTAGTAGTAGTAGTAGTAGGAGAAGTCAAAGCAGTAATAGTTGTTTTAGTTAAATTAGTAGTAGTAGTAGTAGTAGTAGTAGTAGTTAAAGTAGTAGTAGTAGAAGTAGTAGTAGTAGTTAAACTAGTTAAAGTAGTAGACGTAGTTAAAGTATTAGTAGTAGCAGTAGTAGTTAAAGTATTAGTAGTAATAGTCTGTTAACGTAGTAGTAGTAGATGAAGTAGTTAACGTACCAGTACCAGTAGTAGTTAAAGTACTAGAAGTAGAAGTAGCAGTTAAAGTACTAGCAGTGGTAGTTAAAAGTAGCAGTAGTAGATAAAGTAGTAGTAGTTAAAGTAGTAGTAGCAGTAGTAGTAGTTAAAGTAGGAGTGGTAGTTATATAAGTAGTAGTAGGTAAAGTAGTTACAGTAGCAGTAATAGTTAAAGTAGTAGTAGAAGTAGTTAAAGTAGCAGTAGTGATTGAAGTAGTAGTAGTAGACGTAGTAGTAATATTAGTTGTAGTAGTAGTTGTAGTAGAAGTAGTTAAAGTAGGTGTAGTATTTAAAGTAGTAGTAGTAGTAGTAGTAGTAGTAGTAGTAGAAGTTAAAGTAGTAGTAGAAGCAGTAGTTAAACTAGTAGTAGTAATAGTTAAACTACTAGTAGTAGTAGTAGTTAAAGTAGTAGTAGTTGAAGTAGTAGTAGCAGTTGAAAAAGTAGTAGTTTAACTAGTTAAAGTAGTAGTAGAAGTAGTTAAAGTAGTAGTAGCAGTGGTAGTAGTAGTAGCAGTTGAAGTAATAGTAGAAGTTAAAGAATAAGAAGTAGTTAAAGTAGCGGTAGAAGTAAAGTAGTAGTAGTAGTAGTTAAAGTAGTAGTAGTAGTAGTAGTAGTAGCAGTTCAAGTAGAAGTAGTACTAGTAGTAGTAGTAGTAGATAAAGCAGTAGTAGTTAAAGTAGTATTAGTGTTTAAAGTAGTAGTAGTAGTTAAAGTAGTAGTAGCAGTTAAAGAAGTAGTAGTTAAAGTAGTAATAGTAGCAGTTAAAGTTGTAGAAGAAGTAATAGTTAAAGTAATAGTAGTTCAAGAAGTAGTAGTAGTAGATAAGGCAGAAGTAGTTAAAGCAGTAGTAGTATTTAAAGTTACTGTAGTAGTAGAAGTTAAAATAGTAGAAGCAGTTAAAGAAGTAGTAGTTAAAGTAGTAGTAGTCGCAGTTAAAGTAGTAGTAGTAGTATTAGTTAAAGTAGTAGTAGTAATAGTAGTAGTTAAAGAAGTTGTAGAAATTGTAGTTAAAGTAGTAGTAGTTATAGATAAAGTAGTAGTAGAAGTAGAAGTTAAAGTAGTCGTAGTAGTAGTTCAAGGAGTAGTAGAAGTAGATAAAGCAGTAGTAGTTAAAGTAGTTGTAGTATTTAAAGTAGTAGTAGTAGTAGTAGTTAAAGTAGTAGTAGCAGTTAATGAAGTAGAAATTATAGAAGTAGCAGTAGCAGTTAAAGTAGAAGTAGTAGTAGTTAAAGAAGAAGCAGCAGTAGTAGTTAAAGAAGTAGTAGAAATTGTAGTTAAAGTAGTAGTAGTAGAAGTACATAAAGTCGGAGTAGTTGTAGTTAAAGTAGTAGTAGTAGTAGTAATTAAGTAGTAGCAGTAGTAGAAATTAAAGTAGTAGAAGTAGTTAAAGTAGCAGTAGCAGTAGTAAAGTACTAGCAGTAATATAAGTTGTAGTAAAAGTAGTTGAAGTTTAAGAAGAAGTAGTAGTTAAAAGAGGTAGTAAGAGTAGTAGTGGTTAAAGTAGCATTAGTAGTAGTTAAAGTAGTAGTAGTAATTTTAGTTAGATTATTATTAGTAATTGTAGTTGTATTTAAAGTAGTAGTAGTTCAAGTAGTAGTAGTAGTAGTAGTAGCAGTTAAAGTAGTAGTAGCAGTGGTATTTAAAGAAGTACTAGCAGTAGTAGTAGTTAAAGTAGTAGTAGTTCAAGTAGTAGTAGTAGTAGTAGTAGTAGTAGCAGTTAAAGTAGTAGTAGCAGTGGTATTTAAAGAAGTAGTAGTAGTAGTAGTTCAAGTAGTAGTTGTAGTAGATAAAGCAGTAGTAATTAAAGTAGTAGTAGTAGAAATCGTAGTTAAAGCAGTAACAGTAGTAGTTCAAGTAGCAGTTGTAGTAGATAAAGCAGTAGTAGTTAAAGTAGTAGTAGAAATGGTAGTTAAAGCAGTAGCAGTAGTAGTTCAAGTAATAGTTGTAATAGATAAAGCAGTAGTAGTTAAAGTAGTAGTAGAAATCGTAGTTAAAGTAGTAGTAGTAGTAGTAGTAGTAGTAGTAGAGAAAGTAGTAGTAGTAGTAGTTCAAGTAGTAGTAGTAGTAGTTGATAAAGCAGTAGTGGTTAAAGTAGTAGTAGTATTAAAAGTAGAAGTAGTAGCAGTAGTAGTTAAAGTACTAGTAGTAATATTAGTAGTAGTAAAAGAAGTTGTAGTTAAAGAAGAAGTAGAAGTAGTAGTTAAAGTAGTAGTAATAGTAGTAGTGGTGAAAGTAGCATTAGTAGTAGTAAAAGTAGTAGTAGTAGTTTTAGATAAATTAGTAGTCGTAGTAGTATAGATAAAGTTATAGATAAAGTAGCAGTTAAATAAGTAGTAGTAGTAGTTAAAGTAGTAGTAGTTGTAGTAGTAGAAGTAGTTAACGTAGCAGTACTAGTAAAAGTTAAAGTACTAGTAGTAATATTAGTAGTAAAAGTAGTTGTCGTTAAACTTTAAGTAGTAGAAGTAGTAGTTAAAGTAGTAGTAATAGCAGTAGTGGTTATAGTAGCAGTAGTAGTAGTTAAAGTAGTAGCAGTAGCTGTAGTTAAATAAGTAGTAGTAATAGTTAAAGAAGTAGTAGTAATAGTAGAAGTTAAAGTAGTAGTAGTAGTTGAAATAGAAGTAGTAGCAGTTACAGTAGTAGTAATAGTAATAGTAGTAGTAGTAGTAGCAGTAGTAGTTAAAGTAGTAGTAGCATTAGTTAAAGTAGTAGTAGCAGTATTTAAGGTAGTAGTAGTAGTTTAAGTGGTAGTAGAAGAAGTAGTTGAAGTAGTAGTAGTGGTAGTTAAAAGAAGGAGCAGTAGATAAAGTAGTAGTAGTTAAAGTAGTTAAAGTAGCAGTAGCAGTAGTAGTTAAAGTAGTAGTAGAAGTAGTTAAAGTAGAAGTAGATAAAGTAGTAGTAGTAGTATTAGTAGTAGTAAAAGTAGTTGTAGTTAAAAAGTAGAAGTAGTAGTTAAAGTAGTAGTAATAGTTGTAGTGGTGAAAGTAGCATTAGTTGTAATTAAAGTAGTAGTGGTAGTAGTAGTTGAAGTTAGATTAGTAGTCGTAGTAGTAGTTAAAGAAGTAGGAGTAGTAGTTAAAGTAGTAGTAGAAGTCGTAGTTAAAGTAGTAGTAGTAGTAGTAGTAGATAAAGAAGTAGAAGAAGTAGTAGTTATAGTAAAAGTAGCAGTAGTTCAAGTAGTAGTAGAAGTAGATAAAGCAGTAGTAGTAATTAAAGTAGTAGGAGAAGTTAAAGCAGTAGGAGTAGTAGTATTTAAAGTAGTAGTAGTAGTAGTAGAAGTAGTAGGAGTTAAAGTAATAGTAGTAGTTTTCGTAGTAGTAGTAGATATTAAAGTAGTAGTTGTTGTTAAAGTAGTAGTAGAAGTAGTAGTTAAAGTAGTAGTAGTAGCTAAAAGTAGCAGTAGTAGTAGATAAAGTAGTAGTAGATAAAGTAGTAGTAGTTAAAGTAGTAGTAGTAGTAGTAGTAGTAGTAGTAGTAGTTAAAGTAATAGTAGTAGTTAAAGTAGTAGTAGCAGTTAAAGTAATAGTAGTTAAAGTCGAAGTAGTAGTTAAAGTAGTAGTAGTAACAGTAGTAGTAGCAGTAGTAGTTAAAGTAATAGTAGTTAAAGTAATATTAGTAGTAGTAGAAGTAGTTAACGTAGCAGTAACAGTATTTGTTAAAGAAGTAGTGGAAATATTAGTGGTAGTAGCAAAAATAGTTGCAGTTAAAGTAGTAGAAGTAGTATTTAAAGTAGTAGCAAAAGTAGCAGTGGTTAAAGAAGCAGTAGTAGTAGTTAAAGCAGTAGTAGTAGGTGTAGTTGAATAAGTAGTACTAGTGGTAGTAGTTAAAGAAGTAGTATCAGTAGTAGTAGTTAAATTAGGAGTAGTATTTAAAGAAGTAGTAGTAGTTAAAGTAGCAGTAGTAGTTAAAGTAGTAGAAGTATTTAAAGTAGCAGTAGTAGTAGTAGTAGTAGTAGTATTACTAGTAGTAGTAGTAGTTTAAGTAGTAGTAGAAGTAGCAGATTAAGTAGTAGTAGCAGTAGTTAAAGTAGTAATAGAAGTAGTAGTAGTAGTAGAAGTAGTAGTTAAAGAAGTAGTAGTAGATAAAGTAGTAATAGTAGTTAAAGTAGTAGTAGTTAAAGTAGTAGTAGCAGTTAAAGTAGTAGTAGTTTAAGTAGTAGTACTAGTTAAAGTAGAAGAAGTAGTTTAAGTAGTAGAAGTAGCAGTGGTAGTAGTTGTAGCAGTTATAGTAGAAGTTAAAGTTAAAGAATTAATAGAAGTTTAACTAGAAGTAGTAGTAGTTAAAGTAGTTTTAGTAGTTAAAGTAGTAGAAGCAGTAGTAGATAAAGTAGTAGTAGAAGTAGTAGTTAAAGAAGTAGTAGCAGTAGTTCAAGTAGTAATAGTAGTAGTAGTAGTAATTAAGTAGTAGCAGTAGTGGAAATTAAAGTAGTAGTAGTAGATAAAGAAATAGTAGTGGTGGTAGAAGTAGTTAACGTAGTAGTTAAAGTAGTATAAGTAGTAGTAAAAGTAGTTAACGAAGCAGTAATACGACAAAATCGTAGTTTAAGCAGTAGCAGTAGTAGTTCAAGTAGAAGTTGTAGTAGATAAAGCAGCAGTAGTTAGTAGTAGTAGAAATCGTACTTAAAGTAGTAGATGTAGTAGATAAAGTAGTAGTAGAAGTAGTAGTAGTAGTAGTTCAAGTAGTAGTAGTAGTAGTAGATAAAGCAGTAATGGTTAAAGTAGTAGTAGTATTTAAAGAAGTAGTAGCAGTGGTAGTAGTTAAAGAAGTAGTAGTTAAAGTAGTAGTAGTTAAAGTAATAGTAGTAGTTAAAGTAGTAGTAGTAGATAAAATCCGAGTAGTTGTTGTTAAAGTAGTAGATGTAGTAGTAGTAGTAGTAAGTAGTGGCAGTAGTTTTGTTTGTTTGATTTGAGGTTTAATGTCCCCGTCAACACTGTAAAGGTCATTTATGAGACGTTGCTTCTAATTTTTTGGGACTTTTACCCGACATTGAGATGGAATGACATCTCAAGTCCTGTCGCCCAATGAAACCAATAGGGCTTATTAGCATGGACGGTCCATCTCGCACCACGGTTCCTGGACAGGCTTAGATCCTCTAAGCGGTTTACCAGTACTAGTGGGCGGGTCGGATTCAGCTCTGCGTGGAAGCATCATGCAGCCCATATATTTCTTCAAGCCCCTACGGACGGGGGTGGAAGTAGCAGTAGTAGAAATTAAAGTAGTAGTAGTAGATGAAGTACTTGTAGTAATATTAGTAGTAGTAAGAGTAGTTTTAGTTAAAGAACAAGTAGAAGTTAAAGAACAAGTAGAAGTAATAGTTAAAGTCGTAGGTATAGTAGATGTGGTTAAAGTAGCAGTAGTAGTAATTAAAGTAGTATGGTAGTTGTAGTTAAATTAGTAGTATTAGTATTAGTAGTAGATAAAGAAGTAGTAGTAGTAGTAGTAGTAGACGTAGTTAAAGTAGTAGTAGTGGTAGTTAAAGTAGTAGTAGCATTCAAAGTAGTAGTAGTTAAAGTAGTATAGTAGCAGTAGTAGTTAAAGTAGTAGTTAAAGTAGTATAAGTAGTAGAAGAAGTAGTTAACGAAGCAGAAATACGAAGCAGTAATAGTTGAAGTAGTATTAGTTAAATTAGTAGAAGTAGTGGTAGTAGCAGTAGCAGTTAAAGTAGTAGTAAAAGTAAGTAGTAGTAGTAGTAGTAGTAGTAGGAGAAGTTAAAGCAGTAGGAGTAGTAGTAGTAGTGGTATCTAAAGTAGTAGTAGTAGTAGTAGTTAAAGTAGTTGTTCAAGTAGTTAAAGTAGTAGTAGCAGTAGTATTTAAAGAAGTAGTAGTAGTAGTTCAAGTAGTAGTTGTAGTAGATAAAGCAGTAGTAGTTAAAGTAGTAGTAGAAATCGTAGTTAAAGCAGTAGCAGTAGAAGTTCAAGTAGTTAGGGCCCCGCACTGAAAGTGTGGGTGCCCTATAGTAATCACTCCGTCCGTCTGTCCGTCCACATTTTTTTTTTATCCTCCATAACTTTCTTATTCCTGGATGGATTTAAATATTACCTGTAAGAAATGTTAACCATAATGTGATGGAGTGTTGCGCGCAAGACTCAGGTCCGTACCTCAAAGGTCAAGGTCATACTTAGAGGTTAAAGGTCTGTCTGTCCGTCTGTCCGTCTGTCCGTCCACAAATTTTTTTTATTCTCCATAACTTTCTTATTCCTGGATGGATTTAAATATTACTTGTAAGAAATGTTAACCATAATGTGATGGAGTATTGCGCGCAAGACTCAGGTCCGTACCTCAAAGGTCAAGGTCATACTTAGAGGTTAAAGGTCAAAAAAGGGTCTTTCCTGTGTCCAATTAATAACTTTGTTATTATTATTCCTGGATGGCAGAAGTGTTAACCATAATGTGCTGGAGTGTTGCGCGCAAGACTCAGGTCTGTACCTCAAAGGTCAAGGTCATACCTAAAGGTTAAAGGTCAAAAAAGGGTCTTTCCTGTGTCCAATTAATAACTTTGTTATTATTCCTGGATGGATTTAAATATTACTTGGCAGAAATGTTAACCATAATGTGGCCCCGCACTGAAAGTGTGGGTGCCCTATAGTAATCACTCCGTCCGTCCGTCTGTCTGTCTGTCCGTCCACAAATTTTTTTATCCTCCATAACTTTCTTATTCCTGGAAGGATTTAAATATTACTTGGCAGAAATGTTAACCATAATGTGATGGAGTGTTGCGCGCAAGACTCAGGTCCGTACCTCAAAGGTCAAGGTCATACTTAGAGGTTAAAGGTCAAAAAAGGGTCTTTCCTGTGCCCAATTAATAACTTTGTTGTTATTAGGGCCCCGCACTGAAAGTGTGGGTGCCCTATAGTAATCACTCTGTCCGTCCGTCTGTCTGTCTGTCCGTCTGTCCGTCCACAAATTTACCTACTCCTCTGATAGCGCTGCCGGGGCCCTAGTCAGTTTCACTGACAGCTCTAGTTGTTGTAGTAGTTAAAGCAGTAGTAGTTAAAGTAGAAGTAGTAGTAGTTCAAGTAGTAGTAGTAGTAGATAAAGCAGTAGTGGTTAAAGAAGAAGTAGTATTTAAAGTTGTAGTAGCAGTAGTAGGAGTTAAGTAGTAGTAGTTAAAGTAGAAGAGTAGCAGTTAAAGTAGTAGTAGCAGTAGTAGTTAAAGAAGTAGTAGAAAGTGAGTTAAAGTAGTAGTAGATAAAGTTGGAGTAGTTGTAGGTTAAGTAGTAGTAGTAGTAGTAGTAATTAAGTAATAGCAGTAGTAGAAATTTAACTAGCAGTAGTAGTTAAAGTAGTAGTAGCTGTAGTAGAAGTATTTAACGTAGCAGTAGCAGTAGTAGTTACAGTACTAGTAGTAATATAAGTAGTAGTAGTAGTAGTAGTTGTAGTAGTAGTAATTAAGTAGTAGTAGTAGTAGAAATTAAAGGAGTAGTAGTAGTTAAAGTACCAGTAGCGGTAGTAGTAGTTAACGTAGCAGTAGCAGTAGTAGTTAAAGTACTAGTAGTGATATTAGTAGTAGTAAAAGTAGTTGTAGTTAAAAAAGAAGTAGAAATAGTAGTTAAATTAGTAGTAATAGTAGTCGTGGTTGAAGTAGCATTAGTATTAGTTAAAGTAGTAATAGTAGTTTTAGTTAAATTAGTAGTAGTAGTAGAAGTAGAAGTAGTAGTAGTAGTTAAAGTAGTAGTAGTAGAAGAAGTAGTAGTAGTTAAACTAGATAAAGTAGTAGACGTAGTTAAAGTATAAGTAGTAGCAGTAGTAGTTAAAGTATTAGTAGTAATAGTCTGTTAAAGTAGTAGTAGTAGATGAAGTAGTTAACGTACCAGTACCAGTAGTAGTTAAAGTACTAGAAGTAGAAGTAGCAGTTAAAGTACTAGCAGTGGTAGTTAAAAGAAGCAGTAGTAGATAAAGTAGTAGTAGTTAAAGTAGTAGTAGCAGTAGTAGTAATTAAAGTAGGAGTGGTAGTTATATAAGTAGTAGTAGGTAAAGTAGTTACAGTAGCAGTAATAGTTAAAGTAGTAGTAGAAGTAGTTAAAGTAGCAGTAGTGATTGAAGTAGTAGTAGTAGACGTAGTAGTAATATTAGTTGTAGTAGTAGTTGTAGTAGAAGTAGTTAAAGTAGGTGTAGTATTTAAAGTAGTAGTAGTAGTAGTAGTAGAATAGAATAGAAGTTAAACTAGTAGTAGTAATAGTTAAAGTAGTTTTAGTAGTTAAAGTAGTAGTAGCAGTAGTAGATAAAGTAGTAGTAGAAGTAGTAGTTAAAGAAGTAGTATCAGTAGTTCAAGTAGTAATAGTAGTAGTAGTAGTAGTAGTAGTAGTAGTAGTAGTAGTAGTAATTAAGTAGTAGCAGTAGTGGAAATTAAAGTAGTAGTAGTAGATAAAGAAATAGTAGTGGTGGTAGAAGTAGTTAACGTAGTAGTTAAAGTAGTATAAGTAGTAGTAGAAGTAGTTAACGAAGCAGTAATACGACAAAATCGTAGTTTAAGCAGTAGCAGTAGTAGTTCAAGTAGAAGTTGTAGTAGATAAAGCAGTAGTAGTTAGTAGTAGTAGAAATCGTACTTAAAGTAGTAGATGTAGTAGATAAAGTAGTAGTAGAAGTAGTAGTAGTAGTAGTTCAAGTAGTAGTAGTAGTAGTAGATAAAGCAGTAATGGTTAAAGTAGTAGTAGTATTTAAAGAAGTAGTAGCAGTAGTAGTAGTTAAAGAAGTAGTAGTTAAAGTAGTAGTAGTTGAAGTAATAGTAGTAGTTAAAGTAGTAGTAGTAGATAAAATCCGAGTGGTTGTTGTTAAAGTAGTAGATGTAGTAGTAGTAGTAAGTAATGGCAGTAGTTTTGTTTGTTTGATTTGAGGTTTAATGTCCCCGTCAACACTGCAAAAGGTCATTTATGAGACGTTGCTTCCAATTTTGTGGGACTTTTACCCGGCATTGAGATGAAATGACATCTCAAGTCCTGTCGCCCAATGAAACCAATAGGGTTTATTAGCATGGACGGTCCATCTCGCACCACGGTTCCTGGACAGGCTTAGATCCTCTAAGCGGTTTACCAGTACTAGTGGGCGGGTCGGATTCAGCTCTGCGTGGAAGCATCATGCAGCCCATATATTTCTTCAAGCCCCTACGGACGGGGGTGGAAGTAGCAGTAGTAGAAATTAAAGTAGTAGTAGTAGATGAAGTACTTGTAGTAATATTAGTAGTAGTAAGAGTAGTTTTAGTTAAAGAACAAGTAGAAGTTAAAGAACAAGTAAAAGTAATAGTTAAAGTCGTAGGTATAGTAGATGTGGTTAAAGTAGCAGTAGTAGTAATTAAAGTAGTATGGTAGTTGTAGTTAAATTAGTAGTAGTAGTATTAGTAGTAGATAAAAAAGTAGTAGTAGTAGTAGTAGTAGTAGTAGTAGTAGTAGTAGTAGACGTAGTTAAAGTAGTAGTAGTGGTAGTTAAAGTAGTAGTAGCATTCAAAGTAGTAGTAGTTAAAGTAGTATAGTAGCAGTAGTAGTTAAAGTAGTAGTTAAAGTAGTATAAGTAGTAGAAGAAGTAGTTAACGAAGCAGAAATACGAAGCAGTAATAGTTGAAGTAGTAGTAGTTAAATTAGTAAAAGAAGTGGTAGTAGCAGTAGCAGTTAAAGTAGTAGTAAAAGTAAGTAGTAGTAGTAGTAGTAGGAGAAGTTAAAGCAGTAGGAGTAGTAGTAGTAGTGGTATCTAAAGTAGTAGTAGTAGTAGTTAAAGTAGTAGTTCAAGTAGTTAAAGTAGTAGTAGCAGTAGTATTTAAAGAAGTAGTAGTAGTTGTTCAAGTAGAAGTTGTAGTAGATAAAGCAGTAGTAGTTAAAGTAGTAGTAGAAATCGTAGTTAAAGCAGTAGCAGTAGATGTTCAAGTAGTTGTTGTAGTAGTTAAAGCAGTAGTAGTTAAAGTAGAAGTAGAAATCGTACTTAAAGTAGTAGTAGTAGTAGTAGTAGTAGTTCAAGTAGTAGTAGTAGTAGATAATGCAGTAGTGGTTAAAGAAGAAGTAGTATTTAAAGTTGTAGTAGCAGTAGTAGGAGTTAAGTAGTAGTAGTTAAAGTAGAAGAGTAGCAGTTAAAGTAGTAGTAGCAGTAGTAGTCAAAGAAGTAGTAGAAAGTGAGTTAAAGTAGTAGTAGTAGTAGATAAAGTCGGAGTAGTTGTAGGTTAAGTAGTAGTAGTAGTAGTAGTAGTAATTAAGTAATAGCAGTAGTAGAAATTTAAGTAGCAGTAGTAGTTAAAGTAGTAGTAGCTGTAGTAGAAGTATTTAACGTAGCAGTAGCAGTAGTAGTTACAGTACTAGTAGTAATATAAGTAGTAGTAGTAGTAGTAGTAGTAGTTGTAGTAGTAGTAATTAAGTAGTAGTAGTAGTAGAAATAAAAGGAGTAGTAGAAGTTAAAGTACCAGTAGTGGTAGTAGTAGTTAATGTAGCAGTAGCAGTAGTAGTTAAAGTACTAGTAGTGATATTAGTAGTAGTAAAAGTAGTTGTAGTTAAAAAAGAAGTAGAAATAGTAGTTAAATTAGTAGTAATAGTAGTAGTGGTTGAAGTAGCATTAGTATTAGTTAAAGTAGTAATAGTGGTTTTAGTTAAATTAGTAGTAGTAGTAGAAGTAGTAGTAGTAGTAGTTAAAGTAGTAGTAGTAGAAGTAGTAGTAGTAGTTAAACTAGTTAAAGTAGTAGACGTAGTTAAAGTATAAGTAGTAGCAGTAGTAGTTAAAGTATTAGTAGTAATAGTCTGTTAAAGTAGTAGTAGTAGATGAAGTAGTTAACGTACCAGTACCAGTAGTAGTTAAAGTACTAGAAGTAGAAGTAGCAGTTAAAGTACTAGCAGTGGTAGTTAAAAGTAGCAGTAGTAGATAAAGTAGTAGTAGTTAAAGTAGTAGTAGCAGTAGTAGTAGTTAAAGTACGAGTGGTAGTTATATATGTAGTAGTAGGTAAAGTAGTTACAGTAGCAGTAATAGTTAAAGTAGTAGTAGAAGTAGTTAAAGTAGCAGTAGTGATTGAAGTAGTAGTAGTAGACGTAGTAGTAATATTAGTTGTAGTAGTAGTTGTAGTAGAAGTAGTTAAAGTAGGTGTAGTATTTAAAGTAGTAGTAGTAGAAGTAGTAGTTAAAGTAGTAGTAGAAGCAGTAGTTAAACTAGTAGTAGAAATAGTTAAACTACTAGTAGTAGTAGTAGTTAAACTACTAGTAGTAGTTGAAGTAGTAGTAGCAGTTGAAAGAGTAGTAGTTTAACTAGTTAAAGTAGTAGTAGAAGTAGTTAAAGTAGTAGTAGCAGTGGTAGTAGTAGTAGCAGTTGAAGTAATAGTAGAAGTTAAAGAATTAGAAGTAGTTAAAGTAGCAGTAGTAGTAAAGTAGTAGTAGTAGTAGTTAAAGTAGTAGTAGTAGTAGTAGTAGTAGTAGTTCAAGTAGAAGTAGTACTAGTAGTAGTAGTAGTAGTAGATAAAGCAGTAGTAGTTAAAGTAGTATTAGTGTTTAAAGTAGTAGTAGTAGTTAAAGTAGTAGTAGCAGTTAAAGAAGTAGTAGTTAAAGTAGTAATAGTAGCAGTTAAAGTTGTAGAAGAAGTAGTAGTTAAAGTAATAGTAGTTCAAGTAGTAGTAGTAGTAGATAAGGCAGAAGTAGTTAAAGCAGTAGTAGTATTTAAAGTTACTGTAGTAGTAGAAGTTAAAATAATAGAAGCAGTTAAAGAAGTAGTAGTTAAAGTAGTAGTAGTCGCAGTTAAAGTAGTAGTAGTAGTATTAGTTAAAGTAGTAGTAGTAATAGTAGTAGTTAAAGAAGTTGCAGAAATTGTAGTTAAAGTAGTAGTAGTAGTTATAGATAAAGTAGTAGTAGAAGTAGAAGTTAAAGTAGTAGCAGTAGTAGTTCAAGTAGTAGTAGAAGTAGATAAAGCAGTAGTAGTTAAAGTAGTTGTAGTATTTAAAGTAGTCGTAGTAGTAGTAGTTAAAGTAGTAGTAGCAGTTAATGAAGTAGAAATTATAGAAGTAGCAGTAGCAGTTAAAGTAGAAGTAGTAGTAGTTAAAGAAGAAGCAGCAGTAGTAGTTAAAGAAGTAGTAGAAATTGTAGTTAAAGTAGTAGTAGTAGAAGTACATAAAGTCGGAGTAGTTGTAGTTAAAGTAGTAGTAGTAGTAGTAGTAATTAAGTAGTAGCAGTAGTAGAAATTAAAGTAGTAGTAGTAGTTAAAGTAGCAGTAGCAGTAGTAAAGTACTAGCAGTAATATAAGTTGTAGTAAAAGTAGTTGAAGTTTAAGAAGAAGTAGTAGTTAAAAGAGGTAGTAAGAGTAGTAGTGGTTAAAGTAGCATTAGTAGTAGTTAAAGTAGTAGTAGTAATTTTAGTTAGATTATTATTAGTAATTGTAGTTGTATTTAAAGTAGTAGTAGCAGTAGTAGTAGTTAAAGTAGTAGTAGTTCAAGTAGTAGTAGTAGTAGTAGTAGCAAGTAAAGTAGTAGTAGCAGTGGTATTTAAAGAAGTAGTAGTAGTAGTAGTTCAAGTAGTAGTTGTAGTAGATAAAGCAGTAGTAATTAAAGTAGTAGTAGTAGAAATCGTAGTTAAAGCAGTAACAGTAGTAGTTCAAGTAGCAGTTGTAGTAGATAAAGCAGTAGTAGTGAAAGTAGTAGTAGAAATGGTAGTTAAAGCAGTAGCAGTAGTAGTTCAAGTAGTAGTTGTAATAGATAAAGCAGTAGTAGTTAAAGAAGTAGTAGAAATCGTAGTTAAAGTAGTAGTAGTAGTAGTAGTAGTAGTAGTAGTAGTAGTAGTAGTTCAAGTAGTAGTAGTAGTAGTTCAAGTAGTAGTTGTAGTAGTTAATAAAGCAGTAGTGGTTAAAGTAGTAGTAGTATTTAAAGTAGAAGTAGTAGCAGTAGTAGTTAAAGTACTAGTAGTAATATTAGTAGAAGTAAAAGAAGTTGTAGTTAAAGAAGAAGTAGAAGTAGTAGTTAAAGTAGTAGTAATAGTAGTACTGGTGAAAGTAGCATTAGTAGTAGTTAAAGTAGTAGTAGTAGTTTTAGATAAATTAGTAGTCGTAGCAGTATAGATAAAGTTATAGATAAAGTAGCAGTTAAATAAGTAGTAGTAGTAGTTAAAGTAGTAGTAGTTGTAGTAGTAGAAGTAGTTAACGTAGCAGTACTAGTAATAGTTAAAGTACGAGTAGTAATATTAGTAGTAAAAGTAGTTGTCGTTAAACTTTTAAGTAGTAGAAGTAGTAGTTAAAGTAGTAGTAATAGTAGTAGTGGTTATAGTAGCAGTAGTAGTAGTTAAAGTAGTAGCGGTAGCTGTAGTTAAATAAGTAGTAGTAATAGTTAAAGAAGTAGTAGTAATAGTTGAAGTTAAAGTAGTAGTAGTAGTTGAAATAGAAGTAGTAGCAGTTACAGTAGTAGTAATAGTAATAGTAGTAGTAGTAGCAGTAGTAGTTAAAGTAGTAGTAGCATTAGTTAAAGTAGTAGTAGCAGTATTTAAGGTAGTAGTAGTAGTTTAAGTGGTAGTAGAAGTAGTAGTTGAAGTAGTAGTAGTGGTAGTTAAAAGAAGCAGCAGTAGATAAAGTAGTAGTAGTTAAAGTAGTTAAAGTAGCAGTAGCAGTAGTGTTAAAGTAGTAGTAGAAGTAGTTAAAGTAGAAGTAGATAAAGTAGTAGTAGTAGTTTTAGTAGTAGTAAAAGTAGTTGTAGTTAAAAAGTAGAAGTAGTAGTTAAAGTAGTAGTAATAGTAGTAGTGGTGAAAGTAGCATTAGTTGTAGTTAAAGTAGAAGTGGTAGTAGTAGTTGAAGTTAGATTAGTAGTCGTAGTAGTAGTTAAAGAAGTAGGAGTAGTAGTTAAAGTAGTAGTAGAAGTCGCAGTTAAAGTAGTAGTAGTAGTAGTAGCAGTAGAAAAAGTAGTAGAAGAAGTAGTAGTTATAGTAAAAGTAGCAGTAGTTCAAGTGAGTGAGTGAGTGTTTGAGTTTTACGTCCCACCAACAGCTAAGGTCTTACGGAGACGGGACCTCGGTTTAAAGACTCATTCGAAAGTCTGAAGAAGCCCGGGATCGATCCTGCGATCCCTCTTTTACAAGGCAAGTAGCGTAACCACCAAACCACGGAGGCTTCTGCAGTAGTTCAAGTAGTAGTAGTAGTAGATAAAGCAGTAGTAGTAATTAAAGTAGTAGGAGAAGTCAAAGCAGTAAGAGTAGTAGTAGTATTTAAAGTAGTAGTAGTAGTAGTAGAATTAGTAGGATTACAGTAATTGTAGTAGTTTTCGTAGTAGTAGTAGAATTTAAAGTAGTAGTAGTTGTTAAAGTAGTAGTTGAAGTAGTAGTTTTCGTAGTAGTAGTAGCTAAAAGTAGCAGTAGTAGTAGATAAAGTAGTAGTAGATAAAGTAGTAGTAGTTAAAGTAGTAGTAGTAGTAGTAGTAGTAGTAGTTAAAGTAATAGTAGTAGTTAAAGTAGTAGTAGCAGTTAAAGTAATAGTAGTTAAAGTCGAAGTAGTAGTTAAAGTAGTAGTAGTAACAGTAGTAGTAGCAGTAGTAGTTAAAGTAATAGTAGTTAAAGTAATATTAGTAGTAGTAGAAGTAGTTAACGTAGCAGTAACAGTAGTAGTTAAAGTAGTAGTGGAAATATTAGTAATAGTAGCAAAAATAGTTGCAGTTAAAGTAGTAGAAGTAGTATTTAAAGTAGTAGCAAAAGTAGCAGTGGTTAAAGAAGCAGTAGTAGTAGTTAAAGCAGTAGTAGTAGGTGTAGTTGAATAAGTAGTACTAGTGGTAGTAGTTAAAGAAGTAGTATCAGTAGTAGTAGTTAAAGTAGGAGTAGTAATTAAAGAAGTAGTAGTAGTTAAAGTAGCAGTAGTAGTTAAAGTAGTAGAAGTATTTAAACTAGCAGTAGTAGTAGTAGTAGTAGTATTACTAGTAGTAGTAGTAGTTAAAGTAGTAGTAGAAGTAGTAGATAAAGTAGTAGTAGCAGTAGTTAAAGTAGTAATAGAAGTAGTAGTAGCAGCAGTAGTAGTAGTAGTAGTTAAAGAAGTAGTAGTAGATAAAGTAGTAGTAGTTTAACTAGTAGTACTAGTTAAAGTAGAAGAAGTAGTTTAAGTAGTAGAAGTAGCAGTGGTAGTAGTTGTAGCAGTTATAGTAGAAGTAAAAGTTAAAGAATTAATAGAAGTTAAACTAGTAGTAGTAGTAGTTAAAGTAGTTTTAGTAGTTAAAGTAGTAGTAGCAGTAGTAGATAAAGTAGTAGTAGAAGTAGTAGTTAAAGAAGTAGTAGCAGTAGTTCAAGTAGTAATAGTAGTAGTAATTAAGTAGTAGCAGTAGTGGAAATTAAAGTAGTAGTAGTAGTAGATAAAGAAATAGTAGTGGTAGTAGAAGTAGTTAACGTAGTAGTTAAAGTAGTATAAGTAGTAGTAGAAGTAGTTAACGAAGCAGTTATATGACAAAATCGTAGTTTAAGCAGTAGCAGTAGTAGTTCAAGTAGAAGTTGTAGTAGATAAAGCAGTAGTAGTTAGTAGTAGTAGAAATCGTACTTAAAGTAGTAGATGTAGTAGATAAAGTAGTAGAAGAAGTAGTAGTAGTAGTAGTTGAAGTAGTAGTAGTAGTAGATAAAGCAGTAATGGTTAAAGTAGTAGTAGTATTTAAAGAAGTAGTAGCAGTAGTAGTAGTTAAAGAAGTAGTAGTTAAAGTAGTAGTAGTTAAAGTAATAGTAGTAGTTAAAGTAGTAGTAGTAGATAAAATCCGAGTAGTTGTTGTTAAAGTAGTAGATGTAGTAGTAGTAGTAGTAAGTAGTGGCAGTAGTTTTGTTTGTTTGATTTGAGGTTTAATGTCCCCGATAACACTGTACAGGTCATTTATGAGACGTTGCTTCCAATTTTGTGGGACTTTTACCCGACATTGAGATGAAATGACATCTCAAGTCCTGTCGCCCAATGAAACCAATAGGGTTTATTAGCATGGACGGTCCATCTCGCACCACGGTTCCTGGACAGGCTTAGATCCTCTAAGCGGTTTACCAGTACTAGTGGGCGGGTCGGATTCAGCTCTGCGTGGAAGCATCATGCAGCCCATATATTTCTTCAAGCCCCTACGGACGGGGGTGGAAGAAGCAGTAGTAGAAATTAAAGTAGTAGTAGTAGATGAAGTACTTGTAGTAATATTAGTGGTAGTAAGAGTAGTTTAGTTAAAGAACAAGTAGAAGTTAATGAACAAGTAGAAGTAAGTAGAAGTAATAGTTAAAGTCGTAGGTATAGTAGATGTGGTTAAAGTAGCAGTAGTAGTAATTAAAGTAGTATGGTAGTTGTAGTTAAATTAGTAGTAGTAGTATTAGTAGTAGATAAAGAAGTAGTAGTAGTAGTAGTAGTAGACGTAGTTAAAGTAGTAGTAGTGGTAGTTAAAGTAGTAGTAGCATTCAAAGTAGTAGTAGTTAAAGTAGTATAGTAGCAGTAGTAGTTAAAGTAGTAGTTAAAGTAGTATAAGTAGTAAAAGAAGTAGTTAACGAAGCAGAAATACGAAGCAGTAATAGTTGAAGTAGTAGTAGTTAATTTAGTAGAAGTAGTGGTAGTAGCAGTAGCAGTTAAAGTAGTAGTAAAAGTAAGTAGTAGTAGTAGTAGTAGTAGGAGAAGTTAAAGCAATAGGAGTAGTAGTAGTAGTTGTATCTAAAGTAGTAGTTGTAGTTAAAGTAGTAGTTCAAGTAGTTAAAGTAGTAGTAGCAGTAGTATTTAAAGAAGTAGTAGTAGTTCAAGTAGTAGTTATAGTAGATAAAGCAGTAGTAGTTAAAGTAGTAGTAGAAATCGTAGTTAAAGCAGTAGCAGTAGAAGTTCAAGTAGTTGTTGTAGTAGTTAAAGCAGTAGTAGTTAAAGTAGAAGTAGTAGTATTAGTACTTCAAGTAGTAGTAGTAGTAGATAAAGCAGTAGTGGTTAAAGAAGAAGTAGTATTTAAAGTTGTAGTAGCAGTAGTAGGAGTTAAGTAGTAGTAGTTAAAGTAGAAGAGTAGCAGTTAAAGTAGTAGTAGCAGTAGTAGTAAAAGAAGTAGTAGAAAGTGAGTTAAAGTAGTAGTAGTTGTAGATAAAGTCGGAGTAGTTGTAGGTTAAGTAGTAGTAGTAGTAGTAGTAATTAAGTAATAGCAGTAGTAGAAATTTAACTAGCAGTAGTAGTTAAAGTAGTAGTAGCTGTAGAAGTATTTAACGTAGCAGTAGCAGTAGTAGTTACAGTACTAGTAGTAATATAAGTAGTAGTAGTAGTAGTAGTAGTTGTAGTAGTAGTAATTAAGTAGTAGTAGTAGTAGAAATAAAAGGAGTAGTAGTAGTTAAAGTACCAGTAGTGGTAGTAGTAGTTAACGTAGCAGTAGCAGTAGTAGTTAAAGTACTAGTAGTGATTTTAGTAGTAGTAAAAGTAGTTGTAGTTAAAAAAGAAGTAGAAATAGTAGTTAAATTAGTAGTAATAGTAGTAGTGGTTGAAGTAGCATTAGTATTAGTTAAAGTAGTAATAGTAGTTTTAGTTAAATTAGTAGTAGTAGTAGAAGTAGTAGTAGTAGTAGTAGTTAAAGTAGTAGTAGTAGTAGTAGTAGTAGTTAAACTAGATAAAGTAGTAGACGTAGTTAAAGTATAAGTAGTAGCAGTAGTAGTTAAAGTATTAGTAGTAATAGTCTGTTAAAGTAGTAGTAGTAGATGAAGTAGTTAACGTACCAGCACCAGTAGTAGTTAAAGTACTAGAAGTAGAAGTAGCAGTTAAAGTACTAGCAGTGGTAGTTAAAAGTAGCAGTAGTAGATAAAGTAGTAGTAGTTAAAGTAGTAGTAGCAGTAGTAGTAGTTAAAGTACGAGTGGTAGTTATATAAGTAGTAGTAGGTAAAGTAGTTACAGTAGCAGTAATAGTTAAAGTAGTAGTAGAAGTAGTTAAAGTAGCAGTAGTGATTGAAGTAGTAGTAGTAGACGTAGTAGTAATATTAGTTGTAGTAGTAGTTGTAGTAGAAGTAGTTAAAGTAGGTGTAGTATTTAAAGTAGTAGTAGTAGTAGTAGAATAGAATAGAAGTTAAACTAGTAGTAGTAGTAGTTAAAGTAGTTTTAGTAGTTAAAGTAGTAGTAGCAGTAGTAGATAAAGTAGTAGTAGAAGTAGTAGTTAAAGAAGTAGTAGCAGTAGTTCAAGTAGTAATAGTAGTAGTAGTAGTAGTAATTAAGTAGTAGCAGTAGTGGAAATTAAAGTAGTAGTAGTAGATAAAGAAATAGTTGTGGTGGTAGAAGTAGTTAACGTAGTAGTTAAAGTAGTATAAGTAGTAGTAGAAGTAGTTAACGAAGCAGTAATACGACAAAATCGTAGTTTAAGCAGTAGCAGTAGTAGTTCAAGTAGAAGTTGTAGTAGATAAAGCAGTAGTAGTTAGTAGTAGTAGAAATCGTACTTAAAGTAGTAGATGTAGTAGATAAAGTAGTAGTAGAAGTAGTAGTAGTAGTAGTTCAAGTAGTAGTAGTAGTAGATAAAGCAGTAATGGTTAAAGTAGTAGTAGTATTTAAAGAAGTAGTAGCAGTAGTAGTAGTTAAAGAAGTAGTAGTTAAAGTAGTAGTAGTTAAAGTAATAGTAGTAGTTAAAGTAGTAGTAGTAGATAAAATCCGAGTGGTTGTTGTTAAAGTAGTAGATGTAGTAGTAGTAGTAGTAGTAAGTAGTGGCAGTAGTTTTGTTTGTTTGATTTGAGGTTTAATGTCCCCGTCAACACTGTAAAGGTCATTTATGAGACGTTGCTTCCAATTTTGTGGGACTTTTACCCGGCATTGAGATGAACTGACATCTCAAGTCCTGTCGCCCAATGAAACCAATAGGATTTATTAGCATGGACGGTCCATCTCGCACCACGGTTCCTGGACAGGCTTAGATCCTCTAAGCGGTTTACCAGTACTAGTGGGCGGGTCGGATTCAGCTCTGCGTGGAAGCATCATGCAGCCCATATATTTCTTCAAGCCCCTACGGACGGGGGTGGAAGTAGCAGTAGTAGAAATTAAAGTAGTAGTAGTAGATGAAGTACTTGTAGTAATATTAGTAGTAGTAAGAGTAGTTTTAGTTAAAGAACAAGTAGAAGTTAAAGAACAAGTAAAAGTAATAGTTAAAGTCGTAGGTATAGTAGATGTGGTTAAAGTAGCAGTAGTAGTAATTAAAGTAGTATGGTAGTTGTAGTTAAATTAGTAGTAGTAGTATAAGTAGTAGATAAAGAAGTAGTAGTAGTAGTAGTAGTAGTAGTAGTAGACGTAGTTAAAGTAGTAGTAGTGGTAGTTAAAGTAGTAGTAGCATTCAAAGTAGTAGTAGTTAAAGTAGTATAGTAGCAGTAGTAGTTAAATTAGTAGTTAAAGTAGTATAAGTAGTAGAAGAAGTAGTTAACGAAGCAGAAATACGAAGCAGTAATAGTTGAAGTAGTAGTAGTTAAATTAGTAGAAGTAGTGGTAGTAGCAGTAGCAGTTAAAGTAGTAGTAAAAGTAAGTAGTAGTAGTAGTAGTAGGAGAAGTCAAAGCAGTAATAGTTGTTTTAGTTAAATTAGTAGTAGTAGTAGTAGTAGTAGTAGTAGTTAAAGTAGTAGTAGTAGAAGTAGTAGTAGTAGTTAAACTAGTTAAAGTAGTAGACGTAGTTAAAGTATTAGTAGTAGCAGTAGTAGTTAAAGTATTAGTAGTAATAGTCTGTTAACGTAGTAGTAGTAGATGAAGTAGTTAACGTACCAGTACCAGTAGTAGTTAAAGTACTAGAAGTAGAAGTAGCAGTTAAAGTACTAGCAGTGGTAGTTAAAAGTAGCAGTAGTAGATAAAGTAGTAGTAGTTAAAGTAGTAGTAGCAGTAGTAGTAGTTAAAGTAGGAGTGGTAGTTATATAAGTAGTAGTAGGTAAAGTAGTTACAGTAGCAGTAATAGTTAAAGTAGTAGTAGAAGTAGTTAAAGTAGCAGTAGTGATTGAAGTAGTAGTAGTAGACGTAGTAGTAATATTAGTTGTAGTAGTAGTTGTAGTAGAAGTAGTTAAAGTAGGTGTAGTATTTAAAGTAGTAGTAGTAGTAGTAGTAGTAGTAGTAGTAGTAGTAGTAGAAGTTAAAGTAGTAGTAGAAGCAGTAGTTAAACTAGTAGTAGTAATAGTTAAACTACTAGTAGTAGTAGTAGTTAAAGTAGTAGTAGTTGAAGTAGTAGTAGCAGTTGAAAAAGTAGTAGTTTAACTAGTTAAAGTAGTAGTAGAAGTAGTTAAAGTAGTAGTAGCAGTGGTAGTAGTAGTAGCAGTTGAAGTAATAGTAGAAGTTAAAGAATAAGAAGTAGTTAAAGTAGCGGTAGAAGTAAAGTAGTAGTAGTAGTAGTTAAAGTAGTAGTAGTAGTAGTAGTAGTAGCAGTTCAAGTAGAAGTAGTACTAGTAGTAGTAGTAGTAGATAAAGCAGTAGTAGTTAAAGTAGTATTAGTGTTTAAAGTAGTAGTAGTAGTTAAAGTAGTAGTAGCAGTTAAAGAAGTAGTAGTTAAAGTAGTAATAGTAGCAGTTAAAGTTGTAGAAGAAGTAATAGTTAAAGTAATAGTAGTTCAAGAAGTAGTAGTAGTAGATAAGGCAGAAGTAGTTAAAGCAGTAGTAGTATTTAAAGTTACTGTAGTAGTAGAAGTTAAAATAGTAGAAGCAGTTAAAGAAGTAGTAGTTAAAGTAGTAGTAGTCGCAGTTAAAGTAGTAGTAGTAGTATTAGTTAAAGTAGTAGTAGTAATAGTAGTAGTTAAAGAAGTTGTAGAAATTGTAGTTAAAGTAGTAGTAGTTATAGATAAAGTAGTAGTAGAAGTAGAAGTTAAAGTAGTCGTAGTAGTAGTTCAAGGAGTAGTAGAAGTAGATAAAGCAGTAGTAGTTAAAGTAGTTGTAGTATTTAAAGTAGTAGTAGTAGTAGTAGTTAAAGTAGTAGTAGCAGTTAATGAAGTAGAAATTATAGAAGTAGCAGTAGCAGTTAAAGTAGAAGTAGTAGTAGTTAAAGAAGAAGCAGCAGTAGTAGTTAAAGAAGTAGTAGAAATTGTAGTTAAAGTAGTAGTAGTAGAAGTACATAAAGTCGGAGTAGTTGTAGTTAAAGTAGTAGTAGTAGTAGTAATTAAGTAGTAGCAGTAGTAGAAATTAAAGTAGTAGAAGTAGTTAAAGTAGCAGTAGCAGTAGTAAAGTACTAGCAGTAATATAAGTTGTAGTAAAAGTAGTTGAAGTTTAAGAAGAAGTAGTAGTTAAAAGAGGTAGTAAGAGTAGTAGTGGTTAAAGTAGCATTAGTAGTAGTTAAAGTAGTAGTAGTAATTTTAGTTAGATTATTATTAGTAATTGTAGTTGTATTTAAAGTAGTAGTAGTTCAAGTAGTAGTAGTAGTAGTAGTAGCAGTTAAAGTAGTAGTAGCAGTGGTATTTAAAGAAGTACTAGCAGTAGTAGTAGTTAAAGTAGTAGTAGTTCAAGTAGTAGTAGTAGTAGTAGTAGTAGTAGCAGTTAAAGTAGTAGTAGCAGTGGTATTTAAAGAAGTAGTAGTAGTAGTAGTTCAAGTAGTAGTTGTAGTAGATAAAGCAGTAGTAATTAAAGTAGTAGTAGTAGAAATCGTAGTTAAAGCAGTAACAGTAGTAGTTCAAGTAGCAGTTGTAGTAGATAAAGCAGTAGTAGTTAAAGTAGTAGTAGAAATGGTAGTTAAAGCAGTAGCAGTAGTAGTTCAAGTAATAGTTGTAATAGATAAAGCAGTAGTAGTTAAAGTAGTAGTAGAAATCGTAGTTAAAGTAGTAGTAGTAGTAGTAGTAGTAGTAGTAGAGAAAGTAGTAGTAGTAGTAGTTCAAGTAGTAGTAGTAGTAGTTGATAAAGCAGTAGTGGTTAAAGTAGTAGTAGTATTAAAAGTAGAAGTAGTAGCAGTAGTAGTTAAAGTACTAGTAGTAATATTAGTAGTAGTAAAAGAAGTTGTAGTTAAAGAAGAAGTAGAAGTAGTAGTTAAAGTAGTAGTAATAGTAGTAGTGGTGAAAGTAGCATTAGTAGTAGTAAAAGTAGTAGTAGTAGTTTTAGATAAATTAGTAGTCGTAGTAGTATAGATAAAGTTATAGATAAAGTAGCAGTTAAATAAGTAGTAGTAGTAGTTAAAGTAGTAGTAGTTGTAGTAGTAGAAGTAGTTAACGTAGCAGTACTAGTAAAAGTTAAAGTACTAGTAGTAATATTAGTAGTAAAAGTAGTTGTCGTTAAACTTTAAGTAGTAGAAGTAGTAGTTAAAGTAGTAGTAATAGCAGTAGTGGTTATAGTAGCAGTAGTAGTAGTTAAAGTAGTAGCAGTAGCTGTAGTTAAATAAGTAGTAGTAATAGTTAAAGAAGTAGTAGTAATAGTAGAAGTTAAAGTAGTAGTAGTAGTTGAAATAGAAGTAGTAGCAGTTACAGTAGTAGTAATAGTAATAGTAGTAGTAGTAGTAGCAGTAGTAGTTAAAGTAGTAGTAGCATTAGTTAAAGTAGTAGTAGCAGTATTTAAGGTAGTAGTAGTAGTTTAAGTGGTAGTAGAAGAAGTAGTTGAAGTAGTAGTAGTGGTAGTTAAAAGAAGGAGCAGTAGATAAAGTAGTAGTAGTTAAAGTAGTTAAAGTAGCAGTAGCAGTAGTAGTTAAAGTAGTAGTAGAAGTAGTTAAAGTAGAAGTAGATAAAGTAGTAGTAGTAGTATTAGTAGTAGTAAAAGTAGTTGTAGTTAAAAAGTAGAAGTAGTAGTTAAAGTAGTAGTAATAGTTGTAGTGGTGAAAGTAGCATTAGTTGTAATTAAAGTAGTAGTGGTAGTAGTAGTTGAAGTTAGATTAGTAGTCGTAGTAGTAGTTAAAGAAGTAGGAGTAGTAGTTAAAGTAGTAGTAGAAGTCGTAGTTAAAGTAGTAGTAGTAGTAGTAGTAGATAAAGAAGTAGAAGAAGTAGTAGTTATAGTAAAAGTAGCAGTAGTTCAAGTAGTAGTAGAAGTAGATAAAGCAGTAGTAGTAATTAAAGTAGTAGGAGAAGTTAAAGCAGTAGGAGTAGTAGTATTTAAAGTAGTAGTAGTAGTAGTAGAAGTAGTAGGAGTTAAAGTAATAGTAGTAGTTTTCGTAGTAGTAGTAGATATTAAAGTAGTAGTTGTTGTTAAAGTAGTAGTAGAAGTAGTAGTTAAAGTAGTAGTAGTAGCTAAAAGTAGCAGTAGTAGTAGATAAAGTAGTAGTAGATAAAGTAGTAGTAGTTAAAGTAGTAGTAGTAGTAGTAGTAGTAGTAGTAGTTAAAGTAATAGTAGTAGTTAAAGTAGTAGTAGCAGTTAAAGTAATAGTAGTTAAAGTCGAAGTAGTAGTTAAAGTAGTAGTAGTAACAGTAGTAGTAGCAGTAGTAGTTAAAGTAATAGTAGTTAAAGTAATATTAGTAGTAGTAGAAGTAGTTAACGTAGCAGTAACAGTATTTGTTAAAGAAGTAGTGGAAATATTAGTGGTAGTAGCAAAAATAGTTGCAGTTAAAGTAGTAGAAGTAGTATTTAAAGTAGTAGCAAAAGTAGCAGTGGTTAAAGAAGCAGTAGTAGTAGTTAAAGCAGTAGTAGTAGGTGTAGTTGAATAAGTAGTACTAGCGGTAGTAGTTAAAGAAGTAGTATCAGTAGTAGTAGTTAAATTAGGAGTAGTATTTAAAGAAGTAGTAGTAGTTAAAGTAGCAGTAGTAGTTAAAGTAGTAGAAGTATTTAAAGTAGCAGTAGTAGTAGTAGTAGTAGTAGTATTACTAGTAGTAGTAGTAGTTTAAGTAGTAGTAGAAGTAGCAGATTAAGTAGTAGTAGCAGTAGTTAAAGTAGTAATAGAAGTAGTAGTAGTAGTAGTAGTAGTAGTTAAAGAAGTAGTAGTAGATAAAGTAGTAATAGTAGTTAAAGTAGTAGTAGTTAAAGTAGTAGTAGCAGTTAAAGTAGTAGTAGTTTAAGTAGTAGTACTAGTTAAAGTAGAAGAAGTAGTTTAAGTAGTAGAAGTAGCAGTGGTAGTAGTTGTAGCAGTTATAGTAGAAGTTAAAGTTAAAGAATTAATAGAAGTTTAACTAGAAGTAGTAGTAGTTAAAGTAGTTTTAGTAGTTAAAGTAGTAGAAGCAGTAGTAGATAAAGTAGTAGTAGAAGTAGTAGTTAAAGAAGTAGTAGCAGTAGTTCAAGTAGTAATAGTAGTAGTAGTAGTAATTAAGTAGTAGCAGTAGTGGAAATTAAAGTAGTAGTAGTAGATAAAGAAATAGTAGTGGTGGTAGAAGTAGTTAACGTAGTAGTTAAAGTAGTATAAGTAGTAGTAAAAGTAGTTAACGAAGCAGTAATACGACAAAATCGTAGTTTAAGCAGTAGCAGTAGTAGTTCAAGTAGAAGTTGTAGTAGATAAAGCAGCAGTAGTTAGTAGTAGTAGAAATCGTACTTAAAGTAGTAGATGTAGTAGATAAAGTAGTAGTAGAAGTAGTAGTAGTAGTAGTTCAAGTAGTAGTAGTAGTAGTAGATAAAGCAGTAATGGTTAAAGTAGTAGTAGTATTTAAAGAAGTAGTAGCAGTGGTAGTAGTTAAAGAAGTAGTAGTTAAAGTAGTAGTAGTTAAAGTAATAGTAGTAGTTAAAGTAGTAGTAGTAGATAAAATCCGAGTAGTTGTTGTTAAAGTAGTAGATGTAGTAGTAGTAGTAGTAAGTAGTGGCAGTAGTTTTGTTTGTTTGATTTGAGGTTTAATGTCCCCGTCAACACTGTAAAGGTCATTTATGAGACGTTGCTTCTAATTTTTTGGGACTTTTACCCGACATTGAGATGGAATGACATCTCAAGTCCTGTCGCCCAATGAAACCAATAGGGCTTATTAGCATGGACGGTCCATCTCGCACCACGGTTCCTGGACAGGCTTAGATCCTCTAAGCGGTTTACCAGTACTAGTGGGCGGGTCGGATTCAGCTCTGCGTGGAAGCATCATGCAGCCCATATATTTCTTCAAGCCCCTACGGACGGGGGTGGAAGTAGCAGTAGTAGAAATTAAAGTAGTAGTAGTAGATGAAGTACTTGTAGTAATATTAGTAGTAGTAAGAGTAGTTTTAGTTAAAGAACAAGTAGAAGTTAAAGAACAAGTAGAAGTAATAGTTAAAGTCGTAGGTATAGTAGATGTGGTTAAAGTAGCAGTAGTAGTAATTAAAGTAGTATGGTAGTTGTAGTTAAATTAGTAGTATTAGTATTAGTAGTAGATAAAGAAGTAGTAGTAGTAGTAGTAGTAGACGTAGTTAAAGTAGTAGTAGTGGTAGTTAAAGTAGTAGTAGCATTCAAAGTAGTAGTAGTTAAAGTAGTATAGTAGCAGTAGTAGTTAAAGTAGTAGTTAAAGTAGTATAAGTAGTAGAAGAAGTAGTTAACGAAGCAGAAATACGAAGCAGTAATAGTTGAAGTAGTATTAGTTAAATTAGTAGAAGTAGTGGTAGTAGCAGTAGCAGTTAAAGTAGTAGTAAAAGTAAGTAGTAGTAGTAGTAGTAGTAGTAGGAGAAGTTAAAGCAGTAGGAGTAGTAGTAGTAGTGGTATCTAAAGTAGTAGTAGTAGTAGTAGTTAAAGTAGTTGTTCAAGTAGTTAAAGTAGTAGTAGCAGTAGTATTTAAAGAAGTAGTAGTAGTAGTTCAAGTAGTAGTTGTAGTAGATAAAGCAGTAGTAGTTAAAGTAGTAGTAGAAATCGTAGTTAAAGCAGTAGCAGTAGAAGTTCAAGTAGTTAGGGCCCCGCACTGAAAGTGTGGGTGCCCTATAGTAATCACTCCGTCCGTCTGTCCGTCCACATTTTTTTTTTATCCTCCATAACTTTCTTATTCCTGGATGGATTTAAATATTACCTGTAAGAAATGTTAACCATAATGTGATGGAGTGTTGCGCGCAAGACTCAGGTCCGTACCTCAAAGGTCAAGGTCATACTTAGAGGTTAAAGGTCTGTCTGTCCGTCTGTCCGTCTGTCCGTCCACAAATTTTTTTTATTCTCCATAACTTTCTTATTCCTGGATGGATTTAAATATTACTTGTAAGAAATGTTAACCATAATGTGATGGAGTATTGCGCGCAAGACTCAGGTCCGTACCTCAAAGGTCAAGGTCATACTTAGAGGTTAAAGGTCAAAAAAGGGTCTTTCCTGTGTCCAATTAATAACTTTGTTATTATTATTCCTGGATGGCAGAAGTGTTAACCATAATGTGCTGGAGTGTTGCGCGCAAGACTCAGGTCTGTACCTCAAAGGTCAAGGTCATACCTAAAGGTTAAAGGTCAAAAAAGGGTCTTTCCTGTGTCCAATTAATAACTTTGTTATTATTCCTGGATGGATTTAAATATTACTTGGCAGAAATGTTAACCATAATGTGGCCCCGCACTGAAAGTGTGGGTGCCCTATAGTAATCACTCCGTCCGTCCGTCTGTCTGTCTGTCCGTCCACAAATTTTTTTATCCTCCATAACTTTCTTATTCCTGGAAGGATTTAAATATTACTTGGCAGAAATGTTAACCATAATGTGATGGAGTGTTGCGCGCAAGACTCAGGTCCGTACCTCAAAGGTCAAGGTCATACTTAGAGGTTAAAGGTCAAAAAAGGGTCTTTCCTGTGCCCAATTAATAACTTTGTTGTTATTAGGGCCCCGCACTGAAAGTGTGGGTGCCCTATAGTAATCACTCTGTCCGTCCGTCTGTCTGTCTGTCCGTCTGTCCGTCCACAAATTTACCTACTCCTCTGATAGCGCTGCCGGGGCCCTAGTCAGTTTCACTGACAGCTCTAGTTGTTGTAGTAGTTAAAGCAGTAGTAGTTAAAGTAGAAGTAGTAGTAGTTCAAGTAGTAGTAGTAGTAGATAAAGCAGTAGTGGTTAAAGAAGAAGTAGTATTTAAAGTTGTAGTAGCAGTAGTAGGAGTTAAGTAGTAGTAGTTAAAGTAGAAGAGTAGCAGTTAAAGTAGTAGTAGCAGTAGTAGTTAAAGAAGTAGTAGAAAGTGAGTTAAAGTAGTAGTAGATAAAGTTGGAGTAGTTGTAGGTTAAGTAGTAGTAGTAGTAGTAGTAATTAAGTAATAGCAGTAGTAGAAATTTAACTAGCAGTAGTAGTTAAAGTAGTAGTAGCTGTAGTAGAAGTATTTAACGTAGCAGTAGCAGTAGTAGTTACAGTACTAGTAGTAATATAAGTAGTAGTAGTAGTAGTAGTTGTAGTAGTAGTAATTAAGTAGTAGTAGTAGTAGAAATTAAAGGAGTAGTAGTAGTTAAAGTACCAGTAGCGGTAGTAGTAGTTAACGTAGCAGTAGCAGTAGTAGTTAAAGTACTAGTAGTGATATTAGTAGTAGTAAAAGTAGTTGTAGTTAAAAAAGAAGTAGAAATAGTAGTTAAATTAGTAGTAATAGTAGTCGTGGTTGAAGTAGCATTAGTATTAGTTAAAGTAGTAATAGTAGTTTTAGTTAAATTAGTAGTAGTAGTAGAAGTAGAAGTAGTAGTAGTAGTTAAAGTAGTAGTAGTAGAAGAAGTAGTAGTAGTTAAACTAGATAAAGTAGTAGACGTAGTTAAAGTATAAGTAGTAGCAGTAGTAGTTAAAGTATTAGTAGTAATAGTCTGTTAAAGTAGTAGTAGTAGATGAAGTAGTTAACGTACCAGTACCAGTAGTAGTTAAAGTACTAGAAGTAGAAGTAGCAGTTAAAGTACTAGCAGTGGTAGTTAAAAGAAGCAGTAGTAGATAAAGTAGTAGTAGTTAAAGTAGTAGTAGCAGTAGTAGTAATTAAAGTAGGAGTGGTAGTTATATAAGTAGTAGTAGGTAAAGTAGTTACAGTAGCAGTAATAGTTAAAGTAGTAGTAGAAGTAGTTAAAGTAGCAGTAGTGATTGAAGTAGTAGTAGTAGACGTAGTAGTAATATTAGTTGTAGTAGTAGTTGTAGTAGAAGTAGTTAAAGTAGGTGTAGTATTTAAAGTAGTAGTAGTAGTAGTAGTAGAATAGAATAGAAGTTAAACTAGTAGTAGTAATAGTTAAAGTAGTTTTAGTAGTTAAAGTAGTAGTAGCAGTAGTAGATAAAGTAGTAGTAGAAGTAGTAGTTAAAGAAGTAGTATCAGTAGTTCAAGTAGTAATAGTAGTAGTAGTAGTAGTAGTAGTAGTAGTAGTAGTAGTAGTAATTAAGTAGTAGCAGTAGTGGAAATTAAAGTAGTAGTAGTAGATAAAGAAATAGTAGTGGTGGTAGAAGTAGTTAACGTAGTAGTTAAAGTAGTATAAGTAGTAGTAGAAGTAGTTAACGAAGCAGTAATACGACAAAATCGTAGTTTAAGCAGTAGCAGTAGTAGTTCAAGTAGAAGTTGTAGTAGATAAAGCAGTAGTAGTTAGTAGTAGTAGAAATCGTACTTAAAGTAGTAGATGTAGTAGATAAAGTAGTAGTAGAAGTAGTAGTAGTAGTAGTTCAAGTAGTAGTAGTAGTAGTAGATAAAGCAGTAATGGTTAAAGTAGTAGTAGTATTTAAAGAAGTAGTAGCAGTAGTAGTAGTTAAAGAAGTAGTAGTTAAAGTAGTAGTAGTTGAAGTAATAGTAGTAGTTAAAGTAGTAGTAGTAGATAAAATCCGAGTGGTTGTTGTTAAAGTAGTAGATGTAGTAGTAGTAGTAAGTAATGGCAGTAGTTTTGTTTGTTTGATTTGAGGTTTAATGTCCCCGTCAACACTGCAAAAGGTCATTTATGAGACGTTGCTTCCAATTTTGTGGGACTTTTACCCGGCATTGAGATGAAATGACATCTCAAGTCCTGTCGCCCAATGAAACCAATAGGGTTTATTAGCATGGACGGTCCATCTCGCACCACGGTTCCTGGACAGGCTTAGATCCTCTAAGCGGTTTACCAGTACTAGTGGGCGGGTCGGATTCAGCTCTGCGTGGAAGCATCATGCAGCCCATATATTTCTTCAAGCCCCTACGGACGGGGGTGGAAGTAGCAGTAGTAGAAATTAAAGTAGTAGTAGTAGATGAAGTACTTGTAGTAATATTAGTAGTAGTAAGAGTAGTTTTAGTTAAAGAACAAGTAGAAGTTAAAGAACAAGTAAAAGTAATAGTTAAAGTCGTAGGTATAGTAGATGTGGTTAAAGTAGCAGTAGTAGTAATTAAAGTAGTATGGTAGTTGTAGTTAAATTAGTAGTAGTAGTATTAGTAGTAGATAAAAAAGTAGTAGTAGTAGTAGTAGTAGTAGTAGTAGTAGTAGTAGACGTAGTTAAAGTAGTAGTAGTGGTAGTTAAAGTAGTAGTAGCATTCAAAGTAGTAGTAGTTAAAGTAGTATAGTAGCAGTAGTAGTTAAAGTAGTAGTTAAAGTAGTATAAGTAGTAGAAGAAGTAGTTAACGAAGCAGAAATACGAAGCAGTAATAGTTGAAGTAGTAGTAGTTAAATTAGTAAAAGAAGTGGTAGTAGCAGTAGCAGTTAAAGTAGTAGTAAAAGTAAGTAGTAGTAGTAGTAGTAGGAGAAGTTAAAGCAGTAGGAGTAGTAGTAGTAGTGGTATCTAAAGTAGTAGTAGTAGTAGTTAAAGTAGTAGTTCAAGTAGTTAAAGTAGTAGTAGCAGTAGTATTTAAAGAAGTAGTAGTAGTTGTTCAAGTAGAAGTTGTAGTAGATAAAGCAGTAGTAGTTAAAGTAGTAGTAGAAATCGTAGTTAAAGCAGTAGCAGTAGATGTTCAAGTAGTTGTTGTAGTAGTTAAAGCAGTAGTAGTTAAAGTAGAAGTAGAAATCGTACTTAAAGTAGTAGTAGTAGTAGTAGTAGTAGTTCAAGTAGTAGTAGTAGTAGATAATGCAGTAGTGGTTAAAGAAGAAGTAGTATTTAAAGTTGTAGTAGCAGTAGTAGGAGTTAAGTAGTAGTAGTTAAAGTAGAAGAGTAGCAGTTAAAGTAGTAGTAGCAGTAGTAGTCAAAGAAGTAGTAGAAAGTGAGTTAAAGTAGTAGTAGTAGTAGATAAAGTCGGAGTAGTTGTAGGTTAAGTAGTAGTAGTAGTAGTAGTAGTAATAAGTAATAGCAGTAGTAGAAATTTAAGTAGCAGTAGTAGTTAAAGTAGTAGTAGCTGTAGTAGAAGTATTTAACGTAGCAGTAGCAGTAGTAGTTACAGTACTAGTAGTAATATAAGTAGTAGTAGTAGTAGTAGTAGTAGTTGTAGTAGTAGTAATTAAGTAGTAGTAGTAGTAGAAATAAAAGGAGTAGTAGAAGTTAAAGTACCAGTAGTGGTAGTAGTAGTTAATGTAGCAGTAGCAGTAGTAGTTAAAGTACTAGTAGTGATATTAGTAGTAGTAAAAGTAGTTGTAGTTAAAAAAGAAGTAGAAATAGTAGTTAAATTAGTAGTAATAGTAGTAGTGGTTGAAGTAGCATTAGTATTAGTTAAAGTAGTAATAGTGGTTTTAGTTAAATTAGTAGTAGTAGTAGAAGTAGTAGTAGTAGTAGTTAAAGTAGTAGTAGTAGAAGTAGTAGTAGTAGTTAAACTAGTTAAAGTAGTAGACGTAGTTAAAGTATAAGTAGTAGCAGTAGTAGTTAAAGTATTAGTAGTAATAGTCTGTTAAAGTAGTAGTAGTAGATGAAGTAGTTAACGTACCAGTACCAGTAGTAGTTAAAGTACTAGAAGTAGAAGTAGCAGTTAAAGTACTAGCAGTGGTAGTTAAAAGTAGCAGTAGTAGATAAAGTAGTAGTAGTTAAAGTAGTAGTAGCAGTAGTAGTAGTTAAAGTACGAGTGGTAGTTATATATGTAGTAGTAGGTAAAGTAGTTACAGTAGCAGTAATAGTTAAAGTAGTAGTAGAAGTAGTTAAAGTAGCAGTAGTGATTGAAGTAGTAGTAGTAGACGTAGTAGTAATATTAGTTGTAGTAGTAGTTGTAGTAGAAGTAGTTAAAGTAGGTGTAGTATTTAAAGTAGTAGTAGTAGAAGTAGTAGTTAAAGTAGTAGTAGAAGCAGTAGTTAAACTAGTAGTAGAAATAGTTAAACTACTAGTAGTAGTAGTAGTTAAACTACTAGTAGTAGTTGAAGTAGTAGTAGCAGTTGAAAGAGTAGTAGTTTAACTAGTTAAAGTAGTAGTAGAAGTAGTTAAAGTAGTAGTAGCAGTGGTAGTAGTAGTAGCAGTTGAAGTAATAGTAGAAGTTAAAGAATTAGAAGTAGTTAAAGTAGCAGTAGTAGTAAAGTAGTAGTAGTAGTAGTTAAAGTAGTAGTAGTAGTAGTAGTAGTAGTAGTTCAAGTAGAAGTAGTACTAGTAGTAGTAGTAGTAGTAGATAAAGCAGTAGTAGTTAAAGTAGTATTAGTGTTTAAAGTAGTAGTAGTAGTTAAAGTAGTAGTAGCAGTTAAAGAAGTAGTAGTTAAAGTAGTAATAGTAGCAGTTAAAGTTGTAGAAGAAGTAGTAGTTAAAGTAATAGTAGTTCAAGTAGTAGTAGTAGTAGATAAGGCAGAAGTAGTTAAAGCAGTAGTAGTATTTAAAGTTACTGTAGTAGTAGAAGTTAAAATAATAGAAGCAGTTAAAGAAGTAGTAGTTAAAGTAGTAGTAGTCGCAGTTAAAGTAGTAGTAGTAGTATTAGTTAAAGTAGTAGTAGTAATAGTAGTAGTTAAAGAAGTTGCAGAAATTGTAGTTAAAGTAGTAGTAGTAGTTATAGATAAAGTAGTAGTAGAAGTAGAAGTTAAAGTAGTAGCAGTAGTAGTTCAAGTAGTAGTAGAAGTAGATAAAGCAGTAGTAGTTAAAGTAGTTGTAGTATTTAAAGTAGTCGTAGTAGTAGTAGTTAAAGTAGTAGTAGCAGTTAATGAAGTAGAAATTATAGAAGTAGCAGTAGCAGTTAAAGTAGAAGTAGTAGTAGTTAAAGAAGAAGCAGCAGTAGTAGTTAAAGAAGTAGTAGAAATTGTAGTTAAAGTAGTAGTAGTAGAAGTACATAAAGTCGGAGTAGTTGTAGTTAAAGTAGTAGTAGTAGTAGTAGTAATTAAGTAGTAGCAGTAGTAGAAATTAAAGTAGTAGTAGTAGTTAAAGTAGCAGTAGCAGTAGTAAAGTACTAGCAGTAATATAAGTTGTAGTAAAAGTAGTTGTAGTTTAAGAAGAAGTAGTAGTTAAAAGAGGAAGTAAGAGTAGTAGTGGCTATAGTAGCATTAGTAGTAGTTAAAGTAGTAGTAGTAATTTTAGTTAGATTATTATTAGTAATTGTAGTTGTATTTAAATATAGTAGTAGCAGTAGTAGTAGTTAAAGTAGTATTAGTTTAAGTAGTAGTAGTAGTAGTAGCAGTTAAAGTAGTAGTAGCAGTGGTATTTAAAGAAGTTGTAGTAGTAGTAGTTCAAGTAGTAGTTGTAGTAGATAAAGCAGTAGTAATTAAAGTAGTAGTAGTAGAAATCGTAGTTAAAGCAGCTACAGTAGTAGTTCAAGTAGCAGTTGTAGTAGATAAAGCAGTAGTAGTGAAAGTAGTAGTAGAAATGGTAGTTAAAGCAGTAGCAGTAGTAGTTCAAGTAGTAGTTGTAATAGATATAGCAGTAGTAGTTAAAGTAGTAGTAGAAATCGTAGTTAAAGTAGTAGTAGTAGTAGTAGTAGAGAAAGTAGTAGTAGTAGTAGTTCAAGTAGTAGTAGTAGTAGTTGATAAAGCAGTAGTGGTTTAAGCAGTAGTAGTATTTAAAGTAGAAGTAGTAGCAGTAGTAGTTAAAGTACTAGTAGTAATATTAGTAGTATTAAAAGAAGTTGTAGTTAAAGAAGAAGTAGAAGTAGTAGTTAAAGAAGTAGTAATAGTAGTAGTGGTGAAAGTAGCATTAGTAGTAGTTAAAGTAGTAGTAGTAGTTTTAGATAAATTAGTAGTCGTAGTAGTATAGATAAAGTTATCGATAAAGTAGCAGTTAAATAAGTAGTAGTAGTAGTTAAAGTAGTAGTAGTTGTAGTAGTAGAAGTAGTTAACGTAGCAGTACTAGTAATAGTTAAAGTACTAGTATAATATTAGTAGTAAAAGTAGTTGTCGTTAAACTTTAAGTAGAAGAAGTAGTAGTTAAAGTAGTAGTAATAGTAGTAGTGGTTATAGTAGCAGTAGTAGTAGTTAAAGTAGTAGCAGAAGCTGTAGTTAAATAAGTAGTAGTAATAGTTAAAGAAGTAGTAGTAATAGTAGAAGTTAAAGTAGTAGTAGTAGTTGAAATAGAAGTAGTAGCAGTTACAGTAGTAGTAATAGTAATAGTAGTAGTAGTAGTAGTAGCAGTAGTAGTTAAAGTAGTAGTAGCATTAGTTAAAGTAGTAGTAGCAGTATTTAAGGTAGTAGTAGTAGTTTAAGTGGTAGTGGAAGTAGTAGTTGAAGTAGTAGTAGTGGTAGTTTAAAGAAGCAGCAGTAGATAAAGTAGTAGTAGTTAAAGTAGTTAAAGTAGCAGTAGCAGTAGTAGTTAAAGTAGTAGTAGAAGTAGTTAAAGTAGAAGTAGATAAAGCAGTAGTAGTAGTATTAGTAGTAGTAAAAGTAGTTGTAGTTAAAAAGTAGAAGTAGTAGTTAAAGTAGTAGTAATAGTAGTAGTGGTGAAATTAGCATTAGTTGTAGTTAAAGTAGTAGTGGTATTAGTAGTTGAAGTTAGATTAGTAGTCGTAGTAGTAGTTACAGAAGTAGGAGTAGTAGTTAAAGTAGTAGTAGAAGTTAAAGTAGTAGACGTAGTTAAAGTAGTAGCAGTAGTAGTTAAAGTAGAAGTAGTAGTTAAAGTAGTAGTTGTAGTAGTAGAAGTAGTTAGTAGTTACAGTAGTAGAAGTAGAAGAAGTAGTAGTAGCAGCAGTAGTTAAAGTAGTAGTAGCAGTAGTTAAAGTAGTAGAAGCAGTATTTAAAGTAGTTAAAGTAATAGTAGAAGTAGTAGTTAAAGTAGTAGTAGTAGTAGTTAAAGTAGTTAAAGTAGCAGTAGTAGTTAAAGTAGTTGTAGAAGTAGTTAAAGTAGAAGTAATATTTGAAGTAGTAGTAGAAGTAGTAGTTAAAGTAGTTAAAGTAGTAGTAGTAGTATTTAAAGTAGTAGTAGTTAAAGATAAAGTATAAGTAGTTTAAGAAGTAGTAGTTAAAGTAGTAGTAGTAGTAGTTAAAGTAGTTAAAGTAACCGTAGCAGTAATAGTTAAAGTAGTAGTAGAAGTACTTAAAATAGTAGTAGTATTTGAAGTAGTAGTAGTATTAGTAGTAGTTTAAGTAGTTAAAGTAGTAGTAGTAGTATTTAAAGTAGTAGTAGTAGTAGTAGTTAAAGTAGTAGTAGTTAAAGTAGTAGTAGCATTCAAAGTAGTAGTAGTTAAAGTAGTAGTAGTGGTAGTTAAAGTAGTAGTAGCATTCAAAGTAGTAGTAGTTAAAGTAGTATAGTAGCAGTAGTAGTTAAAGTAGTAGTTAAAGTAGTATAAGTAGTAGAAGAAGTAGTTAACGAAGCAGAAATACGAAGCAGTAATAGTTGAAGTAGTAGTAGTTAAAATAGTAGAAGTAGTGGTAGTAGCAGTAGCAGTTAAAGTAGTAGTAAAAGTAAGTAGTAGTAGTAGTAGTAGGAGAAGTTAAAGCAGTAGGAGTAGTAGTAGTAGTGGTATCTAAAGTAGTAGTAGTAGTAGTAGTTAAAGTAGTAGTTCAAGTAGTTAAAGTAGTAGTAGCAGTAGTATTTAAAGAAGTAGTAGTAGTAGTTCAAGTAGTAGTTGTAGTAGATAAAGCAGTAGTAGTTAAAGTAGTAGTAGAAATCGTAGTTAAAGCAGTAGCAGTAGAAGTTCAAGTAGTTGTTGTAGTAGTTAAAGCAGTAGTAGTTAAAGTAGAAGTAGAAATCGTACTTAAAGTAGTAGTAGTAGTAGTAGTTCAAGTAGTAGTAGTAGTAGATAATGCAGTAGTGGTTAAAGAAGAAGTTGTATTTAAAGTTGTAGTAGCAGTAGTAGGAGTTAAGTTGTAGTAGTTAAAGTAGAAGAGTAGCAGTTAAAGTAGTAGTAGCAGTAGTAGTTAAAGAAGTAGTAGAAAGTGAGTTAAAGTAGTAGTAGTAGTAGTAGATAAAGTCGGAGTAGTTGTAGGTTAAGTAGTAGTAGTAGTAGTAATTAAGTAATAGCAGTAGTAGAAATTTAGGTAGCAGTAGTAGTTAAAGTAGTAGTAGCTGTAGTAGAAGTATTTAACGTAGCAGTAGCAGTAGTAGTTACAGTACTAGTAGTAATATAAGTAGTAGTAGTAGTAGTAGTAGTAGTTGTAGTAGTAGTAATTAAGTAGTAGTAGTAGTAGAAATAAAAGGAGTAGTAGTAGTTAAAGTACCAGTAGTGGTAGTAGTAGTTAACGTAGCAGTAGCAGTAGTAGTTAAAGTACTAGTAGTGATATTAGTAGTAGTAAAAGTAGTTGTAGTTAAAAAAGAAGTAGAAATAGTAGTTAAATTAGTAGTAATAGTAGTAGTGGTTGAAGTAGCATTAGTATTAGTTAAAGTAGTAATAGTGGTTTTAGTTAAATTAGTAGTAGTAGAAGAAGTAGTAGTAATAGTAGTTAAAGTAGTAGTAGTAGAAGTAGTAGTAGTAGTTAAACTAGTTAAAGTAGTAGACGAAGTTAAAGTATAAGTAGTAGCAGTAGTAGTTAAAGTATTAGTAGTAATAGTCTGTTAACGTAGTAGTAGTAGATGAAGTAGTTAACGTACCAGTACCAGTAGTAGTTAAAGTACTAGAAGTAGAAGTAGCAGTTAAAGTACTATCAGTGGTAGTTAAAAGTAGCAGTAGTAGATAAAGTAGTAGTAGTTAAAGTAGTAGTAGCAGTAGTAGTAGTTAAAGTAAAAGTGGTAGTTATATAAGTAGTAGTAGGTAAAGTAGTTACAGTAGCAGTAATAGTTAAAGTAGTAGTAGAAGTAGTTAAAATAGCAGTAGTGATTGAAGTAGTAGTAGTAGACGTAGTAGTAATATTAGTTGTAGTAGTAGTTGTAGTAGAAGTAGTTAAAGTAGGTGTAGTATTTAAAGTAGTAGTAGTAGTAGTAGTAGTAGTAGTAGTAGTAGTAGTAGTTAAAGTAGTAGTAGAAGCAGTAGTTAAACTAGTAGTAGTAATAGTTAAACGACTAGTAGTAGTAGTAGTTAAAGTAGTAGTAGTTGAAGTAGTAGTAGCAGTTGAAAAAGTAGTAGTTTAACTAGTTAAAGTAGTAGTAGAAGTAGTTAAAGTAGTAGTAGCAGTGGTAGTAGTAGTAGCAGTTGAAGTAATAGTAGAAGTTAAAGAATTAGAAGTAGTTAAAGTAGCAGTAGTAGTAAAGTAGTAGTAGTAGTAGTAGTAGTTAAAGTAGTAGTAGTAGTAGTAGTAGCAGTTCAAGTAGAAGTAGTACTAGTAGTAGTAGTAGTAGATAAAGCAGTAGTAGTTAAAGTAGTATTAGTGTTTAAAGTAGTAGTAGTAGTTAAAGTAGTAGTAGCAGTTAAAGAAGTAGTAGTTAAAGTAGTAATAGTAGCAGTTAAAGTTGTAGAAGAAGTAGTAGTTAAAGTAATAGTAGTTCAAGTAGTAGTAGTAGTAGATAAGGCAGAAGCAGTTAAAGCAGTAGTAGTATTTAAAGTTACTGTAGTAGTAGAAGTTAAAATAGTAGAAGCAGTTAAAGAAGTAGTAGTTAAAGTAGTAGTCGCAGTTAAAGTAGTAGTAGTAGTAGTATTAGTTAAAGTAGTAGTAGTAATAGTAGTAGTTAAAGAAGTTGTAGAAATTGTAGTTAAAGTAGTAGTAGTAGTTATAGATAAAGAAGAAGCAGCAGTAGTAGTTAAAGAAGTAGTAGAAATTGTAGTTAAAGTAGTAGTAGTAGAAGTACATAAAGTCGGAGTAGTTGTAGTTAAAGTAGTAGTAGTAGTAGTAGTAGTAGTAGTAATTAAGTAGTAGCAGTAGTAGAAATTAAAGTAGTAGTAGTAGTTAAAGTAGCAGTAGCAGTAGTAAAGTACTAGCAGTAATATAAGTTGTAGTAAAAGTAGTTGTAGTTTAAGAAGAAGTAGTAGTTAAAAGAGGAAGTAAGAGTAGTAGTGGTTAAAGTAGCATTAGTAGTAGTTAAAGTAGTAGTAGTAATTTTAGTTAGATTATTATTAGTAATTGTAGTTGTATTTAAATATAGTAGTAGCAGTAGTAGTAGTTAAAGTAGTAGTAGTTTAAGTAGTAGTAGTAGTAGTAGCAGTTAAAGTAATAGTAGCAGTGGTATTTAAAGAAGTTGTAGTAGTAGTAGTTCAAGTAGTAGTTGTAGTAGATAAAGCAGTAGTAATTAAAGTAGTAGTAGTAGAAATCGTAGTTAAAGCAGCTACAGTAGTAGTTCAAGTAGCAGTTGTAGTAGATAAAGCAGTAGTAGTGAAAGTAGTAGTAGAAATGGTAGTTAAAGCAGTAGCAGTAGTAGTTCAAGTAGTAGTTGTAATAGATAAAGCAGTAGTAGTTAAAGTAGTAGTAGAAATCGTAGTTAAAGTAGTAGTAGTAGTAGTAGTAGTAGTAGTAGTAGAGAAAGTAGTAGTAGTAGTAGAGAAAGTAGTAGTAGTAGTAGTTGATAAAGCAGTAGTGGTTTAAGTAGTAGTAGTATTTAAAGTAGAAGTAGTAGCAGTAGTAGTTAAAGTACTAGTAGTAATATTAGTAGTAGTAAAAGAAGTTGTAGTTAAAGAAGAAGTAGAAGTAGTAGTTAAAGTAGTAGTAATAGTAGTAGTGGTGAAAGTAGCATTAGTAGTTGTTAAAGTAGTAGTAGTAGTTTTAGATAAATTAGTAGTCGTAGTAGTATAGATAAAGTTATAGATAAAGTAGCAGTTAAATAAGTAGTAGTAGTAGTTAAAGTAGTAGTAGTTGTAGTAGTAGAAGTAGTTAACGTAGCAGTACTAGTAATAGTTAAAGTACTAGTAGTAATATTAGTAGTAAAAGTAGTTGTCGTTAAACTTTAAATGGTAGAAGTAGTAGTTAAAGTAGTAGTAATAGTAGTAGTGGTTATAGTAGCAGTAGTAGTAGTTAAAGTAGTAGCAGTAGCTGTAGTTAAAAAAGTAGTAGTAATAGTTAAAGAAGTAGTAGTAATAGTAGAAGTTAAAGTAGTAGTAGTAGTTGAAACAGAAGTAGTAGCAGTTACAGTAGTAGTAATAGTAATAGTAGTAGTAGTAGTAGTAGCAGTAGTAGTTAAAGTAGTAGTAGCATTAGTTAAAGTAGAAGTAGCAGTATCTAAGGTAGTAGTAGTAGTTTAAGTGGTAGTAGAAATAAAAGGAGTAGTAGTAGTTAAAGTACCAGTAGTGGTAGTAGTAGTTAACGTAGCAGTAGCAGTAGTAGTTAACGTAGCAGTAGCAGTAGTAGTTAAAGTACCAGTAGTGATATTAGTAGTAGTAAAAGTAGTTGTAGTTAAAAAAGAAGTAGAAATAGTAGTTAAATTAGTAGTAATAGTAGTAGTGGTTGAAGTAGCATTAGTATTAGTTAAAGTAGTAATAGTGGTTTTAGTTAAATTAGTAGTAGTAGAAGAAGTAGTAGTAATAGTAGTTAAAGTAGTAGTAGTAGAAGTAGTAGTAGTAGTTAAACTAGTTAAAGTAGTAGACGAAGTTAAAGTATAAGTAGTAGCAGTAGTAGTTAAAGTATTAGTAGTAATAGTCTGTTAACGTAGTAGTAGTAGATGAAGTAGTTAACGTACCAGTACCAGTAGTAGTTAAAGTACTAGAAGTAGAAGTAGCAGTTAAAGTACTATCAGTGGTAGTTAAAAGTAGCAGTAGTAGATAAAGTAGTAGTAGTTAAAGTAGTAGTAGCAGTAGTAGTAGTTAAAGTAGGAGTGGTAGTTATATAAGTAGTAGTAGGTAAAGTAGTTACAGTAGCAGTAATAGTTAAAGTAGTAGTAGAAGTAGTTAAAGTAGCAGTAGTGATTGAAGTAGTAGTAGTAGACGTAGTAGTAATATTAGTTGTAGTAGTAGTTGTAGTAGAAGTAGTTAAAGTAGGTGTAGTATTTAAAGTAGTAGTAGTAGTAGTAGTAGTAGTAGTAGTAGTAGTTAAAGTAGTAGTAGAAGCAGTAGTTAAACTAGTAGTAGTAATAGTTAAACTAGTAGTAGTAGTAGTAGTTAAAGTAGTAGTAGTTGAAGTAGTAGTAGCAGTTGAAAAAGTAGTAGTTTAACTAGTTAAAGTAGTAGTAGAAGTAGTTAAAGTAGTAGTAGCAGTGGTAGTAGTAGTAGCAGTTGAAGTAATAGTAGAAGTTAAAGAATTAGAAGTAGTTAAAGTAGCAGTAGTAGTAAAGTAGTAGTAGTAGTAGTAGTTAAAGTAGTAGTAGTAGTAGTAGTAGTAGCAGTTCAAGTAGAAGTAGTACTAGTAGTAGTAGTAGTAGATAAAGCAGTAGTAGTTAAAGTAGTATTAGTGTTTAAAGTAGTAGTAGTAGTTCAAGTAGTAGTAGCAGTTAAAGAAGTAGTAGTTAAAGTAGTAATAGTAGCAGTTAAAGTTGTAGAAGAAGTAGTAGTTAAAGTAATAGTAGTTCAAGTAGTAGTAGTAGTAGATAAGGCAGAAGTAGTTAAAGCAGTAGTAGTATTTAAAGTTACTGTAGTAGTAGAAGTTAAAATAGTAGAAGCAGTTAAAGAAGTAGTAGTTAAAGTAGTAGTTAAAGTAGTAGTTAAAGTAGTAGTAGTAGTATTAGTTAAAGTAGTAGTAGTAATAGTAGTAGTTAAAGAAGTTGTAGAAATTGTAGTTAAAGTAGTAGTAGTAGTTATAGATAAAGTAGTAGTAGAAGTAGAAGTTAAAGTAGTAGTAGTAGTAGTTCAAGGAGTAGTAGAAGTAGATAAAGCAGTAGTAGTTAAAGTAGTTGTAGTATTTAAAGTAGTAGTAGTAGTAGTAATTAAAGTAGTAGTAGCAGTTAATGAAGTAAAAATTATAGAAGTAGCAGTAGCAGTTAAAGTAGAAGTAGTAGTAGTTAAAGAAGAAGCAGCAGTAGTAGTTAAAGAAGTAGTAGAAATTGTAGTTAAAGTAGTAGTAGTAGAAGTACATAAAGTCGGAGTAGTTGTAGTTAAAGTAGTAGTAGTAGTAGTAATTAAGTAGTAGCAGTAGTAGAAATTAAAGTAGTTGTAGTAGTTAAAGTAGCAGTAGCAGAAGTAAAGTACTAGTAGCAGTAGTATTTAAAGAAGTAGTAGTAGTAGTAGTTCAAGTAGTAGTTGTAGTAGATAAAGCAGTAGTAGTTAAAGTAGTAGTATAAATCGTAGTTAAAGCAGTAGCAGTAGAAGTTCAAGTAGTAGTTGTAGTAGTTAAAGCAGTAGTAGTTAAAGTAGAAGTAGAAATCGTACTTAAAGTAGTAGTAGTAGTAGTTCAAGTAGTAGTAGTAGTAGATTAAGCAGTAGTGGTTAAAGAAGAAGTAGTATTTAAAGTTGTAGTAGCAGTAGTAGGAGTTAAGTAGTAGTAGTTAAAGTAGCTGAGTAGCAGTTAAAGTAGTAGTAGCAGTAGTAGTTAAAGAAGTAGTAGAAAGTGAGTTAAAGTAGTAGTAGTAGTAGATAAAGTCGTAGTAAGTGTAGGTTAAGTAGTAGTAGTAGTAGTAGTAGTAGTAATTAAGTAATAGCAGTAGTAGAAATTTAAGTAGCAGTAAAGTAGTAGTAGCTGTAGTAGAAGTAGTTAACGTAGCAGTAGCAGTAGTAGTTACAGTACTAGTAGTAATAAAAGTAGTAGTAGTAGTAGTTGTAGTAGTAGTAATTAAGTAGTAACAGTAGTAGAAATAAAAGGAGTAGTAGTAGTTAAAGTAGCAGTAGTGGTAGTAGTAGTTAACGTAGCAGTAACAGTAGTAGTTAAAGTACTAGTAGTTATATTAGTAGTAGTAAAAGTAGTTGTAGTTAAAAAAGAAGTAGAAGTAGTAGTTAAAGTAGTAGTAATAGTAGTAGTGGTTGAAGTAGCATTAGTAGTAGTTAAAGTAGTAATAGTAGTTTTAGTAAAATTAGTAGTAGTAGTTGTAGTAGTAGTAGTTAAAGTTGTAGTAGTAGAAGTAGTAGTAGTAGTTAAACTAGTTAAAGTAGTACACGAAGTTAAAGTATAGGTAGTAGCAGTAGTAGTTAAAGTATTAGTAGTAATTGTCTGTTAAAGTAGTAGTAGTAGTAGAAGTAGTTAACGTAGCAGTACCAGTAGTAGTTAAAGTACTAGAAGTAGAAGTGGCAGTTAAAGTAGTAGCAGTGGTAGTTAAAAGTAGCAGTAGTAGATAAAGTAGTAGTAGTTAAAGTAGTAGTAGCAGTAGTAGTAGTTAAAGTACGAGTGGTAGTTATATAAGTAGTAGTAGGTAAAGTAGTTACAGTAGCAGTAATAGTTAAAGTAGTAGTAGAAGTAGTTAAAGTAGCAGTAGTGATTGAAGTAGTAGTAGTAGACGTAGTAGTAATATTAGTTGTAGTAGTAGTTGTAGTAGAAGTAGTTAAAGTAGGTGTAGTATTTAAATTAGTAGTAGTAGTAGTAGTAGTAGTAGAAGTAGTAGTAGTTGAAGTAGTAGTAGCAGTTAAAAAAGTAGTAGTTTAAGTTGTAGTAGTAGTTGAAGTAGTAGTAGAAGTAGATAAGGCAGTAGTTAATGCAGTAGTAGTATTTAAAGTTACTGTAGTAGTAGTAGTTAAAGTAGTAGAAGCAGTTAAAGAAGTAGTAGTTAAAGTAGTAGTAGTAGTAGTTAAAGTAGTAGTAGTAGTAAAAGCAGTAGTAGTTGAAGTAGTAGTAGCAGTTAAAAAAGTAGTAGTTTAAGTTGTAGTAGTAGTTGAAGTAGTAGTAGAAGTAGATAAAGTAGTAGTGGCAGTGGTAGTAGTAGTAGCAGTTGAAGTAATAGTAGAAGTTAAAAAATTAGAAGTAGTTAAAGTAGGAGTAGTAGTAAAGTAGTAGTAGGAGTAGTAGTTAAAGTAGTAGTAGTAGTAGTAGTAGTTCAAGTAGAAGTAGTACTAGTAGAAGTAGTAGTAGTAGATAAAGCAGTAGTAGATAAAGTAGTATTAGTATTTAAAGTAGTAGTAGTAGTAGTTAAAGTAGTAGTAGTAGTTAAAGTAGTAGTAGCAGTTAAAGAAGTAGTAGTTAAAGTAGTAATAGTAGCAGTTAAAGTTGTAGAAGAAGTAGTAGTTAAAGTAATAGTAGTTCAAGTAGTAGTAATAGTAGATAAGGCAGTAGTTAAAGCAGTAGTAGTATTTAAAGTTACTGTAGTAGTAGTAGTTAAAGTAGTAGAAGCAGTTAAAGAAATAGTAGTTAAAGTAGTAGTAGTCGCAGTTGAAGTAGTATTAGTTAAAGTAGTAGTAGTAATAGTAGTAGTTAAAGAAGTTGCAGAAATTGTAGTTAAAGTAGTAGTAGTAGTTGTAGATAAAGTAGTAGTAGAAGTAGTAGTTAAAGTAGTAGTAGTAGTAGTTCAAGGAGTAGTAGAAGTATATAAAGCAGTAGTAGTTAAAGTAGTTGTAGTATTTAAAGTAGTAGTAGTAGTAGTAGTAGTTAAAGTAGTAGTAGCAGTTAATGAAGTAGAAATTATAGAAGTAGCAGTAGCAGTTAAAGTAGAAGTAGTAGTAGTAAAAGAAGAAGCAGCAGTAGTAGTTAAAGAAGTAGTAGAAATTGTAGTTAAAGTAGTAGTAGTAGAAGTACATAAAGTCGGAGTAGTTGTAGTTAAAGTAGTAGTAGTAGTAGTAGTAATTAAGTAGTAGCAGTAGTAGAAATTAAAGTAGTAGTTAAAGTAGCAGTAGCAGTAGTAAAGTACTAGTAGTAATATAAGTTGTAGTAAAAGAAGTTGTAGTTTAAGAAGAAGTAGTAGTTAAAAGAGGTAGTAAGAGTAGTAGTGGTTAAAGTAGCATTAGTAGTAGTTAAAGTAGTAGTAGTAATTTTAGAATAATTATTATTAGTAATTGTAGTTGTATTTAAAGTAGTAGTAGCAGTAGTAGTAGTTAAAGTAGTAGTAGTTAAAGTAGTAGTAGTTAAAGTAGTAGTAGTTCAAGTAGTAGTAGTAGTAGTAGTAGTAGTAGCAGTTAAAGTAGTAGTAGCAGTGGTATTTAAAGAAGTAGTAGTAGTAGTAGTTCAAGTAGTAGTTGTAGTAGATAAAGCAGAAGTAATTAAAGTAGTAGTAGTAGAAATCGTAGTTAAAGCAGTAACAGTAGTAGTTCAAGTAGCAGTTGCAGTAGATAAAGCAGTAGTAGTGAAAGTAGTAGTAGAAATCGTAGTTTAAGTAGTAGTAGCAGTAGTAGATAAAGTAGTAGTAGAGGTAGTAGTTAAAGTAGTAGTAGGAGTAGTAGTAGTTCAAAAAGTAGTAGAAGTAGATAAAGCAGTAGTGGTTAAAGTATTAGTAGTATTTAAATAGTAGTAGCAGTAGTAGTAGTTAAAGTAGTAGTAGTAGTAGCAGTTAAAGTAGTAGTAGCATCAGTAGTTAAAGAAGTAGTAGAAATTGTAGTTAAAGTAGTAGTAGTAGTAGTAGATAAACTCGGAGTAGTTGTAGTTAAAGTAGTTGTAGTAGTAGAAGTAGTAGTAATTAAGTAGTAGCAGAAGTAGAAATTAAAGTAGTAGTAGTAATATTAGGAGTAGTAAGAGTAGTTGTAGATAAAAAACAAGTAGAAGTAAGAGTTAAAGTCGTAGGTATAGTAGTAGTGGTTAAAGTAGCAGTAGTAGTAGTTAAAGTAGTGGTTGTAGTTAAATTAGAAGTAGTAGTATTAGTAGTAGATAAAGAAGTAGTAGTAGTAGTAGTAGTTAAAGTAGTTAAAGTAGTAGACGTTGTTAAAGTAGTAGTAGTAGTGGTAGTTAAAGTAGTAGTAGCAGTCAAAGTAGTAGTAGTTAAAGCAGTAGTAGTAGTAATAGTAGCAGAAGTTAAAGTAGTAGCAGTAGCAGTAGAAGTAGTTAACGTAGCAGTACCAGTAGTAGTTAAAGTACTAGTTGTAATATTGGTAGTAGTAAAAGTAGTTGTAGTAATAAAGTATTTGTAATAGTAATAGTGGTTAAAGTAGCAGTAGTAATAGTTAAAGTAGTAGTAGTTGTAGTTAAATCAGTAGTTGAAGAAGAAGAAGTAGTAGTAGTAGTAGTTAAAGTAGTAGTAGTAGTTAAAGTAGTAGTAGTAGTAGCAGTTACAGTAGTAGTAGTAGTAGTAGTAGTAGCAGTAGTAGTTAAAGTAGTAGTAGTAGTTACAGTAGTAGTAGTAGTGGCAGTAGTAGATAAAGAAGTAGTAGCAGTAGTTAAAGTAGTAGTAGCAGTATTTAAAGTAGCAGTTATAGTTAATGTAGTAGTAGAAGTAGTAGTTAAAGGTGTAGTAGTGGTAGTTAAAAGTAGTAGTGGTAGATAAAATAGTAGTAGTTAAAGCAGCTGTAGTAGTTAAAGTATTAGTCGTGGTAGTTAAAGTAGTAGTAGCAGTTAAAGTAGTAGTAGTCGTTAAAGCAGTAGCAGTAGTTGTTAAAGAAGTAGTAGTAGAAGTTAAAGTAGTAGTAGTAGAAGTAGTTAACGTAGCAGTAGCAATAGTAGTCAAAGTAGTAGTAGTTAAAGTAGAAGTAGTAGTTAAAGAAGCAGTAATTAAAGTAGTAGTAGTAGCAGTAATAGTAGCAGTAGCAGTTAAAGTAGTAGTAGCAGTAGTAGTTAAAGAAGTAGTAGAAGTTAAAGTAGTAGTAGCAGTAGTAGTTAAAGAAGTAGTAGTAGAAGTTAAAGTAGTAGTAGTAGAAGTAGTTAACATAGCAGTAGCAATAGTAGTCAAAGTAGTAGTAGTTAAAGTAGAATTAGTGGTTAAAGAAGTAGTAATTAAAGTAGTAGTAGTAGCAGTAGTAGAAGCAGTAGCAGTTAAAGTAGAGGTAAAAGTTAAAAAGTAGTAGTAATTAAAGTACTAGGAGAAGTTAAAGCAGTAGGAGTAGTAGTAGCAGTAGTAGTTAAAGTAGTAGTAAAGTAAAAGTTAAAGTAGTAGTAGTAGTACTTAAAGTAGTATTTAAAGTAGTAGTAGTATTTAAAGTAGTAGTAATAGTAGTTAAAGTAGTAGTAGAAGTAGTAGTTAAAGTAGTAGTAGTAGTTAAAGTAGTAGTTGTAGTAGTAGCAGTAGTAATAGTAGTAGAAGTAAAGTAGTAGAAGTTGAAGTAGAAGTAGTAGTTAAAGCAGTCGTAGTGATAGTAGTTAAGGAAGTAGTCGTAGTAAAAGTAGTAATAGTAGTTAATGGAGTAGTTGTTAAAGTAGTAGTAGTAGTAGTAGTTGTAATGGTTAAAGTAAAAGTAGAGGTAGTTTAAGTAGTAGTAGTAGTAGTTATAGTAGTAGTAGCAGTAGTAGTTATAGTAGAAGTAGTAGTAGTAGTAGTAGTAGAAGTAGTAGTAGTAGTAGTAGTAGTAGTAGTTAAAGAAGTAGTAGATGTTGTAGTTAAAGTAGTAGTAGTAGTTTTAGTAGTTGCAGTATTAGTTAAAGTAGAAGTAGTATTTAAAGTAGTAATAGCAGTATTAGTATTTAAAGTGGTAGTAGTAGTAGGAGTTAAGAAAGTGTAGTAGAAGTAGTTAAAATAGCAGTAATGTTAAAGTAGTAGTAGTAGTAGTAGTACTAGTTAAAGTAGCAGTAAAAGTTAAAGTAGTAGTAGTAGTTGTAGTAGTAGTAGCAGTAGTAGTAAAAGTAGTAGTAGTAGTTAAAATAGAAAGAGTAGTAATAGTAGTCAAAGAAGTAGTAGTAGTAGTTGTAGTTAAAGTAGTAGTTGTAGTGGTAGTAGCAGTAGTAGTTAAAATAGTAGTGGTAGTTAAAGTAGCTGTAGTAGTTAAAGTAGTAGTAACCGTAGAAGTAGTTGAAGAAGTGGTAGTAGTAGAAGTAGCAGTAGTTGGAGTAGTAGTAGTATTGGTAGTAGAAGTTAAAGTAGTAGTAGTAGTAGCAGTAAAAGTAGTGGTAGTAGTAGTAGAAGTAGTTAAAGTAGGAGCAGTAGCATTGGTAGTAGTAGTAGTAGTAGTAGTAATAGTAGTAGTAGTAGTAGTAGTAGTTAAACTAGTAGTAGTTTTGGTATACTAAGGGAATCAAGAAACGCAACATACATGCGTATTTGAATTTTGGGAAACAAAAGGGTATTATTTTGTTATATAATTAAGAATTTTAAATTATACCATCCAACCGTCACTGAACCATAGCAAGAAAATCTAAAATAGAAGTAGAGTTGTTGTAGTAGTAGTAGTAGAAGTTAAAGTAGTAGTATTAAAGTAGTAGTAGCAGTTAAAGTAGTAGTAGTAGAAGTAGTTAAAGTAGAAAAAGTATTTAAGGTACAAGTAGTAGTAGTAGTTGTAGTAGTAGTAGTAGTAGTTAAAGTAGTAGTAGTAGTAGATAAAGTTGTAGTAGTAGTCGTAATTAAAGCAGTAGTAATAGTTAAAGTAGTAGTAGTGGGCGTAGTTAAAATAGTAGCAGTAGTAGCATTAAAGTAGTAGTAGAAGTAGTAGTAGTAGTAGTAGTAGAAGTAGTAGTTGAAGTAGCTGTAGATAAAGTAGTTGTTAAAGAAGTAGTAGTAGTTGTAGTAGTACTTAAAGAAGAAGAAATAGCAGTAGTTATAGTAGTAGCAGTAGTTAAAGTAGTAGCAGAAGCAGTAGCAGTAGTTAAAGTAGTAGCAGTAGTAGTAGTAGTTAAAGTAATAAGTGTAGTAGTAGTAGTTAAAGTAGCAGTAGCAGTAGTAGTAGTAGTAGTAGTAGTTAAAGCAGTAGTAATTGAAGAAGTAGTAGTAGTAGCAGTAGTAGTAGCAGTTAAAGTACTAGTAGCAGTAGTAGTTAAAGTAGTAGTAGTGGTATAGTAGTAGTAGTAGTAGTAGTAGCAGTTAAAGTAGTAGTACCAGTGGTAGTTAAAGTAGTAGTAGTAGTTAATGTAGAAGTAGTAGTAGTAGTACGGCCCCCGCCCATCGGGGCTTGAAGAAATATATGGGCTACATGATGTTTCTACGCAGAGCTGAATCCGACCCACACACGAGTACTGGTAAACTGCTTAGAGGATCTAAGCCTGCCCAGGCAAATCGATGAGTGTCGGACCGTCCATGCTTATAAACCCTATTGGTTTCATTGGGCGACAGGGCTCGAGATGTCATTTCATCTCAATGTCGGGTAAAAGTCCCACAAAATTGGAAGCAACGTCTCCAAAATGACCTTTACAGTGTTGACGGGGACGTAACACCTCAAATCAAACAAACAAACAAGTAGTAGTAGTAGTAGCAGTAAAAGTAAAAGTAGTAGTAGTAGTTAACGTAGTAGTTAAAGGAGTAGACGCAGTTAAAGAAGTAGTTGTAGAAGTAGTAGTTAAAGCAGTCGAAGTAATAGTAGTTAAAGAAGTTGTCGTAGTAAAAGTAGTAGTAGTAGTAGTTAAAGTAGTAGTAGTAGTAGTAGTTAAAGTAGTAGTAGTGGTAGTAGTTAAAGTAGTAGTAGTAGTAGAAGTAGTTGTAGTAGTAGAAGCAGTAGTAGTTAAAGTAGAAGTATGAGTAGTAGTAGTAGTAGTAGTAGTAGTAGTAGTAGTAGTAGTAGTAGTGAAAGAAGTAGTAGAAGTAGTAGTTAAAGTAGTAGTAGTAGTTAAAGTAGTTGTAGTATTAGTTAAAGTAGTAGTAGTATTTAAAGTAGTAATAGCAGTAGTAGTAGTAGTAGTAGTAGTAGTAGGAGTAAAGAAGTTGTAGTAGTAGTAGTTAAAGTAGCAGTAGTAGTTAAAGTAGTAGTAGTAGTAGCAGAAGTTAAAGTAGCAGTAAAAGTTAAAGTGGTAGTAGTAGTAGTTAAAGTGGTAGTAGTAGTTAAAGTAGAAGTAGTAGTAGTAGAAGTCAAAGTAGTAGTAGTAGTAGTTTTAGTAGTTAAAGTAGAAGTAGTAGTTAAAGGAGTAGTAGCAGTTAAAGTAGTAGTAGTAGTAGTAGAAGTTAAAGCAGTCGAAGTAATAGTAGTTAAAGGAGTAGTCGTAGTAAAAGTAGTAGTAGTAGTAGTTAAAATAGTAGTAGTAGTAGTAGTTAAAGTAGTAGTAGTAGTAGTAGTTAAAATAGTAGTAGTAGTAGAAGTAGTTGTAGTAGTAGAAGCAGTAGTAGTTTAAGTAGAAGTATGAGTAGTAGTAGTAGTAGTAGTAGTAGTAGTAGTAGTGAAAATAGTAGTAGAAGTAGTAGTTAAAGTAGTAGTAGTAGTTAAAGTAGTTGTAGTATTAGTTAAAGTAGTAGTAGTATTTAAAGTAGTAATAGCAGTAGTAGTAGTAGTAGTAGTAGTAGTAGTAGTAGTAGGAGTAAAGAAGTTGTAGTAGTAGTAGTTAAAGTAGCAGTAGTAGTTAAAGTAGTAGTAGTAGTAGTAGCAGAAGTTAAAGTAGCAGTAGAAGTTAAAGTGGTAGTAGTAGTAGTTGAAGTGGTAGTAGTAGTTAAAGTAGAAGTAGTAGTAGAAGTTAAAGTAGTAGTAGTAGAAGTTAAAGTAGTAGTAGATTTAGTAGTTAAATTAGTAGAAGTAGTTAAAGTAGTAGAAGTAGTTCAAGTAGTAGTAGTAGTAGTTGCTGTAGTAGAAGTAGCAGTAGTAGTTAAAGTAGTAGAAGTAATTAAAGTAATAGTAGTAGTTAAAGTACTAGTAGTAGTAGTAGCAGAAGTAGCTAAAGTAGCTGTAGTAGTTGTAGTAGTAGCAGTAGAAGTAGTTAAAGTAGTAGTAGTAGTAGAAGTAGCAGTAGTTAAAGTAGTAGTATGATTAGTTGTAGTAGTTAAAGGAGAAGTAGTAGTAGCAGTAAAAGTAATGGTAGTAGTAGTAGTAGTAGAAGTAGTTAAAGTAGGAGCAGTAGCAGTGGTAGTAGTGTCGTAGTTGTAGTAGTAGTAGTAGTAGTAGTAATAGTAGTAATAATAGTAGTAGTAGTAGTTAAAGTAGTAGACGTAGTTAAAGCATACTAAGGGAACCAAGAAACGCAACATACATGCGTATTTGAATTTTGGGAAACAAAAAAGGTATCATTTTGTTAGATAAGTATGAGTTTTGAATTATACCATCCAACCGTCACTGAAACATAGCAAGAAAAGCTGGGGAATCGTAAACGTATAGCTGAAAATATGCATCACGAACCCCAAAACATTACTGGAGTCATGTTTGCTTCATTCAAAACGCTTCTAGACTCAATAAACTAATCTAGACACGAGTGAAGCCAAAGATCCGCTAATAGTTTTGGCGTTTGACGTCATTAACGTCACTTTGAAAAATCGCTTTAAAGAGGGTATTTCAATATTGATTCAAATTCTTGAAAGTTTAAATTAAGCAATAGACTTCAAAAAGAACTTTTGGATATTCTTATCTGATAAAAGTTCACAGTAACGTCAACATAACGTTACAGGCACATATAGACAACCTTGAAGTGCGTCGCGATATTTTCGGCACAGTGCACAAGAAACAACAACCTTTCGGATTTAGTCAAAGTATCGATCATTTCCACTATGCATATCAGTAACCATTTTGCGTCGTAACGCGATGTGCTACGTTTGCGTGACGTCAAGGCAAGCGTTTAGCGGTTCTATATTGGTTTGTTTATTTGTTTGTTTGAGGTTTAACGTCCCCGTCAACACTGTAAAGGTCATTTTGGAGACGTTGCTTCCAATTTTGTGGGACTTTTACCCGACATTTTGATGAAATGACATCTCAAGCCCTGTCGCCCAATGAAACCAATAGGGTTTATAAGCATGGACGGTCCGCTTCGCACCGCGGTTCCAGGACAGGCCTAGATCCTCTGAGCGGTTTACCAGTATTAGTGTGCGGGCCGGATTCAGCTCTGCGTGGAAGCATCATGCAGTCCATATATTTCTTCAAGCCCCTATGGGCGGGGACGAAAAAGGAGTAGTTAAAGTACTAGTAGTAGTAGAAGTAGTTAAAGTAGCAGTAGTAGTTAAAGTAGTAGTAGCAGTAGTAGTAGATAAGTAGTAGCAGTAGTAGAAGTAGCAGTAGTTACAGTAGTAGTAGTAGTAGTAGTAGTAGTAGTAGTAGTAGTAGTAGTAGTAGTAGTAGTAGTAAAAGTAGTTAAAGTAGTAGTAGTAGTAGTAGTAGCAGTAATAGTTAAAGTAGTAGTAGCAGTTAAAGTAGTAGTAGTAGTAGTTAAAGTAGTAGTAGTTGTAGTTAAAGTAGTAGCAGAAGTTAAAGTAGTAGTAGTAGTAGTATTAGTATTAGTAGTAGTAGTTAAAGTAGTAGTAGTAGTAGTAGTAGTAGTAGTAGAAGTAGTAGTAGTTAAAGTAGTAGTAGTAGTTTAAGTAGTAGTAGTGGGCGTAGTTAAAGTAGTAGCAGTAGTAGCTTTAAAGTAGTAGTAGTAGTAGTAGTAGTAGCAGTAGTAGTAATAGTAGTTAAAGTAGCAGTAGTTATAGTAGTAGTTGCAGAAGTAGTTAAAGTAGTAGTAGTAGTTAAAATAGTAGTAGTAGTACTTGAAGGAGTAGTAGTAGTTATGGTAGTATCAGTAGCAGTAGTTAAAGTAGTAGTAGGAGTAGTAGTAGCAGTAGTAACAGTAGTTAAAGTAGTAGTAGAAGTAGTTAATAAGTAGTAGTAATAGTTAAAGTAGTAATAGAAGTAGTAGTCAAAGTTGCAGTAGTAAAGTAGTAGCAGTAGTTAAAGTAGTAGTAGCAGTTAAAGTAGTAGTAGTAGTAGTAGTAGTAGTAGTAGTAGTAGTTTTTGTTTGTTTGGTTTGAGGTTTAACGTCCCCGTCAACACTGTAAAGGTCATTTTGGAGACGTTGCTTCCAATTTTGTGGGACTTTTACCCGACATTGAGATGAAATGACATCTCAAGCCCTGTCGCCCAATGAAACCAATAAGGTTTATTAGCATGGACGGTCCGCCTCGCACCGCGGTTCCTGGACAGGCTTAGATCCTCTAAGCGGTTTACCAGTACTAGTGTGCGGGCAGGATTCAGCTCTGCGTGGAAGCATCGTGCAGCCCATATTTTTCTTCAAGCCCCTATGGGCGGGGGCGGAGTAGTAGTAGTAGTTAAAGCAGTCGTAGTAATAGTAGTTAAAGAAGTAGTCGAAGTAAAAGTAGAAGTAGTAGTAGTTAAAGTAGAAGTAGTAGTTAAAGTAGTAGTAGTACTAGTTAAAGTAGTAATAGTAGTAGTAGAAGTAGTTATAGTAGTAGTAGTAGCAGTAGTAGTTAAAGCAGCAGCAGTAGTAGTAGTAGTAGTAGTAGTAGTAGTAGTAGTAGTAGTAGTAGTAGCAGTAGCAGTAGTAGTAGTAGTAGTTAAAGATGCAGTAGTAGTAGTCTAAATCGCGACGGGCGAGGATTGTGGCCGCGTAAAACTGATTTAACCCCCCCACCCCCCACCCCCCCCCCCCACCCAGTGGAATTCGTTTCCGCTGACCGTTCCAAGGCAGTTCTTCTGCCACTGTTTATTTTTGCTATGGCTTGTCTTTGGGTGTTTGTGTCGCTTATATTGTTTTATTTTGGATAGCCTGTTGGTCATTTTGTTGGAAAATTACTGCCCTTTTGGCTTTCCGCTGTTGGTGTTTCCATTAGGTCTGTTGTTTCAGGTTTGTGCTTATTTCCCTTTGGTTTCTCTGATGGGAGTTGTGGGTTGATTGTATCGATTCCTGATCATTGCCTCCACTTCTATTTGCCATTACAATCTGGGGTGCAAACACCTCTACTCCAGCTAAGAGATGACCAACAATTGACCATCACATCACTACATGACCATCTCATAATCCACAAGACTCACCCTGGCCATTACCATGACCATCAAAAAGCCACATTATGATTGGCTGTGCTGCACTAGAATGGAGTGAGTGAGTGAGTTTTAGTTTTACGTCCCACCAACAGCTAAGGTCATACGGAGACGGGACCTCGGTTTAAAGACTCATCCGAAAGTCTGGAGAAGCCCGGGATCGATCCTGCGATCCCTGGTTTACAAGGCGAGTAGCGTAACCACTGCACCACGGAGGCTTCTACGCACTAGAATGGAAAAAAAAATAAAAAAATATATATACATAAAACAAAAGCATCTGTTAAGATTGATGCTTGGCATTTCAAGTAAATTGTTTATTTGACTTTTCACAGCCCATTCAACATTAGCTAGGTTATTTAGAGCTAGGCATCCAAGCAATTAGCAGCCAGTTCAAAACTTACATTACATTGAACACGTTACATTGAACAAATTTCCCTAGCTCTTAATACATATCAATAACAAGTTCATTTATCTAACAAGGCTTTGATGTTAACTGATAGAACATTGAACATCACAACAACTGCCGTTAAACTCCCTGTCCATCACTGTAAAATGTAGTTTCTAGTCCTATCACTATGTGTATTACACTGCCAGAACTACCGCTGGACAATATGATACAATGGCCAAGCAATCCCCAGTCTATCACAGTCCATCCATCTATCACATTACATCTACATATAATCACCAATGTCAAAAAACCAAACAGGCTAAGTGTGGCATGATCTAGAGTGATGAAAGCATATTTTTTCTAACTTCGTAACTGTCAAACTCTTTAATCTAAGACTTCATGATGAAACTATCAATGTTCTGTGCCAAACAGATTATTTCGGAGTCATCGTTTTATGTATACGTCTCTCGGCTCAAGTTCACACAGAAATTGAAAGAATCCAGTAAGCCAACATTTACCAAAATAGAAGAAGGCAATGTTCCTGGATAAATTCATTCTAGCAGCATATTAGTTTATACCAATAGACAATTGAACATCATAGAGTTAATTAAAATGTGATATAAGTGGCTTGTAACATGACTATCCCACGTTTTATTTGATTGCATTTATTTTGATTTATTATTATTTATCTATTTATATATTTATTTAAGTAATTACATTTTAGTTTATGGCCCACGCCCATAGAGGCTTGAAGAAATATATGGGCTGCATAATGTTTCCAAGCAGAGCTGAAACCGACCCGCAAACGGGTACTGGTAAACCGCTTAGAGGATCTTAGCCTGCCCAGGCAAAGCAGTCCATGCTTTTAACCCCTATCTGGCTATTGACCGTTTGCACATGTCTGTCTGTTTAAATACATATGGCAAAGTACAGCATATGGTAGGAGACTTGCCCAGACAAAGCCATTTAGGCTAAAATTATGACCAAATCTTCAGTGATCTCTAATTGATTATCGATCGCAACGACAGGAATGATAATCGATTATATTTTCAGCTCCGATTAGCCAGCCCTAATTAAGAGAGTGCTCTTATCCACTAGGCCATGAAGGGAAGGCCTGTTGAAATAAGAAAGGTCTTAAAATGTCACAAAGCAGGATCGACTCCTGGGGAATTTATTATATCTCAAAAATGACTCTAGATTTAGTTTACTATAGAAATACCTTTTCTAGGCATATGGATGCTGGGCTTAAGTTCTAAATCCCAACAACTTGGTTTTTTAACGATGGACCACCTGAAATACTATAAGGTGCGAACCCAAACTCCAAGGTAAACATGTCCTGGATGATCCAAAACTCCTGGTAAAACTAGGTCAAGGTCATAAGGCAAAACATTATGGTATCACCAGAAAGGTCTTCTAACAAGGAATGTACATGTGAAATATGACAGCCTTATCACTTAATCAAGTTATGGCCAATTTTAGAGTCATTTTAAAAGTAGGTCATATGTCAAGGACTAGGAAATTATGGTACCATTGGATAGGTATTTTGACAAGAAATGCACATGCGAGTTATGCAAGTCCAATCACTTAACAATAAAAAGTTATGGCCAATGTTATTTTAAAAAGGTCAAACATCAAGGTCAATGTCATGAGGTAAAAATATATCACCGGAAAGATCTTGTGACTAAGTATGCACACGTGAAATATAAAAGTTCCATCGCTCAACAGTTGAAAATAACGTCCAACGTTAAAGTTTTGAAAAAGGAAGTCAAAAATCATGTTCAAGGTATCAGGTCAAAACTCGTCAAATCACCAGTAGGGTCTTGTGGCAGGAATGCAGAGGTGAAATGCAAAATCCCTATCACCAATCGTAAATTATGGCCAAGTTTTTAAAAAGTAGGAGAAAGTAGAATTCCTTGCCACTTCAAATCTTGTGCCGTGGAATTCATAAGTTATCCTTGTGCAGTGGAATCACTAAGATAAGTTCTTAAAGAATAAGAGGCCCATTGGCCACAATGCTCACTAGAGCTCAGGCGGGCACTGCCCACTGGCAGCCATGTATGGTTTCCGGTTTTAATTTATTGATTATAAGTCTCCCAAACAAACCCTCATCTCCAAATGAGCACCCATGTTGACTCTGTATCTGAAATATTAGGCTTTTAAAAGGAGAAGGGATTAGGCATGGACCCAACAGAGCCCAGGCTGGTATCACTGAATCCATCTTATCATAAGGCACAAGAATATATATGGTTTTGGGGTTGGGATGTGTACTGTTCTTGAGATATAAGGCCTTTTAAGCTGCGGAGGGGTTGCAGCATGGCCCTGACAGACCCCAGGAAAGCAAAGATTGTTGTCGCTGAATGTGTCTTATAATAAGGACCAAAAATATATTGTTTAGGGGTGGGGATATGAACAGTTTCAAAGATATGAGGCCCTCTTATGAAATGATGAGGAGTAGACCACCAAGTTGGTGTGACTGAATGTGTCTAATCATAAGAAACAAGAATATATATGATTATAAGGTGGGAATCTTAATGGTGTGTGAGATATATGGCCTTTTATGAAGTGGAGGGGTGGGCCATGGCATCAGCATGTTGCCCTAGCACATAGAGACTCCACGTTGATGTGAGTAAATGAGTCTTATTGTAGGGAACACATATATACATATTTCAGGGATGGGGATCTGAACAGTTTCTGAGATATATGGCATTTTATGAAGTGGAAGGGGTGGGCATAGCCCCAGCACACCCCCAGAGACCCCTAGGTTGGTATCACTGAGTGTGTCTCATCATAAGGAACAAGATTATATGTATATGGTTTAGGAGTGGGGGGTTCTGAATGGTTTCTGAGATATTGAGCCTTTGACGAAGTGGAGGGGGTTTGGCATGGCCCGGGCACATCCCAGGGGACCCCCAGGTTGGTTTCAATGTATGCGTCTTATCATAAGAAACAAGAATATATATGGTTTGGGGTGGGGATCTGAATGGTTTCCGAGACATATCACCTTTTATGAAGTGGAGTTGTGGGGCACAGCCCCCGCGCGGCCCGGGAGACCCTTAGGTCATCACTGAATGCTTCTTATCACATGGAAAAACAATTTATATGCTTTAGGGGTTGGGATCTGAACGGTTTCTGAGATATTGGGCCTTTGACGAAGTGGAGAGGGTGGAGCATAGCCCCGGCACATCCTAGGGGACCCCCCAGATTGGTGTCACTGAATGCGTCTTATCATAAGAAACAAAAATATACATGGTTTTGGGTGGGGATCTGAAGGGTTTCCGAGATATATCACCTTTTATGAAGTGGAGGGTTGGGGCATAGCCCTGGTGCAGCTTGGGAGATGCCTAGGTTGTTATCACTGAATGCATCTTATCATAAAGAACAAGAATATATATGGTTTAGGGGTGGCCTCTGAACAGTTTCTCAGAAATATGGTCTTTTGTGAAGTCGAGGGGTGGAGTATGGCAAGGGCGCAAGGGTGACCCCTGGGTTGGTGCCACTGAATGTGTCTTATCATAAAGAACAAGAATATATATGGTTTTGGGGTGGGGATCTGTAAGGTTTCTGGAATATTTGGCCATTTATGAAGTGGAGGGGGGTTGGGCATGCCCCCCGCACATCCCTGGGGACCCCCCAAGTTGGTGTCATTGAATGCGACTGATCATAAGGTACGAAAATATATATGGTTTAGGGGTGGGGATCTGTAAGGTTACTTGGATATTGGGCCTTTTATGAAGTGGAGGGGATGGAACATGGCCCCGGCACATCCCGGGGGACCCCAGGTTGGTGTCACTGAGTCCATCTAATCATAAGGAACAAGAATATATATAAGGTTTAGGGGTGGGGATCTCAATTGTTTCTGAGATAAATGGCATTTTATGAAATAGAGGGGGCAGGGCATTTCCCCGGCACATCCCGGGGACCCCCAGGTTGGTGTCACTTAATGCATCTTGTCATAAGGAACAAGAATATATATGGTTTAGAGGTTGGGATCTGTAAGGTTTCTGAGATATAAGGCAATTTATGAAGTGGAGGGGGCGGGGCATGGCCCCGGCACAACCTAGGGGACCCCCAGGTTGACATAAAAGCATATGGCTGAGAGAAGTTAACTCAAGGAACATGATTATGTAAGTTTTGTCAAAATATCTGCAATGACTTGGCAGTATATGCCATTTTTCAGTTTTCCCTATTATAAGTCAATGGAAACTAAGTTGACATAGCTGCTAAACTGAGAGGCCAAATTTCATAAAAAAAAAAAAAACACAAAACCTGTAAAGGCAAATATGGTGAATATTTTCATAAAGTCTCAGCCTCTTAGAGCATATGGTTTCTGAGGAGATGATTTTTTAAGTATTTTTGTCTATTTTTTTGCATTTTGGTTTCCATGGCAACCAATAACAAGAATTCCGCCGAAGGCTATGTCGCGCCTGTGGGGGCGCAAAGTCACCCAACCATGATATGTAGGTCAAGGTCAAACATACATGCTTGCACAAAAGTTTCCATTCTTAAATGCAAGTTTGTACCAAGTATCATTAATGAAGCTCTTATAGCTCTTGAGAAATAAACTTGAACCTCAGGGTAAACGCTAGGGTGGTCGCAATATTTTACAAAGTCAGTGAACCATGAAATGTAGGTCAAGGTCAAATATGGATGCTTGCATGTAAGTTGTCATCCCCAGATACAAGTTTGTACCAAGTATCATTAATGAAGCTCTTATAGTTCTTGAGAAATAAACTTGAACCTCAGGGTGAACGCTAGGGTGGTCGCAATATTTTACAAAGTCAGTGAACCATGAAATGTAGGTCAAGGTCAAATATGGATGCTTGCATGTAAGTTGTCATCCCCAGATACAAGTTTGTACCAAGTATCATTAATGAAGCTCTTATAGTTCTTGAGAAATAAACTTGAACCTCAGGGTGAACGCTAGGGTGGTCGCAATATTTTACAAAGTCAGTGAACCATGAAATGTAGGTCAAGGTCAAATATGGATGCTTGCATGTAAGTTGTCATCCCCAGATACAAGTTTGTACCAAGTATCATTAATGAAGCTCTTATAGTTCTTGAGAAATAAACTTGAACCTCAGGGTGAACGCTAGGGTGGTCGCAATATTTTACAAAGTCAGTGAACCATGAAATGTAGGTCAAGGTCAAATATGGATGCTTGCATGTAAGTTGTCATCCCCAGATACAAGTTTGTACCAAGTATCATTAATGAAGCTCTTATAGTTCTTGAGAAATAAACTTGAACCTCAGGGTGAACGCTAGGGTGGTCGCAAATGTTGACGCCTTGACAAACGGACGGACGAACGGACGAACGGACGGAAAACCGGGCGCCTATATCGCGCCATGCTAATAGCAGGCGCGACAAAAATGAGCAGAAGACCTACAATCATACGGCAGATAGTAGATTGCCTATGGAACATTTCTATGAAAGTTTTGTCAAAATATCAGCAGAGGCTTGGCAGTAAATGCCATTTTTCAATTTTCCCCATTATAAGTCTATGGAAACTACACGTTGTCATAGCAACCAAACTAATGAGCCGATTTTGATAAAAAACACAAACTTTCAATCCCCAGCCCAAGGATGCTATAGATAAAATTTAGGCCTAATCGGCCCAGTGGCTTCAGAGATGTCGTTTGAAAGTGTTGACGGGCGCAGACGCAGACGACGAAGACGACGGCGGACAACTGCCTATCCTATAACAGACTTCCACGAAACCCTGGCGAAATATTCCTTCAGTGAGCTGACACGTAGAACCCATAAATAAACCATGCCGATTCAAGGCAATGGCTACAGTTGAAGGTGACAAGTTTGAATCTTTGAATTTTGTGTCCGCTCTATCTCTTGCAGATCCGGGAGGATTTTCAGTAAACTTTGGACAACATACCCCTCGAGTCTGAATCCCGGAATCCTGTGCCTGCTCCACACCCCGTAAGACCCCCATAGGCCTAATTGAGTATGTGCAAAACCCCTAACTCAACCACGCCAACCCTATGTAAAGCCACAACTTAAGGTCATCATTTTTAGCCTTGAATTTCCTATACATTATATCTCTTTAACCCCTGATTCCCACCAGCCCTGGTCAATTATCCGCCACAGTTAGATGTGCAGAACGCATAACACCACCATGACAATACAAGTTGAAGGCCATAGCTGAGAAACTTGTGTCCGAGCACCTAACCCCATGTCCGCTCCTTATCTGTTTCACCCCCCCCCCCCCACACACACCCTGAAAGATTTTCAATCAACTCCGGCCAAACACTTGCCCCAGTGAGAAGATGTGCAGAAACTGCAACTCAGTCATGCAGACACATGATCATGATCATGGTCACAATTAAAGGTTAAGAGCCAGATCCAAACTTTGCCTCTCCTCCATATCTCCATACCTATAGAAGGACCCACAATCAACTTTGGTCCAATGAAGATCTGAATATGATATGCTGAACCCACAGCTCAACCATGCGGACTCCAGGTGAAGGTCACAAATGAAGGTCACAAGCTCCAGCCATGAATTTCCTGTCAGCTCCACATCCCCCGCCCCCCACCCATGGAAAGATTCTCACCCACCTAGGTCAAATGAGGGCCCAAAAAAGATGATCAGAACCTGCAACTCAAACATCTAGGGCTAAACTGCGTTGGGAGACAGCTGTCCCTCAGCCTGCCGTGTTCAATTTTGTAACTGTGCCAAACACATTGCTTCGAAATCTTAAAGAAATATTTGTTTGCACTAGTCATTAGGTATTTAGTAACTTTTCAACGGAAAACACCAAATTAGCTAATTGAATGAGTACACACTAGCAGCATATCAATAGAATATATTTTAGATCATTAAATAAATGAGTTAAAATGATTCAAAAGTAACTTGCAGCATGACTATCCTGCCCACTTCCTAACAGAATTTATCTTATTTATATCTATTTTAATCATTTAATAACTATTCATTTATTTATTTATTTACTAAGCTATTGATTTTTTACTTTATTAACTATTGTTTTATATTTATTTGTTTATTTTTACTTATTTATTTTATACTTATTTATTTATTTATTTCTTATTTATTTATTCATTATTTACTTATTTTAATGTTAAGAAGTCAACAAAACAGTCATTCTACAAGTTCACAAAGTTATCAAAAATTGCACAAGAAAGCAATCCAAAGGACAGCTATATCGCCCTGCCACAGACCAACCCAGAATGCTCAAGCCACAGGTTACACTCATCCCACCTAGGCCATAATTCGAGCAAAGTTCAATGAAAATCCCTCCATGGGCAAAAGGGATATAGATCTGACAGGAAACCCCACGACTCAACCGTATGGCCCTCATCTGCAATCCTCACCCAGAGACTGCATGACTCAGTTACGGGTTCAGCATACCATCCCACTCTGTACAACACTCCCAATCAAAATCCTTCCAATGGCAATGAGATATAGCGGAGAAACAAATCATGTGGCCCAAACTCCCAACCCCAAACCGTGACCAAGACCAAGTGCCAACACGGTCAAGTCACAGGCCCCGCACAACATCCCAATGGGGCAAACGTTCAACCAAAGTCAAACAAAAACCCACCAAGGGGCAAATGAGACAGCGCCGACATGAAACACAACGTCCAAACTCCCGATCCCAAACCAGGACCCCCACCCCGAGCCGCCACGGTGCAGTTAGGGGCCTGCACACCAGTGTATCGAGGCAAATATTTGACCAAAGCTCAATTAAAACTGCTCAAGTGGTATAAGAGATATAGTTACAGGAATGTTAAGGATCAAACTACTGACCCTCAATTGAGGCCTTCACCTTGAAGCCGATTCAGGTATCACACATCCACTCAATTAGGCCAACATTTGTTCGAAGTTTAATGAAAATCCCTCAAGGGCAAAGGAGATATGGAACGGGCACAAAACCCAACAAGAGGCCCATGGGCCACTATGCTCACCAGAGCTCAGGTGGGCAATGCCCACTGGCAGCCATGTATGGTTTCAATTTATCGATTATAAAGTCCCCAAAACAAAGCCTCATTCCATGTGGACTTTGTATCTGAAATATTAGGCCTTTTATGAAGTGGAGGGGAGGGACATGGATCCAACAGAGCCTAGGTTGGTAATACTGAATGTATCTTATCATATGGAACAAGAATATGTATGGTTTAGGGGTGGGGATGTGTACATTTCCAGAGATATAAGGCTGTTTAAGCTGTGATGTGGTTGCAGCATGGCCCTGACAGACACCAGGAACTCCAAGACTGTTGTCCTTTAATGTGTCATATCATTAGGACCAAGAAAATATAGTGTTTAGAAGTGGGGATCTGAACTGTTTCTGAGATATGAGGCCTTCTTATGAAGTGAAAAGGCAAGGAATGGCCCCTGTGGACTGCCAAGTTGGTGTAACTGAATGTGTCTAATCACAAGGGACAAGAATATATTATATGATTATGAGGTTTTGTTTGTTTGACTTGAGGTTTAACGTCCCCGTCAACACTGTAAAGGTCATTTTGGAGACGTTGCTTCCAATTTTGTGGGACTTTTACTCGACATTGACATCTCAAGCCCTATCGCCCAATGAAACCAATAGGGTTTATAAGCGCATGATTATGAGGTGGAGATCTTAATGGTGTCTGAGATATATGGCCTTTTATAAAGTAGAAGGGTGGGCCATGGCATCGACACATTGCCCTAGCACAAATACACCCAAGGTTGATGTGACTAAATGAGTCTTATCAAAAGAAACACAAATATACATGCCTTTGGGGGTGGGGATCTGAACAGTTTCTGAGATATATGGCATTTTATGAAGAGGAGGGTCGTGGTATGGCCAGCGCACCCTAGGAGACCCCTAGGTTGGTATCAGTAAATGTGTCTTATCAAAAGGAAAAAGGGTATATATGGTTTAGGGATGGGGACCTAAATGGTTTCTGAGATATTGGGATATTGGGCCTTTTACAAAGTGGAGGGGTTGGACATGGCCAGGGCACATTCCAGGGGACACCCAAAGTAGAAGTAAAACAAAGATCAGGAATTGATACAATTAACTTACTCCACCCATAAAAGACACCAAAGGGAAAGAAATACAAACATTAAGCGACCAGACCATAATATAATCCTAAACAAAGGAAGGCCATAAGGACAGTTACTTTCCCACAAAATGGCCATATGGCCATCCAAAATTAAAAGACACAAGTGATACACACAGTAAGTAACAAACAACAACATAAATAAATCGCCACAGAAGAGCCGCCTTGGAACGGTCAGTGGAAGATTTCCACTGGGGGGCTTAAATCGATTTTACGTGGCCACAATCCTCGCCCTTACTTCCGTCGCGATTTAGATAAATAGTTTGTTCAGTCCGCATGAAGGCCTCCTAACTCATCAGTGCAACATCTCCGTGAATACAAAAATCAAAGAACCACAGAGGTGAGACAACGGTGAGGACTCGACAGCAAGAAACCACTGAAATGCTGGAGCAAAAGAAAACCAACAGTTAGACTCCGATGAGCCCGACCAGAGACAGAGCATCAGGCACCAACCAACATTATCTCTCCAATTCTCGATAAGCCTTTACGTTGGAGCCGTCATAGAATCTGAGGCCTGACCCACCGGCGTGCAATTAAAGAGGGAAGCAAAGTTGCCAACCGTGATTGGGTTCACTACCATGCATGCAGTCTGTCGTATAATATCCATGTTGTACCCAATCTTTTTATATCGAATATTGATTTTACGAAATTGGGTGCTGAAGTCATTGCGGTTATATATTTTTCTGAATTTATATACTAAGTCACCATAAAATTCGGGTTCCGATAGACCTAGTTGCAGAAGAGATTTAAGTCCAATATTGAATTTTGAAATTAAATCAGAATGGCGTCTATAAAATTTTGAAAAGGCTTTGCGTAGTTTATGGTACCGATAACCCTGATTAAGGAGTTTAGCCGTTAATAATTTATTACGAGTGTTGAAGTCAGTTACATGACTACACACTCTAGCAAATCGAATTAATTGCGAAATATAAACGCCATAGGATGGCGCACGAGGAACATCACCATCCAAAAAAGGAAAATTTACAATCTCAAAATCAAAGTCATCGCGTTTATCATAAATTTTGCACGAAACAAATCCATCTACAATAGATAGATGTAAATCCAAAAACGGGGCCTCGGTATCAGAAGAATTTGCTTTATTTAACTGAAGTTCTAGGGGGTAAATCTGACTGATCAAACCATCAAAATAGGTATTATCAATATTTAATAAATCATCTAAATATCTAGAAGTAGAGCTAAAAATGACAAATGAAGTCTCTTTCATAACAATACAAGAACAGATCAGCCACAAGAGGTGCGCAATTAGTACCCATCGGAATACCCACAATTTGTCTAAATAACTTAGTACCGAATCTAATATAAATATTGTCAAGTAGAAAGGTGAGGGCATCACACACTTTCTGACATGACCAAAGTGTATAATTCTTATGCTCTTTAGAAGTGAAAAATGCATTTCTGACATTACATGCAAGATAGAGAGAATCTTCTCTGTGAAAAGCCCATTCAATTAAATCATTAAGCTTTTCTTTTATAAGATTATGAGGAAGTGTAGTGTAAAGAGTGGAAAAATCGTAGGTAGACAGGCTAAAAGCACGAAAATGTCTAGATTTCAATTTATTTAAAACCTCATTCGAATTTTTATAGATCAAAACAGATTTCTTCCTGATCTTTCAAAGACTTTATCACAATATTTAATTACATGCGTTTTAATAGCAGTAAGACAGGAAGTTAATAATTTAGAAAATTCAGTGGTAGTGCAAGAGCTAGAATTTGCAATAAACCGTGCTTTGTAAGGTTTTTTATGAAGTTTTGGTAACCAGTATAGCGTAGGAAGCTTGTCTTGGCCTTCGTTAACACACACAGCAAACTTGGTGGCTGAAAGACAAACATGTTTATCTACTATAGCTCTCTCTTCAGCTAAAGGCTGAAGTTCATAGGCTTTAGTACCACCAAGCTCCTGCTTAAGCGCGTTAACATAGTGGAGCCGTCACACAACGACGACGTTGTTAGCGGCCTTGTCTGCAGGGGCCAAAACAAACTTCTTATGAAATTCTTGAATACCTAGTTTAAGATGACGTAAAGACGTCTTGGGCTTAGGAGGTAATAAGTTAGTATTTTGAGAATAGAAAGAAATGCGTTTATTCACTAGTTTTAAAATGCTAAGTTTCCAGTCCTTAAGGGCTTTATGCTCAACATACTCTCGCTTACACCATCGATTACCGAATTCATTCAAGGAAGCAGCGATTTCATCTCTACATTTACTGAAATCAATTTTAGAAGGAAGCCGATATTTCGGTCCTTTAGAAATTATATTCCTTATCCTAGAATCAGAATAATTTTCAAATTGCCAGTAATTACATGACCAGCAGCAGGATAGCAATACTTTGAGTTTTTACAATCACATGAATCAGGAGTATTAGTATCAATATCAAGATCTGAAACAAGTTTATTGAAATTAAAAATGATAGATCTAACAGGTTTGTTATATTTATAGCAAATTATAGGTGTTTCAGTATTTTGAAAATAAGCAGGAATGGAAGAAAGTACCGATCTCTCACGGAAGATACTGGGCAAATCTATAAAATCCATACCCTTATTAATGAAGGATATTTTGAAGAAATGGCGTTTATGATTAATTTCAGAATCAATGTAAGGACGGAGAGTATGCTGAGTATAGCCTCTAGTTAAGAGAGCCGCATCATATAACTGATGAGAACTATCGTAGAATTTATTCGCCTCGGTGTCCAGAAGACGTAAAACAGAAACGGGTAATGAACTTAAAAATGAAAGCATAGAGTGGCGTCCATGATTTAATAATATAATTGACAGTCACTTCAGTCTAGTATTGTTTCAGTTGGTGTCACTGAATGCATCTTATCGTAAAGAACAAGAATATATACAGGCCTCATACTGACAAAGCTTTTCAATGCCTGAAAGACTCGATTTTACAGTCTTAACCCTTATCCTTCTGTTCACGACAACCATTATCTTTACAAACTGTGTAGATCCAGATCAGATGGCTTCTAAAGAAGCCATCAGATCAGGATCTACATTGTTTGTAATGCAGTTTGTGAATTGAATGAATACATTATATCAAGTAATTGGATTGTCGGACAGTCAGAAATGGGTGTGGCTAAATAAATTAAGGGTTAAACAGTCAATTAAAACACAATACAGGAGGGAAAGCCTGAAATCAAGAAAAAACTAGAAATGCGTCCATAGGACACGGATGCCCCCGCCCGAAAATATGTCTATGTTCGTATTCATCCATAGAAAGTTATTGACAGTGTTTAAGTTTTGGACCCTTTTTATGCCATTTGACCTCCAAGTATGACCTTGGAGGTACGGATCTGGGTTTGCGCGTGACACATTGTATCATGATGGTTAACATTTCTTCAAAATAATTTCAAAATCCATGCAAAAATAAGTAAGTTATTGGCTGCGTTTAAGTTTCGGACCCTTTTTTTACCTTTGACCTCCAAGTATGTCTTGACCTTGGAGGTACGGACCTGGATTTTGCATGTGACACATCGACTGATGATGGTTAACATTTCTACAAAGTAATTTCAAAATCCATCCAGAAATAAGAAAGTTATTGACTGCGTTTAAGTTTCGGACCCTTTTTTTACCTTTGACCTCTAAGTATGACCTTGACTTTGGAGGTACGGACCTGGGTTTTGCACGTGACACGTCCTCTCATGATGGTTAACATTTCTGCCGAGTAATTTTAAAATCCATCAAGAAATAAGGAAGTTATTGACTGCGTTTAAGTTTCGGACGCACGGACGGACGGACGAACGGACGGACGGACAGGGGCAACGCTATATGCCCTTTCCACCATTCTTCGGATGGCGGGGGCATAAAAATCAAGCTCTAAAAGCCTGAAATCCTGCAAATGCCTGAAAAATATGAGAAACCAATAGGGTTTGTAAGCATGGACGGTACGACTCGCACCGCTTTGCCTGGGCAGGCTTAGATCCTCAAAGCGGTTTACCAGTAATCGTGTGCGGGTCGGATTTAGCTCTGCGTGGAAGCATTGTGCAGCCCATATATTTCTTCAAGCGGGGGCCTAATCCGAGATATTGGGCCTTTTATGAAGTGGAGGGGGTGGGGCATGGCCTGGGCACATCCCAGGGGACCCCAAGGTTGGTGTCACTGAATGCGTCAGATCATAAGAAACCAGAATATATATGGCTTTGGGTGGGGATCTGAAAGGTTTCTTAGATATATCGCCTTTTATGAAGTGGAGGGTCGGGGCATGGCCCCGGCACACCCCGGTTGACCCCTAGGTTAAAATCACTGAATACGTCTTATCATAAGTTACAAGAATATATATATGGTTTATGGGTGGGTATCTGAGTGAGTCTGAGTGAGTGTTTCAGTTTTACGTCCCACCAACAGCTAAGGTCATACGGAGACGGGACCTCGGTTTAAAGACTCATCCGAAAGTCTGGAGAAGCCCGGGATCGAACCTGCGACCCCTGGTTTACATGGCGAGTAGCGTAACCACTCGACCACGGAGGCTTCTAGGGTGGGTATCTGAACGGTTTCTGAGATATTTGGCCTTTAAGGGGAGGAGGGGGTGGGGCAAGGCCAAGGCACATCCCAGGGGACCTCCAGGTTGGTGTCACTGAATGCGTCTTATCATAAGAAACAAGAATATATATGGTTTTGAGGTGGGGATCTGGTTGGTTTCTGAGATATATCGCCTTTTTTGAAGTCGAGGGGTGGGGCATGGCCCTGAGGCACCCCGGGAGACCCCTGGGTTGGTATCACTGAATGCGTCTTATCATAAGAAAAAAGAATATATATGGTTTAAGGGTGGGATATGAATGGTTTCTGAGATATGTGGCCTTTTATGCACTGGAGGGGTGGGGCATGGCCCTAGCACACCCTAGGGGACCCCAAGGTTGGCATAAAAGCATGTGGCTAAAAGAAGTTCACTCAAGGAATATTTCTATAAAAGTTTTGTCAAAATATCTGCAATGGCTAGACAGTAAATGCCATTTTTCTGTTTTCCCCCCAATTATAAATCTATGGAAACTCTAAGTTGCCATAGCAACCAAACTAATGAGCAGATTTTAATTAAAAACACAAACTTTCAATCCCCCAACCCAAGGATGCTACAGATGAAATTCGGGCTGAATCGGCCCTATGGCTTCAGAGGAGATGTCGTTTGAAAGTGTTGACGCCAGACGATGCAGACGATGACGACGGACAACTGCCTATCCTATAAGCTCCCCCGGAGCCTTCGGCCCTGGTGAGCTAAAAACCCAAACAAGTGACCCTCAACTATGCACCTGACCTTGAGTCGGCATACCCCATCCATGGGCCCCGCGAACCAGCTCACCGTGGGAACATTTGACCAAAGTCTTATGAAAATCCATCAAAGGTCTAGGAGATATGGAGCAGACAAGAACGTGTTATTGACAGACTGACAAAGGGCACTTCTATCATCTCCCATCTGCCTTGCCGAAGGGGATTAATGGGCACTGCCCAGTGGCGGCCATGTTTTTTTACGTGATATCATTTTAATCTACCAAATGAACCCCCATGTCCAAATGAGCACCTATGTGGACTCAGTATCTGAAACATTAGGCCTTTTATGAAGTAGAGGGGTGGGGCTTGGACCCAATGGAGCCCTGGTTGGTGTCACGAAATGCGTCTTATCATAAGGAACAAGAATATATATGGTTTAGCAGTGGGGATCTGTAAGGCCTCTTAAGTGGGGGAGAAGTTGGGGCATGCCCTGTTGATCCCAGGAAAGCCCACGATTGTTGTCCCTAAATGTGTCTTATCATAAGGACCCAGTATATATATGGTTTAGGGGTGAGATTTGAGGCCCTTTTATGAAGTGGAAAGGATAGGAATGCGGACCCCGCTACAGTAGGTGTGCTAATAATAAGGAACAAGAATATATATGATTATCGGGCTGGGATTTGAATGGTTTCAGAAATATAAAGCCCTTTATGAAGTGGAAGGGCGGGGCACATTGCCTCAGCACAAAGAGACCCCCAGGTTGGTGTGATTGAACGAGTCTTATCATAAGGAACAAGTATATGGTTTAGGGGTGGGGATCTGAACTATATCTGAGATATATGGCATTTAATGAAGTACAGTGATGGGGCATGGCCTAGGCATGCCCCGGGGACTCCCAAGCTGGTGTCACTGAATGCGTCTTATCATAAGGACGATGCATATATATGGTTTAGGGTGGGGCTAAGAACAGTTTCTGAGATATAAGGCCTTTTGTGAAGTGGAGGGGTGGGGCAAGGCCCCGGGAGACTCCCAGGTTGGTGTCAATGAATGTGTCTTACCATAGTGAACAAGAATATATATGGTTTATGGGTAGCCATCTGTAGGGTTTCCGAGATATTGTGAGATTATGAAATAGAGGGGGTGGGGCATGGCCCCAGCACATCCCTGGGAACCCCCAGGTTGGTATCGATGAATGCGTCTTATCATAATGAACAAGAATATATATGGTTTAGGGGTGAGGATCTGAACAGTTTCTGAGATATATGGCCTTTTGTGAAGTGTAGGGGGAGGACAAGGACCCGGCGCATTCCCTGAGGACCCCCAGGTTGGTGTCAATGAATGTGTCTTATCATAAGGACCACGAATATATATGGTTTAGGGGCGGGGATCTGTAAGGTTTCCGAGATATTGGGCCTTTTTATGAAATTGAGGGGGTGGGGCATGGCCCCGGCGCATCCCGGGGACTCCCAGGCTCATGTCATTGAATGTGTCTTATCATAAGGAATAAGAATATATATGGTTTAGGGGTGGGGATCTGAATGGTTTCCAAGTTATTGAGCCCTTTATTAAGTGGAGGGGGTGGGCATGGCCTCGGCGCATCCCTGAGGACCCCCGGTTGTTGTCACTGAATGCGTCTTATCAATAGGAACAAGAATATATATGGTTTAGGGGTCGGGATCTGAATGGTTTCTCTGATATATGGCCTTTTATGAAGTGGAGGGGGTGGGGCATGGCCCCGGCACAACCTGGGGGACCCTCAGGTTGGCATAAAAGCATATGGCTGAGAGAAGTTTACTCAAGAAACATTTCTATAAAAGTTTTGTCAAAATATCTGCAATGACTTGGCAGTAAATGCTATTTTTATCAATTTTCCCCAGTATAAGTCTATGGAAACTAAGTTGCCATAACAACCAAACTAATGAGCCGATTTTGATAAAAAAAAAACACAAACTTTCAATCCCCCAGCCCAAGGATGCTACAGATAAAATTTGGGCCCAATCGGCCTAGTGGCTTCAGAGAAGAAGATGTTTAAAAGTGTTGACGTCACACGATGACGACGCAGACGATGCAGACGCAGACGACGACGGACAACTGCCTATCCTTTAAGCTTACCCGGAGCCTTCGGCTCTGTTGAGCTAAAAATAAGTCTTACACTCATGACACAGAAATTATAAATCCAAAACACAATGTTTTTCTGATTACAATAGGCAGAGACACTAAGTAAAATCCAAACAAGTTGTCATGGAATTCCAAGACCAATAACAAATGAAAAGAATGGCCATATACTTACTTTTTAGTAAAGATTTGTCAATGAAGGAATACAGTTCGAACAAATTGACCTGAGACTGGTGAACTCTAATAACATAATTTCACACCCGACTGAATGCATGTATTTATCTTCGCCGTCTCCCGAAAATGGCGATATTGTTATTCAATATTTAGAGGTCGGTAAATGGGTCGCAATTCAAGGGATGCCGAAAATTCACATGAATGTGTGAATGTGTGAATTCAACTGTAACACAAGCATAGCTGTGGCGTATATGACCATTTCGTCCGCTTGTAGAAAGTGTGAGAAAGGCACTCTACCGAATCTTCTGGTGGACTCAGCGAATTTGACATATATTAACAACACCTAAACAGCTCCGCCTAGTCAATCTTATCTGCGACTACTATACAAGCCACTTATATCACATTTTAATGAACTTTATGTTTGATTATATATTGATATAAACTGATATGCTGCTAGAATAAATTAATCCAGGAACATTGCCTTCACTTCTATTTTGGTAAAGGTTGGCTTACTGGATTCTTTCAATTTCTGTGTGAACTAGTTCCGAGAGACGTATGCATAAAACGATGACTCTGAAATAATCTTTTTGGCAAAGAACATTGAAAGTTTCATCATGAAGTCTTAGATTAGTGAGTTTGACAGTTACGAAATAAGAAAAAAAATGCTGTCATCATGCCACACTTAGCCTGTTAGGTTTTTTTGACACTGGTCAATATATGTAGATGTAATAGGATAGATGGGTGGACTGTGATAGACTGGGGATTGCTTGGTCATTATATCAGGTTGCCCAGTGGTAGTTCTGGCAGTGTAATACACATAGTGATAGAACTAGAAGCTACATTTTACAGTGATGGACGGAGTTTAACAGCAGCTGTTGTGATTTTCAATGTTCTATCAGTTAACCTCAAAGCCTTGTTAGAAAAATGAACTTGTTATTGATCTGTATAAAGAGCTAGTGAAATTTGTTCAAAGTAATATAAGTTTTGAATTGGCCGCTAATTGCTTGGGTGCCTAGCTCTAAATAACCTAGCTAATGTTGGTTGGGTTGTGAAAAGACAAACAAACAATTTACATGCAATGCCAAGCATCAATCTTAACAGACGTTTTAATTTTTTTTCATTCTAGTGCAGCACAGCCAATCATAATGTGGCGTATGATGGTCATGGTAATGGTAATAGTGATAGTCTTGTGGAGTATGAGATGGTCATGCGTAGTCTTTCAAAACGCAGTGAGACGTGACTGCACTTTTAATTTTTGACTAGTCCGTGTTTAGGTAAATCGCCTTCAGTTGGAATTTTTCATTGGGCGAAATAGTTTTAGGTAAGTCGCCTACATTGGGCGATATAGTTTTACTGAGGTTCGTACTGCATCAAATTAACCACTTGGCCACAGATTTTACATATTGACATAATCATAAATCTTATTTTTAATTCTTAAGTCCCGTGAAAAAAGAACTCCGAAACCTGCTACCCCTTACACATGATGTAGTCTTGTCACGCTTGAACGTTGAACTCTCAAAGGTCGTTGATAAACTATAGTGATCTGATGGTCAATTGTTGGTCATCTCTTAGAGGTGTCTGCATTCCAGACTGTAATGGAGTCTGAGGTTATCCTAGCAAAAACAATTAGTTGTATTAAACTGCACAGCATGTGAAGTTGGTAGGTATTCTATTAATCTCACATCTGGAGCTAAGAATTAGTTGTCATTGTCATTCTTATTATTATTGTTGTATATCAAATGTCCGTATAAAGAGGGTCGATTGCAGCAAGTATTCTACTAAAATCAGGATTTAAAATATGAACTTTAATTTAAAATTAAGTGGATAATACAAACACACTGAATATAAGGTGAGGCTAGTAATATTGATGAGCAACTGTGCGAGTAAGACCGTCCAGTGCATTATAAGCCTTTTGGTTTCATTGGGGGGGGGGGGGCAGGGCTTAAGATGTCGTCATGCAACACCACTAAAAAGGAGGCAGTGTGTGTGTGTGTGTGTGTGTGTGTGTGTGTGTGTGTGTGTGTGTGTGTGTTCGGGTTTAAAGTCGCTTTCAACAATTTTTCAGTCATTTCACGACGGTGTCTGGTTGTGACATCCCGTTCCCCGGAGCGGACACTCTACCAACTGAGCTATCGGGACCGGTAGTAGTAGTAGCATTAGTATCAGTTAAAGTAGTAGAAGTAGTAGCAGTTAAAGTAGTAGTAGTAGTAGTTAAAGTAATAGTAAAAATAGTTAAAGTAGTAGTAGCAGTAGAAGTTAAAGTAGTAGAAGTAGTAATTAAATTAGTAGTTGCAGTGGTAGTAGTTTAAGTAGAAGTAGTAGTAGAAATTAAAGGAGTAGTAGAAGTAGTTAAAGTAGTAGTAGTTAAAGTACAAGTTAAAGTAGTAGTAGTTAAAGTAGCAGTTGTAGTTAAAGTAGTAGTACTAGTAGTAGTAGTTATACTAGTAGTAGGAGTTAAAGTAGTAGTTGGTATTACTAATAGTAGTAGAAGTAGTTCAAGTAGCAGTAGTAGTTGTTAAAGTAGTAGTAGTAGTAGCAGTAGCAGTAGTTAAAGTAGTAGTAATAGCTAAAGTAGTAGTAGTAGTAGCAGTAAAAGTAGTAGTATTAGTAGTAGTAGAAGTACTTAAAGTAGGAGTGGTAGTTGAAATAGTAGTAGCAGTAGTAAAAGTAGTAAGAGGAGTAGTTGAAGTTAAAGTAGTAGTAGGAGTAGTTGTAGTTAAAGTAGTAGTAGTAGCAGTTAAAGTAGTAGCAGTAGTTAAAGTAGTAGTAGTAGTAGTAGTAGTAGTAGTAGTAGTAGTAAATAAAGTAGTAGTAGTAGTAGTTAAAGTAGTAGTAAATAAAGTAGTAGTAGTAAAGTAGTAGTAGTAGTTTAAGTAGTAATAGAAGTAGTAGTAGTAGATAAAGTAGTAGTAGTAGTAGTTAAAGTAGTAATAGTTGTAGTAGTTAAAGTAGTAGCAGTAGTAGAAATTAAAGTAGAAGAAGTAGTAGTAGTTAAAGTCGTTTTGGTAGTAGTAGTTAAAGTAGTAGTAGTAGTAGTAGAAGTAGTAGTTAAAATAGTAGTAGTAGTAGAAGTATTTAAAGTAGTAGTAGTAGTAGATAAACAAGTAGTAGAAGTAGTAGTTAAAGTAGTAGTAGTAGTTAAAGTAATGGAAGTAGTAGTTATAGTAGTAGTAGTATTTAAACTAGTTGAAGCAGTAGTAGTAGTTAAAGTAGTAGTAGTAGTAGTAGTAGTAGTAGTAGTAGGAGTAAAGAAGTTGTAGTAGTAGTAGTTAAAGTAGCAGTAGAAGTTAAAGTAGTAGTTGTCGTAGTAGTTCAAGTAGTTTTGTTTGATTTGAGGTTTAACGTCCCCGTCAACACTGTAAAGGTCATTTTGGAGACGTTTCTTCCAATTTTGTGCGACTTTTACCCGACATTGAGATGAAATGACATCTCAAGCCCTGTCGCCAAATGAAACCAATAGGGTTTATTAGCATGGACGGGCCGCCTCGCACCGCGGTTCCTGGACAGGCTTAGATCCTCTAAGCGGTTTACCAGTACTAGTGTGAGGGTCGGATTCAGCTCTGCGTGGAAGCATCATGCAGCCCATATATTTCTTCATGTCCCTATGGGCGGGGGCTTAATTAAAGTAGTAGTAGTAGTTAAAGTAGAAGTAGCAGTAGAAGTGTAGTTAAAGTAGTAGTAGTATTTAAGTTGGTAGTAGTAGTAGATAAGTAGTAGAAGTAGTAGTAGTAGTAGTAGTAGTAGTAGTAGTAGTAGTAGTAGTAGTAGTAGTAGTTAAAGTAGTAGTAGTAGTCAAAGTAGTAGTACTAGTAGTAGTAGTAGTAGTAGTAGTAGTAGTAGTAGTAGTAGTAGTGTTAGTTTATGTAGTAGCAGTAGTAGTAGTTGTTAAAATAGTAGATGTTGTAGTAGAAGTAGTAGTTAAAGTAGCAGCAGTAGCAGTAGTAGTTAAAGTATTATTATTAGTAGTAGTAGTAGTATTTAAAGTAGTAGTAGAAGTAGTTAACGTGCCAGTAGCAGTAGTAGTTAAAGAATTATTATTATTATTATTAATAGTAGTAGAAGAAAAAGTACTTGTAGTTAAAGAAGTAGTAGAAGTAGTACTTAAAGTAGTTGTAATAGTAGTAGTGGTTAAAGTAGCAGTAGTAGTAGCTAAAGTAGTAGTATAAGTTGTAGGTAAATTAGTAGTAGCAGTAGTTAAAGTAGTAGTAGTAGCAGTAGTAGTAGTAGAAGTAGTTAAAGTAGTAGTAGCAGAAGTAGTTAAAGTAGTAGTAGTAGCTAAAGTAGTAGTAGTAGTAGTTAAAGTAGTAGAAGAAGTTGAAGTAGTAGTAGTAGCAGAAGTAGTTAAAGTTGTAGTAGCAGTAGTTAAAGTTGTTGTAGAAGAAAAAGTAGTAGTAGTAGTTTAAGTAGTAGCAATAACAGTAGTAAAAGTAGTAGTAGAAGTAGTTAAAGTAGCAGTAGTAGTAGTAGTAGTAGTAGTAGTAGTAGTAGTTAAAATAGTAGTAGCAGTAGTTTAAGTAGTAGTTATAGTAGTAGTTAAAGTTGTAGTAGAAGTACTAGCTAATATAGAAGTAGAAGATGTAGTAGTAGTAGTAGTAGTAGTAGTTAGTGTAGTAGTAGTAGTAGTAGAAGTATTAGTAGTAGCAGTAGTAAAAGTAGTAGTAGAAGTAGAAGTAGCAGTTTAAGTAGTAGTAGTAGTAGCAGAAAAAGTAGTAGTAGTAGTACTAGTAGAAGTAGTTAAAGTAGGAGTAGTAGTTGAACTAGTAGCAGCAGGAGCAGTAGTTAAAGCAGTAGTAGGAGTAGTAGCAGTTAAAGTAATAGAAGGAGTAGTTGTAGTTAAAGTAGTAGTAGTAGCAGTTAAAAGAGTAGCAGTTAAAAGAGTAGCAGAAGTCAAAGTAGTAGTAGAAATAGTAGTAGTTTAAGTAGTAGTAGGAGTACTAGCTAAAATAGTAGAAGAAGTTCTAGTATTTGTAGTAGCAGTAGTAGTAGTAGTTAAAATAGTAGTAGTAGTAGCAGTAGTTAAAGTAGTAGTTAAAGAAGTAGTAGTAGTAGTAGTAGTTAAAGAAGAAGTAGTAATTAAAGTAGTAGTTAAAGTACTTGTAGTAGTAGTAGAAGTAGTTAAAGTAGCAGTGCTAGCTAAAGTAGTAGTAACAGTAGTGGAAGTTAAAGTAGATATAGTAGTAGAAGTAGCAGTAGTTAAAGTAGTATAAGAAGTAGTAGAAGTAGTAGTAGTTAAAGTAGTAGTAGCAGTAAAAGTAGTAGTAGTCGTAGTAGTAGCAGAAGTAGTTAAAGTAGGGGTAGTAAATGAATTAATAGCAGCAGTAGCAGTTGTTAACGTAGTTAAAGTAGTAAGTAGTAGCAGTAGGAGTGGTAGTAGTAGTAAAAGTAGTAGAAGGAGTAGTTGCAGTTAAGGTAGTAGGAGGAGTAGTTGCAGTTGAAATAGCAGTAGTAGTTAAAGTACGGGCGGGTCCGAGTTAAAGTAGTTAAAGAAGTAGTTAAAGTACTTGTAGTAGAAGAAGAAGTAGTTAAAGTAGCAGTAGTAGTTGAAGTAGTAGCAGCTGTAGTAGTAGTAGTAGTAGTAGTGGTGTAGTAGAAGAAGTAGTTAAAGTAGGAGTAGTAGATGATCTAGTAGCAGCAGTAGCAGTAGTTAAAGTAGTAGTAGTAGTACTAGTTGGAGTAGTAGAAGTCGTAGTAGTAGTAGTAGTAGAAGTAGTAGTAGTAGTAGTAGTAGTAGTAGTTAAAGTAGTAGTAGGAATAGTTTCAGTTAAAGTAGTAGCAGTAGTGAAACTAGTAGTAATAGTAGTAGTTTAAGTAGTAGTAGTAGTACTAGCTGAAATAGAAGTAGAAGTTGAAGTAGTAGTAGTAGCAGTAGTAGTAGTAGTAGTAGATAAAGTAGTAGTAGTAGAAGCAGTAGTTAAAGTAGTTGTAGAAGTAGTAGAAGTTAAAGTAGTTGTAGTTGAAGTTAAAGTAGTAGTAGTAGTAGTAGCAGTAGTAGTAGTTATTGTAAAAGGAGTAGTTGAAGAAGTAGTAGTAGCATTTAAAGAAGTGAAAGTAGAAGCAGCTAAAGTAGTATGAGCAGTTAAAGTAGTAGTAGTAGTAGTACTAGCAGTAGTAGTTAAAGTAGTACTAGTAGTAGAAGTTAAAGTAGCAGTAGTAGTAGTAGTTAATGTAGTAGTAGTAGTAGTAGTAGTAGTAGTAGTTAATGTAGTAATTGTAGTAGTAGAAGTAGATAATGTAGTAGTAGCAGTAGTAGTTAAAGTAGTAGTAGTAGTTAAAATAGTAGTAGAAGGTAAAGTCGAAGTAGAAAAAAGTAGAACTGGTAGTTAAGAGTAGTAGTATTAGTAGTAATTGAAGTAGTAGTAGTAGAAGTATAAGTTAAAGTAGTAGTAGTAGTAGTAGCAGGCATGAGACTGGAGGACTGCTGAAAAAATCTGAAACCTGAGTGAAAAAATCTGACACCCCTAACACCCCTGTCAAAAATGTCTTTTTTACAACTTTCAGACAAAAACAAGTAACTTTGAAAAACACATTTTAAAACAAAAAAATCTGAAATCTGCCAAAAATCTGAAAAGTCTCATGCCTGTAGTAGTAGTAGTAGTAGAAGTAGTAGTAGTGGTTAAAGTAGCAGAAGAAGTAGTTGTTGTTAAATTATTAGCAGTAGAAGTAGAAGTTAAAGAAGTAGTAGTAGTAGTAGTTAAAGTAGTAGTAGTAGTTAAAGCAGAAGTGGTTAAAGTAGTAGTAGCAGTAGTATTGGTAGCAGTAGTAGTTAAAGTAGTAGTCTTAAAGTAGGAGTAAGAGTTAAAGTTGTAGTAGAAGGAGTAGTTAAAGTAGTAGTAGTAGTAGTAGTAGTAGTAGTAGTAGTAGTAGTAGTAGTAGTTAAAGTAGTAGTAGTTGGAGTAGTTAAAGTAGTAGTAGTAGAAGTTTAAGTAGTAGTAGCAGTTAAAGTAGAAGTAGTAGTAGTTAAAGTGGTAGTAGTAATAGTAGTTAAAGTAGTAGTAGGTAAAGTAGCAGCAGTAGTTAAAGTAGTAGAAGTATTTAAAGTAGTAGTAGTAGAACTTGTTAAAGTAGTAGTAGTAGAAGTAGTTTAAGTTGTAGTAGCAGTATTAGTAAAAGAAGTAGCAGTATTTAAAGTAGTAGTAGTAGAAGTAGTTAAAGTAGTAGTAGTAGAAGTAGTTGAAGTAGTAGTAGTAGTAGTAGTAGTAGTAGTAGTAGTAATAGTGAAAGTTGATGTAGTAGTAGTAGTTAAAGAAGTAGTAGTAGTTAAAGTAGTATTAGTAGTAGAAGTAGTATTGAAAGAAGTAGTAGTAGTAGTAGTAGTTAAAGTAGTAGCAGTAATTAAAGTAGTAGAAGTAGTAGCAGTAGCAGCAGAGCAGTAGTAGTTGTTAATGTAGTAATGGTAGTAGTGGATGTAGTTAACGTAGTAGTAGCAGTTGTAGTTAAAGTAGTAATAGCAATAGCAGTAGTTAAAGTAGTAGAAGATGTAGTACTAGTTATGTTAGTAGTAGTAATAGAAGTAGTAGTAGTTAAAATAGTAGAAGTAGTTAAAGTATTTTGTTTTGTTTGTTTGATTTGAGGTTTAATGTCCCCGTCAACACTGTAAAGGTCATCTTGGAGACGTTGCTTCCAATTTTTTGGGACTTTTATCCGACATTGAGATGAAATGACATCTCAAGCCCTGTCGCCAAATGAAACCAATAGGGTTTATTAGCATGGACGGGCCGCCTCGCACCGCGGTTCCTGGACAGGCTTAGATCCTCTAAGCGGTTTACCAGTACTAGTGTGCGGGCCGGATTCAGCTCTGCGTGGAAGCATCATGCAGCCCATAGTAGTAGTAGTAGAAGTTAAAGTAGCAGTAGTAGTTAAAGTGCTACTAGTAGAAGTTAAAGTAGTAGTAGTAATAGTTAAAGCAGTAGTAGAAGTAGTTAAAGGAGTAGTAGAAGTAGTAATTAAAGAATTAGTAGTAGTTAAAGCAGTAGTAGTAGTAGTTAAATTAGTAGTAGAAGTAGTAGTTAAATGAGATGTCGTAGCAGTAGATAAAGTTGTAGTAGTAGTAGTAGTAGTAGTAGTAGATAAATTAGCCGTAGTTGTAGTTGAAGTAGAAGGAGTAGTAGTAGCAGTAGTAGTAGTAGTTAAAGTGGAAGTAGTTGCTAAAGTAGTATTAGTAGTATTAGTAGTACTTAAAGAAGTAGAATTAGTAGTTAAAGTAGTAGCAGTCGTAGTCGTTAAAGTAGTAGTAGTAGTAGTTAAAGTAGTACTAGTGGCAGTAGTTAAATAAGTAGAAGAAGTAGCAGTAGTAGTTGTAGTAGTAGTTAAAAGAGTAGTAGTAGTAGTAGTAGTAGTAGCAGTAGTAGTTAAATTATTAGTAGTAATAGCAGTTAAAGTAGTAGCAATAGAGATGAAGTCGTTAAAGTAATAGTAGTAGTAGTAGAAGTTAAAGTAGAAGTAGTAGTTATAGTAGCAGTAGTAGAAGTTAAAGTAGTAGTAGTACTAGTTAAAGCAGTAGAAGTAGTAGTTAAAGTAGTTGTTGAAGTAGTAGTTAAAGTAGAAGTAGTAGTAGTAGCAGTTAAAGTAGTAGTAGTAGTAGATAAAGTAGTAGTAGTAGAAGTTAAAGTAGTAGTAGTAGAAGTTAAAGTAGCAGTAGTAGTAGTTAAAGCAGTAGAAGTAGTAGTTTAATAAGTAGTTGTGGAAGTAGTTAAAGTAGTAGTAGATTAAGAAGTAGTAGTAGTAGTAGTTTAAGGAGTAGTAGTAGTAGTTAAAGCAGTAGTAGTAGTAGTTAAAGTAGTAGTTGTAGCAGAAGTAGTAGTTGTAGCAGAAGTAGAAGTAGTAGTTAAAGTAGTAGCAGAAGTAGAAGGTAAAGTAGTTGTAGTAGTCGTTAAAGTAGTAGTAGTAGCTAAAGAAGTAGTAGTGAAAGTAGTTAAATTAGTAGTAGAAGTAGCAGTAGTAGTTGTAGTAGTAGTTAAAGTAGTATTAGTCGTAGGAGTAGTAGCAGTAGTAGTAGTTAAAGCAGTAGTAGTAGTAGTAGTAGTTAAGTAGTAGTAGTAATAGCAGTTAAAGTAGTAGTAATAGAGTAGAAGTAATTAAAGTAATAGTAGTAGTAGTAGTAGAAGTTAAGGTAGAAGTAGTAGTTAACGTAGTAGTAGTAGAAGTTAAAGTAGAAGCAGTAGTTATTAAAGCAGAAGTAGTAGTAGTTAAAGTAGTAGTTGTAGTAGTAGCTAAAGTAGAAGTAGTAGTAGAAGTAGTAGTAGTAGTTGTAGTCGTAGTAGTTAAAGTAGTAGTAGTAGTAGTTAAAGTAGTAGTAGTAGTAGTAGCAGTAGTTAAAGTAGTAGTAGTAGTAGTTGAAGTTAAAGTAGCAGTAGTAGAAAAAGTAGTAGTAGTAGAAGTTAAAGTAGTAGTAGTAGTTAAAGCAGTAGTAGTAGTAGTTAAAGAAGTAGTAGAAGTAGTAATATTTAAAGAAGTAGTACTAGTAGTAGTTGGAGTAGTAGCAGTAGTAGTAGTTAAAGTAGTAGCAGTAGTAGTAGTATTTGTGAAGTAGTAATAGTAGTAGTTAAAGTAGTAGTAGTAGTAGTAGTAGTAGTAGTTAAAGTAGTAGTAGTAGAAGTTAAAGTAGTAGTAGTAGTAGTAGTAGCAGTAGTAGTTAAAGTAGTACTAGTAGTAGTGGTTAAAGAAGTAGTACTACTACTACTAGTAGTAGTAGTAGTAGTAGTAGTAGTTAAAGTAGTAGCAATAGTAGTTAAAGTCATAGGAGAAGTAGTAGTAGTAATAGTAGTAGTAGTTAAAGAAGTAGTAGAAGTAGTAGTTAAAGTAGTAGCATTAGTAGTAGTAGAAGTTAAAGTAGTAGTAGTAATAGTTAAAGTAATAGAAGTAGTTATAGTAAATGAAGTAGTAGTAGTTAAAGAAGAAGTAGTAGTAGTAGTAGCAGCAAGAGAAGTAGTAGTAGTAGTAGTTAAAGAAGTAGTAGCAATAGTAGTAGTAGCAGTAGAAGTTAATGTAGTAGTAGCAGTTAAAGAATAGTAGTTAAGGTAGCAGTAGTAGTAGTAGTTAAAGTAGTATTAGTGATAGTAGTTAAAGTAATAACAGTAGCAGTAGTTAAAGTAGTAGTAATAGTAGTTTAAGTAGTAGGAGTAGTAGAAGTAGTAGTAGTAGAAATAGTTGTAGTAGTTAAAGAAGAAGTAGTAGTAGTAGTAGCAGCAAGAGTAGTAGCAGTAGCAGTAATAGTTGTAGTAGTAGCAGTGTAAGTAGTAGTAGTAGTAGTAGCAGTAGTAGTTAAAGTAGTAGTAGCAGTTAAAGAATAGTAGTTAAAGTAGTAGTAGTAGTAGTTATAGTAGTATTAGTAATAGTAGTTAAAGTAGTAACAGTAGCAGTAGTTAAGTAGTAGTAGTAGTAGTAGTAGTAGCAGTAGTAGTTTAAGAAGTAGTAGCAGTAGTAGTAGTAGTAGTAGTAGTAGTAGTAGTAGTAGTAGTAGTAGTAGTAGAATTTAAAGTAGCAGCAGTAGTAGCAGTAGTAGTTGTAGAAATTAAAGTAGTAGTAGTAGTAGTTTAAGCAGTAGAAGTAGTAGTAGTTAAAGAAGCAGTATTAGTATCAGTTAAAGTAGTAGTAAGAGTAGCAGTCGTAGATGTAAAAGTAAGAGTAGTTGTATTTAAAGAAGTAGTAGTGGTAGTAGTTAAATTAGAAGTAGAAGTAGCAGTAGTAGTTGTAGTAGTAGTTAAAGTAGTAAAGCGAGGCACTCAGATTTACGGGGTAGATCTAGGACTTGTTGACCCAGTGCCAGGATAATGTGACTGGGTGTGGTATATTGTAATGTGTCTGGGACATGATACTTTAGTGAGGCAGCACTATTAAAGTGAGCATTGAGCTCCCTGTCGCAACCAGACACCGTTGTGATCTGACTGAAAATTTTTTGAAAGCGACGTTAAACCTTAATTCCCACACACACACTTCTACCACTCATACTTTAAGTTCTACTACTTCTACTAATACTTTAACTACTACTTCTACTTCAACTACTACTGTTACTACTTTAACTCCTCCTCCTACTACTACTACTACTACTACTTTAACTACTACTGCTACTACTACTTTAACTACTACTACTTCTACTTTAACTACTACTACTACTACTACTACTTTAACTGCTACTACATCCACTTTAACTACTACTACTACGACTTTAACAACTACTACTAGTACTTTATTGTAGTATCTGCTGCTATTTCTGTGCCACCACAAAACGGGGCTTTGAATTTAGGTTTAACGTCGCTTTCAAAAAATTTTCAGTCATATCACAACGGTGTCTGGTTGCGACAGGGAGCTCAATGCTCACTTTTATAGTACTGCCTCACTAAAGTATCATGTCCCAGACACATTACAATATACCACACCCAGTCATATTATCCTGACACTGGGTCGACAAGTCCTAGATCTACCCCGTAAATCTGAGTGCCAAGCGAGGAGAAGCTAGTACCATTTTAACGACTTTGGTATGTCGCGGCCCGGGATCGAATCCGTGACCTCCCGTACTCTACCAACTGAGCTATCGGGGCCGATAGTAGTAGCAGTAGCAAGTAAAGTAGTAGTAGCGGTTAAAGTAGTATTAGTAGTTAAAGTAGAAGTAGTAGTAGCTTAAAGTAGTAGTTTTGTTTGTTTGTTTGTTTTGGAGTTTAGCGGCCCAGTCAACACTATTTAGGTCATTTTTGAGCCGGTCAGTTTACCTTTCCACACTTTCCTGGGCAGGCTTATACGTAAGCGGTTAACCAGTTCAGTGCACATTCTTTCGCCAGAAACTGACAACTGCCCTTCTTGAATCAGCGGAAGGGAGAGAATGACCGCAGAAAAGATTTCATGATCAATCTCCACGAAAGAATGTTGCCAACCCCGGCGGGAGTCGAACCCGCGTCCTCCTGATCACAAGTCAGACGCGCATCCGACTGAGACACCGAGGCCGGCTAAAAGAAGTAGTAGTAGTATTTAAAGTAGTAGTAGTAGTAGTAAAAGTAGTAGTAGTAGCAGTTAAAATAGTAGTTAAAAAGTAGTAGTAGTTATAGTAGTTGTAGTAGTAGTAGTTAAAGTAGTAGTAGAAATAGCAGTTAAAGTAGTAGTAGTTGTAGTAGTTGTAGTAGATAAAGTGGCAGCAGTAGTAGTAGTAGTAGTAGTAGTAGCAGTAGTAGTAGTAGTAGTAGTAGTTTAAGTAGTAGTAGTAGTAGTAGTAGTAGTAGTAGTAGTTAAAGTAGTAGTAGTATTAGTTAAAGTAGAAGTAGTAGTAGTTAAAGTAGTATTTAACTGCGTATATGATAACGTGTCAAGACAAAATCATTTTCTGACATTATACTATTGTTATTGAAGTAAGTAGGGTGAAAGTTCACACAACAGCACCGCAAATTGATCAGACAACTTATTTTCGGAGATAACAGTATTCATTTGAAGCCTGCAAAAGGACGGAATAACATGACGATAATGCAAACTGACCAGACATAACGATTTTTTGCAGAATATTACTTAAATAGAAACTAACAAAATTACAAGTTAGCACGAAAACATGACAAACAAACAAGACAACATAATAAACAAACAATATGTAATGAATATGAAAAAGACATAATGGTATGTCAACAGGACATGATGCCATATCTCGACATACTCGGAGACAATCGATCCATCTATGCTGTCCGAGCATTGAATTGTTTATTACAAAATCTAGTATGCGCAGAAAAATCAGTTTTAGATAATCCCATTTTCCCACTCAGTTGGTTACATATTCAATTCCATATAGAAAGTGTGTACTATCCTTTTATATAATGCTGTACATGTACATTTATAAATATCATTCAAGTTGCTCAAATAAAATGCAATATTGCTTAAATTGTTTATAATCTACCGATTACGAACTCCATAATCGATTTAGCAACCATATGGACTCAGTATCTGTAATTCTATGCCATTTATGAATTAGATGGCGTGGAGCATGACCGAGGCAAACTCCTGGTTGGTGTCAAATAATGCGTCTTACAATAAGAAACAAGATAACATATGGTTTAAAACGTTCCTGGGATATAGGACCTTTTAAGCAGTGGAAGTGGTTGGGCACGGCCCCAGCAGACCCAAAGAAAGCGCAGTCTTGAAAGCACAGAATTTTATTTGCCTTCACTGCAGCTGGTGTTGTGCCGTGTGGCGGCCGTAAAACGTCTCCCCGTACATCAACCATAGTGCAGTTTATATTTTACTTTTGGTCTTTTGAGATCAGCGTGAATATTCTGAGAAATCAGAAATAAACTAGACAAAGTGCCCAGTGGGGCACGTATACCCCCGGCCAGGGCCATCGCCTCAGCTGAAACAAGAACTACAAAGGAAATAACTCTAAAAGGCCTGACCCCTTGGCCCTTATTTTCTTTCCCACAATACAAGTAGTCATACTGATCATGTATGCAAAATTTCAAGTGTCTATGTGAAGCAGTTCCTGAGATATCTTTGACACAAAATAATTGTTTACGGACACACAGGCAGACGGAAAAGACAAAAACTATATACCCCCATTGCATACTTCGTATGCCGGGGGTATAATTATTGGTTTAGACTCATATTCTAGTCAGGTTTTTAATTATTTGGACCCCATTTTGATTTATATCAGTCTTTGAATCGACTGCTTATTCGAAATTCGCAAAATTGCAGTATGTTTCCTCTGGCTTTCGTTGCCGGATCATTACAGGGTCACTGATGAGGCTTTATTAGCCGAAACTACGTAGTATGACCCATCTTTTTTCTTATGAATGTTTTCATTGCTCTTAAAGGAACTCATTTTTTATTTTTATTGGTGTCATTAACTGTGTCTTATCATACGGACCAAGAATATATATAGTTTAAGGGCGGGGAGCTGAACAGTTTCTGAAATATTTATTAAGCATTTTATAAAGGAGGGAATGCCCTTGCCGACCGCCATGGACCCCGAGGTTGGTATGACTGAATGCGTCTCATAATAAAGAACAATAATATATATGGTTTAAGGGGTGGAGATCTGAACAGATTCTGACATATAAGGAGTTTTATGATGTTTCGAGACGGGCATGGCTCCGGTATACACCCGGAGATCCCCACTTCGTTTGGGAAACTTAATAAGGTTCGAAAGTGATGCAGTGGCACCTGATCTGACAGTTAATATATGTGGGGTCACCTTTTAGTTGCTTTTACAAAGTTTAGCTAGAAGCACCGGGAGTTTGATTATCCTGAAATGAGAGAAGCATGACAAAAGATAGGGCTTTGATGAACTCATGACCTAGTGGTCAAGTGCGTCGACCCTTAGACAAAAGGTCTCTCACTGGTGTGGGTTCAAATATCGCTCGAATCACAATATAAATGCAAAGTTATGCAGCGGAGGGTCTCATGTGTTTGCCCTTCGAGTACTCCGAAGTTCGCCTATGGCTGATAGACTATCGGCCCGATATAAGGGATAAGAGAAACAGTCTTGAAAATAGCCAAAAATTCATAATACAATAATAATCTTAGCCAACTGCTGAGATAGCTGTATTTACTATGCTGCATTCAAAATCCGCTCAGCAGGTAGGAAGACAATCAGTCAAACAACAATGCTTATGAATGTTTCAAAGGGCTTCCAAATTCCATTACAGCTTGGTACGGGTATGCTACCCTTCAATACCCACCCACCTCAAAAATAAATTAAAAAAAAAACGCTGTAAGCATTGTAGCATGCCCCGCCACTACAGTTACATCAACACTGATAACACATATCTACCTCAAACTGAAATCTCTATAAGTCATCTAGGAAAGGCTGTGGCTAATATTCTCATAATTACTGTATTCCATACATACAAGCTACAATTTGATAATATTATAAATATCAACGAATGTTATCAATAAGAAAATATGGTATCTATAGCCATGTCGGCACTGATTGCATTAGAATATAAAAATGTGATATCCATACCCATGTTGGTACTGAACTCATTGCAGTGTGTATATTTGATTGCCAGTAGTCACACGATAAAAACACATTGAATTAAAATAATGTTTTGATTTACCACTGCTTGCTACTGACATTAACAAGTAGTCATATAATAAATAAGATATATGTCTGAAAAGAAGCCTCCCCAAGACCAGGGATAAAATATAATGAACATGAAAATTCAGCCTGCAAATCAGACCATTCTCCTATCCCTAGGCAGGATATTTTATTTCATTTAAAACAATGTTGATTGAAACAGTGGTATATAGAAAATAAGAGATTACACAAATATATGTGGAGTTCCTATTTATGCCGCTACTAGGAATTTTATTGTATGAGTATCTAGTCGATATGATGCAGTTATCAACCTCAGTTTGAAAACTTTATAAGCCATCTAGGAAATGTCATTGTTGGCATTCTAAAAAAATTACAGCATTCTATACAAAGAAACTACTATTTGATCATATTATAAATACCTTTTTGTTGGAAAACCACCCTCATCAGGACTAGAGAGAATTAAGCATAGTCCTACCTATAAACTAGTATTTTACTTGAAAAGATCATCTGACTGAAAGTTTCCAATGACATAAACCCATTGCTCTGTTCAAGGAGAGGGTACTTTGCAGTATGTTTAGATACAATAACACCTCTCTCCCTCCCGCTTGATAATTTGTACTCAGAAATTTCCACTTCTTGGATAAAGTTGTCTGACAGGAAAACATTCTGATGGGGGTACTTTTCACATTTGTTTATATTTTTATATGTAGCAACAAAAGTTAACAATAAGAAAATATGGCATTCATACCCATGTTGACACTGATTGCATTAATTAGAAGATATATTATGTGGTATCCATACATATGCTGGTACTGAATTCATTGCAGTGTGTACATGTGATTGTCAGTAGTCGCAAGATATAAATTCATTGAACTAAAATGTTTTTGAATTTACCATGATATGAACAAGTAGTCATATAGTAAATGATATATATGTCTAAAAAGGAGCCTCTCAAAGGCCAGGGATCAAATATAATGGACAGGAAAATTTTAGTCTTTTCTTGTCCCTGAGGAGGATATTATAGTCAATTTAAAATAATGTTGATGGAAGCCTTTGTATATGAAATATAAGAGATGACACAAATATATGTGAAAATTCTTATCTTTGCTGCTACTTGGAATGTTATTGTGTGAGTATTTGGTTGATATGATACAGTTATTTACCTCAAATTGAAAAAGTCATCTAAGAAATGTCCTTGTTGATGTTCTAAAAACAATTACTGTATTCCACATATACAAGCTACAATTTGATCATATTATAAATATCATTTTGTTGGAAAACCTTCCTCATCAGGACCAGAGAGAATTTTGCTTAGTTCTAAAAACTTGTATTTTCCTAAAAATACTATTCGACTAGAAAGTTTTGATGACTTATAAAGCCATTGTCTTGTTCAAGGAGAAGGTGTGATGCAGTTTGTCTGGACATAACACTTTCCATCTCCTTGACAAGTATAATCTTGAAATACCATTAACCTGGATAAATTTGTTAAAGAGATGACATGGAAGTTGATTTTACTTTGAAAATGTTGTCCAAACGTAGGGAATATTATTCCCTTAAACTTGTTATTGTGTCTATAAATCACAAAACTTCCCTGTACCTCATGAAGGAAGTCCAAAACAAATACATAAGCTATGGTATATTATAAATGTTCTTATGCTTGAAGAGTACAATAATCACGGACAGAGAAAGTTAAGTTTGGTTTGAAAATAATGTCAAAACGTAAAAAATAATGCCCCTATAACTGGTTATTATGTCTATATATTAGAAATAACTTCCATGTCCCTGATGAGGGTTTTTTTCATATATCAATTTAGGAAAAACACACATCAAAAAGAAAACTTAGAACATGGATGAATTTAATGCCCGGCTCCAGCTGAGGATCTCTGCCAGAATAATAGAAGTTTTTTATGAAAGCAGTAACTAAGGATAGCATTAAAGGGTAACAAACGAAATGTCTATGTTGCCATTGAATATACTGGTGTATGTGTTACTGGTTGTCAGTGTTGATATTATTCAACCCTTTTTGTGTCGGATGGAGTCTTCCTTTTTGTTTGTAGCAGGAGACCATTTCAGGGTTTAGGGATGTCAGATTGTATTTTCATCAAAATTTATTTGGAAACGGACTGAATCTTTAGCAGGTGGCGGGGGCCCTGATCGGGCGCCGCATTCTGTGGCGTCTGATCGGGGCCTGCAGTGTTTGCAAGGGTACCCGTTTTGGGGCTTCTGTTACTAAATGGGCTAAGTGGTCTTATATTCTACCAATGTAAAATGATACTGCATACTACAGTATGTGTCTTGATTAACAGTTATCTGTTACTACATTTGCTATACTTGTCCTGAGAATTTGTAAATATGTTTGAATTGAAGATTGAGACAACTAGACAGTGATATGTAAGAGTAAGATTAACAATGGCAGGTATGAACATATATAAATTACAGCTGGATTACATTCCAAATGGTCTCGTTGAAAAAAATAGATTCGTCAGGGCCAGGGAAGTTTGAATTGGCTTCGAAAATCAAGTTTAGATGTAAAGAAGAGTAATCTTTTTACTGGATTAATACTGCCCAAAAATTAAAACATCTTGTCCCTGACGCAGGATCGTTTTGAAATTATCTAAAAGTGGTTGGAAACAAGACTAATCAGGGCCAGGATACTTTTATTCTGTACTGAAATTTGGTTCAAGCGTAATGAATATTATAACTTTTTACTTGGACAGTGTATATTGAAGAAAGCATTTCCCTGTCCTTTATGATGATACTACTTTTAACTTTGGAAAGCAAAAATATGTGTAGCATATACAGGATACCACTAAATATTCTATAGCAAATGTATTTTTATTGATAATTGTTAAACTGCTACACTTTACAAGAGACCTGTAACTTTTTTTAAGTGAACGTACATGGAGTAAAAAAAATTCGTAAGCATTATGCAGTATCATTTGATTGGCACCATTTGTTTATTGAATAATAATCATTATCTTGCAAACTTTAAAATGGGAATATAATAAATATCTTTCTTGGTTGAAAACTAACCTCTGCAGGACCAGTGATTTTAGATGCATTTTTTTATATTTAAATATTTTATCAAAGGTTAAAAACCAAATTTCTGGCAAAGTTACCAATTCCCTGTCTCTGTTGTGGATACTTTTCAAATTGGTACACATGCTTGATAAGAGTAGTAATATGCCTATGAAGACACATTGTCATACATAAAAATGTCAAGTTTATCCATACTGCCACTGAACGGTATGTGGTATAAATATATGTATCTGCATTACCCAAAAACTTACCTTGTATAAAACGACACACATTTCTTTTGCGGATACTTATGCATGACCAGGAATGCGCAAGTTGAAGTGGTGAAACTCCAGGAAACTCTGCAATCTTGTTGAACTGGTTCTGGCTTTTTGGGGGTCTAGAAATAACTAGAGCTATCACTAAAGGTGATGAATACCCCCACAAAAACTGCCTTGATAGTACAACAGCGGCATTTTGCATTTTTTTTCACTTGAAAGGGGCCATAACTATGTCGAAAATTGACGAATTGTAGTGGAAATCGAACTTGACCTGTATTTTATGATGTTACATCAGTGTACCAAAAATTATAAAAATCGGTGAAGCGCTTTTTGAGTTATCGTCTGGAAACCAAGTCAACAGACCGACCGACCGACAGACCGACCGACAAGCTCACTCCTATATATCCCCCCCCCAAATTTTATTTGTAGGGGTATAAAAATAAATAACTCATGTACATTATTACCTTGTCAGAGCCTGCAAAAACAGAACTTTAAAGTATACACCTAATTTAGTATAATACACGTATTAAAGTGCCAGAAGCTACAATAGGCACTTACTTAAATGACCATAAAGGAAAACAATTAATATACTAGTAAGCGAGGAGACTCGGGGGGTGAATTGGAAGCTACAATAATCCAAAAAACCAGGCGTCGTAGCTCTGATTTCAGACCTCTTTAGATGTGATTGCTTAAACTGGAATCGAAGGCCGTTTCCGCATGACCTTAGTTAAATGTGGAACATAAAGCTTCGCATTAATACAATATTAATTCACAATAGAATTAGCACCTTGCTAATCTTAATTATGTGTCCCTGTACCAGGGCAAACAGAGAAGTCGTTTACTTTTACTTACATCCCTAGCACAATCAGGACAATTGTAGAACATCATTCCAATATTCTTCGGAAGTATGTTGTACCGGTTACAACCTATAATAAAACAGAAAACAAAGTCAGATTGAGTTTGAATACAGCAAATGTAAAATACAAAGTAAATAGGCCCATTGTTAAAAGCTATTTAATTAAAACCAGAGATACCTTTTTAAAACTGTTCCCCGAAGCTCTTTCACAAAGTCTCCTTTAAGTTGACGTCATGTGTATTTGTTTGGCACTATGTCAATGGTGCATCCATGCATCCACGGAATGTTCAAGTTATTTTATGTTTTTGTGTATGTATATTTTTTTTTTTTTTTTGTCTTTTCACATATTTTAAACCTGACGCAATAGCACAAATACGTCCTGAAAGAGATGACACTGTAGTAACTACAGTAGCCTACTTATTGGTTAGGTATATATCAAGCAATGTTGCGGGAGACTTGCGTAATGGAATACCGTAATCTAATACAAATTTCTACTAATTGCCGGAGTTTAGGGGACTATTAAAAGAAGAAAGACGTCTTTAATTACCTAAGGGATAAAAAGTTTGTTATATATTGCTTAAAGACACGCATTTCACCGAAGCTCGAGCACCCTACATCAGGTCTGAATGGGGAGGGGAAGTATATTTCAATTCTTTTTCAGCTTATGCCAGGGGGGGGGGGGTATGTATATTATTAAGTAATACCATTGCATATAAAGTATATAGATCTAAAACGGACCAAAGTGGTAACATGTTAGTTTTAGACATAGAATTGGAAGACAAGAGACTATCTTTGGCAAACATATATGGACCGAATGATGACACCCGATTTTTTCTAAAATTACATGAAATTATTGAAGAATTTGAAAATGAATGTGTTATCATATGTGGTGATTTCAATTTGGTACAAAATCAGGAATAAGACACTTTTAATTACATTAATATAAATAATCCAAATGCAAAAGAAGCTGTTCTTAACCTTAAGGAAGACCTGAACTTAGTTGACCCATTTAGAGAACTTTTTGAAAATTCCAAATAGTATACATGGCGTATAAGGAACCCAGTGAAGCAGGCACGTTTGGACTTTTTTCTGTTATCTGAAGCAATCATGACAAGCGTAATGGACATAAAAATTATATCGAGTTATAGGTCTGATCATTCATCCGTCGTGTTGTCCTTGAAAATTAATGAATTCCAAAAAGGTAAAGGGCTTTGGAAATTCAATACTAGCCTATTAAAGGATAAAACATATATTGAGGAGGTAAAAAAATGTATCAATAAAGTTAAAGAAAAATATATACTACCTGTCTACGATTTAGAATATATCAAAAATAATTTAAATAACGAGTCTTTGGAATTCACAATTTCAAATCAACTATTTTTAGAAATGCTACTTATGGAAATTAGAGGAAAAACTATATCATATTCAGCATTTAAAAAGAAACAAAAACAAGAAACAGAAAATATTCTGATAAAAGAAATACAGACTTTAGAAAACTCTCCAGATTCAGATTTAGATTTAATAAATACTAAGTAGAAGTAAAGCAAAGATCAGGAATTGATGCAATTAACTTACTCCATCCATAAAAGACACCAAAGGGAAAGAAATACAAACATTAAGCGACCAGACCATAATGGAAACCTAAACAAAGGAAGGCCATATGGACAGTTACTTTCCCACAAAATGGCCATATGGCCATCCAAAATTAAAAGACACAAGTGATTCACACAGTAAGTAACAAACAACATAAATAAATAAATCGCCACAGAAGAGCCGCCTTGGAACGGTCAGTGGAAGATTTCCACTGGGGGGCTTAAATCGATTTTACGTGGCCACAATCCTCGCCCTTACTTCCGTCGCGATTTAGACAAAAATTTGTTCAGTCCGCATGAAGGACTCATCAGTGCAACATCTCCGTGAACACAGAAATCAAAGAACCACAGAGGTGAGACAACGGTGAGCAAGAAACCACTGAAATGCTGGAGCAAAAGAAAACCAACAGTTAGACTCCGATGAGCCCGACCAGAGACAGAGCATCAGGCACCAACCAACATTATCTCTTTAATTTTCAATAAGCCTTTACGTTGGAGCCGTCATAGAATCTGAGGCCTGACCCACCGGCGTGCAATTAAAGAGGGAAGCAAAGTTGCCAACCGTGATTGGGTTAACTACCATGCATGCAGTCTGTCGTATAATATCCATGTTGTACCCAATCTTTTTATATCGAATATTGATTTTACGAAATTGGGTGCTGAAGTCATTGCGGTTATATATTTTTCTGAATTTATATACTAAGTCACCATAAAATTCGGGTTCCGATAGACCTTGTTGCAGAAGAGATTTAAGTCCAATATTGAATTTTGAAATTAAATCAGAATGGCGTCTATAAAATTTTGAAAAGGCTTTGCGTAGTTTATGGTACCGATAACCCTGATTAAGGAGTTTAGCCGTTAATAATTTATTACGAGTGTTGAAGTCAGTTACATGACTACACACTCTAGCAAATCGAATTAATTGCGAAATATAAACGCCATAGGATGGCGTACGAGGAACATCACCATCCAAAAAAGGAAAATTTACAATCTCAAAATCAAAGTCATCGCGTTTATCATAAATTTTGCACGAAACAAATCCATCTACAATAGATAGATGTAAATCCAAAAACGGGGCCTCGGTATCAGAAGAATTTGCTTTATTTAACTGAAGTTCTAGGGGGTAAATCTGACTAATCAAACCATCAAAATAGGTATTATCAATATTTAATAAATCATCTAAATATCTAGAAGTAGAGCTAAAAGCTTCAATAATTTCAGATTGGTTATCAATGGAAAGCGACAAAATGAAGTCTCTTTCATAACAATACAAGAACAGATCAGCCACAAGAGGTGCGCAATTAGTACCCATCGGAATACCCACAATTTGTCTAAATAACTTAGTACCGAATCTAATATAAATATTGTCAAGTAGAAAGGTGAGGGCATCACACACTTTCTGACATGACCAAAGTGTATAATTCTTATGCTCTTTAGAAGTGAAAAATGCATTTCTGACATTACATGCAAGATAGAGAGAATCTTCTCTGTGAAAAGCCCATTCATTTAAATCATTAAGCTTTTCTTTTATAAGATTATGAGGAAGTGTAGTGTAAAGAGTGGAAAAATCGTAGGTAGACAGACTAGAAGCACGAAACTGTCTAGATTTCAATTTATTTAAAACCTCATTCGAATTTTTTATAGACCAAAACAGATTTCTTCCTGATCTTTCAAAGACTTTATCACAATATTTAATTACATGCGTTTTAATAGCAGTAAGACAGGAAGTTAATAATTTAGAAAGTTCAGTGGTAGTGCAAGAACTAGAATTTGCAATAAACCGTGCTTTGTAAGGTTTTTATGAAGTTTTGGTAACCAGTATAGCGTAGGAAGCTTGTCTTGGCCTTCGTTAACACACATAGCAAACTTGGTGGCTGAAAGACAAACATGTTTATCTATAGTTCGATCTAGAATGAGATGGGCAGAGGAAGGGGAAAAACCAACGAGATATTTTTGTAGCTTAGAGTCGCGAAACTATGTAAATAAAATAATACCGAAAGTGGTTAAAGAAGACGGCACTTCCATTATAAAACAGCAGGATATTTTAGAGGAAGTAAAGAATTTTTTCAAAAATTATATGGCAGTTTAAACGACAGTCCTGAACAAGATTTTGAAATAGAAATCTTACTTAATACAATAGCTTCAAATCCAAAATTAGAAGAAGAAGAAAAGGGTTTATTAGAAGGAGAATTGTCGGATAAAGAAATTTTATCAGTACTGAAGAAAATGAAAAATAATAAATCCCCAGGGGGTGACGGTTTTACGGTGGAATGTTTTAAATTTTTCTATAGTGATCTAAAGGTTTTCATTCGAAAAGCAATAAATGAAGGTTATAGAAATGGAAAACTCTCGATAACACAGAGGCAAGGAGTAATTACCTGTTTGCCAAAGGGAGATAAACCCAAACAATTTTTAAAAAATTGGAGACCAATCACCTTACTTAACGTAACTTATAAACTCGCATCGGGCAGTATAGCTGAAAGAATAAAGCAGGTACTAAATAAACTTATATCTAAGGAACAAACAGGATTTATGAGTGGAAGATATATTGGCGAAAATACCAGACTTATATATGACATACTTCATAATACAGACGAGTTAGATATACCCGGTCTATTATTAATTATAGACTTCGAAAAAGCTTTTGATTCGATCTCCTGGAAATTAATAGCAAAAGTGTTAAGTTTATTAAACTTTGGCGATTCTATTAAACAATGGTTAAACGTATTTTATAATGACATTTCCGCTTCAGTAGTACAATGTGGATTTCTGTCGGAATTTTTCACAGTACAAAACGGCTGTAGACAAGGGGACCCTTTGTCTCCATATATATTTTTACTATGTGCAGAAATTTTGTCTAGACTTATTAAATCAAATAAAGATATAAAAGGCATAAAATTGCAGGCAACGAATATAAGCTGTTTCAATTTGCGGACGATACAACTCTACTTCTAGATGGATCCGAATTATCTTTAAACGAAAGCTTAAAGGTTTTGAAAATTTTTGCAGCAGCATCGGGGCTAAAGGTCAATGCATCAAAAACCAGAGCAGTTTGGATTGGGAGCAAGAAATTTAGTGGGGAGACATTCAATCACAGACTTAAATTACACTGGAGTCAAGAAGACTTTACTATATTAGGAATTAAATTCTCTTGTAATCTAGATACGGTTCTTGAAATAAATTATACTAAAAAAATAAGTGACATTGAAAGAGAAATCAAACAGTGGTCGGAAAGAATATTAACATCTCTGGGACGAATAACCATACTTAAATCACTGCTTATAGCTCCACCTGTTCATTGCTTTACCGAACCCTAGTAACGCCACAATTTTAAAATTAAATAAAATGTTTTTTAGATTTATTTGGCAATCGCCTACTGATAGAATTAAAAGAGACGTGTTATGTCAAGAATATCATAAGGGCGGATTAAAAATGATACAACTTACTAATTATATAAATGCCCTGAAAATTAGTTGGATTCGAAGGTTAATAGTGGCGAGTACACAATATAAAATTCTGTTTGAAACGATACATACAACCGTAAATGATTTACTGAATAGAGGCGAATCTCATGTTACAGAAATTACAGCACGTTGCACAAATAAATTTTGGGTGGATGTCCTTGAGGCATGGAAGGTGCTTATATCACACCTCAAACCAACATCAGCCTCGGACGTTATGGGTATTACAATATGGAATAATGAAAATATAAGAATAAATAATAAGTCCGTGTTTTATCGTAGATGGTATGACAAAAAAGTACATTTCGTGAAAGATATGACCGATATAAATGGTAACTTGCTTACCTTTGAACAATTTCAAGAAAGATATAATGTAAGAACAAATTTCATATATGGGAATTAGAACTTCGATAGAGAGATATCTCCGGCGAATTCAAATCGACATTGGAACTGAAGCTTCATTTAATTGTCACTGGCCGTTTAACATAAAACTAATAATGAAATCACCCAAAGGAAGCAAAGATATGTATAGGTTATTAAATAGTTTAAATATCATTCCAAATAGTCAGCGGAAATGGGACCTATGTTTCGAAAATAATCATCTAGATCGGAAGGAAATTTACACTTCACTTGCTAAATGTTGTCACAATACAAAAATAAACTGGTTCCAGTACAGGATAATAAATAGAATCATAGCAACAAATGATCTAATAAGGAAAAGATAATCTATGTACGTCTTGTAACCTAGGTCCAGAGAAAATAGAACATCTCTTTTGGCACTGTAACGTGGTGAACCAGTTTTTGGGCACTATCGAACAGTGGATTTTTGAAACAGCCGAATACATGATTAACCAGTGCTTCAGCTGAAGTGCACGACCCGCCGGATACTTTTAGCTTTATGAGTGTTACCATATATGGGTATGGCGGCCATTTTGGTCATGTGACCTGGACCTAAAACGGTTCCCCCAATCAATGCGCCTTATTGTAAGGAGCAAAATATATCTTATACTTTAGTACTGTATTCTGAATCGTTTGCAGGAGAAAATGCATTCTCACTTTTCCAATACAAAAGCATATGTGTCAAAGTTTGATCTAGGCACAAAGAAGGTCAAGGTCAACCCAGGGTCACCATTTTAGCAATTTATGATGGGCCTACGTCCCAGATGCTATTTATCAAGTTTCGTGGAAATCTGTCCAGTGGTTCTGGAGAAGACTATTTTTGAAGGGTTTTTACCATATATGGCTTGGCGGCCATTTTGGTCATGTGACCTGGACCCCATGAGCAAATTTTTGTTTCCACCATCCCATAGATGCTCCATATGAAATTTGACTTCAATCGGCCCAACGGTTTCCGAGGAGAAGCAGTTCGAAATTTTCACTTTTTTCGCCTCGGCGAGGCTATACTAAATGGAAAGTAATATTTTGCAAATTCATTGGTTAGATCTCATTGATATCTATCAGTATGCCAAAAATTGCTTAAATATTCCAAGCGGTTAAGTCACTATCACCAATTTTCACAAACTGGTTACGGACGGGCAGACAGACAGACCATATATGGCTTTGCGGCCATTTTGGTCATGTGACCTGGACCCCATGAGCAAATTTTGGTTTCCACCATTCCATAGAGGCTCCATATGAAATTTGACTTCAATCGGCCCAACGGTTTCCGAGGAGAAGCAGTTCGAAAATTTTCACATTTTTCGCCTCGGCGAGGCTATACTAAATGGAATGTAAAATTTTGCAAGTTCATTGGTTAGATCTCATTGATATCTATCAGTATGCCAAAAATTGTTTAAATATTCCAAGCGGTTAAGTCACTATCACCAATTTTTACAGCCGGCCTCGGTGGCTCAGTCGGATACGCGTTTGACTGGTGATCAGGAGGTCGCTGGTTCGACTCCCGCCGGGGTCGGCAACATTCTGTCGTGGAGATTGATCATGAAATCTTTTCTACGGTCATTCTCTCCCTTCCGCTGATTCAAGAAGGGCAGTTGTCATTTTCTGGCGAAAGAATGTGCACTGTACTGGTTAAACGCTTACGTATAAGCCTGCCCAGGAAAGTGATGATAGGTAAACTGACCGGCTCAAAAATGACCTAAATAGTGTTGACTGGGCAGTTAAACTCCAATACAAACAAACAAACAAACAAACCAATTTTTACAAACGGGTTACGGACGGACAGACAGAATGACCGAATGACACGGTGACTTTAGGGCACTCTTAGAAAATCAACCGACTTCAGTCGGTCGCTTTTTCTGCGGGTCGTGCAATATCGATAAGTATAGAGCGATTTTCGGAACTCCAGACACATCTCCAGCGATGATACCAATAAATCACATATTAACAGTAACACGTCATTTTATATATAAATGTAGAGTAGGCGCCTCAATTTTAAATATTCTGTCTTGGAAACAGTACATCAAAAAGTCTCTCGAGGTTGAAAAAATTATCGCTATTAAAAACAACACATATTATAAGATAAAAAATCAATGGGAAAAGTGGTTTAATGTTTTCGAGGCTTAACTCATTTTCATGTTTTGTTCTCTTTGCGTGTGATTTTAATGCGGTTTACCCCTGGTTGTGTTAATAAATTATTATTTTTAAGAGGGTTTTCACAGTCTAAGGGGTGAAACGCTGACTCCTATGATGTTTCTAGCATGATCACTTTGTCATATATCTTGATAACACGACTCTTAATTTAAATCGATTGTGACCTTGACATTTGCCCTTGACCCTGGGAATCAATGGGAAACAATTGTGGAAGGCTGGATGCGTCTGTGATTCGGTTATGATTATTGCTTTGTCTACTACCCTTTAAACAAAGTTTAAATGTCAAATCCCGTGTGACCTTGACCTGTGACATATGCCCCCCCCCCCCCAAAAAAAAAAATAATAATAATAATCTTCTCTCTTCTCTCTATGGGGAACGTCATGGGGAGTTTGGTGCTTCTATGACTATAGATTTGCCTGCTGTATATTTATAGGGTTTTGAGTGTCGAGTTTGTTTGGGGGTCGGTGGGTCTCAGTCTCTCTCCATGGGGAGCACTTGTGGGCGGATTGTTGATTCTGTGATGGGGACTCCATTTTCTTTCCTGCTCATAATGTTTTAATGTCAATTCCGCTATGTCCTTGACCTTGACCCTTGGCCTTCTTAACCTTCCACCGTGAGGGACATTTGTAAAAGGTTAAATGCTTCTAGGGGGATAGCTGTATTTTATTTTTAGTCCTCAAGGTTTCTGGTGTCGGATCCATTATGACCTTGACATTTGACTCTTCGGTTTGAAAATCAGTATGTTCATCCGCTTTCCGTGTGGAACTCGTTTAGAGGGTTTAGTGTTTCAATGATGATTGCTGTTCTCAAGATTATGTTTTTACTGTAACACCATTTCGGCCTTGACATTTCGTCCTTGACCTTGAAAATCATTAAGGTCCATCTCTCCTTTGAGGACATTTGTGGGTATTTGGTGCTTCTGTGATTGGGACATTGTCTTCTATCCTATTCACAAGGTACTGGAAGAAAACCCACATCTAGTGACCAAGGGACCCACGGACGCAGGGCAGTGAGGATGCTACAACCCAAATGTATCGTTGTGGCGAGGGGAAAATAAGCATAATTTACAAAAGCTGTGATCAAATGGTGCAAACGAGGTCAGATGTCCGAATCGGGTATGTCCCAGCGGACATGCGGTGATGTTGGCAGCACTGTGTCGGCGTCGATACGGCGTCGCGACGTTACACCGACGTAGATACTTTAAACTAATGTTGACGCGGCGTCGTGGCGGTGCTACGTTGTATGGACGTCACTTGCCCGGCTGGAGGTCACTTGAAATCGTACTACCGTGGATTTAGTTTGTTGATAAACTAGTTCAAATGTTCCATACATGCGGAATTACAGTACAATAACAATTCACTCGAAGAGAAAACTCTAGATAACCCCACTCCAGCCTCTCAACATGACATAGTTTGATAAAACATCTGTATTAACCGTATCCATTTCCATGAAAATTAGGTTATTTTATTTGTTTTGCTGCGGACACGGGTTGTGGGTGCTCGTTAGAACTGTCCTACTTAGGCTGTTCTAACGAGAACCCGTGGATTGTGTCTTGGGACGGATGATAAGGAAGATAATATATACTCCTGTATACCATAATTGTTCTGTATCTAGAGGGTGTGTGTGTGGGGGGGGGGGGGGGTGCGTTTAGGACCCAGGCTTGTGATCAGGCGGAATGACAACCCACTCCCAATAATTTCAAATAGCAGCCTATATGTCTGATGAGACAAGGTTTAGTTTCATGTATACATTGAATATTTTAAACTTGAAAAACGTTCTTTCCTACGAAACGACATCTCGGGCCCTGCCGCCCGGTGGGGCCGGTGAGGTTAGTGGGCATGGACGTGCCGACTCGCACCGCCTACCTAGGCAAAGCGGCGCGAGTCGGCCCGTTCATGCTTGTGGGGCCCTATTGGTTTCGTTGTGCGGCGGGGCTTGAGATGTCGTTTCATCTCAATGTCGGGTAAAAGTCCCACAAAATTGGAAGCAACGACTCCAAAATGACATTTACAGTGTTGAATGGGTCGTTAAAGCTCAAATCAAACAAACAAACAAAACAAAAACTTTTAGTCTGTATGCAAGTCTCCAACCACTTATGAAGATAATACATGCTTTCGCAGAGACTGGTCATGAAATCTTTTTATGCGGTCATTCGCTCCCTTCCGCTGATTCAGGAAGGGAAAATACCAGTTTCTGGCGAAACAATTTGCACTGTACTTGTTATTAACTGCTTACGTATAAGCTTGCCCAGGAAAAGTGTGAATAGATAAACCGACCTGCTCAAATTTGACCTAAAATAGGGTTGACTGGGCCGTTAAACCCCAGTACAAACAAACAAACTTACGAAGGTGCACGATAGCTGTAGATGACGTGGTTCATCTATGTATATAACTGAAATTCATTGAAGCGTATTTGTCGACAATGTACAGTTACTGTGCAAAAATATTGTTATGACTGTGTAGACATTATGTATGAAAGGTTAAATTGTTAGTCCTACGTTAGTTTGGAAATAGGCGACGATAATTCTAGGCTAGTAGTTATACAATCAAAATGTATTTGTACATACGAAATAATGTATTTGTGTTTGTGTCCGGAAAAAAAAATAAATTAAAAAAAAATAATAAAACACTGATAAGTAGGAATGCCAAGGTAATGTGCGATAGTCTTATCCTAAATAAAGCTGACATGAATACTTAACTTGGATGGCGTATTTTCAATGTTCAAAGGGCATTGGCTCCAAAAGATACAGTTCTAATTTTGTGCAGAATCCCTCAAGATGCTTCACCTTTGTGTGGAGTTTATGGAAAATGTCTTCAAATAGTTTTCTATTTTCACAGTAGATACAAATATATCACAGAAACCGTTACTTTCAATGTCCAAACAGCCATAACTTAGCTAAGCCTGAGTTATGGTTCTTGTGTTTTTCATGTCGTCTTATTTTGTTTTTTACTTTTTTGTAAAGCTTCAAGAAACATTCATACAATTGTAGAAAGAACACAAATGGGTGACTAGGTCCTAGGACCACTGTTTACAATTTTCAAAGAGACGTGGTTCCAAAAGCAGGTAATTCGGAGTAATGGTTCTTGCATTATGGAAACATGCCTGTTCAAATACCCTTAAAATTTTATCGCCGAAAAAATGAAAATTTTCCGATAAAAAATTGTGATATTTGTTTATAATTCCTGCTCAAAATATAGATTGTGGTTACTCATTAGAACCGCCTCGATGAGGTGGTTCTAAGGAGTACTCACAGTCTATATGTTATAGCAGAATTAAGAAAAAATAAGATTTCCCCTCTAAACCCCAGTTTTACTATATAAAGGGGTTCAAGGGGTTCAACATTATATAGGCATGTTTGCGTGATGTCTTCTGTATAACATATCATGGTGATGTACGTTTGCATCAATTTTCAAGAAAATGTCTCCAACAATTTTCAAATTATAGGGCCCATTACGCAAACACGCCTATACAAATACATTGCCACCTTTATCGCCGAAAAAATGAAAATTTTATGATGAAAAATTGTGATATTTTTCTTATTTCTGCTCAAAATATAGATTGTGGGTACTACGAGGCGGTTCTAACGAGTATCCACAATCTATATTTTAGAGCAGAAATAAGAAAAATAAGGTATACCCCCGGAAACCCCAGTTTTACTATATAAAACTCGGGTTCAAGGGGGCAAAAATTATATAGGCGGGTTTTTGTGATGAAACAAATATATTACAGAACTCACTTTTTCAATGTTTCAAGGGCCATAACACCAGATGTAAATAAGATACAATTACGGTCATAATGTGTTAAATTTTAGTGAAATTTCATCAAAATATTTGAAATAGTTTCCAACTTACAGAGCAAACGCTAGTAAACTGTTAGTAGAAATGGCTAATTTCAATATTTACTAGATTCAAAGGGCTACAACTTAGGCAGTAGGTTAACCAGAGTTATGGTGCTTGTGTCTGCATGCTGTCACTTTCTGATAGATTACATGGAAATATCTCGAACAGTTTTAACTTACAGAGAGGACATGAGTACAAGGTAGAAATGGCTATGTTCAATGTTGAAAGGACGATGACTCCAAAAGTAGACAACTCAGAGTTATGGTTCATATGTCCTGCATGTCGTCTTATGGTGTTTCAAATGTGTATGAAGTTTCATGAAGATCTGTTCAACGGTGTCAAAGTTATGGAGCGGGCACAAAAACATGGCACAGGGATGAGACTGGAGGACTGCTTAGAAAATGTGAAACCTGAGCGAAAAATCTGAAACCCTGTCAATGAGCAACTTTCAGAAAAAAAGCACTATGCAAAACACTTTTTAAAACCAAACAATCTGAAATCCGCCAAAAATCTGAAAAGTCATGCCTAATCATCACGAAAACACACCTATATAATTTTGACCCCTTTGAACCCCACTTTTATACAGTTAAACCGGGATTTACAGGGGTAAGCATTATTTTCTTATTTCTCTATATTTTGAGCAGCAATAAGAAAAATATCACAATTTTTCATCTTAAAATTATGTTTGATTCAGTTGCAGTAATATTCTGTCAGACAATTAATATGATAGTCCATTAGTAATGCTGTTCGTTCTGTTCGCTTCAGGTGCAGTTATAATTTATATTCAGAAAATCGTTTCATTTGGTCGGTTTGTATGATGACTTGTAAACCCGCCATTCCATTGTCTTCAGTGGTAATTTTTATGTCAGAAAAGAAATATATCTGTTGTCAAATTAAACCATCATTGTATTATTTCAGTTGATCGTTTCATGCTGTTGAAAACTCTTGTGATATATATCTGGTAAAACCCAGTACCATCCGGTCACTTCGGTCTCAGTCGTTTCGGCCCAATTAGGTAATCCGTTTTCATCCGTAATTACTGTCCCGCTCTTGAGTGTAGTTTTAATTTTCAGGAGGGTAGGATAGGGGTTTCCAAGCAAGACTGGCACTGTCGTAGTAGTAGTAGTAGTAGTAGTAGTGGTAGTAGAAATAGTAGCAGTAGTAGTACTAGAAGTAGTAGCCTTTGTGGTAGTAGAACCATGCAATCTAATCTGTTTCTCAACATCACGAAAACAGGCCTATATAATTTTGACCCCCTTGAGCCCCACTTTTATATAGTAAAACTGGCGTTTACAGGGGTTAGCTTTTATTTTTAATATTTCTGCTCCAAAGTATTAATTGAGGGTACTCGTTAGAACCACCTCGACGAGGCGGCACAATCTATATTTTAAGCAGAAATAAGTAAAATATCACACTTTTTCACCGTGAAGGTTTCGTTTTTTCGGCGGTTAAGTTTACAATGCTTTTGAATGGGCGTGTTTTCGTAATGAAGCACTGAAGGGTGGGACGCAGAAAGAGCAGCAGCAGCAGTAGCAGTAATAGTAGTAGTAGTAGTAGTGGTGGTGGTGGTATGGTAATATAAATTAATGAAGAAGCACTGTCAGAAGTAGTAGTAAAAGCAGCAGCAGTAGCAGTACTAGAAGTTGTAGTAGTAGTAGTAGCAGTAATAGTAATAGTAGTAGTAGAGGTAGTTGTAGTAGTAATTGTAGTAATAGTTGTAGTAGTAGTAGTAGTAGTAAGGGTAGTAGTAGTAGTAGTAGTAGTAGTAGTAGTAGTAATAGGAAAATTAATAATAGTAGCCTTTGAAGTAGATGTAGTACAAGTAAAGTAGTAGTAGTAGTAGTAGTAGCAGTAGTAGTAGTAGTAATAGTAGAAGTAATAGTAGTAGACATAGAAGTAGTAGTTGTAGTAATAACTGTTTTTATCCTTAGTCTGTGTGCTTATTTGTATATGTCTAAGCTAGGTATGTGATCTTATTATATATGACTATTATTATCTTAAGCTTATTTTATGCTTATCTTACTTAATACTTTGTCTATGTGCTAATGTCAATTCTGCTTCCCATCTGTTTGTTTAAATGCATGCTTGTTTAATTGTGTATTGAGTTTAATGTCGCTGAGTTGCTCGGGAGGGTATGCACCCCCTGGGCAACTCTGTCGTAATTTATATCTTTGTATTTTTAACTAACCAATTCTTTTACCAAACAGCTGCCTTACACTATGTTAACCATATACCTTTGTTAAACCAGTCGGTTCAAAAGCTCATACAGAGCTTATGTTCTATTGTTCATAATTTGCCGACTTAAAATAAATCTTATCTTATCTTAGTAGTAATAGCAGCAGTAGTAGTAGTAGTAATATCAGTAGTAGTTGTAGTAATAGCAGTAGTAGTAGTAGACGAGGTAGTAGTGGTAGCCTTTGTAGTAGTAGAATCATGCAACCTTATCTGTTCCTCAGAGTCCCGATTGGTGGGGCGCAGAAATAGCGGCAGTAGTAGTAGTAGTAGCACTAGTAGTAGTAATAGTAGTAGCAGTAGTTAAGGTAGAAGTAGTAGTATTGTTTGTTTTATTTGAGGTTTAACGTCCCCGTTCACAATGTTTAGGTCATTTTGGAGACGTTGTTTCCAATTTTGTGGGACTTTTACCCATTGAGATAAAATGACATCTCAAGCCCTGTCGCCCATTGAAACCAATAGAGTCTATATGCAGGGATGGTCTGACTCGCACCACTTTTCCTGGGCAGGCTTAAGCGGTCAGTTTCAGCTCTGCGTGGAAACATCATGCAGCCCAATCTATTTCTTCAAGCCCATGAAGTAGTAGTAGTATTAATAGTGGTAGTAGTAGTAGTTGTTGTAGTAGTAGTAGAAGTAGTAGTAGTAGGTTTAGTAGAAGCAGTAGTAGTAGTAGTGGTTTAGTAGTAGACGTAGCAGTAGCAACAGAAGAAGTAGCAGCAGTAGTGGTAGTAATAGCAGAAGTAGCATAAGTAGTAGTTGAAGTAGCGATTATAGTAATAGTAGTAGTAGCCTGTGTAGTAGTAGAACCATGCAACCGAATCTGTTATTCAAAGCCCCGATGGGAGGCGGAGAAAGAGCACCAACGTATGTAATAGTAACAGTAGTAGTAGTAGCAGTAGTAGTAGTAATAGAAGTAGTAATAGTTAAAGTAGTTATAGTCGAAGTTGTAATAGTAGCAGAAGTAGTTTAAGTAGTAGTAGTAGTAGAAGTAGTAGTATAAGCAGTAGTAGTTAAAAAAGTTGTTTGTTTGAGTGTTTGGTTTGGAGTTCAACGTCCCAATCAACACTATTTAGGTCATTTTTGAGCCGGCCAGTTTACCGTATACATACTTTTTCCTGGGTAAGCTTATATGTAAGCGGTTAACCGGTACAGTGCACATTCTTTCGCCAGAAACTGACAATTGTCCTTCTTGAATCAGGTGAAGGGAGAGAATGACCGTAGAAAAGATTTCATGATCAATCTCCACGAAAGAATGTTGCCGACCCCGGCAGGTATCGAACCCGCGTCCTCCTGATCACCAGTCAGATGCGCATCCGACTGAGCTAACGAGTCCGGCTAAAGTAGTTTTAGTAGAAGTTAAAGTAGGAGTACCATAGTAGTTGTAATAGTAGGACAGGTAATAGGGGTAGCCATAGAAGGAGTGGTAGATGTAATAGTAGTAGTAGCAGTAGAAGCAGCAGCAGTAACAGTAGCAACAGGAGCTGTAAAAGAAGTAGTAGTAGTAGAAACAGTATAAGTAGTAGCAACAGCAGCAGCAGAGGCAGTATTTGTATTAGTAGTAGCAGTAGTTGCAGTAATAATAATAATAATAATAATAACAATAGCAAATTTAGCAACAATAGAAGCAGTATTAATGGTAGTAGTTGTAGCAGGTGTAGTAGTAGTAGCAGTAGTAGTTGTTGTTTTAGTAGTTGTAATAGAAGTAGTAGTGATGGTGGTATGGCAATATGAATTGTTGAAGAAGCAGTGGTAGACGTTGTAATAAAAGCAGCAGCGACAGCAGCAGTACAAGTAGTTTTAGTAGAAGTAGTAGTAGTAGTAGTAGTAGTAGTAGCAGTGGTAGTAGTAGTCGTTGTAGGCGGTTAAGTATTAGTTGTAAGAATCGTAGGCAAATTGGGCCCCGTCAAGCGATTTTGGTACTTATCGCCTATGCGAGCAGCGAAGGTTCCGGCGAGCCTGCGCATCCGCGCAGTCTCGCCAGAACCTTCGCTGCTCGCTCATACAAGCAGTGAATCAAGAGGAACCTTCAGACAGAAAGCCATATCCCTGGCCCCTCTGAATGGCTGGGCATGCGCAGTTAAAATTTGTCATGACGGAATGCTCGAAGACCCAAATTCGCTTGGCGGGGCTCAATTAATAGTAGTAGCCTTGGAAGTAGATGTAGTACTAGAGACAGCGACCAGTAGATCACGTATAATCCCGGCCAGCGCCACCCTTTAATATATCTTTAGAGCTTAATTGTATATAATATGGTATCTATAAGAATCTATAAATGTGCTAGTAAAAGCTAAACCAAAGATAAAATTTCTATATGGACCTAGGGATTGAGGGCATTAAAGTTACTGAAAGAGTGGGGGCATCAATGTTACTGAAGCAGCAGGGTGGGGTATGCATCAATGAAATATTTGGACTGGTATGCAAGATCGATGCAAGTATCAATTGGATTTGTCTTTGAGTTTAGGACATACAGGGATCTATAAACTTTGTCATAAAACTTTAACCAAATGTAAAATTTCTAAGTCCGTGACCATGACCTCAAGGTCACTGTGGGGGTGGGACATGTATCAATGAAATCTTTAGACCAGTATGTAAGTTTAGTGTAAGTATGAACTAAATCTAACAAAGGGTTCAGAAGATACACTCTTTTAGAAACTTTGACGTAAAACTTTAACCAAACATACAATTTCTAAGTCTGTGACCTTGACCCCAAGTGTGGGGGTGGACATGCATCAATGAAATCTTTGGACCAGTATGTAACTTCCGTGTTAGTATCAACTAAATTTTGCAAAGGGTTCAGAAGATACAATCTCTTAGAAACTTTGACGTAAAACTTTAACCAAAATATTAACGGACGGACGGACGGACACACAGACGCACGGACGAACGAACGGACAAACGGCAGGACGAAAACTATAAAACCCCATAGCATACTTCGTATGCCGGGGGTATAATTAGTATAGTACAGATAGTAGTAGAAGTAGGAGGAGGAGGAGGAGGAGGAGGAGGAGAAGGAGGAGGAGAAGAAGTACTAGGAGGAGGGGTAGTACTAGGAGGAGGTGCAGTAATAGTAGCAGCAGAGTACTAGTAGTAGCAGTGTTAGTGATAGCAATAATAATAATAATAATAATAATAATAATAATAATAATAATAATAATAATAATTATAATAATAATAACTAGAAAAAGTGTCCATAGGACACGGATGCCCCCGCCAAATGCCATTCATAAAAATATTACAAATGTACTTCAAATCAATCATAAAATATATGCATCGAGGGTAGATAATCCAAAAACCATAAATGCAAGAGCTGTCTTCCTTGTTCAAGACACATCGTCTCAGTGTGATGAATGAACCCGTGAAGTTTCATGAATATATTCCATACGGTTTAGGAGTTATGGCCCGGACACAGTTTACTATATTGTACTAAGTCAAGGGCAGATAATCCAAAAACCAAAAATGCAAATGTTGTCTTCCTTGTTCATGACACATCGTCTCAGTGTGGTGAATGCACCTGTGAAGTTTCATGAATATATTCCATACGGTTTAGGAGTTATGGCCCGGACATGATTTACTATATGGTACTAGGTCAAGGGCAGATAATCCAAAAACCAAAAATGCAAGAGTTGTCTTCCTTGTTCATGACACATCGTCTCAGTGTGATGAATGCACCTGTGAAGTTTCATGAATATATTCCATACGGTTTGGGAGTTATGGCCCGGACACGGTTTACTATATGGTACTAGGTCAAGGGCAGATAATCCAAAAACCAAACATGCAAGAGTTGTCTTCCTTGTTCATGACACATCGTCTCAGTGTGATGAATGCACCTGTGAAGTTTCATGAATATATTCCATACGGTTTAGGAGTTATGACCCGGACACAGTTTACTATATGGTACTAAGTCAAGGGCAGATAATCCAAAAACCAAAAATGCAAGAGTTGTCTTTCTTGTTCATGACACATCGTCTCAGTGTAACGAATGCACCTGTGAAGTTTCATGAATATATTCCATACGGTTTAGGAGTTATGGCCCGGACACGATGTCGGGACGGACGGACGGACGAACGAACGGACGGACAGGGGTAAAAATTAATGCCCTTCCGCTATTCTCCGAATAGGCGGGGCATAATAAAAGTAGTAGTAGTAGTAGTAGTAGTAGTAGTAGTAGTAGTAGTAGTAGTAGTAGTAGTAGTGGTAGTAGTAGTAGTAGTAGTAGAAGTAGTAGTTGTCTTTCTTGTAGTAGATCCATGCAATCCGTTTCGGTTTCAGAACTTTGGGATTGAGACACACTGATGAAGAGTAAATATCAGAAAGGCCTCTGTGTCACTAAATTAGGTATAGTTACACCTTAACAGTCATTTCTACGTTGTACTAATGTCCTCTCTGTAATTTGAAAACTTGAACCCGCCCATTGAAGAAATAGATTGGGCTGCATGAGTCTTCCATGCAGAGCTGAAGCCGACCGCACATGAGTACTGATAAACCGCTTAAAGGTTCTAAGCCTGCCCAGAAAAGTTGTGCGAGTCGGACCGTCCATGCTTATAAACCCTATTGGTTTCATTAGACGACAGGCTTGAGGTGTCATTTCACCTCAGTGTGGGGTAAAAGTCCGACAAAATTGGAAGCAGCGTCTCCAAAATGACCCATACAGTGTTGACTGGGACGATAAACCTCAAATAAAACAAAAACAAAATTAGTTGAAAACTGTTCTAGATATTTTCATGAAATCTCTCAAAAAAGTAAAGCACTATGAGACGACATACAGAACCTAAGAACCATAATTCTGGTTAACCAACTTCTGAAATTTTTGCCTTTAGACCCTATTAAATACTGAAAATAGCCGTTTCTCTGTGTTTGCTCTGTAAGTTGGAAACCGTTTCAAAATATTTTGATGAAACTTCACAAAAATGTAGCGCATTATGAGTTGAAGTTCAGAACACAATGACGTAACTGTATCTCATCTACGTATACGTCTGGAGTTACGGCCCTTTGAATGCTGAAAAGTTGATTTCTGTAATGTATTTGTGTCCGCTCCATATCTTCTTTTGAGACATTTTCTTGAAAGTTTATGCAAACGTTCATCACCATGATATGTTATACAGATAACAAGAACCATAACTCTGAATTATCTGCTTTGGACATTGAAAATAGTGCGCTTGGTCACAAACTTGTGCCCTTTCTACAATAAGAAATTTTCTTGGAGCCTTGCAAAAATATGAAAAACAATATAAGATAACATGAGCACAAGAACCATACGTCCGGCTTAGTCATGTTTTAAGTTATGGCTCTTTGAACATTGAAAGTAACAGTTTCTGTGATATATTTGTAAGCAGAAAACTGTTCGGCGATATTTTCCATAAACTCCAGACGAAGGTGAAGCACCATGAGGGATCTGCAAACAATGAGAACTAGTTCTGGTGTACTTCCTGATGGAGGCAAGGTCCTTTGAATATAGAAAAAAACGTCATCTCAGCCATGTATTCATGTCAGATTTATTTAGCACATTCACTTTGAATTCCTCCTTATCAGTGCTATGGCTATGGTACTTGCTTGATGTATGTGTTGTGGCAGGGACATGATACAGTGCTTGCAGCTTTTTTGTTTATTTAATTATTTTTTTTATTATTTTAAGGTGGCTGGGTTTTGTTTGTTTGATTTGAGGTTTAACGTCCCCGTCAACACTGTAAAGGTCATTTTGGAGACGTTGCTTCCAATTTTGTGGGACTTTACCCGACATTGAGATGAAATGACATCTCAAGTCCTGTCGCCCAATGAAACCAATAGGGTTTATTAGCATAGACGGTCCGCCTCGCACCGCGGTTCCTGGACAGGCTTAGATCCTCTTAGCGGTTTACCAGTACTAGTGTGCGGGCCGGAGTCCGCTCTGCGTGGAAGCATAATGCAGCCCATATATTTCTTCAAGCCCCTATGGGCGATGGCCGAAGAGTGGCTGGGTAAAGCATACCAGTACCAAGCTGTAATGGAATTTGAAAGCGCTATCCATCAACGTAAACAAGTCCGTGAAATGAACACCCCCTTAAACCCCACTTTATATAGAGAAAACTGGGGTTTATGGGGGCAAACATTAATTTTCTAATTTCTGCTCAAAGACATAGGTAGTGGGTACTCGTTAGAACCGCCTCAATGAGGCGGTTCTAACGAGCACCCACAACCTATGTTTGCAGTATGAAGTAGAAAAATATCATGCATTTTTATAAAAAAAGTAGCCATTTTGGAGGTAAGAAAAAAATGCACTATGTGGCACGGGTGTATAATCGTAATGGAAACAATAAGAACATCGCACATTACGAAAACACGCCTATACAAATACATTGCCACCTTTATCGCCGAAAAAATGAAAATTTTAAGATGAAAAATTGCGATATTTTTCTTATTTCTGCTCAAAATATAGATTGTGGGTACTCGTACCCACAATCTATATGTTAGAGCAGAAATAAGAATAATTAGGTTTACCCCTGGAAACCCCAGTTTTACTATATAAAAGTTGAGTTCAAGGGGGTCAAAATTATATATAGGCGTGTTTTCGTGATGAGCGGTGCCATTCTCGTCTGTTTTTCCAGGTCACAGATACAAATCAGTCAAATTGCTTGATAGGGTTACGGAACTTCGTCAAAATATACCGTATTCACCCTAAGTACCTCACCATGCTCTTATTTTTTTTTTTTTTTTTTTTTTTTCAAAATTGTGTCAAAACTTGTAGTGAAGTGTTTAAGAAAAAAGAATCGGAAAGGGGTGAATATTCAGCCAAAATCAACAAGATAGTTGTAGCTCTTGTGATGGTGAGTTTGTCTATGAAGTTTCATGAAGGTGCATTTGGAAAAATGGTCACGGTTAAGATTTTTGGTTAAATGTTTGAAAAATAGGCCAAAGTTCAGAGGTCAAAGTCGCAGGTCAAAAAGGTTGATATCAGTGAAAAGGTCTTGTCCCCAGGAGCATCCATGTGAAGTATGAAGGCTCTGTTACAAATAGTGTTGGGATGCGAGTAAAAAACGTGCATAAAAAATCAGGTCAAAGTTCAAAGGTTAAGGTCACCTGTCCAAAAAAGGTTGGTTACTGTCCCAAGAAACATTCATGTGAAGTTTGAAGGCTCTGTTATAAATAGTTTTGGAATGGGAGTAAACAATGTGTATAAAAAATCGGGTCAATGGTCACATGTCAAAAAGTTGGTATCAGTGAAAAGGTCTTGTCCCAAGGAACATCCATGTGAGGTTTGAGGGCTCAGTTACAAATAGTATTGAAATGGGAGTTGTTATGCATAAGAATTTATTTTTCTGATTCCACTTTCAACCCACTTGGTGACCTAATAGTGCTATAAATATCTTGCTAATCTTCCTATAGAAGATTCTCGAAAACTGAGTCACAGATTATTTTCATTTTTGAAAACAACATGTTTACAAGGAAAAGTATTCCACAGCACTGTGGAACATTCTAGAGAAATCTTAGGGTCTATAAAAGAGCTTGATTCTTCTCATGGAGTCAGACTTTGGAGTTTGAAGTTTGGGCTTAAAAGAAAAGTTATTTCTAAATTCTGTGTTGGATTGTTAAAGGATATTTCTTTTCATTTTGGACTGTGAATTCTGTGGGATCAAGAAAAATAGATTCATTCAGGATATTTCATAACAGAGCTAAGTACATTTAATTTTCTTACTTCTACAGGTTAAAGTTAACTTGAAAATAAATTTTGTTAAATTTTTCCAAAAGGTTTGTTTGCTTTTTCTTTCTGCTACACCTGGCTCGTAACAGAGTTAAAATGTGTTTCAGAAAAAAAAAACGGAAAAGGAGAGTTAATTCAACCATAATCAATAATATAGTTATGGCCCTTTGTCAGAATGTAGCTCTTGTCATGGTGAGTATGAGAATGATGCTTCATAGGTAGGCCAAATATTTTTGGAAATATGGTCAAGGTTAAGGTTTCTGGTTATTATTTTAAAAAGGTCAAAGTCCAAAGGACAAGGTCCCAGGTCAAAAAGGTTGGTATCACTGGAAAGAGCTTGTCCCACGGAACATCCATGTGAAATTTGAAGGCTCTGTTACAAATACACGTAGTATTGGAATGTGTGTGTGTGTGTGTGTGTGCGTGCGTGCGTGCGCGTGCGTGCGTGTGTGTGTGTGTGAATTCGGGTTTAACGTCGCTTTCAACAATTTTTCAGTCATGTCACGACGGTGTCTGGTTGCGACAGGGAGCTCAATGCTCACTTTTATAGTGCTGCCTCACTGAAGTATTATGTCCCAGACACATTACATGATACCACACCCAGTCACATTATCCTGACACTGGGTCGGCCAGTCCTAGCTCTACCCCGTAAATCTGAGTGCCAAGCGAGGAGCAGCTAGTACCATTCTTAACGACTTTGGTATGTCGCGGCCCGGGATCGAACGCGTGACCTCCCGTTCCCCGGAGCGGACACTCTACCAACTGAGCTATCGGGGCCGGTATAGTTTTTGTTTGTTGGATTTGAGGTTTAACGTCCCCGTCAACACTGTAAAGGTCATTTTGGGGACGTTGCTTCCAATTTTGTGGGACTTTTACCCGACATTGAGACGGGGCCGGTATAGTAGTATTGGAATGAGAGTGTAAAAAAATGTGTTTTAGAAAAGGAAAGATAATTCAGTCATAATCAATAATATAGTTTTGGCTCTTAGTCAGAATGTAGATCTTGTCATGGTGAGTATGTGTATGAAGTTTCACGAGGCTAGGTCTAATACTTTTGAAGTTATAGCCAAGGTTAAGTGTTTTTCGGAACAACTATCATCACGATATATAGTAAAACTAGGGTTTGTAGGAGTAAACCTTATCTTTCTTATTTCTACTCCAAGATATATATTGTGGGTACTCGTTAGAACCGCCTCATCGAGGCGGTTCTAACGAGTACCTACAATCTATATTTTGAGCTAAAATAAGAAAAATCGGTAACATTGCGCGGCCGTTTACTTTACGCAACCTGCATTGACATTTTCAATAACTTTAACCCTCACAATTTCTACCAACACTACCTGTGCATCTGCATTAAGTTTTAACTTAACCTTGAAAACATGGGGTTGCACGTGCAGATATGACACTTTCGCCGAATTTTCTAATTTACCAAAATACCAAAAGACCGAAAATTTCCAAACCCAAGACTGAGTTTAAAAATAGGCATAGGGACAAATGTTTTGTATCTAAATTTACTGCATATAACAACATTGCAGAATGTCTAATGAACAACTTGTTACAGCCAACGTTCATGTTCAACCAGCACAAAACACTTATTGTGCGCAATGTTGGGCGACAAAATTGGTAATCAAATTTCAAGGGGTATCCCTTTTCATAGAATTATATCTCCCGCCAGTTAAAAATTCAGAGACCAATTTCTTTTGCAGCAAGTAGATAAGGAAGTGTTGCAATCGTTCTGATTGTGATTGTTTGAAAGGTGGCTTTAACAAAGTCACACAAAGGTATCAAAACCTTACGTGCGCAAAGTTACCGGACTGCATCGTATCTCAAAATGTTCATTTTTTCGGCGATAAAGGTTTCAATGTTTTGGTATAGGCGTGTTTTCGTAACGTACGACGCCAACGCAGACGCTGGAGTGATGACAATAGTTCGAAGATGTTTCTTCGAAAAACAGACGAGCTAAAAATGGGTTTCTATTCATAGGCATTATTGTATGACCGATTATCTTCCTACCTGTTGCACTGATTTTGAAATGCAGCAGAGTAATTGCAGCTATCTCAGCAGTGGGCTAAGATTATTGTATTGTGATTTTATGGCAATTTTCAAGATTGTTTCGGTTATATCGGGCGATTGTCACTTCTTCTTCTTTCTTCTTCTTCTTCTTCTTCTTCTTCTTCTTCTTCTTCTTCTTCTTCTTCTTCTTCTTCTTCTTCTTCTTCTTCTAAACTGTAGACGCAAAACATCCATTGGGGGCATGTCAAAATGCGCTCAAATTTTGTTTAGATGAGTCTCAGTAACTACTCGACAGATTTTTCTGAAATTACGGGGATATGATAGATGCCAATATGAAGTTTAACAAAAGAGTTTCAAATGGTCGCCCGAATGCGCCAGGCCATGTCCAGCCCCTCCACCACCTCATCTTCATTAAAGGCTTAATATCTTAGAAACCTTTCAGATCCCCACCCATAAACCATATATATCCTTAAGATAAGACACATTTATAAGGACCTACCTTGGGGTCCCCTGGGATGTGTGAGGGCCATGCCCCACCCCTCAACTTCATATGAGGGCATATATTTCAGAAACCGTTCAGATCCCTACCTCAAAACCATATAATTTTGTTCCGTATGCCACGACATATTCAGTGACACCAAGATGGGGTTCCCCTTGGATGCGCCAGGGCAATGCCCCCACCCCCCCCCCCTTCACACACACACCTACTCTACTTCATGAAATGCCTAATAAACCTAGCCCTAAGCTTATATATATTCTTTTTTCCTTATCATAAGACACATTCAGGGATGACAACCTTGGCGTCCCATGTGATGCGTTGTGGCCCCTTCACTTCATTAAAGGCCTAATCTCTCTGAAACCGGGCATATCCACAACAGCAAATCAAACAAATTCCGGTACGATAAGATGCATTCGGTGACATCAACCTTCGGGTCCCCCGAGATGCACAGCCCCTCCACTTTATAAAAGGCCATATATATCTCGGAAAGCATTCAAATTACCACTCCTAAACTAGATCATATAGTTGCATCAACCTAGGGACGCACCTGGGCCATCATCAGCCCACCCCTTCACTTCATAAAATGCACATCTCAGAAACTGTTCAGATTCCCACCGCTAAACCAGATGATATATTCTTGTTCCTTATGATATGAGGCATTCAGTGAAACCAACCTGGGGGTGCCCGGGGTGTATGCCCCAACCCTCCATGTCAAAAAAGGCCTTATATGTCAGAAACTGTTCAGACCCCCAGCCCTTAAACCATATATATTCTTGTTCCTTATGATGAGACACATTCAGTCACACCAACTTCGATGTTCATTGGGGTCGGCAGAGTCATTCTCTATACTTCCCTAAATGCCTAATATTTCAGAAACCGTTCGGATCCCTACCCTTAAACTGTCCTTATAATAACACACACTTAGTGACATCAATCTTGCGCTTTCCTGGGGTCGTCGGGGCCCATTGCCCACCACTTCCACCGCCTAAAACGCCTTATATATCAGGAACCGTTCAGAGCCCGGCCCATAAACCATATATGTATTCTTGTTTCTTATAGTAAGACACATTCTGTGATACCAACTAGGGGCTTGCCTAGGCTATGACCGCCCCATCACGAAAACATGCCTATATAGTTTGGACACCCTTGAAATAGAAGTGAAGACAATGATCTTTATAAAGTAAAACTGGGGTTTACAGGGGTAAACCTTAATTTTCTTATTTCTTATTTCTGTTCTAAAATATAGATTGTGGGTACTCGTTAGAACCGCCTCTGTGAGGCGGTTCTAAATAGTACCCACAATCTATATTTTGAGCAGAAATAATAAAAAATACCACATTTTTTCATCTTATTATTATAATTTTTTTTTTCCTTTTTTCGGCGGTAAAGTTCACAATGTATTTGTATAGGCGTGTTTTCATAATGCATTTTATAAAAGGTTTAATATTTCAGATACATGGTCCATAAGGGTGCCCAAACGATTATGGGGATCGTTTGATCAGTAGATTTTAATCATATCATGCTGAATATTCATTTAAGCCACACCCATTTCTGTCTATCAACCAATCAAATAACTTGATGTAATTTATTGCTACCAATTCATAAACTTAATGCCAAACAGTGTAGATCCTGATCAGATGGCTTGTTCAGAAGCCATCTGGTCTGGAGCTACACTGTTTGCAAAGATAGGGGTTGTCGTGAACAGCAAGATAAGGGTTAATTATATCTTGCTCTATATTAAAGCAACTTGAATGATAATACATGTTCAGCATTATATAAATTGACAGAACACACTTTCTATAAAACCATCTGAGTTTGTGTGTTTGAGTTTTACATCTCACCAACAGCTGAGGTCCTACGGAGACGGGACCTCGGTTTATCTGAAAGTCTGGAGAAGCCCGGGATCGCCCGGGATCGATGCTGCGATCCCTGGTTTACCAGACGAGTAGCATTACCACTACACCACAGAGGCTTCTAATAAAATATAACCATGTGAGAGGGAAAAAGAAATTAACCAGATAAATCAAAAATAAAAAAGCAAGAGTTGTCTTCCTTGCTCATGACACATCGTCTCAATGTCATGCATGCACCTGTAAGGTTTCATAAATTAAATTCCCTATGGTTTAGGAGTAATGGGCCAGACACAGTTTACTATAAGGAACTAAGTCAAGGGCAGATAATTCAAAACCTAAAAAAAGCAAGAGTTGTCTTCCTTATTCCTGACACATCGTCTCAATGGGGTGCATGCACCTGTGAAGTTTCATAAATATATTTCATAGTGTTTAGGAGTTATGGCCCGGACACAGTTGACTATAAGGCACTAAGTCAATGGCAGATAAATCAAAGACAAAAAAAATAAGAGTTGCCTTCCATATTCATGACACATCGTCTCCATGCCATGTATGCGCCTGCAAAGTTTCATAAATATATTCCATACCCTTTAGGGGTTATGGTCCGGACACAATTTACTATAAGGTTCTAAGTCAAGGGTAGATTATTCAAAAAACAAAAAAACAAGAGTTGTCTTCCTTGTCCATGACACCTCGTCTCAATGCCATGCATTTGTTTGTTTGATTTGAGGTTTAACGTCCCCGTCAACACTGTAAAGGTCATTTTGGGGACGTTGCTTCCAATTTTGGTGGAGTTTTACCAGACATTGAGATGAAATGACATCTCAATGAACCAAAATAGGGTTTATTAGCGTTCCTGGACAGGCTTAGATCCTCTAAGCGGTTTTACCAACTAGTGTGCGGGCCGGATTCAGCTCTGCGTGGAAGCATCATGCAGCCCATATATTTCTTCAAGCCCCTATGGGCGGGGCCGTAATGCCATGCATACACCTGTAGTTTCATAAATAAATTCCATAGGTTTTGGGGGTTATGGCCCGGACACAGTTTACTATAAGGAACTAAGTTATGTAAAGATAATTAAAAAACCCAAGAAGCAAGAGTTGTCTTCCTTGTTCATGACACCTCGTCTCAATGCCATGCATGCACCTGTAAATTCCATAGGGTTTGGGAGTTATGGTCCGGACACGGTTTACTAGAAGGAACTAAGTCAAGGGCAAAAACAAAAAGAGCAAGAGTTGTCTTCCTTGTTCATGGCACATCGTCTCAATGTCATGCTTGCACCTGTAAAGTTTCATAAATATATTCCATACGATTTTGGAGTTATTGCCCGGACACATTCTACTATAAGGAACTTAGTCAATGGGCAGATATTTCAAAAACCAAAAAAGCGAAAGTTGTCTTCCTTGTTCATGACACATCGTCTCCATGAGTGTGATGAATGCATCTGTGAAGTTTCAAAAATATATTCCATACGGTTTAGGAGTTAGGGCCCGGGCACGAAGTGGGACGGACGTACGGACGGACATGGCCCATCTTCTAATTGCCATGCAGACACCTCTAATCGGTTCCAATCGGTTTAGGAGTTATTGACCGGACACAAAGTGGGACGGACGGATGGACCAGGGGTTACATTGAATACCCCTTCCACCATTCGGACGGACGGACGGACGAACAGGGGTAACAGTTAATGCCATTCCGCTATTCTTCGAAAAGGCGGGGGCATAATTAAGAAATGAGAGCGTCCACTAGCATACAATGGAATTAAATGGGACTAGTCCATTACGCAAACACGCCTATACAAATACATTGCCACCTTTATCGCCGAAAAAAAATGAAAATTTTATGATGAAAAATTGTGATATTTTTCTAATTCTGCTCAAAATATAGATTGTGGGCACTCGTTAGAACCGCCTCTATGAGGCGGTTCTAACGAGTTCCCACAATCTATATTTTAGAGCAGAAATAAGAAAAATAAGGTATTCCCCCGGAAACCCCAGTTTAACTATATAAAAGTGGGGTTCAAGGGGGTCAAAATTATATAGGCCTGTTTTCGTGATGTCATATACTATAGTTGCAATAAACAATTCGAACCTTTCTGATGGCTCGATTGTCTCTAAGTGTAGGATGAAAAATTCTCTTTAATGGGTACTTAAACTGTTTTAAGCAGTGTGGATCCTGATCAGACGCAACGTACTACGATGTCTGATCTCAGTGTACATTGTTTGTCTATGTCCCTACGGATAGCCCTTTTTCGCAGCACCCTGATGTCTCAGCGACCAGAAAACCATGGCTATAGATAACCACTGCCAGGATTTCATTGACGGTCAGTGATAGTCACGTGGGCTCTCGCTGGGAACAGTAACTTCAGGTCGATCATTAACAGTCGATCACAAAACAGTTTTTTTATTCAGTTGTTCATTTAATTATTTACACGTGTTTATGCGTTTCCAATGTTTACGACCCCAAAATATGTAGCATCGGATATCTGACAGTTAAGTCAGTATATACAGTAAGAAAGTAGACATCCTACAGGTCAAAGAAGTGTCAAGTGGCATTTGTTTTATTGATAAGACTAGTTGCTGGCTGTACAAAAATTGGTCAATATTTGATGGTGTAGTATGCTAGATTGGCTTGGTTTCCTGAGGCGAAATCTTCATCAGTGTCCTCAGAATGTAAAAGAGGCGACATATAAAGGACTTGTTCGCCCAATCTTGGAATATGGTAATTGTATCTGGTACCCCAGTGGAGTGTCCATAATGAAGAACTTGAAAAAAGTTCTGAACAGAGCTGCTAGATATGTAACAAGCTTTGAATCTGGGAGCAGGGCTGGAATACTAGGGAATTAAGATGGGAGTCTCTCAAGAAAAGGATAAAAGCCGATAGGCTCATGGTTTTATACAGAGGTCTTAATGGTGCTGCCAGCATTCCAATAGATACCTTATTCCCCAAGCTAGGCACTATAGAAATCACCATTCATTGGCGTTACAGACTCTTACAACAAGAAGACTGGTTCTTCCCCAGAACAATTAGAGATTGGTATGTCCTTCCCGATTCGATTATTTTGACAGCTGATGGTGCGATGATTGTGTAGCTAAGTTTATCTCTTTGGTTAGAGCTAGGGACTAACTTCCCATATCATAGGTCCTGGTGTATGAATGCCATTTGACGTGTCACCAGTAACAATTCTGATTCTAACACCAGGGTAACAACATTGTTTCTATTCCAGGCTAAAACTACGGATATCCTTAGCTGGTGTGCTAGAATCAACCATATATAGTTAAGGGGGTTAAATATTTTTTTCCATATTCCTGCTCCAAGACATAGGTTGTGGGTATTCGTTTGAACCGCCTCAATGATGCGGTTCTAAACCCCAAACCTATGTTCTGAGTATAAATAAGAAAAATATCACAAATTTTCATCAGAACAAGAGCTGTCACTATACGAGTAGGTGACCAATGCCCCCCGTGGGAGCCAATTTCTGAGTTTTTGCAAAATTTCAAGGGGAGATAATTCAGCCAAAAATGAAAACAAGAGTTATGACTCTTGGTCAGACTGTAGCCCTTGTGATGGTGAATAAGTGTGAAGTTTCATGGGGCTAGGTCAAATAGTTTTGAAGTTATAATCAAGGTTAAAGTTTTTGTGACGGACAGACGGACAAAAAAACACGTGACGGACACACAGACAAACAGACGGACAAGGCAAATACTATATGTCCCCCGAATCAAAGGCTCTCGGGGGTGGGGCATAAAAATCATCACGAGAACAAGTCCGTGAAACGAAGACCCCCTTAAACCCCAGTTTATATAGATAAAAGTGGGGTTTACGGGGCTATACATTATCTGCCTTATTTTTGCTCTGAAACATAGATTGTTGGCACTCGTTAGAACCGCCTCATTGAGGCGGTTCTAACGAGCACCAACAATCTATTTTGAAAGCAGAAATAATAAAGATGTTATCATTTTAACCTAATATTTATCATTTTCTGACACCATGTTGGATGCCATTATTTCTTACGGACATGTTTTCCTAATGTAAAATGCACTATATCAGACGGATGTGTTGTCCTAATGAAGTCCATTCTTACGCTTTCGAAAGACATCCTAAAATTTGCCATTACCTTGAAAATAAGTCAGTCACCATAGTTCTGGTCAACCATTTCATACAGTCTTCATAGGTTTGCATCAAATCAGCGAGCACGTATCCTGAAATTGAAACTAAACACTTATAATATCAAACAAACTGATACATTTCAAAAGACAATTTGCTTGACATGTCAGGCGAAAGTCATATTGCCATACAGGTGAAGAAAAGGCGGAATGCCTGAACGATTATTTTTCGTGGATATCCACAATAAATGACACTGGAGATGCCTAATTTTGAATCTAAAACTAGAAACTCGTTAAGTGATATAACATGTTCAGCTCTAGAAATTTCAAATCTAATTAATTTATTTAATCCAAATAAAGCGACCGGCCCTGGTCTAATTAGTAACAGAATGTTGAAGACGCTAGCAAACGAGATTTCAGTTTCATTGGAAATCCTGTTTAATAGGTTGTTTAGAGAGGTGTGTTTGGAGATATATGGAAAGGGTCTCATGTCTTGCCTTTGCCTAAAAAGGGGGACCTAACAAAAGTAACAAACTTCAGATCGGTCGCTCTACTTAGCGGAATAGGTAAATGACAAGAACGAAAAGTACATAAAAACATTTACAACTTTCTACATGATACATTACGAAAAAACGCCTATACAAATACACAGCAATACTTTTAGCCAAAAACATAAAGAATTTATGATAAAAAAAAACTGTGATATTTTTCTTATTTCTGCTCAAAATATAGATCGTGGGTACTCGTTAGAACCGCCTGATCGAGGCGGTTCTAATGGGTACCCACAATCTATATTGATGAGGCGGTTCTAACGAGTACCCACGATCTATATTTTAGAGCAGAAATAAGAAAAATAAGGTTCACACCCTGTAAACCCCAGTTGTACTATATAAAAGAGGGGTTCAAAGGGATCAAAATTATATAGGTGTGTTTTCGTGATGAGAATCTTTTATACAAATACCAGTCTGGCTTTCTACCTAATCACTCCACTACTTATCAACTTGTAGATATATATCAGCATATATCACTTATTTTTCTATGAAATTCTTGTGTAACTAAGCTTACCTCTTTGGTTAGACCTAGGGACTAACTTCCCATATCACAGGTCCTGGTGTATGAATGTCATTTGACGTGTCACCAGTAACAATTCTAATTCTGATTCTGATCAGCATATCTGTCAAACGTTCGATAATATTAAATTTTCCTGTATGCTATTCCTCTACTTCCACGGCCAGGTAAACTAATGCTGGGGTATCCCAGGTTCTATTCTTGGGCCCCTATTGTTCTTAGTTTATGTAAACGATATTACAGATTTCCCTATTAAGCTTACCCAGACGTTTTGCTGATGATAGCTCTTTATTCTATTCAGCTTCATCATTGGAAGATCTTCTTATTTTATCGGCATGGGAAAAACAATGTCTGGTTGCTTTTAATTCACTAAATACAGAAGCAGTTCTTTTTACTTTAAAACCTTTTGAGCAGTTTCCAGATATAGTTTTTGACGGAACCCCAATAAAATTTGTCCCGTAACGTAAGCATTTAGGTCTAACATTAAGTTGTTATGGGCAATGGTGAAAACATTATCTCAAGCGCAGCGTAAGTAACTGGGATAATGCATAAACTTAAATATACATTTCCTAGGGTTGCACTTATCGTATGTACTTCCCATTATTGAGTATCCTTGCATTGTTTAGGATGGGTTGTCAGCCTAAGACTGCCCCCTTTGGAAAAACTACAGCACGAAGCAGTTCGCATTGCAACGGGTCTTACTAGGTCGATATCCCTAGATAAACTTTAGGAAAGGGCTATTTCCAGTTAACTGGCAATAGCGGTTTTACGTATAAATTGCAAAGCCCCCGCCCATAGGGGCTTGAAGAAATATATGGGCTGCATGATGTTTCCACGAAGAGCTGAATCTGGCCCGAACACTAGTACTGGCAAATCGCTTAGAGGATCTAAGCCTGTCCAGGAACCGCGGTGCGAGGCGGACCGTCCATGCTAATAAACCCTATTGGTTTCATTGGGCGACAGGGCTTGAGATGTCATTTCATCTCAATGTCGGGTAAAAGTCCCATAAAATTGGAAGCAACGTCTCCAAAATGACCTTTACAGTGTTGACGGGGACGTTAAACCTCAAATCAAACAAACAAACGTATAAATGGCTATTGCCAGTGGCGGTTTTACGTTAACTGGCAATAAAAATTTTAACGTAAAACCGCTATTGCCAGTTGGCTTGCATAATTATTTCATTCCCGTCATTACGTGTTCAGTAACTGCTGTTATGACTGTAAAAGCTTACATTACTGGTTGGTCTTGTGTAACTCGGCTAAGATACGAATCGTTGCTGTATGACCAAGCATTTCCATATCTTGCACTTGTCGACTTAATTTAGTATTTTAATCACCTCGTTTTGGGAAGATGTGGATATTTTTTCTGATTGTTTCTGCTATGGACAGCATCAATTTTCTATTTTTTTAATTGCTGTTCAAAACATAGATCATGGATAATATTTAACCCGGAATGCCTTTTTATGGCGTTATAAAAAGCCATCTTTAAACATAGCCACTGGACACACAACGTGAATGTATCACCATAGCAACGTCTTTGTAGCAACATGACGTTGCATCGATGTTTGTGCGACGTTACCTAGACACCATGTCCCCGCTGTGATTAATCTGATCTGCCTTATTGGTGACACGGGCCACATTCATATGTTGGCGGCATTCATACGAGTATACACGACCTACGTTTTTGAACAGACACTAGATCAACAGTCGATGGTATATCATCGCAAATACCCGCTTTTTCTATGAATAACACTAATGACTATGTATTAGCTAGACAAAACTACATGTAAGTTAAAAAAAGTTGTAAAGAACATTCTAACTGATAAGCAAAGTTTCAGAAGTGTAACTATTATAGTTTAGAAGATATGGCAAAGTTATACAAAACTACATGTAAGTTAAAAAAAGTTGTAAAGAACATTCTAACTGATAAGCAAAGTTTCAGAAGTGTAACTATTATAGTTTAGAAGATATGGCAAAGTTATACAAAACTACATGTAAGTTAAAAAAAGTTGTAAAGAACAGACTAACTGATAAACAGAGTTTCAGAAGTGTAACTCTTAATAGTTTAGAAGATATGGCAAAGTTATACATTTTGACCTGTTGACCTTGGGGTTATGTTGAGGTCCACCAACAGTATCCCAATTTATTCTATATTCCAACAGCCATCCAATAACCAAGTTTCATAAGTGTAACTCCAATAGTTTAGACGATATGGCAAAGTCATACTTTTTTACCTTTGACCTTGGTGTCATGTTGAGGTCAAGGTCACACCAAAAGTATCCACATTTATTCTATATTCCAAGGGCCATCCAATAACCAAAGTTTCAGAAGTGTAACTCCAATAGTTTAGAAGGTTTGGCAAAATCATACTTTTTGACCTTTGACCTTGGGGTCGAGGTCACACCAAAAGTAGCCCGACATATTCTATATTCCAAGGACCATCGAATAAACAAAGTTTCAGAATTGTAACTCCAATAATTTAGGAGATATTGCAAATCATACGTTTTGACCTTTGGGGTCATGTTGAGGTCAAGGTCTCAAAAAAGTAGCCCAATGCCATCTACATACCATGTACTATCCACATGCAAGTTTCAAAAGTTTTACTTCAGTGGTTGCAGAGGAGATCCATTTACAAGAAACGTGACGGACGGACGGACGGATAGACGGACTGACGCCCACTCAACTCTGGTACGAAAACAATATACCCGATTTTTCTTCGAAAATGCGGGTAAAATAAGAAATAATGTAATCTATGTAATCCCAACTTCATTACAGAAACATGCAACATACAGAAAACCATTCTTGAACTCACTAGTAACAAATATTTTGCATGGTAATAAATGTCTTTGCTCAGGTAGACTAACGTTGTTGTTAAATATTTAAGTTAACGAAGACAGCTATACATGGTTAAGTGTAATACATAGCAGAACTGGGGTTTAAAGGGATATACATTATTTTCCTTATTTCTGCACAAAAAAACATAAGATTAGAGATACTCGTTAGTTCCTAGAGTCTATGTGGAGCAGAAATATGAAAAAAATATCGAATTTTTCCTTTTTTTCGGTAGTAAAAGTTTCCACTATATTTGAATAGGCGTCCTTTGGCAATGAATATTTCATTGCAATGAATAGTTGTGTTTTAATAATGTTAAGTTTTTAGCGAGTAGAAAATAATGGAAACATAAAGAGAGCCTTTAATCCATTCGCATACATGTAGATCTACAACAGACAACTGCAAGCTGCATTTTTTAGCATATAGCTTATTATATTAGATTGGTATATGCCACTTGTTTTTGTTATAACCTTTTAACTGGTGTTAAAATGACTATTGCCAGTTATCTGGCAATAGCAATTTTAACGTAAAAACGCTATTGCCATTTAACTGGCAACAGCAATTTTTACGTAAAACCGCTATTGCCAGCTAACTGGCAATAGCAATTTTAACGTAAAACCGCTATTGCCAGTTAACTGTCAATAGCCACTTCGTAAACTTTAGAAAGAATGTGGCTTGCTTACTCGTAAGCAAAGAAGGCACAAACATAAGCTATCATTTATGTATGTCGTACATGAAAATGTACCATCATATATTTCAGACATAAATCCTACTTTGGTAAGTTTGTTTGTTTGTTTGATTTGGGATTTAACGGCCGAGTCAACACTATTTTAGGTCATTTTGAGCCGGTCAGTTTACCTATCCACACTTTCTTTGGCAGGCTTATACGTAAGCGGTTAACCAGTACAGTGCACATTCTTTCGCCAGAAACAGACAACTGCCCTTCTTGAATCAGCGAAAGGGAGAGAATGATCGTAGAAAAGATTTCATGATCAATCTCAACGAAAGAATGTTGCTGACCCCGACAGGCATCGAACTCGCGTCCTCCTGATCACCAGTCAGACGCGCATTCAACTGAACTACCGAGGCCGGTCATCCCATCTTCTGTCCCTTGACAATAACCTTCTTGAAGCACTTTATCTAAATTCTTTTACATCACGTGAACAAGTCCGTGAAATAAAGACCCCCCTAAACCCCATTTTATATAGAGAAAACTGGGGTTTACGGGAGTAAACATTATTTTCCTTATTTCTGTTCCAAGACATTGGTTGTGGGTACTGGTTAGAACCGCCTCAATGAGGCGGTTCTAACGAGCACCCAAAACCTATGTTTAGAGTCTAAATAAGAAAAATATCACAAATTTTCACCAGAAAAAAATACCTTTTTCGAGGTTTGAAAAATGGTCTATATCACACGGGTTTGTTATCGTAATGAAATACCAAGCTAAGAATTTTTATTTTTCAAACACTTACGTTCCGACCTATTTCATGGAAGGCGAACGGTATATTTCAGCACTGCACGGCAGAATAAGAAATAATTGTAGTTATCTGAAAAAGGATCTGTATACAAATCACTTGGCTCAAAGTCCTAACTGCACAGAAGTTAGCGAGGAAACTGAGCATTTCTTCTTTGCTTGTTCCAATTTTACAAGAGAGCGAATTACTTTCTTTCATTCGACACGGACATTTCATCCGTTCCACTTAAATAAGGTTCTGTTTGATTATGATACATTATCAGCTCAAGATATTGGTATTCTTTTTAAAGCCGTGCAAACGTATATGAAAAACAATGAGGTTTAGTCAAAATGCTTAATTTTACTTATCTCATATTGTATAACACTTTTATAGGTTTCTTGAAGACATGCAATTAGCAATTTATTTATATAAGTTGTTGGTTTATCTTTCTGATATAAATCTGAGTTTTATGTAGTTTGCTTGTATCTGTTATAAATAGCCATGTTCACACGTGTATGTTCTACACGTATTGAGCCCCGCCAAGCGAATTTGTGTCTTCGAGCATTCCGTCATGACAAATTTAACTGCGCATGCCCAGCCATTCAGAGGGGCCAGGGATATGGCTTTCTGTCTGAAGGTTCCTCTTGATTCCATGATTGTATGAGCGAGAAGCGAAGGTTCTGGCGAGACTGCGCGGATGCGCAGGCTCGCCTGAACCTTCGCTGCTCGCATAGGCGGTAAGTACCAAAATCGCTTGACGGGGCCCTATTAGTGTCAAACTTGTATGGTGAGGGCCGTAACTAATATGGTGAGAACTTGTGGCCCGACCCATTTGCTTTGTTGTAGCAACAAAATATGATTAAACTAAACTAAACTATCTACGTTTTTTTAGCAGAAATAAGAAAAATAATGTATTCTCCTGTAATCCATGTTCTAGTGAGTGTTTGAGTTTTACATCCCACCAACAGCTCAGGTCATACGGGGACCCGACCTCGGTTTAAAGACTCATCCGAAAGTCTGGAGAAGCCCGGGATCGATCCTGCAATAACCCCAGTTCTACTATATTACACTATACCATGCCTAGGTGTCCTCATTTACTTTGATATTTAACAACAACTTTATCAGCCGGAGCAATCTTTATTTCCATGCAAAATAGAAATAGAAAATTGATGCTGTCCATGGCAGAAACGAGGTGATTTACCCTTATCTTGCTGAATATTCATTTAAGCCACACCCATTTCTGTCCAGCAACCAATCAAATTACTTGATGTAATTTATTGCTACAAATTCATAAACTGAATACCAAACAGTGTAGCTCCTGATCAGATTCAGAAGCCATCGGATCTGGATCTACACTGTTTGCAAAGATAGGGGTTGTCGTGAACAGCAAGATAAGGGTTAATATACATGTACTAAATTAAGTCAACAATGCATAACATGTTAACAAACTAGAATAGCGCAGTCGATGGCACGCCATCGCATATCCCCAGGATTCCCCACGGGTCCAACCCCGTGGGCTCCTCAGACCAAAGATGTATCAGTTCTCAAAGTTTCAAGTTTCTATCTATAACCGTCTAGGAGGAGTTGTCCGGTAAGACGGACGGACGGACGTACGGACGAACGTACGGACGACGAAGACCATCACAATATCCCCAATTTTTCTTCGAAAAGCGTTGGGATAAAAATATGGAATTGCTTGGTCTTTGAGTACTTGAGTTTTACGTCTCACCTACAACTTCGGCCATACGGAGACGGGACCTCGGTTTAAAGACTCATCCGAAAGTCTGGAGGAAATGCTTGGTATAAGTAATAACCAGAATAAAATAATATTCTGCAAGCCAACTGGCAATAGCGATTTTAACGTAAATTCACTATTGCCAGTTAACACACATTTAAACTGAAAACCACTATCCTTTCCTAAATTTTATCATATCTTATACATTATGTTGTTCGCACAAGATATTATCTTGTGTGCACACAATGCCCCGCCCATCGGGGCTTGAAGAAATAGATGGGCTGCATGATGCTTCCGACGCAGAGCTGAAACCGACCGCACACGAGTACTGGTAAACCGCTTAGATGATATAAGCCTGCCCAGGCAAAGCGGTGAGAGTCGGACCGTCCATGCTTATATACCCTATTGGTTTCACAAAATTGGAAGCAACGTCTCCAAAATAACCTTTATAGTGTTGACGGGGACGTTAAACCTCAAATCAAACAAACAAACTTGTGCGCAGACAAGATATTATCTTGTGCGCAAAAGATAATATCTTGTTCGCACAACTTAATATCTTATTCGCACAACATATTAAAACAAAAGGCCCAAGGACCATGCTCACCAGAACTCAGGGGTGCACTGCCCACTGGTAGCAATGTGTTTCATTTAACCATGGAAGCTCTGTACCCAAGGATGCAACAGATCAAATTTGGACCCAATTAGCCTAGGGGCTTCAGAGGTCTGATGTCGCTTGAATGTCTGGTTGCAGGACAACAGATGACAACTGACAATTTCCCATCTGTGGCAACTAATAGGCCTAAAAGAAAATCATTTCAGGAACAGTTCTATGAAATTTGACAAAATATTTCAAAAAGCAAACATTAATGTCATTTTTCAATTTTCCTCAGTGGAAACTCTTAACTTGCCAAACAAACAAAAGAACCAAATTTCATAAACCAGAACTCAGGTGGGCACTGCCCAATGGCAACCATATATTTTATTACATGATATGATTTTAATCTACCATTTGTAAACTCTCTCAAACAAACCCATACCAGTGGACTTTGTATCTGAAATATTAGGTTTTTTATAAAGTAGAGGTGTGGGGCATGGACCCAATGGCGCCCTGGTTGGTATCACTAAATGCGTCTTATAACAAGAATTCCGCAGAAGGCGGGGTCGCACCTGCTGGGGGCAAAAGTCATAGAAGTCAGAATCAGAATGTTGTTATTAATTAAGTAAATTACAAAGCAGTTGATAGTTGATGTAAAAGGTGTCAAAGTCACTGGACCAAAAAATATAGGCCATGGTCACCAGGTCAAGGTACGTGCTGAATCAGTACAATGAGGAGAAGTACTATGCAAAGTTTGGTGGCTGTAGCACACCGTACAACCGGCTGCGTCGAAGACAGATTACTGTCTCTAAGACAGATCGCGGAAAACGTTTCATAGAAAGGGTAGGTGAAGTGTTTTTGTTTGTATAAATCGAGAAGGCAATCTGTTGACTTTTGCTGCTATTGGAGAAGAAACTAAATGCCTGGAGATACCGCAGCAGAATTCTGACTATATTTCTAAGTCAGATAAGGCTTTTCCAGTTCGTTGAAAAATATTTTCATCGAAAATTTTATGAATTTTTGTTTTCTGCGTCAAGTGTACGTCTACGCAACAAAATATGTCACATTCACTTACTCATGCTAAAACTACGATTATTCAGCAGCATTTCTGCCAAATTTGACCGTATAACTCGGTTAAATAAACAAACTACGCCCCCTTAAAGAGACCAGGTGTCCAAAAAAATGCTGTCTCTAACTACAGATTGTTTTTTATACGACTGTCCACCAACACAGATCAGAGATTTCGAAGGCTAACATTGATGACAGATCAGACGATTTCGGTTACATCTTCAATAAAGACGAATTCTGGATGACTTAATATCGGCAGCTTCGGTGGAATCTATTTCATGCTAGCTCCAGGGCATTACTTGTAATAATGCTGCAATTTGAGTAGCATAGAGGCTGCTCTCTAATCATTTATATTTCCTGCCAACACACAAATTGTGCAATCAGTAGAAGCCTCCGTGGTGTAGTGGTTATGCTACTTGCCTTGTAAAGTAGAAGTAAAACAAAGATCAGGAATCGATACAATTAACTTACTCCACCCAACAAAGACACCAAAGGGAAAGAAATACAAACATTAACCGACCAGACCATAATGGAAATCTAAACAAAGGAAGGCCATAAGGACAGTTACTTTCCCACAAAATGGCCATATGGCCATCCAAAATTAAAAGACACAAGTGATACACACAGTTAGTAACAAACAACAACATAAATAAATCGCCACAGAAGAACCGCCTTGGAACGGTCAGTGGAATGATTTCCACTGGGGGGGGGGGGGGGGCTTAAATCGATTTTACGTTGCCACAATCCTCGCCCTTACTTCCGCCGCGATTTAGACAAATAATTTGTTCAGTCCGCATGAAGGCCAGGATTTGCAGGATTGATCCCGGGCTTCTCCAGACTTTCGGATGTGTCTTTAAACCTCGCCTCGCACCGCGGTTCCTGAACGGGCTTAGATCCTCTAAGCGGTTTACCAGTACTAGTGCGGGGGCCGAATTCAGCTCTGCTTGGAAGCATCATGCAGCCCATATATTTCTTCAAGCGCCTTTGGGCGGGGGCGACACTCTGTGTTGTACATTACATGTACAGTCGAACTTCAATGGCTCGAACACCTTTGGGAACTCGAAATTCCGTTCGAGACATGGGCAGTTCGAGCCACCGAGGGTTACTGCCAATAGGCATAACGAGATACTTTTAGACATCTTTTCGGTGTTATATAATGAAAATGTACGCTGTGTGTACTCATTAGAATCGCCTCAATGAGGCGATTCTAATGAGTACACACAGCATACATTTGCAAGATAGCAGACTAAAATCTCCTTAAATATCCCCCACTGTTTCTTATGTAGAGGATTTCGCTAGGGGCTCAAGAACGGGTTCGACTCATCCATGGTAAACGAGCCATCGGTGTTCGAGCAATCGAAGTTCTAATGTAGTTAGGAATTCGATATTGAAAGTAAACAGCTGACGTTCGTGCGAATATCTGGTTGTGTCGTTTTTTAAACATCAAACGCCATGTATTTTTATTGCACGAACAAGGTTGCACAATGCAATAATGAACATTAAATAGGTCGTTATGCAAACGGTGCAGAGGCGACCATGAACAACAAGATGGTATGTTAGTCTGTATTAACCAATTTAGTACCAGAAACCCCTAAAGAGGTACCTTTGCAAACAGTGCAGGCCCAGATCAGACACTTCAGAATGCAAACGGTACAGAGGCGACCATGTACAACAAGATGGTACGTGCGTCTGTGTTAACAAATTCAGTACCAGAAACCCTTAAAGAGGTACCTTTGCAAACAGTGCAGGCCCAGATCAGACACTTCAGAAGGCGGTAATGCGGCGTCTGATCAGGGCCTACAATGTTTGTAAAAAGCTTAACCATTTTCTGAATAAATTCTGAAGAAAACACAGCCTGACACCCCTAAATATCGAAATGGACTCCTGCCATATTTAAGGTGAAAGATTCCATTTGGTACAAAAAGGGTTAACTTTAATTCACTCGGCGCCGCTTGTGGGTTATATTGTATTTTTATAGGCGTGTTTTCTATAATTTACTCATCTTGTTGTACATGGTCGTCTCTGCACCATTTGCATAACGACCTATTTAAGGTTCATTATTGCATTGTGCAACCTTGTTCGTGCAATAAAAATACATGGCATTTGATGGTAAAAAATGGCACAACCAGATATTCGCACGAACGTCAGCTGCTTACTTTCAATATCGAATCCCTAACTAATTACAACACAGAAATTTCTGAGTCCTGTAACATCTAGGAAAGAAAAAGTACAGACAGAAGAAAATTAAACAAATAACGCCTCAGACGTTTACTTATTGCACAAGAGAGTGAGAGAGAAAGAGAGAGAGAGAGAGAGAGAGAGAGAGAGAGAGAGAGAGAGAGAGAGAGAGAGAGAGAGAGAGAGAGAGAGAGAGAGAGAGAGTTGTACATCTCACTAACAGCTAAGGTCACCTAAGGAGACGGGACATCCGAAAGTCTGGAGAAGCCCGGGATCGATCCCGCGAATCCTGGTTTACAAGGCAAGTAGCATAACCACTACACCACGGAGGCTTCTACTGATTGCACAATTTGTGTGTTGGCAGGAAATATAAATGATTAGAGAGCAGCCTCTATGTTACTCAATTGCAGCATTATTACAAGTAATGCCCTGGAGCTGGCATGAAATATTTTCCACTGAAGTTGCCGGTGTTAAGTCATCCAAAATTCTTCTTTATTGAAGATGTAACCAAAATTCTGATCTGTCATCAATGTTAGCCTTCGAAATCTCTGATCTGTGTTGGTGGACAGTCGTATAAAAAACAATCTGTAGTTAGAGACAGCATTTTTTTGGACACCTGGTCTCTTTAGGGGGGCGTAGTTTGTTTATTTAACCGAGTTATACGGTCCAATTTGGCAGAAATGCTGTCGAATAATCGAAGATTTAGCATGAGTAAGCGAATGTAACATATTTTGTTGCGTAGACGTACACTTGACGCCAAAAACAAAAATTCATAAAATTTTCGATGAAAATATTTTTCAACGAACTGGAAAAGCCTTATCTGGCTTTGAAATATAGTCAGACTTCTGCTGCGGTATCTCCAGGCATTTAGTTTCTTCTCCAATAGCAGCAAAAGTCAACAGATTGCCTTCTCGATTTATACAAACAAAAAAACTTCACCTACCCTTTCTATGAAACGTTTTCCGCGATCTGTCTTAGAGACAGTAATCTGTCTTCGACGCAGCCGGTTGTACGGTGTGTGTAGGCCATTTATTTTAGGACATATTGAACATTGACGTAAAAGTCGATGGAGTGCATAATATAGGTTAAGGTCACCAGGTCAAGGTACCCACAGAGTAAGTAAATGTAGGAGAAGCACGATGCAAGGTTTGGTGGTTATAGGCCTTATAGTTAAGAAGATATGGAATGTCGACCTAAAATGTGTTAAAGTCAATGGAGTGCAAAAAATAGGTCACGGTCACCAAGTCAAGGTACTTGCATAGTCAGTACATCTAGGAGAACCACTATGTAAGATCTGGTGGTTGCAGGCCTTTTATTTGAGAAGATCTGGAACATTGACGCAACTTGTGTCAAAGTCAATGGGGTTTAAAATATAGGTTAAGGTCACCAGGACAAGGTACCTGCAGAATCAGTACATCCAGGATCAGCATTATGCAAGATTTGATGGTTGTAGGCCTTTATTTGCAGAGATCTGGAACTTCGACATAAAAATTTGTCAAAGTCGCTGGAGCGTAAAATATAGGTCAAGGTTACCTGGTCAAGGTACCTGCAGAGTCAGTACATCTAGGAGAAGCACTATGCAAGATTAGATGGTTGTGGGCCTTTTATTTGAGGAGATCTGGAACTTCGACGTAAAATGTGCCAAAGTCCGTGGAGCGTAAAATATAGGTCAATGTCACCATGTCAAGATACCTGCAGAGTCAATACATCTAGGAGAAACACTATTCAAGATTTTATTGTTGTAGGCCTTTTATTTGAGAAGATCTGGAACATTGACGTAATTTGTGTCAAACTCACTGAAGCGTAAAATATAGGTCAAGGTCACCGGGTCAAGGTGCTTGCCTAGTCAGGAGCTCAGGGTGATGTTTCATGAAAGGTTTGATGGTTGTTTAGTCTTATAGTTGATTACAATACAAACTTCGACGTAATTGTCGAACTTCGACGTAATGGTAAAATCCACTGGAGCGCAAAATATAGGTCAAATTCACCAGGTCAAGGTGCTTACAAAGTGAGAAGGTCTATGAGATGTTACATGTAAGGTTTGATGGTAGCTGAGGTCTGTAAATAATAACTTTGACGTAAATGTCCTACTTCGACGTAAATGTCGAACTTCGACGTAATGGTCAAAGTCACTGGAGCGCAAAATATAGGTCAAAGTCACCAGGTCAAGGTGCCTACAAAGTGAGAAGGTCTATGAGATGTTTCATGTAAGGTTTGATGGTAGCTGAGGTTTGTAAAATAAAAACTTTGACGTAAATGTCGAACTTCGACGTAAATGTTAACATACAGACGGGCGGACGAACGGACGGACGCACGGACGAACGGACGCACGGACAGAAAATCAGACGCCTTTGTCGCACCCTGCTACAAGCAGGTGAGACAAAAAGGAACAGAGACATATATATAGCGATCGGGATATTTATGGTTCCTGAGATGCAAGACCTTTTATAAGCAGTGGAGGAATCGGGGCATGGACAATCTCAGAAAAGCCCAAGATTGTTGTCACTGTGTTTTATCATAAGGACCAAGAATATATATACGGTTAAAGGGTGGGGATCTGAACTGTCTCTGAGATATGCGGCTCTTTTATGAAGGAGAGGTTTGGGGCATGGCCCCAGCACATTGCCCAATCACAAAGGGGCCCCCATGCTGGTGTGAATAAATGGGTCTATCATAAGGAACAAGAATATATATGGTTAAGTGGTGGGGATCTGAACGGTTTCCGAGATATATGGCTTTTAATGAAGTAAAGAGGTGGGGCATGGCATGTGGAACCACATACTGGTGTCACTGATTGTGTTTTATAATACGGAACATGAATATACATGGTTTAGGGTGGGGCTCTTAACAGTTCTCAGCTATATGGCCTTTTCTAAAGTCGAGGCGTGGAGCATAGCCCAGGCGCTCCCTGTGTGATCCGTAGGTTGGTGTCACTGAATGTGTCTTATCAAAAGGAACAAGACTATGTATGTTTGTTTGATCTGAGGCTTAACGTCCCCGCAAACACTGTAAAGGTCATTTTGGAGACGTTGCTTCCAATTTTGTGGGACGTTTACCCGTTATTGAGATGAAATGACATCTCAAGCCCTGTCGCCCAATGAAACCAATAGGGTTTATAAGCATGGACGGCCCGACACTCGCACCGCTTTGCCTGGGCAGGCTTAGATCCTCTAAGCGGTTTACCAGTACTCGTGTACGGGTCGGATTCAGCTCTGCGTGGAAGCAGCATGCAGCCCATCTATTTCTTAAAGCCACGACGGGCGGCGGCCGAAAGAATATGTATGGTTTAGGGGTGGGGATCTGTAAGGTTTCTGTGATAGTGTGCCTTTTGTGAAGTAGATGGAGTGGGACATGGCCCCCGCACATCATGGGGAACCCCCAGGCTGGCGGCACTTAATGCAACTTATCAAAAGGAAAAAGAATATATATGGTTTATGGTCGGGGATCTGTAAGGTTTAAGGCATACTGGGCCTTTTATGAAGTGAAAGTGGTGGGGACAGGCTCTGGCGCATCCCGTGAACACCCAGGTTGGTGTCTCTGAATGCGACTTATCAAAAGGAACAAGAATATATATGGATTAGGGTGGGATCTGAATGGCTTCTGGGATAAATGGCATTTTATGAAGTGGAGGGGTCGGGGCATGTCCCCGGCACATCCCTGTGGATGCTCAGGTAGGTGTCAATTAATGGGTCTTATCATAAGGAACAAGAATATTTATGGTTTAGGGGTGGGGATCTGTAAGGTCTCTGAGATATATGACACTCTATGAAGTGGAGGGGGCGGGGCATGGGCTCGGACAACCTTGAGGAACCCCAGGTTGATATAAAGTTTACTCAAGGAACATTTCAATATAACTGCAATGACTTTGCAGTAAATGCATTTTTTCAATTTTCCCCATTATAAGACTGTGGGAACTAAGAGTTGCCATAGCAACCAAACTAAAATGCCGAATTTTATGAAAAGACACAAACGTCCAATTCCCCAGCCCAAATATCCTACAAATGGAATTTGGACCCACTCGGCCGAGTGCCTTCAGAGGAGATGTCGTTTGAAAATGTTAGTATAAACATATTTTATTGCGACATGATAAGCAATGGGGTTGGACCACAAGTTCTCACAACATTAGTTACGACCCTCTCCCTACATATACTTACACCAATAGACATGCCGTAATGGCAAATATGTAGTATTTGAATATTTTTTTTTCAAAAAGCAACTAATAAGTGATGAGTAGATGAGAGTAAATGATGGAATAATGTAAATTACTATAAGAAAAAAACAAACAAACAAACAACAAAATACACTAGAGCAAAGTCGATTGGGGGCCAATCGCAAATATCCGCACTTTTACAATAAGACTTTTGACCCCGGAGGTCACAGCAAGCATCCGAAACATTATGTGTAATCTACACATCCCAGACAATCATCCTGTCAAATATGGACACTATCCGACGACCGGTGTAGGAGGAGTTCGCGTTACGAGGAAATGTGCACTGACTGACTGACGGACTGACTGACGAACGGACTGACTGACGGACGGGACCGATTAAGTATATCCGCTTTTCTTCGAAAAGTGCGGATATAATAAATGCTGTCTGGCTGGTTGTGACTCAATAGCGGCTTGTTCACTAATTAGTAAATCTTCGCGTATCCTTGATGAATGTTTGCACAGCTTTAAAAATGATTTCATTTTCATCTGTTGATAAATTTTCGTTTCCCAAAAGAAGGGTATGGATGTTCATTGGGTGAAATTGTCTGGTCGATCGAAGCAGTGTGACTCTTTCATGCGTATAATTTGTACCCTTTAGCAAGTAGTGTTCAGCATCTTCGATGTCTTCGGAGCAACTACATGTAGGATTAGGTGATAAATGTTTCTCGTAAACAGATCAAAAGACGTCGGCTACCGTCTTTGAAATAACTTGGAACTTTAGGAGCATTATGTTTTTGTTTGTTTTTTTCAAATTGTATTTGAAATTTGCAAGAGATGGTGAGTTGTGTAGGTCAATAGTGAGAGGATTCCAAGCTGTAAAGGATGATGGGACACATGATTTGCGTGAGATCTCGGTCCTACAGAAAGGCACAGTTATATCATTTTGGTTTCTAAGTGCATAAGGATTAATATCTCTAACTGGCGGAGGAATAATGTCTGATATATATGAAGGGACTGACCCATTTACAGATTTGTACATACAAATGAGTTTTTGATTTCTACGTCTCTCAGCCACTGTCGTCCAACCACATTCCCTATAAAGATTTTCAAGCGAAACGGATCGGGATAGACCAGTGACAATACGTGCTGCCTCGTTCTGTAGTTTTTGTAAGGAATTAATATCTTTGGCGGTACAATCATCCCATACAACACATGAGTACTCAATAATAGGCAATAAATATGATAAATATATCTTATTTAGTGCAGTGCGACTGAAAATAAATTTGAGTTTCCTCATGATACCTTACACTTTTGAGGCACTTTTTTATAATGTTTTCAATATGACTATGCTATTGTCCATTGTGATTAAGGGTGAGACCTAAGTGTTTGTGTTCATATACTAATTTTATTGGAGTATCATTAAAACAATATCAGGGAAAGCTTCAGGAAATCTTAAAGTAAAGAGAATTGCTTCCGTTTTGGAAGGGTTAAAATAGATTAGCCATTGTGCTGCCCAACTTGCTAGAACCCGTAAATCGTGATTAATAATACCTTCTATATCATTAATATAAGAGGCAGAATAAAAAAATGTACTATCATCCGCAAACAGCCTTGTTAGACTCAACAGGGAATTAGCAAAATCATTGTAAATCAAAAAGATTAGTGGCCCAAAAACTTAACCTTGAGGAACTACAGCATGTATCCCTCTTGAGCTTGATGAACGATCCCGGAGTATAACCTTTTGCTTTCTGTTATCCAAATAGTCACTAACCCAGTCTAATAAATCTCCATCTATGCATACTTGTTTAAGTTTGAATATAATTCCCTATGCCATACTCTATCAAAAGCTTTAGATACATCTAGGAAAACCACGCATGAATATTGGCTATTGTCAAAGGTTTGGCAAATATGCTGGTATATATCTATAAGCTGAAAAGTTGTAGAATGGTTAGGTAAAAACCCAAATTGGTACTTGTATAGTATGTCATTTTCACGCAAACAATTATAAATGTTTTTAAAAGCAATTCTTTCTTGAAGTTTTCCAACATTACTTAAGAGTGGAACAGGGCGAAAGCTAGAAGGATCAGAGCTGTCTCCCTTTTTGGGTAACGGTATAACATTCGAGTGTTTATAAATATCTGGAAATTTACCTTCTCCAAAGGATCTATTGAAAAGAATACTCAAAGGTACCGCTACCTCATTTGCCACCGCTTTGAGCATTTTATTACTAATTCCATCAGGTCCTGTTGCCTTGTTAGGGTTCAGTAGTTCAACAAGTGATGATACTTCTTGAGAGGTGCAAGAAATACTAGTTTTGTTTGTTTTGTTTGATTTGAGGTTTAACGTCCCCGTCAACACTGTAAAGGTCATTTTGGAGACGTTGCTCCCAAACCTGTGGGCGTTTTACCCGACATTGAGATGAAATGACATCTCAAGCCCTGTCGCCCAATGTAACCAATAGGGTTTATAAGCATGAACGGGCCGACTCGCACCGCTTTGCCAGGGCAGGCTTAGATCCTCTAAGCGGTTTACCAGTACTCGTGTGCGGGTCGGTTTCAGCTCTGCGTGGATGCATCATGCAGCCCATATAGCAAGAAATACTAGATATTCTATTCTGACACTTATATTCCAAAGCAGGTAAAACAACATTTTCATCGTTTATAGTAGAAATATAGGTGAAATGTTTGTTTAACAGATCGGCTTTTTCTTCAGAGGAAAAACAAAAGTCATTTTGGCCAGTAACCGGGAAAGAGTTTAATGGTGGTATTGAAGCAGAGCTAGAGTTACTTTTAACAAAATGGCGTACAACTTTCCAAAACTGTTTTATATCATTTGAATGAAAATCAGATACAGACACTTCCAAATTGTTATAGAACTGTTCTTTTGCATGACGCTTTAGATTGTTCACTTTGTTGCGGAGCGACCTGTACTTATAGTCCGGGATTTGAGACCAGATTTCGAAACATTTAATGCACCCAAAATTCTCACGCTTTGTTTGTGCTGTTTCATTGAGATAGAAGCCTAATCTATATGACATGTGATTATTTAACAAATATGATTTGGAAAAGGGGTTGAAAATTCTATGAGTTTCACCCACCCCCATGCGAATGGTATAGTTGTGTTCAGTTTAGTTATGTGTAACTTGCGCTTACAACTGAATGTTGATTTATTGCATCAGCCAAAATATTTGTCAATACTCGAAGATACCAAAATTCATGATATGACGTAACTACATCCGGTGTTTCCGTAAATTTTGACCACTGAAATTTTACCCCCAGAAATTTGGTAAATTTTACACTACTTTTGCGCTAAAGGATTTTTAGTATGTTTTGAAAGAATTTCTTTTTCGTCAGTATGCAGGACGGTTATTTTTGAACATGCATGTGAAACTTGATGACTCTGTGTCAATCTGGGCATGAACAAGGGACTCAGATACCTATGGACCCTTTTGCTGGTTTTTTCCTGCTGAGTCACAGATCGTGATAAAAATCCATATTAAAACATACATAAAATAAATTATTTTACTGACTGGTCACAGATGTATCATAACAGGGGCCAACAGATATAGTTTTGAAAAAATACCGATGATCATTTCCTTCTGGTTTTTATTTAGTGAGGTGAATATACATCACCAAGCATATTTGTCAGCGATGAACTATCAAGTGAGTCTCTAAACTAGTGACTTGAATCTATCAACATTTAATAAATACATTGTATATTTCAAGCTTCATTATCCAAAGTTTCCAGTTTGTGCTGAGGGCTCCCAAACTAACATTGGTATCATTATATTTTAAACACGTAAATGTTACTGGCCACTACAAGGTCTCTATTGAAATCTTACTGGGTACCTTATTTCCTGGTAAGTCGCACGATTAAAAATAAATAGTAACCGAGCTTTAATGTTATGTAAAGCCACACCTTAAACATTCTTCCTTCTTCCCTTTTCCCAGAGTAGTGGTATAACCTGTAAACGTGCATCTTACTTTCTACGTTTTCATTGCCTTCGATAACCTTGTCCCTCTATTCACCATTAGCTCTTAATTATCCTGTGTCTCTTGTCACACATTACGATAACTCACCCGTGCGACATAGTGCATTTTTCACATCTCCAAAATGGCTACTTTTCTGATGAAAATCCTTGATATGTATGTTATAAATGTTCAAAACATAGGTTGAGGGAGCTCGTTATTACCGCCTCGTACCCACAACCTATGTCTTGGACCAGAAATAAGAAAAATAATTTTTACCCCAGTTTCTCTATATAAAGTTGGGTTTAGGGGTCTTCATTACACGGACTTGTTCACGTGATGCACTGATTAACCTGTTCTTCGTCTACTTTTTACTACTTCCTTTAACTGATATTTGTTCCATATATTGATTATTTGGGTTTAAAGCCACGCCCACCCTTGTTGGTCGTTTTGTGTCCTCTCCTAGAGAAAAGCGATAGAAGAGATAGTAGAGCAGATGAAAGTGAGGGACAGAAGAAAAAGAAGAAAATAAATATAAGTGCAGAAACAGAAGAAATAACAGTATTCCCCCTCTATCATTACCTGCTGTAAGAACAGCAGGTCTTGTCCAGCTGTAAGCCAATATCATTTGGACGCCATATTGACGCAAGGTAAACGTCACCTTTGCCTCACCCAACCACCCCAATTGTCCCATACGGATTTACCAAAAGTGCCGTCTATGTCAAGCCATCAGGTGACAAACAGAGTGTAGGCAATGATCAGGAACCTATACAAAATACCTCGCACCTCCCATTCAAAACACCAAAATGAAAACGTCACGAATGGAGTGTGTGTGTGTGTGTGTGTGAATTCGGGTTTAACGTCGCTTTTAACAATTTTTCAGTCATATCACGACGGTGTCTGGTTGCGACAGGGAGCTCAATGCTCACTTTTATGGTGCTGCCTCACTGAAGTATCATGTCCCAGACACATTACATGATACCACACCCAGTCACATTATCCTGGCACTGGGTCGACCAGTCCTAGCTAACCCCGTAAATCTGAGTGCCAAGAGAGGAGCAGCTAGTACCATTTTTAACGACTTTGGTATGTCGCGGCCCGGGATCGAACCCGTGACCTCCCGTTCCCCGGAGCGGACACTCTACCAACTGAGGTCACGAATGGAAAGTCAGAAGGACAGTTATCACCCCACATGGCCAAACAGCTATCCAAAATACAAAAAGGCATAAGCAATGCAAACATCTTAAAGAACAACTAAAAAAATAAGAAACCACAACAGAAGGACCGCCTTGGAATGGGGTCAGTAAGAAGTTTTACGGATGTTGGGGTTTGGGGTTGACACTTTAATTGATTTAAGGTGGCCTCAATCCTCACCCTTGGCTGTCTTGGTTAAAACCCATTAGTTGTTCAGTCTGCATGATGGATTTCTGCAACTTCTCCGCGAAAATAAAATCAAACGAATAAGGAGATGAGACAACGACGAGGACTCAACAGCATTGAATAGCTAGAATGCTGCAGCAAATGAAACACATAGTTAGGCTCCGGTTAGCCCTACCAGAGACAGAGCATCGGGCACTTATTTTCAGGCGTTCTGGCGGAAATGCATTCGTACTTATGAAAGGAACTGAATGAAAGGTTAACTTACTTGAGGCTGACACCTTATAGGTCATATATTTTGAACAGGGCCGATGTTTGGCTTAATAAATGTAACGATTCCTATGTAAATCAAGCTTCTTTATCTACACTTTTGTCAAGAAGGGTGGGAACATCGGGTTCAACACTGACTCTCGACTGGCTTTTTCTGCATCTTCATGTAACGTGGTCACCACAATTTGCGCATGTTTGCCAAAAGATCAACCAAAACCAGAGTCATTCAATCAGCAAATAAGCTGAAGTATATCAAATCCGCAGTTGGAGAATTAGATGCTGATATTTAAATTTAATTGAGTATCTTTTTCTGCAGCAAATTAATGGTAAAAACCAAAACAAACCTATAAAACATTTATGTAAAATCGTCGTTCTACCATGCAAATACTATATAATGTTTCTTTTTTGTTTGCAGACAAATTTCGCAGACCTTCAGTCAAAAGGAGGCTGGATTGTTCAGAGGCGTAATACGTCTTTCCTTCAATTATGAAATACTGAACCGTTTGAAAATAGACCGAAATAGGGTCGCGTTGTTAAATTCACTGAACATTGTCGTCTTTCATAGGTATTGCCGTCATGGTAACTTCATACCAAACTACCACTGTTTATCGAATAAATGGTTTATGAATGCTGGAAAATGCAGCAAAGCAATGAAAAATAACCAAACAAGCGCAATCATTAAAGCAGAAAATTATCATGACAACGCCAATTAAATGTGGTTTACGCTTGCCATCAAGCTTACGTTACTTTTAATAACTACCATGGGAAACTACGCTCTCCAGAGCTCGTGGGCATAAATTATCCCACCTTTGGTGGCCATTTATTTTAATCGACCATAATGGTTTAGTAGAGGCCAATCGAAGGACCATTGCTGCCAAATTATTTTGAAATCAACCATTGTTTTTTGTTGCCGTCGCATACGGTATGGTCAGCTTTGAACAATCTCAGCAGGTCTAAAGTCCAAAATGTTGCATACCTAGGTCTTGTATTTCCAGACATGCAGAATTCAAAATCACTTTTGGCCATATATTGGTGTGACAATCACACAGATCCCTCAAATAAACTTTAATATCTCGACCACATTGATGCAGTATATGTAATTTGGTATCAGTTAGCACAGTAGTTTTGGAAAAAAATAGTAATATGTAATCTTATGGTCCCATGATCATTTAGCTGGTTGCAAACATCAACTCTGATGTCATTAGCTGCAACAGAACCAGAAATCCTGTCTTTGCCATACAAAGCCCTAAGTGACCGTATGTAACCTTGACGTAAAAAGGTCAATGTCAACCAAATGTCATCATTTGAACAATGTGAAAGGGACCGGGTCCCCAATATTGTATATCAAGTTTCAAGGTCATCGGTCTATTGGTTCCTGAGAACGAACGATTTCAAAGGCTTTTACCATATATGGGCATGGTGGACATTTTGGTCATGTGACCCAGACATTCAGAATATGTGTTTATTCTTCCACCCCATGGCGGCTTCACATGTAATTTGGTTCCAAGTGGCCTTGTAGTTTCAGAGTAGAAGTCGTTTGGATTTGTTTAGATGTTCAAATGAGAAAGGAGGGTAGGTACATTTATCTCCCCTTTTTATGACTTTTTCCCCACTTTTTCGATTTTCTAACTCCATTTTCAAGATGCTGAGAGACCTCACAATAAATTCATATCATAAGTTAAGTGCCCTTTCTATGTTCAAATAAAAACTATTAAAAAATTGAGCGTCAGCAGAAGATGGGCTATAGAACAAACCGATGAGAAAAGGTTCATTTTTTACCTTTATCTCTATCCAAATCAACTCATCACAAAATATTTCAAGATCTGCTCGTCTGATGTGCAATAAATTTGTATTTATAGAAGCCAATAGACCATCACCATGATTGGTTCTGTCTTTTCTGTAAAGTAGGCTGTAAAAAATTGGAAGAATATAAGAATCTTATATGGGTGTGAGGGGTGGATGGAAAAATCCGTCCCCAGGGACACTGTCCGGCATCACGAGGCTTGCCGAGTGATGCCGGATAGTGATCCCGAGGGACGGATTTTTCTATCCACCCCTCACACCCATACTGGATTCTTTTTCTTGCATACCTTCAATTTTTTAGCGCGGAATTTTAATGCTGCAGTCACTTCGGTTACCAACGTCCGCCATATTGTGTTGACACTGCAGGAATGTAAAGTGACGTCACGGATTGTGCATGACGTCAACCTTAACGACGGCGCATACAAGGTCGTAATCAACCAGTGCATTTTTCAAGCACGCGATTATATTCGATTTTGGGTCGGAACACCAGGGTCAGAAGATAAATTTCTATCCCAGGGTAAAATCACGAATTTCCTTGTCTGGTGTGCAAGAAAAAGCATATATGTAAAAACATTAACATCTAGGTGGGTCTCAGTAAAACATAAAATGCTATAATCTAAGAAATAGTCTGTTATATAATATAAGAATCTGATATGGGGTTCTAACGTAGATGAGCGTTTCCAATCCGAGGGATGACCGTGATGAGCGGAACCGAGGCTACGCCGAGGTTCCGCTCAGCACGGTCATCCCGAGGGTTGGAAACGCCCATCTACATATCAGATTCTTTTCTTGCATAACATTTGACAGCTCGTACATGTATATTGTTTACAAAATAAAAGTAGTGCGGAAGTAGTTCCGGCAGTTGAATAGAAATGAAGCGCATTTATGTTAGTTGCCTGGGTCGGAACACCAGGGTCAGAACATAAATTTCTATCCCAGGGTAAAATCACGCATTTCCTTGTCTGGTGTGCAAGAATCTATTTTATTTCTAATGTTTCTTGTATTTGAAAATGTTGACGTCATAGGATAGACGACGACGACGGACAACTGTCTATCTTATAAGCTCCCCCGGAGCCTTCGGCACACACAATATTCAGTGATTCTTGAAAAAATGACCCAATTTTGAAAATACCCTGTTGCTATTGTTTGTCCCTTCATGAAGGCTAAACAACGCAGTCTATGGGTGTAAATAATATGTTCTATAAAAGGGTTATCCTTTGGGAGCAAGGAATACACCACATAAGTGAAAAATATGGAGTGTATATGTTTTCTGGACCAGACTAGCTAGTTTCGGCCAATTAGGCCTCATCAGTGACCCTCAGATATTTTCAAAATTCCACAATCGAATCAATGATCCCAAAGGACAAGAAAATATAATCTACACTATGATGTAGGGCAGGGAGACGTTTTACCGCCGCCACACATTCCCACACACCAGCTGTAGTGAAGTTTAATATGTTCTATAAAAGGGTTATCCTTTGGAAGCAAGGAATACACCACAGAAGTGAAAAATATGGAGTGTACATGTTTTCTGGGCCAGACTAGCTAGTTTCGGCAAATTAGGCCTCATCAGTGACCCTCAGATATTTTCAAAATTCTACAATGGAATCAATGATCCCAAAGGACAAGAAAATATAATCTACACTAAGATGTAGGGCAGGGAGACGTTTTACCGCCGCCACACATTCCCACACACAGCTGTAGTGAAGTTTAATATGTTCTATAAAAGGGTTATCCTTTGGAAGCAAGGAATACACCACAGAAGTGAAAAATATGGAGTGTACATGTTTTCTGGGCCAGACTAGCTAGTTTCGGCCAATTGGGCCTCATCAGTGACCCTCAGATATGTCAAGATATGCCAAGCCATATAAGCCAAGCGGGCATATTCAGGAACTTACTTCCAATTCTAAAACCAATGCCTTCTTGTACGATTACTGAGTTAGCACCGTTAATATACCAGTGGGATATGCGTTTTTGCCATGTCACAATGCATGGTTACATACTGGAGTGCAAATGAGTGAGTGAGTGTTGGAGTTTTACGTCCCACCAACAGCTAAGGTCATACGGAGACGGGACCTCGGTTTAAAGACTCATCCGAAAGTCTGGAGAAGCCCGGGATCGAACCTGCGACCGCTGGTTTACAAGGCGAGTAGCGTAACCACTCGACCACGGAGGCTTCTACTGGAGTGCAAATATCTAGCCTTTTATTGTTAAAATGGAATGAGATTGCAATCGCCGTTCAACGATACGATGCTTAGGAAACAATTAGCAGAATTTAAAGGCTTATAGCATTCACTGTCTTCACACAATGCCGTAAAAATAGGGTGTCGCTAAAACAGCACTCACCTACCGTAACGGATTTATATCTGGTCACAGTGTGCAGACAGAAATAGTTTTCTGCGTATATCTATGTCTTTTATTCCACCAAAGGAATATTCTGATAAATAAACCATTAAGTGTTTGATATTCTTTCGAAATAAACATATGTAAAATCTGAAAGTGGATAATTAATTTGTCACTTTTCACAGCCTCACCTCCGTAACGGTGCTTTCAAAAGGTCAGTGGATGGAAAGGAACACTTTATTATGAAACATAATATTGACCATTGGTCCAACAACAACGGTTTGATTGATAAAAAACAAACTGTCCTCCACCTACGTAACTTCTCTCCTCCGTAACGTAAAAACCTAAGCCGATATAGGTATCGGAACATCTTTGTGTGCATTGAGTGCTATTTGTGCTAGTAATATCAAAGTCACTAAAGCTAAGCATTGGATTTTGGTCAAAGTACAGACTGTGGGGAGAAATCTATCGTTACGGAAGAGATGTAACGTAGGTGAGTTAAAATGTTACGGAGGCGAGCAATTTTATAAGTGCGCGTTACTTATTCAAACAATCAGTAGCCCAACGAAGTGTTATTTGTTGGTAAAAGCTATGAGTTTAACTTCATAAATATACTCATTTGGTTAGCATAGACTGTTGGATGAAACATACACATGGGCTTACAAATATAAACTCTCCTCCGTAACGCGCAGGTTTTACTGTCAAAAACTCAAAAACTTGAAATGGTGTGGGTAAAAGTTTGGGTCAAATGTTAAAATGTGGATTTGTTTGTTGCATTTGAGGTTTAACGTCCCCGTCATTTTGGAGACGTTGCTTCAAAATTTTGTGGGACTTTTACCCGACATAGAGATGAAATGACATCTCAAGTCCCAATGAAACAAATAGGGTTAGCCTCACACCGCGGTTCCTGGACAGGCTTAGATCCTCTAAGCGGTTTACCAGTACTAGTGTGCGGGCCAGATTCAGCTCTGCGTGGAAGCATCATGCAGCCCATATATTTCTTCAAGCCCCTATGGGCGGTGGCCAATTTAAAATGTGGAAATAAACCAAAAGAAAACATATCAGTCGAAATTCTATACGATTCATTTTTCTAACTTTTTGGTTTCATAATTGGGTCATTTTGTCAAGAATCACTGATTATCTTATCTATCTATCTTCTTATACTGAGTCGGTCATATTTGGCCATTACCTCAGTTGGATGAGTAGCTAAATTTATAATAAAAAAAAGAGAAGTTACTGGATGAGTCCTTATAACTATTTTTAATCTGAATAACAGAGATAATAAGTCGAAAATTCGAGATACTAAGTCGAAATTTCGAGATACGAGTCAAAAAAAATAAAAGTTAAAGTGGCCCTAATGCTCTTTCGTAGAGGTATACTAAAACGCATACCTCTGAATCTCAATCTTACACTGTACGGGCTTTGAACTCCTCCACAGTCTTAGCATTCACCACAGAAGAGGGAAGGCCATTCCACTGGGAATAGTCCTAGGAAACAGGGCATCACTGTAGGACTGGTACCTATGATACTGTGAGTTGTTTACTTTTGATGCCCTTGTTCGGGTTGAAACTATCACAGAGGTCAAGTATTTGTCTTTATTAACGGCCACTGTACCTGAATGTATCTTATAGAAGAATTTAAAGAGGACTGCTTGCGCCGGGCCTCTAGGGACCGCCATTCTAGCTCGTTAAGCGTGTCACCGACGCTACTTCTATTGCACAACATCGATCTTGTGCGGGCAACATAATATCTTGTGCGCACAACTTATTATCCTGTTCGCACAACATATATTGTGCGCGCAAGGTAGATGTTGTGTAAACAAGATTATATCTTTTGCGCACAAGATATCTTGTTAGGACTTAATATCTTGTTCGCTTGTTAATCAGACGCATAAGGTATTATGTTGTCCATACGAGATCTATGTTGTGCAAAAAAGATACTATCTTGTGCGTACAAGATATCAAGTGGTACAAACAAGATATTATGTTGCACAAGATAATATCTTGTGCATACAAGATATTATGTTGTCCGCACAAGGTTTTTTTATGTTGTGTGCACAAGATGATGTCTTGTGCACAATCTTGTTCACTCAACGTATTATATTGTGCTCACAAGATTATATCTTGTTCGGACAACTTAATATATTGTTCGCACAACATATTAAAACAAGAAAGATGTGTTTGTGAAACACCAACATGTCCCCGGGCAAGACCTTTTTGCAAAGTTAGTCACACATCAAGGTCAAGGTCACAGGTCAAAACTGTTTGCATGAATGTGAAGCTCTTGTCACAAGGAACCTACATGCCAAATATGAATGCTCTACCTCAAACGGTTCAAAAGTTATGACCAACGTTAAAGATGTCCAAACCAACCAACAAACAGACAGGGTAAAAACAATTTGTCCCCACTATCGCTACCGGGGACATAAAAAGAAAATGTATGTCCCTTCCCGGATTCCGATATGGCCAACTCAGTTTAAGAAGATAGATAGTTCTTGCACACCAGACAAGCAAATCCGTGATTTTACCCTGGGATAGAAATTTATGTTCTGACCCTGGTGTTCCGACCCAAAATCGAATATAATCGCGTGTTTGATAAATACACTGGTTGATTACGACCTTGTATGCGCCGTCGTTAAGGTTGACGTCATGCACAATACGTGACGTCACTAAACATTCCTGCAGTGTCAACACAATATGGCGGACGTTGGTAACCGAAGTGACTGCAGCATTAAAATCCGCGCTAAGAAATGGAAGGTATGCAAGAAAAAGAATCCAATATGGGTGTTAGGGGTGGATAGAAAAATCCGTCTCGGACTCGGCAAGCCTCGTGATGCCGGACAGTGACCCTCGGGACGGATTTTTTCATCCACCCCTGACACCCATATAAGATTCTTATAATATATTTCAGTATGAAAGCTTACATTACGATAGGGATGATTAACCTCTTGATTCTCTCTGCACAGGGGCTCGATTCGAACGACGCTCCATTTGCTGCATTTGTGGAAATGATGCCAAAGGAGCATGTTCAGACAAAGTTTTCTTGCACACCAGACAAGGAAATCCGTGATTTTACCCTGGGATAGAAATATGTTCTGACCATGGTGTTCCGACCCAATATCGAATATGCCCGCGTGTTTGATAAATGTACTGGTTGAATACGACCTCTTATGTGCCGTCGTTAAGATTGACGTCATGCATGTTACGTGACGTCACTAAAAATTCCTGTAGTGGCATCACAATATGGCGGACGTTGGTAACCGAAGTGACTGCAGCATTAAAAATCCGCGCTAAAAATGGAAGGTACGCAAGAAAAAAGAATCCTATATGGGTGTGAGGGGCGGAATGAAAAATCCGTCCCTCGGGATCACTGTCCGCCATCACTCGACAAGCCTCGTGATGCCGGACAGTTACCCTCGAGACGGATTTTTCCATCCACCCCTCACACCCATATAAGTTTCTTATATTATCACCACTGCCGGGGATCCAACCGGCACCTCTAGCATCAGCAAGTTCACTAACCACACTTTTGCTCAGTGGTTAGTGCACTTGCCTCTGATGCTAGAGATCCCGGGTTCGATCCCCGGCAGCGGCGATAAAATTGCGGTGTCCGAACACGCTCCATTGGCATCATTTGCAGGGATGAATGTCATAAAGTGCACCGTTCTTCGGATCGGGACGTTAACTGGAGGCCTCCTGTGCAGAGAGAACCATCCCCTGTGCAGGTTAAAAATCCCTTCCATAATTACATGATAACTGTGCAAAAGCTGGAGTGTATGTAATGTAAACCTGCTGTAATGGTCAAATGTGACCGACGCAGTATCAGTAGAAAGAAAGGAAAGAAAGATATCATGCTCGATCACTGATAAAACAAGAATTCCGCAGAAGGCGGCGTCGCACCTGCTGGGGGCAAAAGTCATCTATAGAAGCCACAATCAGAATGTTGTTATATTAAGTAAATTTCATAGCAGTTGAGAGTTGATGTAAAATGTGTCAAAGTCACTTGACCAAAAATAAAGGCCATGGTCACAAGGTCAAGGTACGTGCCAAATCAGTACAATGAGGAGAAGTACTATGCAAAGTTTGGTGGCTCTAGGCCATTTATTTTAGGACATATTGAACATTGACGTAAAAGTCGCTGGAGTGCATAATATAGGTTAAGGTCACCAGGTCAAGGTACCCACAGAGTAAGTAATTAATTGAGGAGAAGCACTATGCAAGGTTTGGTGGTTGTAGGCCTTATAGTTAAGAAGATACGGAATATCGACTTAAAATGTGTTAAAGTCAATAGAGTGCAAAAAATAGGTCAAGGTCACCAAGTCAAGGTACCTGCATAGTCAGTACATCTAGGAAAACCACTATGCAAGATTTGGTGGTCGCAGGCCTTTTATTTGTGAAGATCTGGAACATTGACGCAAATTGTGTCAAAGTCAATGGAGCGTAAAATATAGGTCAAGGTCACCAGGTCAAGGTACCTGCAGAATCAGTACATCAGTATGCAAGCGTTGATGGTTGTATGCCTTTTATTCCCAGAGACCTGGAACTTCGACAAAAATTTGTCAAAGTCGCTGGAGCGTAAAATATAGGTCAAGGTCACCAGATCAAGGTACCTGCCGAGTCAGTACATCTAGGAGAAGCACTATGCAAGATTAGATTGTTGTAGGCCTTTTATTTGAGGAGATCTGGAACTTCAACTAAAAATGTGTCGAAGTCAGTGGAGCGTAAAATATAGGTCAAGGTCACCATGTCAATGTACCTTTTTTTTTGGTTTGGGTTTTACGGCCCTTTCAAGATTATTTCACTCATATCGAGCCGAGTCAAGGTACCTGCAGAGTCAATACATCTAGGAGAAACACTATTCAAGATTTTATTGGTGTAGGCCTTTTATTTGAGAAGATCTGGAACATTGACGCAAATGGTGTCAAAGTCAATGGAGCGTAAAATATAGCTCAAGGTCACCAGGTCAAGGTACTTGCAGAATCAGGTCATCCAGGAGCAACATTATGCAAGCTTTGATGGTTGTAGGCCTTTTATTTGAAGAGATCTGGAACTTCGACATAAAAATTTGTCAAAATCGCTGGACCGTAAAATATAGGTCAAGGTCACCTGGTCAAGGTACCTGCAGAGTCGGTACATCTAGTCGAAGCACTATGCAAGATTAGATGGTTGTGGGCCTTTTATTTGAGGAGATCTGGAACTTCGACGTAAAATGTGTCAAAGTCATAGTAGCGTTAAATATAGGTCAAGGTCACCATGTCAAGGTACCTGCAGAGTCAATACATCTAGGAGAAACACTATTCAAGATTTTATTGGTGTAGGCCTTTTATTTGAGAAGATCTGGAACATTGACGTAATTCGTGTCAAACTCACTGAAGCGTAAAATATAGGTCAAGGTCACCGGGTCAAGGTGCTTGCCTAGTCAGGAGCTCAGGGTGATGTTCCATGAAAGGTTTGATGGTTGTTTAGTCTTATAGTTGATTACAATACAAACTTCGACGTAAATGTCGAACTTTGACGTAATGGTCAAAGTCACTGGAGCGCAAAATATAGGTCAAAGTCACCAGGTCAAGGTGCTTACAAAGTGAGAAGGTCTATGAGATGTTTCATGTAAGGTTTGATGGTAGCTGAGGTCTGTAAATAAAAACTTTGACGTAAATGTCGAACTTCGACGTAAATGTCGAACTTCGACGTAATGGTCAAAGTCACTGGAGCGCAAAATAAAGGTCAAAATCAAGGTCAAGGTGCTTACAAAGTGAGATGTTTCTTGTAAGGTTTGATGGTAGCTGAGGTTTGTAAAATAAAAACTTTGACGTAAATGTCGAACTTCGACGTAAATGTCGAACTTCGACGTAAATGTTAACAGACGGACGGAAATTTTCCCATTCAAAGTACCCAACCATCGGCAAAAATGCCCCAAAATACCCAACAAGCAATACATTTTGTTGGACAACAACGGAATAAACGGCAAGTACCCAAGAAAGGCCTACCCAACTAGTGTCCTATCATCCGCCCGGACGGACGGATGGACGCACGGACGCACGGACGGAAAATCGGACGCCTATGTCGCACCTTGCTATAAGCAGGTGCGACAAAAACAACCTAGCCAACTTAGTAAGACATACCTCCACCCTCATCTCTCGAAATATCTTCTGTCTTCTACACAAACGAATACATTTATTTTTTCTCTCTGTACTGAATCTTGCCTAAACATTGAAAAAAAATACATGTACAAGTACGCATGTATCACCAAAAATCATGCAGTCATTGACCAATGTCATGAAAAGATCAATCAACAAACAGTTAACTTGCTCACTTGACAATGCATGGACTATTTAACCCTTTGTGTACCGAATGGAATTTTCTCTTTATATAGCAGGAGTTCATTTGAAAATTCAGGAGTGTCAGATTGTATTGTTATCAAAATGCTTTTGGAAAATGACTGAACTTTTAACAAACAGTGGAGGCCCTGCTCAGACGCCGCGTTCTGCGGCTCCTGATCTGGGCCTGCACTGTTTGCCAAGGTACCCTTTTAGGGGTTTCTGGTACTGAATGGGTTAGGTCGAATGGAAACACACACAAAAGGAGGTAACTCTAGGTGGAAGTAAGTCGTTGTAAACCACACTTTATCTACCCCCGCCCTTTGGGCCTTGGACAAATAGATCGGGCTGCACGGTGCTTCCATGCAGAACTGAAATCGACTGTGCACATGAGTACTTGTAAACCGCTTAGAAGGTCCAAACCTGCCCAGGCAAAGTTGTGCAAGCATGCTCAGGCAAAGTGCTCATGCCTATAAACACTTTTGGTTTTATTGGACGGCAGGGCTTGAGATGTCATTTCATCCCATTAGAAGTCCCACAAAAATGGAAGCAAAGTCTTCAAAATGACTGGACAGTTTGCTTGTATGATTTGATTTGATGTTTAACGTCCCCGCCGACACTATAAAGGTCATTTTGGAGATTTCATTCGGCGACAGGCCTTGAGCTGTCATTTCATCTCAATGTCGGGTAAAAGTCCCACAAAATTGGAAGCAACGTCTCCAAAAGGATCTTTATAGTGTTGACGGGGACGTTAAACATCAAATCAAACAAAGACCAGTCCATTTTGGAGACATGAAAGAATGCACTACATGAATGCCGCACGGATACGTTATCAGCCCCCGCCCATAGGGGCTTGAAGAAATTTATGGGCTGCATCCGGCCCGCACACTAGTACTGGTAAACCGCTTAGAGGATCTAAGCCTGTCCAGGAACAGCGGTGCGAGGCGGACCGTTCAAGCTAATAAGCCCTATTGGTTTCATTGGGCGACAGGGCTTGAGATGTCATTTCATCTCAAAGTCGGGTAAAAAACAAGAGGCCCAAGAGGGCCTGTCGCTCCACCGGCTAACTTCAGACAATTGTCATATTTATTACATTAACCAATTGTTTACTAGTGGACTCTTCTATTGCTATATGTTGGACCAGTCCATTTGGCATATAAGGGGTGTCAGGCCTATTTTTTTCTATTTTTGATGGAAAATTCTGTTAGCAAATAGTGCAGGCCCTGATCAGACATGGTGTTCTGTGGGGTCTGATCTGGGCCAGCACTGTTTGCCAAGGTACCCATTTAAGGTTTTCCCGCATGCAATGGGTAAAAAAGAAACAAGTGATCCACCCAAGGAATGCCCATTCTATATTTTTTGGACCCCAGAGCCATGGTTGGCAGGATTTATGTGAGTGACCATTTGGCATTGCTCCGTTCTAAATATCTAAAGCTCTGGGCCTTATGGTTTCAGAGAAGAAGACTTTTTTTTAAGTTTTTCCTATTATAAGTCTATGGGAACTAATATGCCTCTGGGTGTGACCAATTTTTTACCCCAGGGGCATTGTTTGCAGGATTTATTTGAGTGACCACTTGACGTTGCTGCATACTTAATATCTACGCTCTGGGCACTGATGGTTTCAGAAAAGATTTTTGTCAGTTTTTCCCAGTATAAGTCTATGGGAGCTTATGGGCCTCAGGGTATGGCCAATTTGGACCCCAGGGGCATAGTTGGCAGGATTTATGCAGTTGAATACTTCAAGTTGCTACATACTAAGCTCTTGGCCTTATGGTTTCAGAGGAGAAAAGTTTCAAGATTTTGTCATTATTAGTCTATGGGAGCTACTAAGCACCGGTGCGTTGCCAATTTGGACTCAAGAGTCATAGTTCGCAGGACTTAGTAGGTGACCACATAACTTTGCTACATACTACAGTTCAACCTGTATTAAGCAAGTGCCCAAGGGATAGTCAAAATATGCTTGCTTAAGACAGGTTCTTGCTTAATACAGATGAAATTTAACACATCTGCCTTTCTTGGGAACTGAATGCCTGCTTGCTTAAGACAGGTTGCTTGCTTAATAGAGGTGGCCACTAAGACAGGTTTTATTGTAAATGTCTTAGCTTTAGGCTTTATGGTTTCAGAGAAGAAGTTTTTCCATTTATTGGTCTATGGAAGCTAATGAGCCAAAGGTGGTGGCCATGGCGGCCATGTTTTTTGTCTGATCAAAATTTCTTCAATGAATCTGACAATGGTAGACACAAGGAACATTCATGAAAATTAAGAAGGAAATCCATTTAGCGGTTTTGGAGGAGAAGATTAAAAAAAAAAGACCCCTTTATGAGTCTATGGAAGCTAATTAGCCAATGGGCGTGTCCATGGCGGCCATGTTTTTTGTCTGATCAAAATTGCTTCAAGGAATCTGACAGAGGTCCACCCAAGGAACATTCATGCAATGTAAGAATGAAATCCATTGAACGGTTTTGGAGGAGAAGATTTTTAATTTTTTTTTTTTTTTTTGGTTTCGATGCCATTTTGTTCTGCATGTAACAAAATTCTTTGAAGGAATTCAGAAGAGGACTATGTGAGAAACATTCCTGTGAAGTTTGGTTACAATCGACCAAGTAGTTAAGGAGGAAATGTTTAAAGAAAAAAGTTAACGCACGGATGCACAACCGCACAGACGCACAACAGACACAGGGCCATAACATATAACATAAGACCCTCCGGTCTTTGGCCAGTGGAGCTAAAAAATGAACAGATTTATGTTTTTATTTCTTTATTTATTTATTTTTTCCTTTCCTCCGTCGGATTCGGTATGCTTCCCTTTTCAACTAAGCCATTTTAACTCTAATAAATCAATCTCCCTCAGTATTTTGAATTTATTTTGAAACATCAAGTCGTATAAATAGAGTTTGTGTTGAAAACATCAGTTCTATCACCAGTGTGATGGGCAAGTGAAATTTCTGATGTTTTGAATTTTAGAATGACAATTTGTAGGTGGACCTCTATAGATATGTGATAGTCAGCAAAATTGGAGGAGATTAATTCAGATACAGGAAGGTACTTTTAAATAAATAAATAAATAAATAAATAAATAAATAAATAAACAAGAACTTTTGAAGAAGAGAAGACTTTTTTAACATTACACTACATGTTATATAGTGAAAATAAACCCCGCCCACTGCAGCCATGTTTTTTGTCGGATCAAAATTTCTTCAAGGAATCTGACAGAGGTCCACCCAAGGAACATGCATGCCAAATAACTATGAAATAAAACAAGAACTTTTGCAGAAAATATTTTCAGCATTACACTATATGTTATATAGTGAAAATAAGCCTCGCCCATGGCGGCCATGATTTTTGTAAGATCAAATTTTTTTCAAGGAATCTGACAACAGTCCACCCAAGGACAAGTCATGCAAATTACAATGAAATCCCACAAGTACTTTTGCAGAAGAAGATTTTTTAGCATTGCATTATATGTTAAATATGGAAAATAAGCCCTGCCCATGGCGGCCATGTTTTTTGTCGGATCAAAATTTCTTCAAGGAATCTAAAAGAGGTCCACCCAAGGAACATTCATGCAAAATAAAAACAAGGCATCGCATGCGATACAAATCCCCTCGCACTAGACAACTTCGTGTGTGGAAAACACTGAAATGGCAAAAGTCCAACTTGCTTGAGATATTATCATATGCAACATTTGTGTAAAGTTTGTTTAAAAATCCTCCAATAAATGTACATTCTAGAGTGATGACGTTTCTCTAAAAATAGCCATAGTGACTTTGACTTGAGGCCATGACCACGAAAGAAGATCTTGCTCAAGATATTATCATAAGCATCTTTTGTGTGAAGTTATATTAAAATATGTTAATAAATGTAGGCGGTAGAGCGATGACAAGGTTTTTCTAAAGATAGCCACAGTGACCTTGACTTTGAGGTCATGACCTTGAAAGTCGAAGTAAGTCGAGATATTATCATAAGAAACATTTGTGTGAAGTTCTATTACAATCCATCATTAAATGTAGGCACTAGAGCAATGACAAAGTTTTTCTAAAAATAACCACAGTGACCTTGACTTTGAAAGTCAAACTCGCTCGAGGTATTGTCATAAGGAACATTTGTGTGAAGTTAGATTGAAATGGGTAAGAAATGTAAGCGCTAGAGCCATGACAAAGATTTTTCTAAAAATAGCCACAGTGACCTTGACCTTGAAAGTGGAACTCACTAGAGATATTGTTATAAGGAACATTTGTGTGAAGTAATATTGAAATTGGTGAAAAAATGTAAGCGCTAGAGCAATGACAAAGTTTTTCTAAAAATAGCCACAGTGACCTTGACCTTGAAAGTCGAACTCGTTCGAGGTATTGTCATAAGCAACATTTGTGTGAAGTTATATTGAAATCAGTGAAGAAATGTAGGCGCTAGAGCGATGACAAAGTTTTCTAAAAATAGCCATAGTGACCTTGACCTTGAAAGTCGAAATGGCGAGATATTGTCATAAGGAACATTTGTGTGAAGTTATATTGAAATCGATGAAGAAATGTAAGCGCTAGAGGGATGACGAAGTTTTTCTAAAAAATAGACACAGTGACCTTGACCTTGAAAGTGGAACTCGCTAGAGATATTGTCATAAGGAACATTTGTATGAAGTTATATTGAAATTGGTGAAGAAATGTAAGCGCTAGAGCGATGACAAAGTTTTTCTAAAAATAGCCACAGTGACCTTGGCCTTGAGGCCTTGACCTTGATAGTCGAACCCGCTTGAGATATTGTCATAAGGAACATTTTTGTGAAGTTATATTGAAATCAGTGAAGAAATATAGGCGATAGAGCGATGACAAAGTTTTTTCTAAAAATAGCCACAGTGACCTTGACCTTGAGGCCACGAATTGGAAAGTCGAACTCGCTGGAGATATTTTTATAAGGAACATTTGTGTGAAGTTATATTGAAATTGGTGAAGAAATGTAAGCGCTAGAGCGATGACAATGTTTTTCTAAAAATAGCCACAGTGAGCTTGAGGTCATGACCTTGAAAGTCAAACTCGCTCGAGATATTTTTATAAGGATCATTTGTTTGAAGTTATACTGAAATTGGGGGAGAAATGTAGGCGCTAGAGCCATGACAAAGTTTTTCAAAAAATAGCCAGAGTGACCTTGACCTTGAGGTCATGCCCTTGAAAGTCGATCTTGCTCCAGATATTGTCGTAAGGAACGTTCGTGTGGAGTTATATTTAAATCGGTCAAGAAATGTAGGCGCTAGAGCGATGACAAAAGTACGTACGTACGTGGCGCTAGAGCGATGACAAAAGTACGTACGTACGTACGGGACAAATGCTATTTCCCCCCTCACAACTAAGTTGTGCGAGGAGATAATGAAATCCAACAGGTGGGTTTGGAGGAGAAGACTTTTAAGGATTTTTAATTTTTTGTGTGGTTTTGTTGCCATGGCAACCAGAGTTCTGGGTGTAACAAAATTCTTTGAAGGAATTTAGAAGAGGACTAAGTAAGGAACATTCCTGTGAAGTTTGGTTACAATTGGCCCAGTAGTTAAGGAGGAGAAGATGTTTTAGCATTACACTATATGTTAAATTGGAAAAATAAGCCCCACCCATGGCGGCCATGTTTTTTGTCGGATCAAAATTTCTTCAAGGAATCTGAAAGATGTCCAACCAAGGAACATTCATGCAAAATAAAAATGAAATCCAACAGGTGGTTTTGGAGGAGAAGATTTTTAAAGATTTTTAATTTTTTGTGTTGTTTTGTTGCCATGGCAACCAGAGTTCTGGGTGTAACAAAATTCTTTGAAGGCATTTAGAAGAGGACTAAGTAAGGAACATTCCTGTGAAGATTGGTTACAATGGGCCCAATAGTTTAGGAGGAGAAGATGTTTTAGCATTACACTATATGTTAAATAGGGAAAATAAGCCCCGCCCATGGCGGCCATGTTTTTTGTCGGATCAAAATTTCTTCAAGGAATCTGAAAGAGGTCAACCCAAGGAACAGTCATACAAAATAAAAATGAAATCCAAAAGGTGGTTTTGGAGGAGAAGATTTTTAAAGATTTTTATTTTTTTTGTGGTTTTGTTACCATGGCAACCAGAGTACTGGGTGTAACAAAATTCTTTGAAGTAATTTAGAAGAGGACTATGTAAGGAACATTCCTGTGAAATTTGGTCACAATTGGCCCAGTAGTTTAGGAGGAGAAGATGTTTAAAGAAAAAGTTAACGCACGGACGCACGACGGACACAGGGCCATGACAATAGCCCCGCTGGCCTTCGGCCAGTGGAGCTAAAAAACAACAAAATTGGAAGCAACGTCTCCTAAATGGCCTTTACAGTGTTGACGGGGACGTTAAACCTCAAATCAAACAAACATACAAAACGGATACGTTTCGGAAAGTTTAGCCAAAACAGGTGAACAATTATGAATTTTCAGTGAGAAATTTTAGCAAAATCATCACCTAAATTACATTTGACTGGGATTTCGGGTAAAAAAAAAAAATGAGCAAATCTCTCATAATCTCAACCGAAAATCATTCCTAGGCCTTCGTCCTCATTGCTTCACTTCAAGAGGCACTTCAAGAGGGACCGCAGGAGATGACTGCATAACCACCTATTCTTTTAGAGCATTCTTGCTGACTGTCAACATGGTTTTCGAAGTCAAAGGTCTTGCGAAACTCTATTAGTTCAATTTTTCCATGACATTGTGAGCAATCTGGATGGAGCCGTAAAGCATGGCCACAAACATTCTGACTTGATCGTCGTGGACTTTGCAACGGCCTTTGACAAGTTGGTTGGTTGATTTGAGGTTTAACGTGTCCATCAACACTGTATATGTCATTCTGGAGACGTTGCTTCCAATTTCGTGGGACTTTTATCCGACCTTAAGATGAAATGACATCTCAAGCCTTGCCACCCGATGAAAACAATAAGGTTTATGTGCAGGGATGGTCTGACTCGCACAACTTTATCTGGGCATGCTTAGAACCTTTAAGCGGTTTACCAGAACTTATATGTGGTCGTTTTCAGCTCTGCGTGGAAGCACCATGCAGTCGAATTTATTTCTTTAAGCACCGATGGGGAGTGGGGGCGGCCTTTGACAAGGTACCTCACAGAGGGCTATTGTATAAATTTGACTGCTATGGGATAAGAGGATCCACACATAGGTGGATTAGTTCGGTGGATTAGTGGCTCTCTTGGTGCTCACAACACGTTGTACTTGATGGCCAAGCGTCTGATCCGGTTCCTGTTTTATCTGGTGTTCCCCAAAATTCGGGCCTTGGACCGGTCCTTATCTTGGTATTCATTAATATCAGGTCATCGGTGCGTTTGTTTGCTGTTAACTGTGCCATGTATAGGAACATATAATTTCCGTCTAACTCCGTCTTATTTTACAGGATGAGCGGGATCGACTAGCACATGTAGAGGCCGATTAAAACATGAAGTTCAATGTGGCCAAATGTCATTTAATGAAGGTGTCACGACACCATCCGGACAAGCAAATTATGTTTGATCATACACTACACCAGCAGATTTTGGAGCAGGTTCATTCTGCCAAATATTCTCCGATTCAATGGCACTATACCCCCAGATTTTTATTGATTCACAATACTTCAAACATTTGATCACATTTAACGAAATATAAGTAGTATGGGGGGGGGGCACCTGAGCGTCACTTTTATAGCGTCAATTTTATAGCGTCTTTTTGTCTGGTGTTTGACGCTATAAAAATGACGCTCATTCGGCCCCACTGATCTGAACTTGACTGGGCTAGGTTTGGGGCCTGTGGACTTAGGTATAGTTTCCGGCTAAGATTGAAATAACATATTTGTTTCCAAATGACGCTATAATTTCTCAGTTTTGAGGGATTATAGCGTCATTTAGAACTGTTTCATAATGACGCTATAAATTTTCAATTTTGTGGGATTATAGCGTCATCTCGAACTGTTTTAAAATGACGCTATAAATTTTCCATTTTGTGGGATTATAGCGTCATCTAGAACTGTTTCATAATGACGTTATAAATTTTCAATTTCATAGCGTCATCTCGTATAACTTCAGTCTTATGGTGTTTGTTGCTGGAAATGTGTTAAACTGTCAAGAGGTCCAGGGATACCACAAGATGACATTATGCTGTTCTTTGGAAATAACTTAGTTTCTGGTGTGCAAAAAATGTTTGGCACGAATAGGGCTCGAACCTATGACCTCCTGCTTATCAGACAGGCGCTCTACCAACTGAGCTAAAGTGCCTAGATATATTTTGTATGTAATATAATTGTTTTAAACTTAAAACATTAAAGTTATTCTTTCTTAACTATTTGGTAGCCCTGAAAAGGGCTGTTTTGGTTTTGAATCTGTATCTAAGACCTTATCTGGTTTTCTTTTTCCGTATGGGTTTGGTAGCAGCTCCAAGTCAAATAGCTGGTGGCAAAGACTGCATCAGTTGTTCATCTTTATTTGTGAAGACATTGAAGTGGAGTTGAATCCTAATATGATTCATTTCCAGTGATGATGGTTGTTGAGGACGATCTTCTAACTGTTTGACTCTATTTTTGAGCTCATTGATTTCCTTCACTAAGACTTCAATAACTTTGGGCTGGGGTTTAGATTGTTGTACTGGGGGCTGTGCATAGATCAGTTGGTTACACGGTATTGTTGCTGTAAGGTAGCATCACTGTCAAAACATTCATTGACAGCGGTTGTTAAAAGATCTGGATTTTGTAAGAGATCATCCAATGATATTGACTGTTCCATTGTTTTTTTTTTAAGAAATCTGAAGTAGATCAAGTCTTATTCATACTCTGAGGAGGGATTGACCTACTTGAAAAAATACTTTCTCTCACGTCCTTGTTCAGTGAATAAATACCAATGCATTGGTCTACTTCGCTGCACAACTGTGTACAAGACAAAATGGCTCACAATAGTGAAATATACTTTAAAGCGTTGGAGGAGCAGATGGAGTCTGTTAGGATTGGGGTGAGAGACATGATGGTCTCTTTTGATTTAGGCAAGAGAAAAGTAGAAGGATTGTTTTCCTCGCTTGACAATTTGGATCAAATGATAGAGATAACTAAGAGAGCTGCAGAGTTGAGCCATGGACAACAGATGAATGGTGAGGTGTCTGGGCCCTCTGTTGCCACACAGACAGAAGACTGGAGCCAAGAAGCTACAGAGCCACCGTTCTACCTGTCCACGGGGTCCAGGATTACGTATAACACTACGTACAATTCAATTTCATTTGTTTTTAACAATTCTTTTACTTGTCGATTATAAAATTCAGAATCTTTATCCGACCAAATATACATCGGTTTCCTTTCTTTAAATAATGTTTTAAATGCTTCACTTACTGTTATTCCTGTTTTATTTTTCAATGGAATTAACCAACCATATTTACTAAAAACATCTATAACTGCTAATAAGTATTTATAGTGTTTATTTTGTTTTGAATATTGTTGCATATCTATCAAATCAACAGCCCATGTTTGATCTATTGAATTAACATAAAAACGTCTTTTAGGAAAAGATTTTATAACTCTATGATGTAATTCATCTGCTAATTCATTTGTTATTTTTTCTCTATCGGATATAAATCTATTTTTGTTAGATCCACACTCAGAACATATACCTTTTAACATTTGTCTATTATTAGTTGTTGTTACTTGTTTCACTGAATCATTTTCAGTATGCTTTTTACAACGTAAACAATAAATTTTTGGATGCTCCATTTTTAATATAATTAAAATTGTTTCTTAAAAAATGGAGACAAAAAAAGATAAAGTTTTATCTAAGTCAAAAGATTCATATAAACTAATACTATTAAGATCAAAAATACATAAATCAGGTATTCATGTATTTAATTATAAAGTTAGTCTCAAAGATAAAACACCACAAACATTTATAAATGTATTTGATCATATGATAGACTATTCTATAAAAGACTTCCCTAATGGTAGAATTAAAATAGTCCCTTTACATGAAATTATACATACTAAACATAAAAGCTGGCCTATAAGAACATATAATACAGTTAGACAATTATTTATGGATCAAATGGTAAGATTATTAAACAGTGCTGAAGAATTAAATTTAGAAGATGTTATTTTTGAAGTTACTATTATTCCAAATAAATCAGATAAAGGAAAAGATACTTTAAAAATATTAAATGAAATAAATAAAAGAAGTATAACTAATTAATTTAATTAAAAATAATGATACAATTTGTTTAGCAAGAGCAATTGTTACTGCTTTAGCTTCTAATAACTTATTAATAGATTTTACAGATTCTCAATTACGACATATTAAACAAGGTAGACCATTACAAAAAAGATTAGCATTAGATTTACATGAAAAATCAAATGTTGAAATAAAAGAAGATGGAAATGATTTAGATGACTTAAAAACTTTTGAAATTTTTTTCAATATTAGAATAATAATTTTTACATCAAATAGTACGGAATATATTTTATATAGTGGTAATGAAAAATTTGATAATCAATTATATTTATATTATCATTATGATCATTTTGATGTAATTACTTATATAACAGGATTTTTAGCTGAACATAGATTTTGTAAAACATGTTTAATAGGATATAGTAATCAACACACATGTAATGATGGTAAATTATAATCAAACTTAGAACAATAGGAATGTGAAAAATGTAATAAAACTTTTTCTATACAATATAAAAAACCTGAAAAACATGTATGTGATGAAATCACTTGTTCTATATGTTATGAAAAATATATGAAAGGTACTGAACATTTATGTTATATGAATCCGTTTATTCCAAAGGAAGTAAAAGATAATAAATATATTTATTTTGATTTTGAAGCTAATCAAGAATCTGGTTATCATATTATGAATTTTTGTATAGCTTATGATTTAGAATATATTTACTGTTTTAGAAAAAAACTACATAAAATATTTAAATGTGATTTTAATATTAATGATATAGACTTATCAAAAATAGATTTAGATAATTGTTTTGATGATGTAGAAAAAATAGAATGTGAATCTGAAAACACAGATAACATTGTAAATAACTTTTGTAAATATTTTATAAGAGATAAATTTAAAAACTATACATTTATTTCTCATTATGGTAAAGGTTATGATATGCAGCCTATTTTAGGTTGGATAATAAAACATAAAATAGAACATAATTCTATCTCATCAGGATTAAAATTAACAGCTATATCTATAAAAGGTATTAGTTTAAGATTTATAGATTCTATTAATTTTACGTTATGTGGATTAGCTGCCTTCCCTAAAACATTTGGTTTTGAAGGTAATAAAGGATACTTTCCTCATTATTTTAATACATTAGAGAATCAAAACTATAAAGGCGTTTATCTTGCAAAAGAATATTATGGATATAATACTATGGCAATTAAAAATAAAGAATTATTTATAAATGGTATAATGATATTAAAGATAAAGAATTTAAATTCTATAAAAATATATTTTATTATTGTTTATTAGATGTTTTAATTTTAGCAAAAGGATGTATAATATATAAAGATCTATTTATTCAAATAACAGATAATTATATCGATCCTTTTCAAAGTGTTACAATTGCGCAATGTTGTACTAAGATATTTAAAACATTTATGTTAACAAAAAAAAAACAATAGGTATTCATAAAAAGATGACAATTAAAGAAGTATATTCTCAAAAATCAATACAATGGCTAGAGTATAAATGTTTAGAATATGGTATCAGAATACAACATGCTAAAAGATGCGGTGAAAAGATAATATACTATAATGATAAAGTATATAAAGTTGACGGATATTATTATGACAGGAAAACTAAATCAGCTCATATATATGAATTTTTAGGATGTTATTGGCATGGATGTCCAAAGTGTTATAATCCTGAAGAAATATGTAAAAATGACAGAAATAAAAAAACTATGAAAGAGTTATATGATCACACATTGAAACGATTAGATGATTTAAAAGAAAGTGGTAAATACATAATGCATACAATATGGGAATGTGAATTTGATCAAGAAAAATATCCTGAAGTTGATCCACATTTAAAACCTATTGATAAAAGAGATGCATTTTATGGTGGAAGAACAGAAACTATACAATTATATAATAATCTTTCTGACTTAAAAGGAAAATATGTAGATTTTTGTTCTCTATATCCTACAGTAAATAAATATTGTGAATATCCAATAGGACATCCTAAAACATATATTAATATTTCTATAGATGATTATATGAACGGAAATTATTTTGGAATAATTAAATGTAAAATATTACCACCAAGAGAATTATATCATCCTGTTTTACCATATAAACAATTAACTAGTGATAATACTCATAAATTACTTTTTGGTTTATGTAGAACATGTATGAATAAAATATCTGTTAAATGTACACATATAAAAGAAAAGTTTGAATCTAAATATGATAAAGCACATGCTATTAAACGTTGTAGTGAATGTATTAATTATAAAACAGAAAAATGTAAACATTCAGATGAAGAAAGAGTATTAGTAGGAACTTGGCCTACAATTGAAATAAATAAAGCAATAGAAAAAGGATATAAACTATTAAAGAAATATGAGCTAGAACATTTTGAAAAGACTTCAACAAAAATATTTAAAAAATATGTAGATACTTTTATGAAATATAAACAAGAAGCTTCAGGTTGTAAATGTAATTATAAAGTTAAATGTGGCTGTGATAAAAAATGTAAAGATATTAAAGAATGTCCTAATCTTATACCAAAAGAAGGTTTATGTCATTCAGATTGTAAAAATGATCATAAGTGTGAAACAAAAATACAGTATCTCATAGATAATACTGTTTATGATTTAAATATAGATAAAGTTAAATATAATGCAGTATTAAGGTTTATAGCTAAAATATGTTTAAATTCTTTATGGGGCCATTTTGGAATGAGAGATAACTTTACTCAAAAAGAATATTGTTTTAATTAAGAGCGAATAACAAACATAGTATTTAATAATAAATATACAGATATAAGTACTATGATACTAGATGAAGATATTGTATTAACTGATTATAAAAATAAAGAAGAATATTCTAAACCTAATCCAAGTGTTAATGTTTATATAGCATTATTTACAACTGCACATGCTAGATTAAAATTGTATGAACTATTAGATATCTTACAAGAAAGAGTATGTTATCTTGATAGTGATTCATGTATTTACAATGATGATGGATCAGAAGCTTGTAAAATGATAGAAAGTATGATAGGTAAGAAGCTAGGAGATTTAATAGATGAAATTGTTGATAAACATAATGCTAATCATATAGTACAATTTACTTCTGTTGGCCCAAAAGATTATTCTATGAAATTAGATACAGGAAAAATAGTTAGCTGTTGTAAAGGTTTTAGACTGAATACTGAAGTAGAAGAAAAGATTACATTAGATAAAAAAGTAAAATTAGTTACTGGTGAAAATGAAACATATGAAACTGTTAATTATAAAAATATAAAAATAGGAAAAGATCATCAACTTAAAACAGTTAAACAAGTTAAATCTTATGATTATATGTTTGATAAAAGAATGATGCAGTATGAAAATGAAAATTTAATTAGAAGTTTTCCTTATGGTTACTAAACTAAAAGAGAAAAAATATAAATTATTTTTTATTCTTTAAAAATGGTGATAGAAGCGTACACCGAAAAAGGTGATCCTGATGCTAAAGTTATATTAGGAAGAATAATGTTATCAAGTTATCAATTATGTTGTTTAAGAGATGATGGGGTATGTCCTTTAACACCTGAACAGATGAAAATAATGGATAAGTTTGAAGGTAAAAAATTATCTCACTTTCCAACAGGATGGGATGCTTTTATTAGACCAGATTTAGTTTGGGAATATGTTTATGAGAAACCAGCTCCTCAATGATTCTTTATATTTTATTTAATTTCCATGCAACAAATCCAGTTAATACCATTGCACCAAGAACAAATGCAATCTCTCTATTTTTCTGATCTTTTGGTGGTGTATAAAAATCACTCAACATTGGTTCATGTGTAACATAATAATATTCTTTTCCTGCTTGGTCTACTTCTTCAAAGGTTTTTTCTGCATGACGTTCTTTTTGTTTTTGTTCATTAAGAAAATCAAATCTTTGTGTTCTTTCATTATTCCATTTTACTTGTGCTGCTTCTAATTGTTCCATTGCCTTATCATGTCTTTCTCTCTCTTTTTCTGCGTCTCTGCCAATATGTGAAAACAAAAAATTACTACCAGAAAAAGCAAAGGCATTTGCTACTGCTCCACCAAGCATCATCACCACTGCACTCGCCATTTTATAAAATAATTATTTCACAATATTTTCTGGAATTATTCCTTGCTTAACTAACATATCTCTCGTCGCCATTGCGAGTAATATATCAATAGATAACATACCAATATCAGTCATATTAAAATCTACTTTTGGTGGTGGTCTTTTCAATAGTTTTCTTCCTAATTCTGCATATCCAACCGTTAATACAGTCTCTACTCCTGCGTGATATAACATGTTTGCAATTTGTTTTCCATCAATTTGTGTTGCCATTTTTTATAAGAATTTTTTGATTAATTAAACTCAAATTGATCGATTTCTTTTTGTTGTTTGGTCCGCGCTAATGGTGCAGGTGTAACTTGTTTCTTATTATAAATATATAAACCCAATCCAACAATCACACCTACTATACATAAATGTATATAATTTTTATATATATTTATATATTGAACTTCATTATCATCGTTTATTATTTGCTTTGGAACTTTTAGTTCCACATTTTCTTTCTTCAAAAGCTCTGCTTCTTTTCTTTTTAATTCAGTTTTTATCTTTTTTGCTTCTTCACCTTTTTTACCTGCAGATACTTTTTTGGGTTTTTCGTTTTTTCATTTATTTCACTCGTCATTTTTTATGTCTTTTTATCAGTCTGGAAATCCAAATGTTTTGTTGTTGTTATCATAGCAGTAAACGGTGATAGATACATTCCAAATCTATAATACAATTCACAACATGTGCTAGTCAAAGCGTGATTGATAAATGGATCTTCTTCTATATCTTGTATTAGTTTTGGTGGATTTACAACATTAAAATATTTTGACACACCCATAACATATAAGTTAATAAAAGAATTACCCAATGTCTTCGTCATACTTGCCCCTAGTCTTGCTTCGTATCTGCAGTATAGTGTGTTTATTTGTTCTGGTGTCATTGTATCAATGTCTGACATTTGTAATTCTTTACCAAGATATTGTTTACTTCCTCCACCAGCAACAATGGCTTATAATCTTTCACGTTTTGTTTCATTGTTTTGATCATTGTTTTCTTTAAGTAGCTCTTTAACATCCATTTTATATAGTTTATTTTTTATTTTCAAATAATTAAATACCACATATCCAACTACCGATAAGACTGCAGTGTTTATTATAATTGTAAGTATTTCAAGAAGCATTGCTTTTTATTATTGCTTATTTTTGTTATATTACTAAAGCATTACTTATTTTTGCTATATTACTAAAGCATTACTTATTTTTGCTATATTACTTAAGCATTACTTTAGCATTACTTTAGCATTACTTAAGCATTACTTAAGCATTACTAAAGCATTACTTAATCAACCACCCAATAATCAGTAGGTTGGTCGGTTTTCAAAATTAATTTACGATGTTTCTTTTTCTTTAATTCTTCTTTTATTCTTTGACGTTCTTTTAATGTGGGAATAACATCATTCTCTCTCAAACAAATTTTAAAACTATCTCTATCTTTTGTGTAGAACATACATAACCACTTTGTTTGTTCTCTTAAATCTTTCAAAACTGAATTGTATCTTTGCGACATAACCCATACCGTTTGTTTTGCGTGTCTGCCTGAAAAAGCGAGTTCAGGCAACATGTCTTTTTTTTTTGTTAATTCTTTTGTTGCGCTACAATCATCAATGATGTATAATGTAGGGAAATTGGCATATTTTTTAAAAAACAACCGTAATAGTTATTGAAGCTTTTCTGTTCCATCTGACGTTATAGGATTTACGATTATAATATTTTTGTTTTTGGTTTTTTAACATCACCAATCCAACTTCTGTTTTTGTATGCCTTCTTCCATTGAATGGTCGGGCAAAGTATAACACTATGACTAAATACACCGGCATACTCTGATTCTAATAAATCTAGCATAAACTCTGTTTTTCCACAGCCAGTTTGACCACAAATAATTGCACAGTGTGGATATTTAGGTAGTTCCATTTTTTTATATTAATAATTTACTTCTTTAAATCTACCTTCTTCAAAATTAATTTGGGCATCTTGTATAACAAACAGATAAACATTTATTGGTTCATTTCCTCCTGCTTCTTTTGTAATTTGTATTGTGATGCCTTCTGAAGCATTTTCTATTCTTCAACCATAAAGCATAATAAGTCGTTAGATATTTTTCTATTGTTGTATCAGTAAAATATAAAGCTTTAATGACCATACTTGTTTCTTTGTTTCCTTTTGAATTTAGGGCAAAGAATTTATTTATTTCGTCCCATTGTTGGTACGATTTCATTCCTTGACTATATAGTTGATTCGGAATCCCTTCTATTGTCATTTCCACTTTTGTAATTTCTGGATTATAATATTCTTCTGTGCTGGTCCTTTCAGGATCTTCGAATAGCATTAGAATCCCTTTCATACTTCTTGCCGGGGGATTTAAATTAATATTCCAAAGAGTATCAGATTTATTCTTCGTTATTTTTCTATGCCTAAGTATTCTATCGTATAAAATAACCATTTTGTCACTGACTTGCTGTCTTATTTCTCTTGATAAATAAGGATCAGAAACAATATCGAATTCTAAATAAATATTTTTGATTGTATAAGTTGAAGTTGCATCTGTTGAATTAATAACTTTCATGTAATCGATAAATGTAAGTTCATATTCTAATCTATCCCCGAGACCCGCTTGATAAAATGGCATATGGGTTTCCAATAATTCAAAATCAAGTGTGATGCAAAACCTGTTTCCATATGCTTTTGCGATGGCTTGATCTTCTTTATCTGCTGTTGCATTTTTTGCCCCCACTCTAAGTTTCAACATGTTTGCTTTGCCAACGCCTTGGTATGCCATATTTATTCGTTCTGTAGGAGTCTTCCATAAATCAATATAACAATGATAGATGTCACTATCATCAATGGACATAACTTCATTTCCACTTATCCTAATTGTTGTTTTCTTAATTATGGATCTTCCTATGTTTGGAAATATAGTTGCATTTGCATCTTTAGAGATTAGTTCAATTTCAAATGCTAATCTAACTGTTCCGGGAACAATAACATCATTACTACTTAGATTAGGAAATCTCACTAATAACTGTTGATTTTGGTCAATAGTTGATGGATTATTGGTTATCACTACACTTTGACGGATACCTCTCACACCGCGTGGTTCTCTTATTTTTCTGTAAGGGTTTAATTTATTTTCATAGGTCGACATTTTTTTAAGGAAAAATTTAATAATTAAAAATGGCTGAAGGATTTGATTTTGAGAATCCTACATTTGACGTAGATGATTATGATTATGACGATGATGATTATAAAGACACTTTTTAGATGACCAAGAATTTCAAAGAACATTGGATAATCAATATAAAGTACCAGACGATCTGACAGGATCGGATAAAGAAGAACACCAAAAGGATTTGTTAAAAATGATGTTGAAACGATTTTATGAAAGAAATAATGAGTCTGTAAGAATGGATGTAGATGAAACTGGATGGATTCTTACAAATGATAAATATGGCAAACCACTGCTTGGTATAGAGGATGAAGATGGAAAAATAAAACCCTTATCATATTATAAAAGTAGCAAACCAGATGCCGTCCTGCAGTTTTATTCACTTGATACAATCCTTAAAAAAAATATAAAGTTAATTTTATCAGATATAATCTTGGCATAACCGATTATCAACCCCTACTACAAGAATAAAAGAAGGTAGAGCAGAATTAGCAAGTTTGTCCAAAGCAAGAGACCAGATTGCAACGGAAAACATTCCAATGCAAGATTTATATTCAAGCAAAGATGTGCAAAATGTAGTAGACACAGCAAATAAGGTTGAGACCACTGTTACATCTCTTTTTGATAATTTTGAGTTGCCAGAAGTCAAAAATGCACGCACACAAACAGATATGACAAAAAGAGAAATGGATGGTATTTTAAAAGCAATGACAAGTGTTAAAGAAGAGGTTGCAAATGAATTGGCTAAATTGAATGAAACAAATAAAGACTTAGCAAAAGAAAAAGATAAATTAGAACAAGCGAAAGCAGACAAAGATGAATTTCAAATAGAGAGGATAAGTAGACGAATAAGAGGTTTGGAGTCTGAGAGAAGTGCAAGATTAGAAGTAATTAATGTTAATAGAGATAAATTACGTAGTCAGGTAAATAGAATAAAAGAAACAATCACCAAAGTATTAAAAGAAGACACTACATTAGGTGAGAGAATTAAAACATTATTTAGAGAACAAGGAATTACAATTGTTAGTGTTTTAACTGCTTTTGGAATGATTATTGGTGTTATTGTTGAGACTTTTATTCCTACTACTGGTGGCGGCTCTATAGCCCCTAAACCACCGTCAAAAGATGGTATAGAAAATTGGATAAAAAACAAATAAGCAATCTTGGTAAACTATTGTCCAATCTTGCAGGAAAAGCAGCAGCAGTGCTACCGGGTATTATTGGTTCCATTGTGTCTTGGCTGTTGTCTACTACTGGAAAAGTGGTTAACTGGTTTGGCGAACATCTCTGGGCGTTGCTTGTCCTTGTTGTAGGATTATTGTATGCAGCTGCAAGAGAGTATATTAACAAATCCTGAGTGCAATAATACCTATTACTATACTTCCTACTATTAAGGCTGTTTTAGTTGCTTCGTGTTGTGTTGATTCTTTCTTTTCAACGGGTTCTGGTAGAGAGTTCTTTGTTTTTGGTTCTGGCAGAGATTTCTTTGTTGGTGTACCATTTATGGTATTATATGGTGCTGTAGGAACACCAGGCTTAACATTTACATCACTATTGAAACCAAGCGAGCTCTCCGATGTTGCAATTACAATTTTATTATTATATCCAGCGAAAGTACCAATTTGTAATATCATATCACTGGGAGACATGTAGAGACCAAGTCCGTATGTATAATCAACTTTACTCGTAGCATATTTCAATACATTTTGATATTTGGTCGTGCAGATCGATTGGACTGTTAATTGCTTCTTGAACATTTGCTAAGAATTGTTTTTGAGCATCAAATCCTGTGCCTATTTTTAGTATTATTAGGTTATGCCTAATAGTGCCCATACAAATATTCTAATACTTTCGTTAATTCGTTCAATACCTGGTTTTGTGAAGCCTGCTGATTTGTCTAATATAAACATTGTCCATGCCTCACTTATATCTACTGTATGTTCTATTTTGTCATTTGCACTAAAGAATGGCCCATCACTTCGATGTTCGTATCTGTATTTTCCATCTGGTTTAAAGTATTGAGTGTATTCTCCGAGACCGTGACTTTTAGAACTACTTTCCAATTTTTGGCGCCAATCTGTATTTGGTGAAACATTGAATTCATTGCATAAGTTTTGGTAAGTTGCTTTATCGTATGTGTTTTTGTAATAACAAAATTTCTCATCTGTTGGTAAAGGTGTTTTAAGTTCTTTTAAAATACGAGCAACACAATAATAAACATGAAATGTATATACTGTTTTAGTTAGTCCCGAAGTGTTTTTCAAATGGTCTTGATTACTTACTCCGCATCCTGCAGTGGCACACCAAACAGCAAAATTCAATTGGCACTGCCACCAGTCAAATGATGAATGAAGCCATGTATTCCACGGTTCATTGTTGTGTAATGTTGGATTTTGATAGTTTTGAAATAAGTCGGGAAACGTTACTGGAAAATGGTTATTTTTGTTAACATAAATTGTTTGTTTTACAAGTTCAATATTCTTTTTAGAATATTTAGTATGAGGGTTATATGATGCATCGGGATTGTACTTGAATTCTTTAGGTATCATTTTTTATTAATTAAAAATGTATCATACAATTTCTGATATTAATAAGACAATACACTTGCAACAATATATAGATAACAAATGCGGTATTAAGAGAATTGGTTTGAAGAGTTTTACTTATACTATAGGTTGGCATAATTTGATTGATGAATCTATCCAAAAAGGAACAGATAGACCAATACGTTTAACTTCAGGATTTTACAGTTTCCAACAAATAGCAGATATATTTCAAAGTAATAATATTGTATTATCTGTAAATGAAACAAATGGCATAGTGCTTTTGACATCGACCGTTGATTTAAAAATAAGCAAAGGCTTAAAAGAGATGTTAGGCCTCGGATATAAAAGACGATTAAACGCAAATCAAACATATAAGGGAGAAATACCGTTAAATTTTGCACCTTATAAGCAACTATATGTTCATCTTGAGCAGATAAATAGTGCTTGCAATTTCTTTGAAGGTGCTCCTAGTAATATCCTTGGTGTTGTTTCTGTTGAGAATAAATCATTTGGAGATATTGTTCATACACGTTTTAGTAATCCGGAATATAAACAATTAACACATGGTGATATATCAGAATTAAGTATAAGCGTTTGTGATGAGAATGGTCAGAAAATAAACAACAATGGTTTACCAATTTGTTGTGTGTTAGAAATTTTATGATTAAAAATGAGTATATTTGGTGTTAAGAATAATACGACTTTACGTGTTGATAGCAGAATATCAAATTTAGATAATATATTACAAAACGTTCATACAAATGAATACATTACAATATATGCTGAATCAAAAGGCTCTTTATCTAGAGATAAGATGTTTTCATTTGGAAATGGGGGTAGAGAGCGAACGGCCGGTTATGTTATGATGAAAGATGGTTATATTATAAGTACGGGTCTGACGTGTGAAAAGTCAAAAGATGAAGTGCGGGTTACTGTGATGGTGGATGGGGAAGTTTTGAGTGGGTGTATAGTTTATTTGGGAGACACACAAAGTGTACATCGCGGTTTTGATAAACCATTTTTAGTTAAGGCAGGAAGTGTTATTAATTTTTTGAGTGTACTGAATAATTATACTGCGATTAATACTGTTGCCTCATTATTAATTGAATTTAAAAATTATATATAAAAATGAGTATATTTGGAGTAAAAACAGATAAGAATAATTTGACTTTGCGTATTGATGAATTACATAAAAAATTAGGAAATTTAAATAATAGATTACAAAGTAGAAGTAAAACAAAGATCAGGAATTGATACAATTAACTTACTCCATCCATAAAAGACACCAAAGGGAAAGAAATACAAACATTAAGCGACCAGACCATAATGGAAACCTAAACAAAGGAAGGCCATATGGACAGTTACTTTCCCACAAAATGGCCATATGGCCATCCAAAATTAAAAGACACAAGTGATACACACAGTAAGGAACAAACAACAACATAAATAAATCGCCACAGAAGAGCCGCCTTGGAACGGTCAGTGGAAGATTTCCACTGGGGGGCTCAAATCGATTTTACGTGGCCACAATCCTCGCCCTTACAATCCTACAAATGAATTCATTACAATAACCGCCGAATCAAATGGCCCACTAACTAGTGGTAAAATATTTTCATTTGGAAATGGAGGTAGAGAGGGAGCGGTTGGTTATGTTATGATGAAGGATGGTTATATTAAAAGTATTAGCCTGTCGAGTATATCGTCGCTTGGTAAGGTGAAAGTTGGCGTGTTGGTGAATGGGGAACGTTTGGAAGGGTGCCGCGGCCTCGCTTTAGATAGTGAAACAAAAAGTGCACATTTTAATTTTGTCACTCCTTGTTGAGTTAAAGCTGATATTAATTTTATTAGTCTAGAGACTAAGAGACTAATAAAACTGCAGTTAATACTGTTGTCTCGTTATTAGTTGAATTAAAAAAATAAATATAAAAATGAAGCAACCTACAGCGCCGAATTTATATCCAGACTTGTCTAGTGAAGACGGACAAAATAATAGATTACAGAAGATATCAGAGATAGAAAAACAATTAATGAAAGAGAGGGATGTAAGAAAGGCATTATATAAAAAGTATAAACGGGGGATTAACATTACTGATAGTGTTAATACTGCATTAATTTCCATGGCCAACTATATCTGACATTAGCGCGATGACTTTCAACCGTGACAGTCGCACAGAAAGTCAATATTGGGTTGTCTCCCTTTGACTGAGGCCTACGATAGATACCTATTCGTGTACCTGTCGTGTAATCAATATTGTGTTTTAATCCGGCCGTGTGTGGAAATGACCCCGGGGGATATTGAACGATAGATCTGCGTGTTTTGGTAGGTTAAGAGAGAAAAATTCTCGTTTTGTCAAACGGTTAAAATTTGGCCTTTTCGTACTTAAAATATTATCGGTTCTCATAAATCCATTTTTTTCTGGAATGTGATATTCCACATTATTTAAAAAAAAAAAAAAAAACATTTATAGTTAATGGACGTCAGATTGCATTATTTAAAATTACATTGTTTAGTAAAGCAACATGTTCATAAGTCCATGTAATAAAACCCCCTGTAAACCCCACTTTACATTACAGAAGAGAGAGGTTTAGAGGGGTTACAATGTGTATTATCCGCACCAAGACATTGTATTTTTCATCATAAAAATAATGTGCTTTTTTTTTTAAATATAAATTTACTTTTCGAAGATGAGAAAGAAAACATTGATACAAGGATATGTTTTCTTAATGGGTTGACAGTTTTGTTTGATTAGAGGTTTAACGTCCCCGTCAACACTGTATAGGTCATTTTGCGGACGTTGCTTCCAATTTTGAGGGACTTTTACCCGGCACTGAGATGACTTCTCAAGCCCTGCCACCCAATGAAACCAGTAGGGTTTGTCTGCACGGAGGGTCCAACTCGCACCACTTTTCATGGGGAGGCTTAGAGCCCCCATGCAGTTTACTAGTACTCGTGTGCTGTGCAGTCAGTTTCAGCTCTGCTTGGAAGCATCATGCAGCCCAATCTATTTCTTCAAGCCCCGTTGGGCGGAGGCCGTAATGGGTTGACAGCAAAGGCCATGATCTAAGCTCGACGTCTGATCTGAGCATGCACTGTTTCCAGAATAAGTGTCCATGTTTGGGCTTTCCCGTCCAAAATGTACTTAAATCTGCTTGACTATCATTATAATGTTAACAAGTCCATGTCACTGATGAACACCCCTTCTAAATCCAACTTTATATAGAGAAAACTGTGGTTTGCTGGAACATACATGTATATTTTTCTATTACTTTCGTTCGAAACATATGTTGTGGGTATTCGTCAGAAGCGAGGCAGTTCTAACAAGATCCACAACCTATATTTAAAGAAGTAATAAACTATGACACATTTTTTTAATAACCGTTTTCTGCAACCTAAAGAATGCATTATTTCACATGAATGTGTTATCATAATGGTCGCAATGATTATTCAATATTGTAACATATCCATGTAAGGTAATGCTTACTTACACTGTTTGAAATTAATTGTGACTAATCAAAAATATAAAACGAAGAATTAGGTTTTAATTACTCTTTATTTACCTGTAACCATTTTAATTATCTATAATAACATACTGCAAATTCAAACATCAAATATTTATTCTGGAAAGAAAGGTTCATTGATTGTTAATTTGTTTGTTTGATTCGAAGTTTAACGTCCCCGTCAACACTGTACAGGTCATTTTGGAGACGTTGCTTCCCATTTTGTGTGACGTTTACCCGACATTGAGACGAACTGATATCTCAAGCCCTGCCGCCTAGTGAAACCAATAGGGTTTATAAGCATGGACGTTCCGACTCGCACCGGCTTAGATCCTCTGAGCGGTTTACCAGTACTCGTGTGCAGTCGGTTTCAGCTCTGCGTGTAATTGCATCATGCAGCCCATCTATTTCTTCAAGCCCCGAAGGGCGGGGCCGTTATTGATTGTTAATGTAAAGGAATATGTTCAAAATGCCGACAATAAAAAACAACAAATTGGCCGATTTATTAAAAGGGACCAATCACGTACATATCTGCAAAATACATTACGAAAACACGCCTATACAAATGCATTCAAAACGTTACTAACGAAAAAAAAAAAAACAAAAACAACAACAACAAAAAAAAATAAGATGAAAACTTGTAATATTTTTCTTATTTCTGCTCAAAAACATAGATTTTGGGCACTCGACAGAACCGCCTAGGCGAGGCGGTTCTAACGAACACCCACAATCTATGTTTTGAGCAGAAATATGAAAAATACCACAAGTTTTCATCTGAAAATTTTCATTGTTTGATTTTTAAATTTACAATGTATTTATACAGGCGTGTTTTCTTAATGTATCCGTTAAGACGAGAACCTTGAGTCTGAGTTGTAAGCATAGAAATGCAAAGGAGATACTCTTATTGATTTTAATGCGGATAAATCTGTCTTGACACAATAATTGCCGACTATCTATCTATCTATCTATCTATCTATCTATCTATCTATCTATCTATCTATCTATCTATCTATCTATCTATCTATCTATCTATCTATCTATCTATCTTTTTTTCTTTCTTTCTTTCTTTCTTTCTTTCTTTCTTTCTTTCTTTCTTTCTTTCTTTCTTTCTTCCTTCCTTCCTTCCTTCCATTCTTCCATCCATCCATCTATCTATCTATCTATCTATCTATCTATCTATCTATCTATCTATCTATCTATCTATCTATCTATCTATCTATCTATCTATCTATCCTTCTTTCTATCTATCTATCTATCTATCTATCTATCTATCTATCTATCTATCTATCTATCTATCTATCTATCTATCTATCTATCTATCTATCTATCTATCTAGTCTCAGTTGCTTCTTAGTGACTCAGTAAGCCTTAAATAGTATATTTATCATGCCATCATTGTGTGAAAGGAGTAAAGATAAACAACTTCAAGTTTTCAGTTGTTCACAAAGAATATTCATCTTCCTTTTTTTCTTCCTTTATTTATTTGGAAATACACATGAAATATTGTTATATTCTCATTTATGCTGATAGCACAGAGTTTGAGCACTCGTAAGACCGCCTCGTCGAGGCGATTCTAATGAGGTCCAACAATCTCTGTTTTAAACAAGCAATAAGAATACTATATTATTCCCTTTCCCCTCGAGAAGAAGTATTTGTGGCGGCCTGTGCCGCCAATGTCTCTTAGCTAGTTTATATGTTTCTCTTCCTTACTTTGTTCGTGCTAAACGAGTAAATCTTTCTTTCTTTTTTAAATGACGATAACTTCATCATATACGCTCTTTCTTTCTTTCTTTCTGCTCAGGTAAACGACGCACGTCAATATAATCGTTCATGATGGATTGTTAATCGATCAATACATTGAGTAAGCACACTTCCGACTACCTGTCGATAATCGAATTATCACCAAGTATTGTGACGCGCGTCGTTAATCTTTGCACCAATAGTAGTCACTAGACCAGTAAGTGGCAGCTTGACCTGTAGTTGTATTTAAAAAGTAATATCATAAACCTGGGGACGGTAAATAAAAATAATTCAGATAAAATGAACAATTAAGACTCCGGGTCTCATCCGAGATTACGCTTCTTGCTAAAAAGAATCACCGTTTAATCATCACGATAGCAAGTCCGTGTAATGAAAACCCTCTAACCCCCACTTTATATAGAGAAAAGTGGGTATACATTATGTTCATTATTTCTGCCCCAAGACATAGGTTGTGGGTACTAGTTAGAACCAATCGCCTCTACTGACCGTGCATTTAAATAATATATTTATTTACAATATTTTTATTTACTTTGTTTTACGCCGCAGCCATAGATATTTTTGTCATATCGAGTTGAACGCAAAAATTACAGAATATAGACAATGCGTTTCTGAAGATTTAGAAAGTCAACGGTTTTCCTAGACATATTACTGAGCAATTACTGAGTTTCATGTCAGTTTAATCTATCTATCTATCTATCTATCTATCTATCTATCTATCTATCTATCTATCTATCTATCTATCTATCTATCTATCTATCTATCTATCTATCTATCTATCTATCTATCTATCTATCTATCTATCTATCTATCTATCTATCTATCTATCAATGCGAGTTGGATCGTTCATGCATATAAACCCTATTAGTGTAATTGGGTGGCAGGGCTTGAGATGTCATTTCCTCTCAATGTCGGGTGAAAGTCCCACAAAATTGGAAGCAACGTCTCCAAAATGACCTATACAGTGTTGATGGGGATAAATAAAGACGTATGTTATCAATGGAATGTTTCCAGCAATCATCCCAAACCTTTTCTTCTGTACAAGACATAGGTTGTGGGGACTCTATAGACCGGTTCTTGCAAATCTTGGATAATATGTATTTGTCTGTTGAAGCAATTAAAATAAATTTTAAAACAACAGTTCTAGCAATAACCAAAACCCTATAAGAAGGTACTGTGTCAAACGGATGTATTTTCGTAACTTGGACCAAGTATACATGTATAATTCACGGTCCCCGCCCATCGGGGCTTGCAGAAATAGATTGACTGCATGATGCTTCCACGCAGAGCTGAAACCGACCGAACACCAGTACTGGTAGACCGCTTAGAGGATCTAAGCCTGCCCAGGCAAAGCGGTAGGAGTCCATGCTTATAAACCCTATTGGTTTCATTGGGCGACAGGGTTTGAGATGTCATTGCATCTCATTGTCGGGTAAAAGTCCCACAAAATTGGAAGCAACGTCTTCAAAATGACCTCAGTCCTATACTGTGTTGACATGGACGTTAAACCTCAAATCAAACAAACAAATCAAACATGTATATTGGATCCAAGATATAATAATAATAATAATAGATTCTCATTATCTAAATAATACCTATTCTGCTTAGAACTTAATGCATATGAATAAAGTTAATCTCTCCGGAAAGGAAATACAATATACCTTGCGCGTGTCCATTAATCTTCAGGCTTCCTGGTGGTCAGTAGCCGGTATACAATACACATCACGTGTCATAAAAAGCGATAATTGTCTTCGGCTTAAATACCCGTGATGCCCCCCCCCCCCCCCCCACACACACACTGAGTGAGCTGAAAATATATGGGCACAGAACCGCCAAATTTATATGGTTCTTACTAGTACTTTCTACCTATATGTTGTGTAAAATCACACTGATTCCTGTTAACCCGACTGTTTTATATAAAGTTTGGTTAACATGCATATTCTTTTTCGCAGCATCATGGAGAGAACACCAGAAAAAGGGTACACACCTCATCTTAAATCACTTAACAGTTGAAATAAATAAATAATTAATTTAAATAAAAAAAAGAAAAATTTCTAATAATCATTTGATTATACATAAATGAATAGAATAATAATAATAATAATAATAAAATATACACATAACGATAATACATCCGTGCGGCATAGTGCATTTTTGATTTCTCAAAAACAGTTAATTGGTCAAAGTAAACTCATCAATACTTGAAACATAGTTATAACCGCCTCATTGAGGTGGCTCTAACGAGTACCCACAACCTATGTTTTGGAGAAGAAGTGAAAAAAAATGAATACCACAGTAAACCCCAGTTTTCTCTATATAAAGCAGTTTTTAATTAGGTTTTCATCACAACCAAGATGATAATAATGAATACAAAACAATTAACATAGGCATAAATGGCATCTTTACGGTTATTTTTTTTTATTTTTTTTATTTACCAGACTGAATTCACAATCGCATTTAAATAATCAAACGCATGTTAGAAAAATAAAAAATAAATAAAAATAAAATAAACATTCCTCTGGTATTCCAACAAAACAATGTGCGAACAACGAAATGTCAGATTAGCCTGTATCTGATTAATTGGAATAAGATATATATTATAACCAAGTTATATAATTTTTTTTTAGAAATTTCGTGACAAATTCACATGGGTTTCTTTCTATCTTTCTTTCTTTCTTTCTTTCTTTCTTTCTTTCTTTCTTTCAGCTGTAATCATACAAACATACAAAACAAACAAATGTAATCATAAATCTTATTACTAGCAATGCTTATTTAACTTTGCGTAGTAAGTATAAAGAATGCGCAAAAATCTAATCAGGTCATGAAAATAAAATATTACGTGAATAAATAAATAAATAAATAAATAAGATGCAGATCAGACACCGCATTCTTAGATTAATTTACATTCCAAGGAATGCCCAGGCGAAGTTGTGTTGATTTTAAAGTCGATTGAAACTGACCCGCTTTGGGATTACACGCGTGTGTAGACGATAAAGCTTTTTCTGAATAAGCACCAAATTTAATCGCAAAATGCCGTTATTAAATATTATTTTAAAATAGTGTTATTGCTATCAAAATGCACAATATTGTATACACATTGCGTCTGATACGGGCTTTTTTGCAATATCAACAGAAAGTGTAGATTTTAGCCGTTAAAGTCGGTTACTGTCGTTTTCTCACAGATTTGTATGCTTCAAGTAAGGATTATAGGCTATTAATTTGAAAATAAAAATGCCGGCAGCTAATTCAATAGAAGTTCCACTTATTTGATATCGTTTTGAAGGAATTTAAACGGACAATAAAATTAAATCGGAACATCTTTATCAAATTGAAAAATAAAAAAGTTATATTTGTTTAAAAATTGTTTCCATTAAAGCCCCTGCTATTTCCAACAAGAGATTCTGTACAGGTAAGCCGAGAAGGTCAGCGCACAGTAAAAGGGTTAATACTTTGCGCCAAAGGCATAAATGTCAATAATAGTTGCGGATGCTTCAAGTGTTATTATGGCTGGTGTTGGTTTAACTGTTCAGATTATGTTGCCGTTGGAAATTGCCGCTGTTGTGTGCGGGGGTTTAGGGGTTTGTGTTAAACTTGTTAGACGTAGATTACATGCAAAAACAAAAAAAAAACATTATGAGATTAATACTATTGCTGATAGTAAGTTGAATAGTATAAAAGATTTGATTTCTAAGGCTTTGACAGATGGGCAGATATCTGAAAATGAATTTAAGTTGATTTTAGAAGAATGTAACTGTCCTTATGGCCTTCCTTTGTTTATGTTTCCATTATGGTCTTGTCGCTTAATGTTTGTATTTCTTTCCCTTTGGTGTCTTTTAAGGGTGGAGTAAGTTAATTGTATCAACTCCTGATCTTTGTTTTACTTCTACTTTAGATAAATATAATAAACTGAAAGATTGCATACATTCAAAACAAACAGGATTAAGTGAAACGGAAAGAAAAAAAACTTATTGAGGAAGGCAAGGCCCAGGCTTTAGCCGAGGTAAAAAAAAAAAAGGAAATGCTTGATTTTATTGAATAAAGTTACAATAATTAATGATCCACCACCGGTTTATATATAAAATCTAAAACTTGTAATTACCGGTAATTGGACCGGTATTTATCATGCTCGTTCTATATATTTCAGAACAAGTACGCCTTTATCTTTTCTCTTCCTTATTTTCACTTCCTCGTTTTATTATGGTTTTAAAACATTTATATTCAAGGATATTTATTTAGGAAGGAAGTTTTATGGCGAGTTTCTGTTTTCTTGGCAATTTAAGAATAATTCTCAATAAAAAGATACATTTGTTTAAAATATGCAAATTTTAAACCCATTTTTTAGTGATTTTCATAAGTGCTTGGTATATATATAAGAGACTCACATTCAATATTTGGTTGTGTCTGTTAGAGCATGGTTGTCTGTCCCTGTATATGACGCTCACCTGTCTGTTTAAGGGTAAATGGCTTGCTCGATGCCATGCATTTGTGAAGGGTGACTTTGATGGGTTGCGCGCGCACAAATAGAATTCTCCCCGTTGAAGTCGCCATTCACAATGCATTGTGCTCACCTTACCTCAGACCGGTCTAGCTGTTCGTTTCGGCTAGGCTGGGAATATGGGGTTAAAGGTGACCCTGGGGCGGAGAGCTTGTCGTGAGCCTACAGGCAGGAGTTCTTAAGAAAGGGGGCTGGCAGCCATTACCCGGTGCTGGGGTGCGTGTGTAAAGAATTCTGCCCAGTGCCCAGTGCCGGGTGGTTAAAAAGTGCTCTAACAGATGCGGCTTTTGCTAAATTTTGATTTGATTTTTAAAATAACACTCAAGGCTTGTGTAACTTTTTTAGGTAGAATTCCCCACCCCATGCCGGAGTCCACGGGATGATTTTAATTTTTTCGAGGGGTCCCCTATAGTGGGTGTTTTTGGGGAGGAGGTAAAAAAAATTTTTTTTGCGGTGGTCTGGAGAAGCTATTTTTTTTAGGGTGGTCTGGAGAAGCTAAAAAAAATTTTTAGGGGTGGTCTGGAGAAGCTAAAAAATTTTTTTTGGGTGGTCTGTGGAGAAGCTAAAAATTTTTTTTTAGGGGGGGGGGGTCTATACCCACTACATATTGTGTTCCGTGAAGCAGTCTATAAGAAGATACCGCATAGCGTAATAATCTACTATGTTAATACGGGGCTCTATATTCTCACTGGTGATTAGGTCATACGCAGTAACTCCAAAAGTAGTGCCAAAATCACTTCTCATTTCACTGGAGCTACGCTACAAGAGCTACGCTCCAAAAACACTGGTCAGCTGTTTGCTGGTTTCTCACACAATGTTGCAGTATGTACATAAAAAGTTCTAACTGATCTCAATGGCATGTACAAGAAAGTTTGCTTTGAAATCCAAAGAGCCTGTCCCCGACAAAACTATTAAATACTTTTGACTTACATGTCTGGACAAACAATGCAGTCCCACAGCTCTTGGACCCAATACGCTGTGATTTGGCAACAATGTAAAAATTTTAGGGTGATTTATTTTTAGCTCACCTGAGCAATGATTAAGGTGAGCTTTTGTAATCACCTTAAGTCCATCGTACGTGCGACGTGCGCCGTGCGTCGTCAACATTTACCTAGTTAATCCTCTAGAGACCACAATTTTGCATCAACCTTCATAAAAGTTTAACAGAATGTTTGCCTCGATGATATCTGGGTCAAGTTCGAATATGGGTCATGTCAGATCAAAAAATAGGTAGGTAGGTCAAATCATAGAAAAAGGTTGTTAACACTCTAGAGGCCACAGTTTTGGTCCAATCATCCTCAACCTTGCTCAGAATGATCATCCTGACAATATCTCGGTCAAGTTCGAATATGGGTCATGTGGGTTCAAATATAGGTCAGTAGGTCGAATCATAGAAAAACCTTGTTAACACTCTATAGGCCACAGTTTTGGTCCAATCATCATCAAACTTGCTCAGAATGATTATCTCGACATATCAAGGTCAAGTTTGAACGTGGGTCGTGTGGGGTAAAAAAGTAGACCAGTAGGTAAAATCATAGAAAAAACTTGTTTCCCATATAGGGGCCGTAATTTTAATCTAATCATAATCAAACTTGCTCAGAATGATCATCTTGACAATATCTAGGGTAAGTTCGAATATGGGCTATATGGGATCAAACAGTAGGTCAGTAGGTAAGATCACAATAAAACATTGTTAACACTCTAGAGGCCACGGGTTTGGTCAGATCATCACCCAACTTGCTCAGAATAATCATCATAACAATATCTAGGCCAAGTTTGAATATGTGTCATGATGGGTTAAAAAGTATGTCAGTAGGTCAAATCATAGAAAAACATTGTTAACACCATCACGAAAACACACCTATATAATTTTGACCCCCTCAAACCCTAGTTTTATATAGCTAAATTGGGGTTTGCAGGGGTAAACCTTATTTTTCTTATTTCTGCTCTAAAATATAGATTGTGGATACTCGTTAGAACCGGCTCGATTAGGCGGTTCTAACGAGTACCCAAAATCTATATTTTGAGCAGAAATAAGAAAAATATCACAATTTTCAGCTTAAAATGTTCGTTTTTTAGGCGATAAACTTGACAATGTATTTGTATAGGCGTGTTTTTGTAATGCAATAGAGGCCACAGTTTTGGTCCAATCATCATAATGATAACCATGGTCAGGAGGGATATTTTATGAATAAAGTGTTACCTTTTCCAAAGGGAGACCAACTCCCCCACCCCCTCAGTTTGTCTCCATTATTGGTTAGACTAAACCTGTTCATCTCCGTCTGGTGCGCTGGGACCTAACCCTTAATGTTCACAAGGTGCCCAGAAAGTGACATACAAGTCAGCTCTGTATTGTCAAAAAATGGATACCCCACTCCAAAGCACACACACACCTTGTCACCATGAGTCAGTGTTAGTTAGACTGAGCTCATTCATCTCTGTCCGGTGCACTAGGACCTGCCCCCGAATGTTCACAAGGTGCCCAGATAGTGACACACACGCTGGCGATGTATTGTCAAAGGGAACTTTTGAAAGACGTACTTCTTCCTCCAAAAAGACAACAATTTTGAAGGAATGTTCCATGAGTGACACTCTGACAATTTTCCACTGAACCAGAAAAAAAATTATAACCCTTAAAATCACTTAAGTAGCTAGATCGATTTTGAAATAATTTTACAGAAATGTTTCTTGAGTCACTGTCAGCTAAAATTGGTCTTACCCTCCGCTCCACCCTATATTACCTACCATAATGATCAGGTGAGTGATCCAGGGCCATCATGGCCCTCTTGTTTGTTTTATTTGTAAGGCCCTTTCACAATTATTTTACTAATATCGAGCAGATCCTCAATCAGAGGTGGTCGAAAACTGGAGTATCAGGAGAGAAAAAAACACCTGACATTCCATTGCATCTCATCATTGTTTAGGTGTAAAGGCTATTAATTATCTAGTAAATAGACTCAATTTGTTAGAGCAGCATACATAATGTCCGTTAACACAGGCATGAGACTTTTCAGATTTTTGGCAGATTTCAGATATTTTTGTTTTTTTTTTGCATAGTTACTTGTTTTTGTCTGAAAGTTGCAAAAATATCATTTTCATATAAATTTCAGACTTTTTTCGCTCAAGTTTAAGATCTTTTCAGCAGCCCTCCAGGCACATGCCTGTAACAGCAGCTTTGGCAACGAGTGCTTATTTTAATTTATTTTAATAGGTTCTTTTTGATGCTGGGCACGACGTTATGGAATTAATTACAAGATTTAATGTCAATATTGTTTATCTGTAAAGAAAGTTATTAAGGGAGAAACCTGTTCCTTTGACCATTTGGTAACAAAAGGAGTCTTCCACCTTATACTGTATATACAATATAAGACCATTTCACAATTTAGGCGGCCATCATCCATAACGAAAACACGCCTACTCAAATATATTGGTATTTTTTACCATCAAAAATGAATTGTTTTTTGATAAAAATCCGGATATATTTCATACGAGTTTCTGCTCAAAATATAGATTGTGGGTACTCGTTAGACCCGTCTCATTTAGGCGGTTCTAACGAGTACCCACAATCTATATTTTAGAGCAGAAATAAGAAAGATAAGGTTTACCCTGTTTAACCTCAGTTTTACTATATAAAAGTGGGGTTCAAGAGGGTCAAAATTATATAGATGTGTTTTCGTGATAGTTGTGTTTTCTTAAAAAAAAACTACTTGAAAATTTGCTGGAAAATTTCCGATTCAAAAAGGTTTAAACATGAAAAATAAATAAATAAATAAATAAATAAAAGGAAAAATAAAAATGGCTTATTTGGTTCTACTGAATTTATAAATATTTGGTATATTAATCATAGACCACTTTAAGACCACTGTTGCCCTAGATCAGCAAGATTAACTTGTTAGAATGTTAAGATATTTTAGGATAAAACAAACACAAGATTTTTTGTTTGTTTGAATTGAGGTTTAACGTCCCCGTCAACACTGTAAAGGTCATTTTGGAGACGTTGCTTCCAATTTTGTGGGACTTTTACCCGACATCGAGATGAAATGACATCTCAAGCCCTGTCGCCCAATGAAACCAATAGGGCTTATTAGCATGGACGGTCCGCCTCGCACCGGGGTTCCTGGACAGGCTTAGATCCTCTAAGTGGTTTACCAGTACTAGTGTGCGGGCCAAATTCAGCTCTGCGTGGAAGCATCATGCAGCTCATATATTTCTTCAAGCCCCTATGGGCGGGGTCGAGACAAACACAAGATAGATTCATTTGAGTTACTACTTATTCAAATAAGACTACTCACATACCTACAAAGACATGCTGCTTTGTTTGAATCGAGGTTTAACGTCCCCGTCAACACTTATAGGTCATTTTTGAGACGTTGCTCCAATTTTTACGGAACTTTTACCCGACATTGAGATGAAATGGCACCTCAAGCCCTGCCGCCCAATGAAATCAATACGGTTTATAAGCATGGACGATTCGACTTGCACCGCTGTACCCGGGCAGGCGTAGATACTCTAAGCTGTTTACCAGTATTCGTGTTTCAAGTCTGCGTCCAGGAAGCATCATGCAACCCATCTATTTCTTCAAGCCCCGATGGGCGGGGGGCCAGCAAAGTCATGCTGCAGAATTAGGTTAATGTTAACTCGATACTCGACAATTTTCCCCTCGATACTCGAAAATTATGACTCGATACTCGAAAATTATGACTCGATACTTGATACCCGACTAAATGAAACCCTCCACAAAAGAAGGTAGCCCTTGCACAAATGCCCACTTTTACTAAAGGCAGAAGGTTTTCTTAAAAAAAAAAACAACAAACAAAAAAAAAAAAAAAAAAACAAGACACGTTTATAAATATTCTAGGCCGGCGCATTGATCAATCAGCTATCTCTGTAGTATTAGAGCAGTGATTGATTTGTTTGTTTGTTTGATTCGAGGTTTAACGTCCCCGCCAACACCGTAAAAGTCATTTTGAAGACGTTGCTTCCAATTTTGTGGGACTTTTACCCGACATTGAGATGAGATGATATCTCAAGCCCTGTCGCCCAATGAAACCAATAGGGTTAATTAGCATGGACGGTCCGCCTCGCACCGCGGTTCCTGGACAGGCTTAGATCCTCTAAGCGGTTTACCAGTACTATTGTGCGGGCCGGATCCAGCTCTGCGTGGAAGCATCATGCAGCCCATATATTTCTTCAAGCCCCTATGGGCGGGGGCAAAGAGCAGTGATTGAAAACTCGGGCATAGATTTACGTAGTTATACACAGACTGGCCCAGAAAACATGTACACTCCATATTTTTCACTTCTGTGGTGTATTCCTTGCTTCCAAAGGATAACCCTTTTATAGAATATATTTAAAGGGCATTATTGAGCTACTGGGTCTCAAAATTTTTCTGGTTTTTATCTCCACTGAATACTCCTTTGTCATGTGTACACTTTTGGAGCCAAATACAGCTTCAGAACTTTGTGAAAATGGTCGTTTTCATTCGTGTTTACCCTTCGCTCTGTACATGTGTTCGGAATTTCTGATTCACTTTACACATACATGGCGACAGTATCGTCTCTGAGTGTCGTTACTTATGGCATGGTATTCAGCGTCATATTTTTTTCCGATTCAGGCATCGCCTAAGCAAACAAGGCCAAAAATGAACGTCGCATAACGTCATATATGGGGATTCTATTTTTGTCACGAACTAAAAAAAGATCTAACTAGTGTTCGAAACCTAGTTTGGGAATCCCTCTTAAACTCGTTTACATGCCATAATAATTGTTCGCATTTTTGCATAAAATGCATTCATTTGTATTGTTTTAAGGAAAAATACCGGCTATATGTATTTTATTTTTGGATGCATTTTTCCAGATAGCTCAATAATGCACCTTTGACTTCACTACAGCTGGTGTGTGGGAATATGTCGCGGCGGTAAAACGTCTCCCTGCCCTACATCATAGTGTAGATAATATTTTCTTGTCCTTTGGGATCATTTATTCCATTGTGGAATTTTGAAAATATCTGAGGGTCACTGATGAAGCCTAATTGGCCGAAACTAGCTAGTCTGGCCCAAAAAACATGTACACTCCATATTTTTCACTTCTGCGGGGTATTCCTTGCTTCCAAAGGATAACCCTTTTATAGAACATATTTACATGTCAGCAATCACCCCTATGACATTGTGTTTTTCTCCGGGTACTCCGGTTTTTCGCCCACCTCTGATTAACGATCGGCTCGATATGAGTGAAATAATCTTGAAAGGGCCTTAAAACCAAAACCAAAAAAAAAACAAAAAAAAAATAATGACATTGTCACCCCCACGTTGGGCATCAATGTCATAGGGGTGATTGCTGCGTTGGTATAACGTGTTAGTTGACAATCGTTATGGGTTCTATACTTCTGAGTGAAGCCCAGGCAGACATAACTTCTGTTCTGCTGTATATATGCTTTATTTACAACGATGAGTGAAGGATGGAATCAGGATCATACAGCAAATGGGCCCCGTCAAGCGATTTTGGTACTTATCGCCTATGTGAGCAGCGAAGGTTCAGGCGAGCCTGCGCATCCGCGCAGTCTCGCCAAAACCTTGGCTGCTCGCTCATATAGGCAGTGAATCAAGAGGAACCTTCAGGCAGAAAGCCATATCCCTGTCCCCTCTGAATGGCTGGGCATGCGCAGTTAAACTTTGTCATGATGGAATGCTCGAAGGCACAAATTCTCTTGGCGGGGCTCAAATACATAGATACCATAAATATGATACATGTAACACTGTTTTCGTTTCAAAATCTAGCCTTCAACTGAGGTTGCAGAATTTTTGAACAGGTGAACAGTGCAAGGATTGCCGTGAGTAGTCAACTGTAAAACAGGTTAGTATTAGGGGACCCTATAGGAATTGATGTACAACATGTATATGCGTTTGCTGACTATTAACTTTGTCGATAATAAACAATCAAAGACATCATTTTTAGATATAATGTCATACATCCTCTGACATATGTTTTGGAACAGAAATAAGAATAATAATGTTTAACCCCGGAAACCTTAGTTTTAGCTCACCTGTCACGTAGTGACGAGGTGAGCTTTTGGGATCACTTTTTGTCCGTCGTCCGTCGTGCGTTCGTCCGGACAAACATATAAGTGTTAGGGGTTATATTTTGTCCAACCTTATGAGTTTATTCCGTTAAGTTAACACTATAAACTCATAAACCTTACTGCTTAGGGGCTATTTTTCGGCTTAGGAGCTTAATTTCTCTATGGGAGTTTATAATGGGAAAAGCCCATAAACCGGATTTGTTAGAAGGTCCGTGCATGCGTCCGTGTGTAAACAATTTCTTCAAACAACATTTCGTCCTTAACTACCGATCGGATATTGACCAAACTTCACAGGAATGATCCTTAGGTAGTGCTCTTTCAAAGTTGTTCAAATGGTTCCGGTCCGTTGCACATCTAGATCACAGGACCTAAAAAAAGAATTTTATACTGACAAAATAAAAAATCTTCTCTGAAACCGCATTGTCCAAGTTTTGGATATTTGGTATGAAGCTTCATCTATTTGACCTCTACCAAGATTGTTCAAATTATAGCCCTGGGGCCAAAATGCCCCCCCCCCCAACCCCCGCGCCGGGGCCCACTGGTTTTACATAGGCTTATATAGGAAAAAACTTTTAAAAATCTTCATGTCTGAAACCAGTTTGATATTTTGTATGACGCTTCATCTAGTGGACCTCTACCAAGATTGTTCAAAATATAGTCCTGAGGCCAAAAATGCCCCCCCCCCCCCCCCCCGCCGGGGCGCACTGGTTTCACATAGGCGTATATAGGGAAAACATTAAAAATTCTTCTTGTCTGAAACCAGAAGGCCCAGGTCTTTGTTATTTGGCATGAAACTTCTGCTAGTGGACCTCTACCAAGATTGTTCAAATTATAGCCCTGGGGCCACAAATGCCCCCGCGCCGTGGCCCACGGGTTTCACATAGGCGTATACAGGGATAACCTATAAAATTCTGCTTGTCGGAAACCAGAAGGCGCAGGTCTTTGATATTTGGTATGAAGCTTCATCTAATGGACCGATACCAAGATTGTTCAAATAAAAATGTCCCTGCACTGGGACCCACTAGTTTTACATAGGCTTATATAGGAAAAAACTTTTAAAAATCTTCTTGTCTGAAACCAGTTTGATATTTTGTATGACGCTTCATTTAGTGGAACTCTACCAAGATTGTTCAAAATATAGTCCTGAGGCCAAAAATGCCCCCCCCCCCCCCCCCCCGCCGGGGCGCACTGGTTTCACATAGGCGTATATAGGGAAAACATTTAAAAATCTTCTTGTCTGAAACCAGAAGGCCCAGGTCTTTGTTATTTGGCATGAAGCTTCATCTAGTGGACCTCTACCAAGATTGTTCAAATTATAGCCCTGGGGCCGCAATTGCCCCCGCGCCGTGGCCCACGGGTTTAACATAGGTGTATACAGGGATAACCTTTAAAAATCTGCTTGTCTGAAACCCGAAAGCCCAGGTCTTTGATATTTGGTATTAAGTTTCATGTAATGAACCTCTACCAAGATTGTTCAAATTATAGCCTTGGGGCCAAAAATGTCAATATATCTAGGACGTCATCATTAGACATATACAATGGTGGCCTTAAGGAAAATTGTCATCCTCGTTTTACATGAGGTATAATATTATTTTTTTTTTTCATTTTCATAAAGAAGTACACCCGCCTTGCAGGTGTCAGAACTGCATCCTGGGCGTAAATGAGCTATTGGTCAATATATCTCTGTCGTCATAGTAAGCCATGGATAATTCACAGTGTACTTACTTATAGCGCGTGAACAATTGTTTTGCGATTTCACATTAATTCTATTATATCGAGGCTTTTGAAAACTTTTTTATGTCCCCGAATCTTTCGGAATTAAAGCTTCGGGTGCATACAGCTTTTGGTCTGTCTGTCTGTTTGTTTGTCCGCAAAAACTTTTGAACGGTAACTGATATGGCTTTTATATTTCACATGTACATTCCTTATCGCAAGGCATTTCCAGTGGTATTATAGCTTTTTACCTTGTGAACTTGTCCTTGACTTATGACCTACTATTTAAAAAAACCTGAACATTGGCCAAAACTTTTGACTGGAAAGCGATGTGGCTTTCATATTTCACATGCATTCTATGTCACAAGAATTTCTAGTGGTATCATAATGGAGGTGGTAGCTTCTTTTTGCTACCTAGGAGACATTGTCTCTGCAGAAGGTGGCTGATACCTCCCTTCCATTATGTACCTTGGTAGATCATATGCATAGCTTCTAGGTTTATAACCACTCTCTGACAACAGCGTCAGGGAGCCGACGCTTTGGCTCAGCGGTTAGAGCACTGGACTATCACCGGAGAGGTCCGGGTTCGAATCCCACCACAGGCGGGGATTTTTTCAGGCTATGCTTCTTTCCTTTGTTACGGCTTTCATGTCGTAAGATGGGGGCTCGTCCGGGATTCGAACTTTACATGCCAGAATTGGCTTCGTGCCGAAGTTGGCTCCACGTCATCATAAATGATGACTTCCTTGAAGAGGGGGTGTGTTACCTCCCTTCCATTATCTACCTTGGTGGATCATATGCATAGCTTCTAGGTTTATAACCACTCTCTGACAACTGCGTCAGGGAGTCAACTATTTGGCTCAGAGGTCACTGGACTATCACCCGAGCGGCCCGTGTTCGAATCCCACCATAGGCGGGGATTTTTTTCAGGCTATGCTTCTTTCCTTTGTTACGGCTTTCATGTCGTAAAAGTGGCTGTAATCTTTCGACCGCATTACGTAAGACAAGAGGGCCATGATGGCCCTGAATCGCTCACCTGAATCCAAGATGTTTCAAAGCTTATGGAAATGAAGGATTCAATGCTTAAAGGAGATGTGGACCAAAGACTTTAATCTTTGGAGGCTATTATTCATTGCTTTTGAATTTGAAGGTTTTTCTATTTTTAGCTCTGGTGTCCATTTTGTTCAACAGAGCGGAACAAATTAGGCAATTTTGAAAGAGGGTCACTCAAGGAACATTCCTGAAAATCATTTTCAAATCGGGCCATTTGCCTAGGAGGAAATGTCATTAAAAGGTTTTTCTATTTTTAGCTCTGGCGGCCATTTTGTTTAACAGAGTGGAACGATTTAGGCAATTTTGAAAGAGGGTCACTCAAGGAACATTCCTGTGAAATTATTTTCAAATAGGGCAATTTGCTTAGGATGAGATGTCATTTAAAGGTTTTTCTATTTTTAGCTCTGGTGGCCATTTTGTTTAACTAAGCGGAACGATTTAGGCAATTTGGAAAATGGGTAACTCAAGGAACATTTTTGTTACAATGTATATTATTTTCAAATCGGGCCATTTGCCTACGGGGAGATGTCATTTAAAGGTTTTTCTATTTTTAGCTCTGGCGACCATTTTATTTAACGGAGCGGTTCGATTTAGCCAATTTTGAAAGAGGTTCACTCAAGGAACATTCTTGTGAAATTATTTTCAAATTTGGCAATTTGCCAAGGAGGAGATGTCATTTAAAGATTTTTCTATTTTTAGCTCTGAGGGTGACTGATGAAGCCAAGTTGGCCGAAACTAGCTAGACTGGCCCAGAAAAAAACCTTAGTACTCCACTATTTCAGTCCCGTCTTGTAATCCTTGCTTCCTAAAGATTACTGTTTATACAATACAGAGGACCCGCGCTATAACGGCATTCGTTATGACGCAAAACAGGTTATAATGACAATTTCAATGGAATTTATTCTTAGCTCAAGGTGTAGCCTCGATTCCGAGCGGTTTGGGCGTCCGTTGGGTCGGAAATACCCAAATGGAATTCATAGTCATGAAAGATTCCTGTAATTCAATGCTCCAAGAAACAAATGTTATAGATATTTGTTAGAATCGTCCCATCGAGGCGATTCTAACAAATGTCTATAAGATTTGTTTCTTGGAGTAATGGTGTGGAAAAGACCATTTATAAGCTAGCATACTCCTAACTAGGATTCTTTATAACGGCAAATTCATTATAAAGGCACAATAACAGGGAACAAATACTGTCGTTATAAGGCAGGTCCTCTGTATATCTGTCCGCCCCCACCCATCGGGGCTTAAAGAAATAGATGATTGGCTGTATGATGCTTCCACGCAGAGCTGAAACCGACCACAAAAGAGTACTGGTAAACCGCTTACAGGATCGAAGCCTGCCCAGGCCAAGCGCTGCGAGTCGGACCGTCCATGCTTATAAACCCTATTGGTTCCATTGGGCGACATGGCTTGAGATGTCATTTTATCTCAGTGTCGGGTAAAAGTCCCACAAATTGAAAGCAACTTCTTTAAAATGACCTATACAGTGTTGACGGGGACGTTTAACCTCAAATCAAACAAATAAACAAACAGAATTTCTGAAATAAATTTATGCTCCGAGTACTGCTTGTGGTCGATCGATAGAATGACTCAATGAGGCATTTCTAATGAGCAACTATACTGATGAGGCCTAATTGGCCGAAACTAGCTTGTCTGGCTAATAAAAACATGTACATTCCACACTTTTCAGTACTGTGGACAATTCCTTGCACCCAAAGGATAATCCTTTCATATAACATATATATATATAACCGTCACGAAAACACGCCTGTACAAATACAACGTAAATTTTACCACTGAAAAAAAAAAAAACAACAAAAAAAAAACAAAAAAAAACCACGAAAATGGTAAAGATGAAAAATTTAGATTTTTATCTTAATTCTGTTCAAAATATAGATTGTGGGTACATGTTAAATCGAGACGGTTCTAACGAGTACTCACAATCTATATGAGGCGGTTCTAACGAGTTCTCACAATCCATATTTAAGAGCAGAAATTAGAAAAATGTAAAACCCGAGTTTTACATATATAAAGTGGGGTTCAAGGGGTCAGATTTCTATAGGCGTGTTTTCGTTATATGTTGTAACGTTTGTTAACCCCGTTTTAAAGTTTCGCTTTGAAGCATTAATGCAAGGCCACCGTCAAAGGCCCTGGCGAGCCTGCATGTAAGTGCAGTATTACTAGAGCATGCAGACCCACAACCGTACGCCATAGTGCATTTTTCACATCTCCGAAATGGCTACTTTTCTGATAAAAATCTTTGACATTTTTTCCTATAAATGCTCAAAACATCGGTTGTATGTACTCGTTAGAACCGCCTCATTAAGGCGGTTCTAACGAGCACCCACTACCTATGTCTTGGAGCAGAAACATGAAAAATAATGAATACCCCTTAAACCTCAAGTTTTCCTTATATAAAGTGGGGTTTAGGGGTCTTCGTTTTCACGGACTTGTTCACGGAATCAGGTAAACAAGTCTGTGGAATAAAGACCCACTTTATACAGAGAAAAGTGGGGTTTACGGGGGTTTTCATCATTTTCGTTATGTTTGCTAAAAACATAGGTTGTGGGTACTCGTAAGAACCGTCTCACTGAGGCTCAAACTATCAAACAAACCTCACTGAGGCGGTTCTAACGAGCACTCAATCTATATTCGGACGAGAAATAAGATACTATCAAACATTTTCATCTGACAAATGTTAGTTCTAGAGATGAGATAAACGCCATTTTAGCGAACGGTTGTATTATCGTAACGCATGTGTAGTTGAGACCTTGACGTAGCTTCAGTAAAGTAGTCTTATTTACATTTATTTACAGAAAAATGGATAGAAAGTCCCAAAAGTTGTCTCCCTTTTGAAAATGGCAAAATTGGGTAACAAAATGCCTCAGTAAAGGACAACAAGCTGTCCGAGTGTCCATGTCTCAGTCACATTTAGAAAGATATGATTCTTAACCGGACTTTGCTTCCAAAGGATAACCCTTTATAGAACATATTTAACTTCACTACAGCTGGTGTGTAGGAATGTGTGGCGGCGGTAAAACGTCTCCCTGCCCTACATCATAGTGTAGATTATATTTTCTTGTCCTTTGGGATCATTGATTCCATTGTGGAATTTTGAAAATATCTGAGGGTCACTGATGAAGCCTAATTGGCCGAAACTAGCTAGTCTGGCCCAGCAAACATGTACACTCCATATTTTTCACTTCTGTAGTGTAAACCTTGCTTCCAAAGGATAACCCTTTATAGAACATATTTAGATCCTCTAAGTGGTTTACCAGTACTCGTTTGCGGCCGGTTTAAGCTCTGCATGGAAACATCATGCAGCCCATATATTTCTTCAAGCCCCGATGGGCGGGGCCGTCCTATTGACGTACATATACATAGGTTAATGGAGAAAAAAGATAATTTATCCCACAATGCCTCTCACTACGAGTCGGTTCTTCGTCTTTATTTGTCGGCCTCTTTTAGATCTTGACATAGCTCCATATAAGGCTCTTTTTTTCATCCGAAGAGTAGATAGTGACTATTTTGTGGGACTTTTACCCGACATTGAGATGAAATGACATCTCAAGCCCTGTCGCCCAATGAAACCAATAGGGTTTATTAGCATGGACGGTCCACCTCGCACCGCGGTTCCTGGACAGGCTTAGATCCTCTAAGCGGTTTACCAGTACTAGTGTGTGGGCAGGATTCAGCTCTGCGTGGAAGCATCATGCAGCCCATATATTTCTTCAAGGCCCTATGGGCGGGGGCTTCTATATTGTCTTTAACTACAGCTCGAAGTTCGCTTGTGATGTCTTTTGATGTACTGAAAACACAATTCCAAAGGGTGGGCGCGAAAACAGGCGTGGACATGTATTCTGTTCCTGCTTGCTCCAGCATTACAACCATAATCTGTCCGGCTTCGGAAAGTCCCACAACATTGGAAGCCACGTCTCCAAAATGGCCTACACAGTGTTGAAGGGGACGTTAAAGATCAAAACAAACGGTGTATAGTACAGTTTGTCTATTCTAACCAGGTCCTCTGGATTTAAACACATATTTCCATTATTGTCAAATGAATGCATGACCTCGTGAAAAAAAAAAAAAAGCATATGTATTGCTGGCCCCACCCACAATATTTGCGGGTGGTGTGTGTGTGTGGGGGGGGGGGGTGGGGGGTGGGGGGGGGTCACCGGGCTTAATGAAATAGATTGGCTGCATGATGCTTCCACGCAGAGCTGAAACCGACCAAATACGAGTTCTGGAACAGCTTATAAGATCTAAGCCTGTCCAGGCAATGTGATGCGAGCATTTACACCATCTTTGTTTCATTAGGTGGCAGGTCTTGAGATGTCATTCCATCTCAATGTCGGGTAAAAGTCACACAAAATTGGAAGCAACGTCTCAGAATGACCTACATAGTGTTGACGGGGACGATTAACCTCAAATCAAAGAATATTTGCCTCTGAAAAACCGTATACTCCAATACGCAAATTGAGTTTTCTGCCCGCGGAGAAATTCAACGGCTAATTCTAAATCTAAATGAGTACTGGTAAACCGCTTAGAAGGACTGAGACCAGTCCAATGCATGTAGCCTTTGTCTTCATTGGGTGACAGGGCTTGAGTTGTCTTTTCATCTCAGTGTCGGATAAAAATCTCACATAATTGGAAGCAACGTCCCCAAAATGACATAAATAGTGTTGACTGGGACGTTAAAACTCAAATCAATCAATAAATAAATCAATCAATCAATCAATCGACAAGCTGGAGTTGAAATCCAATTTCGTCAAAATAAGGGCTGATGTTGTGGAGAACGTCAATGAAAACTTGTGTGAAACGAAACGGACTATAGATAATCATCGGTGACGCTCTGGCACAAAACTACTTCTGATTGGTTAGTATGCTTGAGCAGTATGACGCATTTATAAACAACCTGTGATAACGCGAGCCCAATCGGTTGAAAGTTGTGCGCCTGTTTTGCTAAATCTTTTTGCAATCGATAATATTGTAAAACTGGGGTTTGCAGGGGTAAACCTTAATTTTCTAATTTCTGCTCTAAAACATAGATTATGTATACTCTTTAGAACCGCCTCGGCGAGGCGGTTCTAACGAGTACCCACAATCTATATTTTGAGCAGAAATAAGAAAATATCACAATTTTTCATCTTAAAATTTTCATTTTTTTTTTCGGCGAGAAAGGTCACAGTGTATTTGTATAGGCGTGTTTTCGTAATGCTTTTTTCATGCTCAGCCCCCTTGAGCATGAAATATGTCCTATGCTCACCCCACTTGAGCATGAAATAAGTCCTGCCCATTTAGTGGAAAATGGTGGCATTTTCAAATTAATGAGCAGGACAAACAGAAATATCTGCTGATTTGAGCAAAACATTTGCGTCCTTTAATTGTTTTTCAATATTTACATGCATGAGCATTATATATTTAATGCTCGACGATTTGAGCATAAAAAAATGTTTATAACCGCGGCCCCTGATCTTCTTGTAGGTTATACCATGCGCTGATTCGAACGTTGTTTAACTCTTATCATGCTGTTTACGACAACCCATATCTTTGCAATAGTGTATGTCCAGATCAGATGGCTTCTGGAGAAGCCATCTGATCAGGATCTACACTGTTTGGCATTCAGTTTATGTATTTGTAGCAATAAATTACATCAAGTAATTTGATTGGTTGATAGACAGAAATGGGTGTGGCTTCAATGAATATTCAGCAAGATAAGGGTTAACATAGATGGTAGTAAATCGTTTTATAATATTGCACATGTCATGCCATAAACAACCTACGTCAGAGCAGTGACGTCATAACTATTCGTAGATTTGCCGGCGTTTACGACAAAAAAAGGCATTTGTCACAACAAGAAGGCGCAGTCGGTGCATTAGGTCCTAAAAGAATCAGACATACTGAAATCTGTCTTAGAAATGTGGCCCTTTCTTTAAATAATTTGACACAAGCTGATTAGGCAATGATGTCGGAACTACCATTGTTTACAGCGCCGAATCAAATCTTGTGGCGAAGCTATCGAAGCCTTTTCAATGTTTGTAGGTAGAATTAGCTCACTGATAGAGTGCAAATATTGTTCGTTACCAGCTGAAGTATGTTTTCTGAAGACTCATAATGTACATATCGAGTTTGAAGCATTTCATTTACCCTATTTACACCATTATGGCCGCTTCTGAAATGGATCTCTGCTATGCGTAGGTTGTCACCCTTGTTGAACTACAAAAATATTGTATGTCCCATTTTTCCAATAAAAGCGAGACCGCCCTACGAATTAAAACATCGTATGTCATGCTATTTGAAATTAAAGGATAGGAAAATACTATAAAATGGGTATCGTCATGGCAGTAGAATATGTAATAGATGCCAGGGGCCGCACTGTAGGTCATCGTGATTCTGCTTGTTTTTATTGTCATAAACTTGAATTTAAAATAAAAAAAAAAAAAAAAACACTATCACGTTTTTATTTTGTTGTTTTTGTTTTGTTTTTGTTTTAGTATCATCCTTGGTACTATTTGGCGCCGTTTTATTATTTATTCCATGTTTATAAATATCCATAATTATTTATGATTATCCATGAATTGAATTAGTGACATCCATAATTCTAATTACGGACATCCATAAATCGACTAATGGAAATCTATAAATATTGATTAAATAGTAGAACGGCACCCCGGGGCCATACGGTATCAAGAGAACGAGAAAAACTCACAGAGACATTAAGCGCTTAACAAGAGGAACAGTCAGTCCACACTTTCTCAACATCATGAAAACAAGTCCGTGAAATAAATACCTCTCTTAGCCCCACTTTATATAGAGCAAACTGGGATTTCGGCCCCCGCCCATAGGGGATTAAAGAAATAGACAAGCGGCATGATGCTTCCACGCAGAGCTAAAACCGACCGACCACGAGTACTGGTAAACCACTTAGAGGAACTAAGCCTACCCGGGCAAAGCGATGCGCGTCGGACCGCCCATGCTTATAAACCCTATTGGTTTCATTTGGCGACAGGGCTAGAGATGTCATTTCATCTCAATGTTGAGTAGAAGTCCCCAAAATTGGAAGCAACGTCTCCAAAATTCCCATACAGTGTTGACGGTGACGTTAAACCTCAAATCAATTAAACAAACAAACTGGGGTTTACAAGGGTAGACACACTTTTTTTTCTTAATTCGGCTCCAAGACATAGGTTGTGAGTGCTCGTTAGAACCGCCTCAGTGAGGCGGTTCTAACTAGCACTCACAACCTATGTTCTCCAAAACATAGATTGTGAGTGCGCGTTAGAACCGCCGCAATGAGGCGGTTCTAACTAGCACCCACAACCAATGTTTGCAGTGTAAATAAGAAAACTGTCAAGGATTTTCATCAGAAAAGTATCCATTTTGGAGATGTGAAAAAAATTCACTAGGTAGCACGGCTGTATTTATAGGAATGAATAACATTTTTGTGGATTTTATCGGTATGCAAACTCCTTCAAATCACTCACAAACTGCATAAAGCCCAAGCTAAGTTTGTGAGTGATTCGCTGGCATTTACACATCGATAGAATCTACAAAAATGATAATTCAATCCTTATAATAATTCCAATTTTGTCATCGAAATGTTTAAAAATGCAAAGAAAAAAAATGGTACATACGAACGCGATTAAAAAACAAAAAAAAAAAAAAAAACAAAAAACAAAAAAAAAAAAAAAAAAAAAAACAGCCTAACTTATCTGGGTGAGATCGATCTCTTCTTTTTCGATGTATTTGTCCTCTAGAATGATACATTTGGACCAACGCTGTTCCAGTGCCATCAGCCCAGAACTGACTCCTCAACTGGTGCCACGACTTCTTCGTAGGACCGGCAATGACGTCCACGGATATCCTTGGGAATAGGAAATAGCCACTAGGAGAATAGGCGAGGTGCAGTATTAGCTGGTACCCGTTCCGCTTAACAGTATCCATTGCAATTTTGCAAGTGTGGATTCTTGCATTGTCCGGTTGGAGAAGAGTACCTTTGGAGTGTTTACCTCGACGTTTTTCTAAGTTTTCATTGCTGAAAAGTCCTTCGTAATAACGCCTTGTGCGTCCCAAAATACAGTCACCAGGCGTGAAAGAAAATCATCTTCCTTTGACCTAAACGGTTTCAACTGCGCTGCATACTGGTGCCCTGGTTACCCGTTGCTGGTCGCTAAGGGATTTTGGGACCCAACAGGTTGTTACATTATGTAGTTTGCGCATACCCAAGCTATCATGTAAAATTGTTGAAACGTTAACATGTGAAATGTGTAATGCATTCGCTATTCCAGTGCCATCAGCCCAGAACTGACTCTGTGGAGCGCTGTGGTGCAGTGGTAAAGTATCGGACTCGGGATCGAGAGGTACCGGGTTCGATCCCCACGAGCGGCAAGTGTTGTTTCCTTGAGCAAGAGACTTTATCCACATTGCGTAGTACTGGTTTCTACCCAGGAAAAGAGGGCCACATGTAAGATTAGTACTAGTGCTAAATGTGTTACCCTCTATAAATAAGGTCGATTATTATTATTATTATTTCTTCCACCTTAAATCGCCTATCAGGGTATCAGCGTATACAAGATTGAGTTTGAATTCCCCAACCCAGAATTTAACTTATGCATACGATAGTGGAGAAGACCCATAAACATTGGTCAACTGACACCTGTTTTCCTTTTCAAATACAAGTAACGAATTACAGCACGGTACTCAACCTTTGGCGATAAGCTTGCTTTTGCATAGCTAGCCATGTAGGACGTTCAATATCTTATGAGTGAATGACAAGACAAGGGTGCAACTTTGCCCTCATGCCTAAAACATGTATTGAAACAAGGCATGGTGATCTTGGTCGGTTGGAATTGGGGAAGGCTGGTTGCTCGTATAAGGAATTCTTTCGAAAGCCTAAGAATGAAGTTACCAACGGCCACGGCGGATTGATTTTTTAATTGGAAGCTGCCATCTTTGAACGAAACCCAGGCGAAAAAAAAAGTCCTTAAATTCAGTTTATTTGCCTTCTTTTTCAACAGTGTGCCATCCTTCAATCGAACGCTGTTGACATCACTTCATAAACAATGACTCTAAACGTGCTCTTTGACGTCACGATGTATTACTCTGTGAAGCAGATCTGAGATTTTGGTCATGGAATTTATCGAAGTATAAAACTTTTACAGAATTTTCACCAATCAAATTGATCGAAATGCACATACAGACGGAGAACTGGACTTATTATATCGTAATGAAAGCACTAAACATTACGATAACACAATAATTATTGTGCGACATAGTGCATCTCCAAAATGGCTACTTTTCTGATGAAAATCCATGACATTTTTCTTATTTATACTGCAAACATAGGTTGTGGGTGCTCGTTAGAACCGCCTCATTGAGGCGGTTCTTACCAGTTCCCACAACTTATGTCTTGGAGCAGAAATAAGAACAATAATGTATACTCCCTTAAACCACAGTTTTCTCTATATAAAGTGGGGTCTAGGTGGGGGGGGGGGGGGGGGGGTGGTCTTCAACTCACGGACTTGTTCACGTGATGAAAACAAACGCATAATCATAACGAAAACATGCCTATACAAATACATTATAAACTTTACCGCCGAAAAATCCCCGAAAATGTTAAGATGAAAAAGTGTGATATTTTTCTTATTTCTGCTCTAAAATATGGATTGTGAGTTCTCGTTAGAACCGCATCGATATTTTTCTTATTTCTGCTCTAAAATAGAGATTGTAGGTATTCGTTAGAACCGCCTCATGACGATAATTCCATCGTTGACGACGCGACAACCCGCTTTGCGGGTCATAAGCGTCCAGCGGTAAATGATCAAAAGGTAAGCAGTATAATGAGGATATTTAAAGTACACAACTTACAATGAAAATGTATCATGAAATTTTTCCAGAGAACAACTTCAAATTGGTTTTATTTATTTATTAACACAACGTTTCGGCCATTATTGGCCTTTATTAAGTGTAATAAACAAGTAGAAAATGTATAAAAATCTGGAAAAAAAAATCTTATGAAAAAGTCAAATTTATTTTAAGAATAAGATAATATTATCAACAGGTACGTCTTGAAACAATTGCCGCAAAATGTCAGTTTTGAAGTATAAGTTACGGGATGGTGAAAAATCAACATAGTCAACAAAGATGTGTTGATTAGTGAAAGCCTGATCACAGCCTACACAAGAAGGCTGATCATCACCATTTAAAATATAAGAATGAGTAACTCTGGTATGGCCAATTCGCAATCGTGTTAATACTAGCCTCTTTCCTGGAAAACTGTGGAAAATATGGCTCGAAAGCCAACAAAACAAGATTCGGTGCGTTTAAGAAATTTTGTGGTGTTTTCCGATCAATTTTTGAATTTAAGGATTATTTGATGACGAATGGTTCAAAGCCTTAAGCACAGAAAATGAATCAGAAAATATTATCACTTTTTGAATTGTTGAAATTTAAAGCTAGGCCTATTGCTTTGGCTTCAGCTGTAAAAATAGATTAACCATCTTGAAGGCGCAAGGTTTTGTGCGTATCTTTACAAACATACGCACAACCAACTTTTTCTCCTTCTTTGGAACCATCAGTAAAAACTTGCTGGCAATCATTGTAACGTGACTACAGTACCTGAACGTTTTGTTTGAGTAATATTGGATTTGATTCGGATTTTTTTCCATCATGTAAGTCAAATAGAATAGAAGATTTTTTAATTCACCAAGATGGAACTTTGCCGGTTTCATGTTTTTTTTTTTTTTTAATATTTTTAAGGTCGATACCTGAATTTTCTAGCAGTGGTAATAAACGTAATCCAAAAAGTTTGATTGCTGTGGCAGCTGGTGTTGTGCCGTGCCGTACATCAACCATATAGTGCAGTTTATATTATACTTTTGGTCCTTTGAGATCAGCGTGAATATTCTGAGAAATCAGAAATAGATTATTGATTTAGACTCATATTCTAGACAGGTTTTTAATTATACTACTCAAAGCTTGAGTACTTTTTTAATGCAAAATAATTTTTGGTTAAATTAATCAGCTGAATCCAAATTTGATACATGATGATAGAAAACATATCCTTCACAAAGACTCTTGATTAATTTTGTCAACTGGCGCTGCATTCAAGCATGAAAACAGCAACCGTCTTGGCACCCACAAAATTTGCCGTAACACGAAGGGATTTGGACAATTGATTTTTCACAAATGTCCATTTTTTGTTTAGATAAGCGTGCCTAATAACGCGTATGGCGTCCACGGGCATCAATTACAGTACGACATCGCATGTACATGCTCGTAATCAGAGTGTGTATCCGGTTTTGTGGAATCAGCCTCCATTCAGCAACCAATGCATCTTTGAGCTCCTGTAATGTCCTCGGTTGCACAGGTCGGGCTGAAACAGCCTGCTGTAGAATGTCCCACGCAAGCTCAATCGGATTTAAGTCAGGTGATCGAGCAGGCCAGTCCATACGAACGATTGTCTAGCGATCCAGATAGGCATCTGTGACGTTGGCACGGTGGGGACGGTCATTATCGTCCATCCGAATAAAGTTCGGGCCGATAGCACCGGCATATGTCCTCACAAACTGATCAAGAATCTCATTACAGTACCTCACTGCCGTTAACGTTCCGTTTCCAACGACGCACAAGTCAGTTTTACCGTTCACGCTTATCCCACCCCAAAACATGACTGATCCCTTCTATAGTGATCATGCACTGCCACATGCAAGTCATCCAATCGCTCTTTAGACATTCGCCACACTAACTGACGTTTATCAGTGAAGTCTAGACCGAATCTGGACTCATCAGTAAACAGTACTGGCGTCCAGTCACGAAGCGTCCACCTGACGTGAGTTCTGGCAAAGTTCAACCGGTCTTGCACGTGCTGTCTCGTCAACGGAACACGTACAGCAGGCCTCCTGGCATTCAATTCGAAATCGTGGAGCCTGTTTCTGACAGTATGTGTAGAAATTCGTACTCCAGTTCCGTTCCAAAACTCGTTATTCAAACGCGTAGCGTTAAGGAACCGTTGAGTCGAGACTGAATGAACAAAAACGGTCCTGACGTTGATTTGCAGCCCTGTCTCGACCACCGCCGTGTCTATGTGAAGGATTTCCGTGGGAAAGATGCCGACTCCACATTCGGGAAACCTCGCGTTGAGACACATTCAGAATCCCAGCAACACGACGTTGAGAGACGCCTGATTCCAACATTCCGAGGTCACGGTTCATTTCTTCGGGGCTCAGACGGTTTCTTAACTGTCCCCTAGGCATTTTAAAGTTTCACAAATCAAATGAAATCCTTTTTACGCTAGGTCAAGGAACACTGACAAGTTTGATTTTTCTGTTGGAATGCAGTGTTACGCATAGATTTTCGGGTTGCATGAGTTCATTTGCAAAGTGTGAGAAGTGTGCACTTTGAGGAGTACTGAATTGCACATGAGTTTCTGCTTAGGATATTGATCAATATTCGGAGTAAAAATTCTGTCATGAAATTTTAATTTTTCAGTGCAAAAATTGGTATATAAAAAGTGATCCCTATCAGCTTTGAGTAATATATTTGGACCCAATTTTGATTTATATCGGTCTCTGAATCGACTGCCTATTCGAAATTCGCAAAATTGCAGTATGTTTCCTCTGGCTTTCTTTGCCGGATCATTACAGGGTCACTGATGAGGCTTTATTAGCCGAAACTACGTAGAATGACCCATCTTCGTTCTTATGAATGTATTCATTGCTCGTTTATGAATCCATTTATCTAACTATAGTTAAAAAAATCTTGAGATAGTTATTAAATATTGAAATAATTTAGAAACAGGTTAAAAACATGCATTTGAGATAAAATTTGGTGTAAAGATATTTTGAAGTAATTGCACTTCAAAAAGTAGAATGATATACATTTCAACATGTTAACTACATGTATGTTATATATATGGAAGAGGGGCGCATATCAGTATAAATATAATAATAATAATAATAGGAAAAAAAAAAAACAAAACAAAAAAACAAGAGGGCCAACTGGCCCTGTAGCGCTCACCTGTGTAGCAGACAATCATTAGTGATGTTTAGAATGCCCATCGGAGCTTGAAGATATAGATAGTGCTTCCACACAGAGCTGGAATCAAACGCATACGAGTACTGGTAAACAGCTTAGAGGTTCTAAGCCTGCCCAGGAAAAGTGGTGCCAGTTAAATCGTCTATGCATTTAAACCCTATTGGTTTCATTGGGCGGCAGAGCTTAAGATGTCATTTCATAATAATGTAGGGTAAAAGTCCCACAAATCTGGAAGCAATGTCTCCAAAATGACCTACACAGTGTTGACGGGGATGTTAAGTAGAAATGGAGGCAAAGATCAGGAATCGACACAATTAACCCACAGCTCCCATCAGAGACACCAAAGGGAAAGGAACACAAACACGAAACCACAGACCGTAATGGAAACATCAACATCGGAAAGCCAAAAGGACAGTTACTTTCCCACAAAATGGCCAATAGGCTATCCGAAATAAAATAATATAAGCGACACAAACACCCAAAGGCAAACCATAACAAAAATAAACCGCGACAGAAGAACCGCCTTGGAACGGTCAGCGGAAACGAATTCCACTGGGGGTGGGGCTTAAATTGATTTTACGTGGCCTCAAATCAATCAAAAATCGGGGCCCAGTGGTTTCAGAGGAGAGAATTTTTTAAGTTAATCCATTATAAGTCTACTGGAGTTAAGGAGCCCTGGGGCATGGTCAATTCGGACTCCAGGGGCATGGTTGGCAGGATTCTTGACATTGCCACATACTAAATATCTAAGCTCTGGGCCTCATGGTTTCGGAGAACAAGAGTTTGTTCCAGTATAAGTCTGCAGGAGCAAAGGAGCCCTGGGGCATGGCAAATTTTGACCCAAAGGGCATGGTTGGCATGATTTATGTAGGTTACCATTTTATGTTGCCATATACTAAATATCTACGGTCTGTACTTCAAGGTTTCAGAAAAGACGATTTTCGAAGCTTATTTTCCATTATTCCATTATAAGTTTATTGGAGTTAAGGGGCCACACGAATTTGCTAAATTGGATCCTACGGGCTTGATTGGCAGAATTCATGCAGGCGACCACTCGACGTTGCTACATGCTAAATACCTAAGCTCTGGGCCCTATGGTTTTAGAGATGAAGATTTTTGGAGTTTGGTTTTCATTTTAAGTTGTACATTTCAAGTCTATGGTAGATAATGGGCCCATGGGCGTGGCCAATTTCGACCCAAGGGGCATGTTTGTCAGGATTTATTTAGGTGACCATTTCATGTCGCTACATACTAAATATCTTACCTCTGGGACTTATGGTTTCAGAAGAGAAGATTTTTTAGCAGGATTTATGTAGGTGACAACTTGACGTTGCTAGATGCTATATATTTAAGCTCTGTGCCGTGTGGTTTCAGAGATGAAGATTGTTTAAGTTTTTCCAATTGTAAGTCTATGGCAGCTGAATAGCCCTGGGGTGTGGCCAATTTGGATCCCAGGGGCAAAACTGACAGGATTTATGTCGGTGACCATTTGACGTTGCTACATACTAATTATCTAAGCTCTGGGCCTTATGGTTTTAGAGAAAAAGATTTTTTGTATGAGTCTATGGGAGCTAAGGGGCTCCGGGGCGTGACCCATTTGGACCCGGAGGGCATGATTGGCAGGATTTATCTAGGTGACCACTTGCGTTGCTACATGCTAAATATCTAAGCTCTGTGCCCTGTGGTTTCAGAGAAGAATATTTTGAAGTGCCTGATGCTGCATTCCAAGTATCAAGATAATCGGCCATTCGGTTCTTGAGAAGAAGATTTTTAAAGGTTTTTCCCATATATGGGCATGGCGGCCGATATTGGTCATGAGACCCAGTCTTCACGAACAAACTTTCGTCACCTCATTCCATAGAGGCTCCACATGTAATTTGGTTTCAATTGGCCAAGTAGTTTAAGTGAAAAAGAAGATAAAAATACTGAATTTGAGCCGTCCTGGACAAAGGTCGGTAAATGACCTTGACCTTTGGAACTGATAAACTTCCATTCAGTTGATTGCAAATACCATTTTGATGCCACTAGCTAACATACAATCAGAAAAATCCACTACTTTGCCGTTTTTCCATACAAATGTCTAAGTGACTAAATTTGACCTTGACGTAAAACAGGTCAATGTCAACCAAAGGTCATCATTTGAACAAACTTGGTAGGGCCCGAGTCCCCGATATTGCATACCAAGTGTCAAGATCATCGGCTATTCACTTCTTGAGAAGAAAATTATGAAAGGTTTTTACCATATATGGGCATGGCGGCCATATTGGTCATGTGACCCAGTCCTCCCGAACAAACTTTTGTTCCTCTTTCCCATAGAGGCACTACATGTAATTTGGTTTAAATTGGCCAAGTCCTTTTAGAGGAGATGTTGTTTGAAAATGTTGACGACGCAGACGACGACGACGGACCAGTGCCTATACTATAAGCTACCCCGGAGCCTTCGGCTCTGGTGAGCTAAAAAGTGTCTAAGAAGTCTCACAGATGTAACTAACACATTTTATCTAAAAAATCCTTTTTATTTCTGGTGCTTGTTTTCACACATACATGACAATAAGAGTTCTTAAATGCAGAGCTCCGATCGCGTCCACTTCAATAATTTAATTGAACGTTTTGCATAAATTTCTTTGTTCCTAGCAATCAGTGTAAAGCCTAATTAGACGCCGCGTTCTGTGGCGTTTGAACAGGGGATACACTGTCAATTTTTTCTGATGGGATATGTGGCCATGTATATGCACAAAAATCGATTTGAATGTCTACTTTGTCAAACAATATATATAGGGGATATTTACTTTTTTGAGATGAATACCAAAATTATTTCATCGAGTGTGTTGCAAATATTAGAATTTTCACGAGTGCAAAGCAGCACTCGTGAAAATTCTGATGTTTTCAACACACGGGATGAAATATTTTTCGCACTCGTGAAAATTCTGATGTTTTTTTCAACACACGAGATGAAATATTTTTCGCACTCGTGAAAATTCTGATGTTTTCAACACACGTGATGAAATATTTTTGATATTTATCGAAAAAAAAATGTTCTTTTTATTTTATAACATTTTAGGACACTTACTGTAATTGAACAATCGGATCTTACGTCACAAGTTTGACTTGGCTATGACGTCATAACTGTCAGTTGCAAAACATAAACAGATCGCCATTTTGAATACAGCATTTTTACAGTTGCTTTTGCCAGGTATTTTACAGAATTATTTTACATATAACATGACTGTTTGGCGAGAAAAGTAGTCAGGGATGCTTCTATGAAATAACACGGTCTTGTTATTTTTCACACTGTGAAAATATCATTTATATTTTCACAGTGTGAAAATATAGTGTGAAAATATCACTTTTATTTGTTTCAGATATGCATTGATTTCTCTGCTATGTATAAAATAAAAAAAAAAAACAAACAATATTTTTCTTAATTCTTCGCATTCTTTCATATTGCTCTGTGTGTCATGGACTCGCAAGAACCAGTCGAAGCTAACAGCCAATCCGACCGTTGCACATCCTCGACCTTTTGGATCTTGGCAGAAGCCGCGTCGTCAGTAAGCGTTTCTTTGCAGCTTCTCTCCTGTGACGTTGAAAGTCTTGGATGTCGTCAGCAAAATGCTCATCCGTCAGATGTTTCTCGCCATACACTGCAAGATATAACAAACATTTTAACTCTTTCAATTCTAAGTTTCTGACACCATAAAAACACGCCTATATAATTCTTATCCCCTTGAACCCCACTTTTATATAGAAAAACTGGGGTTTACAGGGACAAACCTTATTTTTCTTATTTCTGCTCTAAAATATAGATTGTGGGCACTCGAGCACAAACAATCTATATTTTGAGCAGAAATAAGAAAAATACCACAATTTTTATGTTTCCGGTAGCGATAGCGGGGTCGTAATGTTTTTGCCTTGGCTGTTTGTTTGTTTGTTGGTTTGTACGTGGACAACTTTAACGTTGGTCATAACTTTTGAGCCGTTTGAGATATAGCATTCATATTTGGCATGTAGTTCCTTGTGACAAGTCCTTCACATTAAGGCAAAACATTTTGACCTGTGACCTTGACCTTGATGTGTGATCAACTTTGAAAAAAAGGCCTTGCCCGGGGACATGTTCGTGCTTCACAAACCCATCTTGCTTGTTCGTCTTAAAATTTTCGTTTTTACCGACGTTGAAGTTTGCAATGTATTTGTATAGGCGTGTTTTCCCAATGGATGTGGAATCTTTTTCACCGTCTCATTTTACCATAGACATCCTTTGAAAAAGGTGTTTGGTAAAAATCATTAATATGACGGCTAACACTTTCATTAAGAAAAACCGCCTATGCAAATACATTGAAAACTTTACCGCCGAAAAAAAACTAAGATTTTTAGATGAAAAATTATCGTATTTTTCTTGTTTCTGCTGAAAATATAGATTGTGGGTATTCGTTAGAACCGCCTTATCGAGGCGGTTCTAACGATTACCCACAATCTATATTGCTGAAAATATAGATTGTAGGTATTCGTTAGAACCGCCTTATCGAGGCAGTTATAAAGATTACACACAATCTATATTTTCACCCACAATCTATATTCTCCCCCTCAACCTATGTTTGGAGTAAAAATAAGAAAAAAAAAAAAAAAAAAAAAAAAAAAAACGTGTATCTGCAATTTTCATCAGAAAAATGTTCGTTTTTGAGATAGGAAAAAAAATACACTATGCCTCATAGAAGCCTCCGTGGTGTAGTAGTCACGCTACTCGCCTTGTAAACCAGGGTTCGCAGGATCGATCCTGGGATTCTCCAGACTTTCGGATGAGTCTTTAAACCGAGGTCCCGTCTCCGTATGACTTTAGCTGTTGGTTGGACGTAAAACTCAATCACTCACTCGCACTATGCCTAATTGATATGTAATTGTAAATATAGTGACATATTATCATCTGAAAAATCGCAATGTCCAGGACCGTTAATGAAAGACACATTCTCTACGGGCGTGCTACCCTAATGCACCCGGTCATCAGGTCGGTCCTGCCTTATTCATGGAGGTTGGTCATGAAAGCCTGAACGGTTTCCTCCGGTCAGTACAGGCGACAGAATGTGAATTTCTTGGTTATCCGCCTATAGATAAACTATACAAGAGCCCAAGATATATGAAACTTTTCCCCCAACAGAAAAGACTTGTTTATTTTAAGGCGAATGGATACACCATCAGGGTAGGCAACACTTTCAAAAGTATGTTTGTCTCCCATGTCAATTGGGGTGAACTCTTAAAAGAAAGAATTGCTCCTTAGAAAAGCGAACAGGAAGTCCCGAAAGTTATCTTCTTTTGAAAAATGGCGGAAAAATCTGCCTGGTATTCCCATTAATCTTGAATCAGCTCATTTATTCACTTGTTATCGTTTATTATGAAAAATTAAAACGTTATGAATCACTGATTACATTTTAGACCGCACGTTTGATATCAATTTTGATGCCAACTTTGTACACATGCATAACGTCTAAAATTTGGGATATGAGCAGTCAGTGAAGATCCAGATCAGACGCCGACCAGGTTTTACATTGCCTAAAAACAGAGCTTTTTCTTAAAACTTACAATAAATAAAACAAACCTGACATCTCTTTAACCTGTAATGGATCTGGCCAAGGCTCATGATGTTAACAAGCATTACAAAAACACGCCTATACTAATACATTGTGAACTTTACTCCCCCACCCCTCACCCCTCCACACACAAGAAAACGAACATTTCAAGATAAAAACTTGTGATAATTTCCATATTTATGCTCAAAATAATATAGTTTGTGCGTACTCGTTAGAACCGCCTCGATAAATATAGATTGTGGGTACACGTTTGAACTGCCTCATCGAGGCGGTTCTAACGAGTACCCACAATCTATATTATTTTGAGCAGAAATAAGAAAAATAAGCTTGGTCTCCCCGTACATACATTTAATGCTTTTATTTTTCCAATCCTCAGGGATTGCTTATGCAATTGCTTTTCACTGTTCCATCAATTGACATCCTTTAGGTACCTGTTTAAGGTCATTTTTACACCGATGTTCGTTCCTCGTTGTATAACAACTGCTTGTTTGACATCCCTAGACTTTAAGTATACTAAGATGTTTTGTGGGCTTTTGTTGTACCTTCCCTCTAATCGAAGGCATTATCTTCAGTAATTTTATATGCTGTTTTATTTAATGACCGTTATGAAGATCGCTTTAGTTTTGACGTATCAAAACCTTATAAACCCACATGCGTAGCACAAATTCATTTAAACTATCAATATCACCCCTTAGGTTACACTCTGCTTCTTCTGTACGGATTCCCCATTCTATTAAGAAATTTAATACTCTGTTGCCTTCGGTATTGGTCAGACCCTTAAATTTGTCTTCTGTAACTTCAGTTAATCTCAATGGATCAGGCAATACCAATATGTTTAAAAATATTTTTCGTATAAGACTATCTCCTCTCAAGTCACCAATCCTTCGAAAATATACTAATCCGTGGAAAAGAAGTGGAATGTATCCTAGTATTTCTAAGTGCAATGCCAAGAGGTGCAGATGTTGTTCGCATTTAAGCACTGCGTCTACCGTTACTTCATCTGTAAACGGTAAACGCTTCTCTGTAGTTTATATGTCTGATCTGACATGACAGTCTACAGATTTAATTTATCTAATTACATGACGTGCTGCAAACTGTAATATGCAGTACGTCGGTCAAACTAACCGCATGCTTAAAACTAGATTGAACGAGCATTATCGAAGAATGAGTAAGCCTAAGAAAACTGACACTTTCTTGTACCGTCACTTTCGACGTACAGGTCATTCTGTAAATAACATTGTTATACAACCAGTTGACAAAATTTACTACGATGCCAATTCAACATCTAGATTCAAAATTATCAAAAGACATGAGGCTGAACTGAAATGGATTAAATCTTTACAGACCCCTTTTCCACTGGGATTTAATGACAACATTTATCATGAGGGTAATATTTCCAGAATGCCGGACTTTGATATTTTCTCGCTCCTGAAATGTCGAAAACGCAGAACTAGGTCTCACGGCACCAGGAAAAAAGGTAACTATAAAAAAGTACGTGCTTTTAAACGAAACAATACTAGACTGAAGTGACTGTCAATTATATTATTAAATCATGGACGTCACTCTATGCTTTCATTTCTAAGTTCATTACCCGTTTCTTTTTTACGTCTGGACACCGAGGCGAATAAATTCTACGATACTTCTAATCAGTTATATGATGCGGCTCTCTTAACTAGAGGCTATACCCAGCATACTCTCCGTCCTTACATTGATTCTGAAATTAATCATAAACGCCATTTCTTCAAAATATCCTTCATTAATAAGGGTATGGGTTTTATAGATTTGCCTAGTATTTTCCGTGAGCTCAGTGCTTTCTTCCATTCCTGCTTATTTTTAAAATACTGCTATAAATATAACAAACCTGTTAGATCTATCATTTTTAATTTCAATAAACTTATTTCAGATCTTGATATTGATACTTAGTCTAATACTCCTGATTCATGTGATCGTAAAAACTCAGTGTATTGCTATCCTGCTGCTGGTCATGTAATTACTGGCAATTTGAAAATTATTCCTGATTCTAGGATAAGGAATATAATTTCTAAAGGACCGAAATATCGGTTTCCTTCTAAAATTGATTTCAGTAAATGTAGAGAAGAAATCGCTGCTTCCTTGAATGAATTCGGTAATCGATGGTGTAAGCGAGAGTATTTTGAGCATAAAGCCCTTAACGACTGGAAACTTAGCATTTTAAAACTAGTGAATAAACGCATTTCTTTCTATTCTCAAAATACTAACTTATTACCTCCTAAGCCTAAGACGTCTTTACGTCATCTTAAACTAGGTATTCAAGAATTTCATAAGAAGTTTGTTTTGGCCCCTGCAGATAAGGCCGCTAACAACGCTGTCGTTGTGTGACGGCTCCAATATGTTAACACGCTTAAGCAGGAGCTTGGTGGTACTAAGGCCTATGAACTTCAGCCTTTAGCTGAAGAGAGAACTATAATAGATGAACATATTTGTCATTCAGCCACCAAGTTTGCTGTGTGTATTACAGAAGGCCAAGACAAGCTTCCTACGCTATACTGGTTACCAAAACTTCGTAAAAGACCTTACAAATCACATTTTATTGCACATTCTAGCTCATGCACTACCACTGAACTTTCTAAATTATTAACGTCCTGTCTTACTGCTATTAAAACGCATGTGATTAAATATTGGGATAAAGTCTTTGAAAGATCAGGAAGAAATCTGTTTTGGTCTATAAAAAATCGAATGAGGATTTAAATAAATTGAAATCCAGACGTTTTCGTGCTTCAAGTCTGTCTACTTACTATTTTTCCACTCTTCACACTACACTTACTCATAATCTTATAAAAGAAAAGCTTAATGATTTAACTGAAAAGGCTTTTCACAGAGAAGATTCTCTTTATCTTGCATGTAATGTCAGAAATGCATTTTTCACTTCTAAAGAGCATAAGAATTATACACTTTGGTCATGTCAGAAAGTGTGTGATGCCCTCACCTTTCTACTTGACAATATTTATATTAGATTCGGTGCTAAGTTATTTAGACAAATTGTGGGTATTCCGATGGATACGCATTGCGCACCTCTTGTGGCTAATCTGTTCTTGTATTGCTATGCTATTGCTATGTAAACGCTTGCTGAGCAAGCAATGTAAGCTCTATTCTCGATAAATGGTCTTTTTGATTCTGTAAACTTAAATGTTTCTGAGAAAATTAAAATTTTTGACGCTATGGTATCTCCTATTCTAAGCTATGCCAGCGAAATCTGGGGGTTTCACGAGGCACTAGATGTTGAAAGGGTACACTTAAAATTTTTGAAACAAATTATTGGCGTAAGATCTCAGACAAGCAACAATGCAGTATATGGTGAAACAGGAAGAGTACCTTTGGCTGTAATTCGCAAAACGCGCATCTTAAAATATTGGTTTAAAATCATTAAGAACCCAAATTCATTGATTTTTAAAATTCTGCAAAATCAAATAGCCGATAACAGCAGTGACAACTGGGCGTCGAAAGTTCGACAGCTTATGAATGACCTAGGTTTCAGTTATCTCTGGAATAATATTGATATCACAAATTTACAATTGGCAAGTATGATTGAGAGAGTCTACGACCAGTATTATCAAAAATGGTATGAGGCGTTAAGAAAATCAAGCAAATTATCAACATATAATACTATCAAAACTCAAGCAGGCATTGAAAAATATCTTTCAGTCGTCAAAAATAGTAGACATAGATCAGAATTAGCAAAATTTAGATGCTCAGCGCACAATCTGGCTATTGAAGAAGGTAGATTTAGAAATGTGGAACGCGATCAGAGGCTCTGTGTTTATTGTAATATGTCAGTTATCGAAGATGAATATCATTTTCTGCTCACATGTCCTTTTTATCGAGAAATACGAATGAAATATTTACCAAGGTTTTATTATACTTGGCCAAACTTAACCAAATTTAGGTCGTTGTTACGCACACAAAGTACTTTGATACTACGGAGATTAGCCAATTATTTATACATAGCAAAACAAAAAAGAAATGAAGCAACCTTGTAAAGATATATAAGTGATGTGCATATCAAACTGCGAAACTTGGCTATACCAGCTACCACGTAACGTTAACAGATATCGTGCAGCGTTAGCGGGGCGTCGACGTTGAGCGGTATCATGTTAACGCGATCAGCACCTATAAACGGCGGAGCTATTTTCTCCGTCCATCATGTGAACAAGTCTGTGAAATGAGCACGCCACTAAACCCCAGTTCATATAGAGAAAGCTTGGGTCTATGGAGGAATACTTGTTTTATTAGTTCTGCTCCAAGAAATGGGTGGTGGGTGCTCGTAAGAAACGCCTCAATGAAGCGGGTCTGACGAGCACCTACAGCCGGTGTTTGCAGTGTAAATAAGAAAATTTATCATACATTCTCATCAAAAGGGTAGCCATTCTGGAGATGTGAAAGAATGCACCATATCGCACGGATGTGTTATCGTAATGATACCTGGGTAAAACAAGTGCGTTAATTTCATATTAAACTTGTAAGAATCCAGTTGAATATACTGTGTATTACTCCTGTGTGCACATAAATTCCAATAGTAAATGAATTAACTATCACTTATTGTCATACTTGTACACGTATCTATTCACCTTAACACTTGTTACAGTACTCATTCATATATACTCGGAGTGTGTATTCCTTGTCACGTGGAATTGAATAATGCGGTCATAGTATAATCGTGTAGCGTACAATTCCATAGTAAATATTTCTGACCCTTAGGCTACTACTCTTGTTTACTAAAAAATTGCATTTGTGCTGCAATGCTGTATCATTGATTGTATTATTATCTGTATTTATCATACATTTCTCATTGTATGTACTGCCTCATCAGGATGAGGGCAATGAACATTTAATGTTTGTGCCTGAATAAATTTACTTTGACTTGACTTGACTTGCTATGAAAGAGACTTCATGTTGTCGCTTTCTGTTGATAACCAATCTGAAATTATTGAAGCGTTTAGTTCTACTTCTAGATATTTAGATGATTTATTAAATATTGACAGTACTTACTTTGATGGTTTGATCAGTCAGATTTATCCCCTAGAACTTCAGTTAAACAAGGCAAATTCCTCTGATACCGAGGCCCCCCTTTTGGATTTACATTTATCTATTGTAGATGGATATTTTTCTTGCAAAATGTATGATAAACGTGAAGATTTTGATTTCGAGATTGTAAATTTTCCTTTTTTGGACGGTGATGTTCCTCGTGCGACATCATACGGGGTTTAATGTTTCACAGTGAATTCGATTCGCTAGAGTGTCTAGTCATGTATCCGACTTCAACATTCGAAATAAATTATTAACCGCTAACCTTCTTAATCAGGGGTATCGGTATCATAAACTACGTAAAGTAGAAGTAAAACAAAGATCAGGAATTGATACAATTAACTAACTCCACCCACAAAAGACACCAAAGGGAAAGAAACACAAACACCAAGCGACCAGACCATAATGGAAACCTAAACAAAGGAAGGCCACAAGGACAGTTAATTTCCCACAAAATGGCCACACGGCCATCCAAAATCAAACGACACAAGCGACACACACAGCAAGCAACAAACAACCACACAAATAAATCGCCACAGAAGAGCCGCCCCGGAACGGTCAGCGGAAGATTTCCACCGGGGGGCCCAAATCGACTCCACGCGGCCACAACCCTCGCCCCCACCTCCGTCGCGATTTAGATAAACAACCCGCCTAGTCCGCACGAAGGCCCCCCAACCCACCAGCGCAACACCCCCGCGAACACAAAAACCAAAGAACCACAGAGGCGAGACAACCTTAAAGCCTTTTTTAAGTTTTATAGACGTCAATCTGATTTGGTTTCAAAATTCAATGTTGGACTTAAAACACTTCTGCAACAAGGCCTATCGGAACCCGAATTCTATGGTGACTTAGTATATAAATTTAGAAAAATACATGCCTGTAATGACTTTAGTACCCAATTTCGTAAAATCGTTCGTTGATATATAAAGATTAGGCACAACATAAATGTTATAAAACAGACTGCATGCATGGTGGTTAACCCAATCACGGTTGGCAACATTGCTTCCCTCTTTGACTGCACACCGGTGGGTCGTGCTTAAGATTATATGACGGTTCCAGCGTAAAAACATAAATGGAATTTTATTTCATTTTAGTATTCTTTATGTTGGTTGGCGCCTGATGCTCCGTCTTTGATCGGGCACCTCGGAGTCTAGCTGTTGGTTTTCTTTTGCTCCAGCAATTCTGTTGTTGTATGCTGTCGAGTCATCAACCTTGTTTCATCTCTGTAGTTTTTTTGTTTTTTTTTTTGTTTGTATGTTGTCGGAGATGTTACACTGATGAGTTATGAAGCCTTCATGCGGACTGAACAAAATTAGTGTATACCGCGACAGAGGTAAGGGCGAGGATTGTGGCCATGTAAAATCGATTTAAGCCCCCCAGTGGAATTCTTTCCACTGACCGTTCTGTGGCAGTTTATTTATGTTGTTGTTTGTTACTACTCAGTGTGTGTATCACTTGTGTCTTTTTATTTTGGATGGCCAATTGGCCATTTTGTGGGAAAGTAACTACCCTTTATGGCCATCCTTTGTTTAGGTTTCCATCATGGTCTGGTCGCTTCATGTTTGTGTTTCTGTCCCTTTGGTGTCTTTGATGGGTGGAGTAAGTTAATTGTATCGATTCCTGATCTTTGTTTTACTTCTGGAAGGCGCAAGGTTTGGTGCGTATCTTTAGAAACATACGCAGAACCAACTTTTGTAAAATCATTCTTCGATATAAATAGATTGGGTACAACAGGGATGTTATACGACAGACTGCATGCATGGTAGTTAACCCAATCAGGGTTGGCAATTTTGCTTCCCTCTTTAATTGCACGCCGGTGGGTCAGGCCTCAGATTCTATGACAGTTGCAACGTAAAGGCTTATTGAGAATTAGAGAGATCTAATTCAAGGTAATTTTGGTTGGTGCCTGATGCTCTGTCTCTGGTCGGACCCACCGGAGTCTAACTGTTGGTTTTATTTTGCTCCAGCATTTCAGTGATTTCTTGCTGTCGAGTCCTCACCGTTGTCTCACCTCTGTGGTTCTTTGATTATTTGTGTTCACGGAGATGTTGCACTGATGAGTTAGGAGGCCTTCATGCGGACTGAACAAAGTACGAGGACTGTTCAAATATGAATGCAAGTAGAACGTTTTCTCATGCACTAATGCGAAAATCATCTGGAAATAAATATCACAGCGTAGAAAAACATTTAACCTATACATTGATACCAAATCTGTTAAAATCCGTACACTTAAGCTATGTATATCGTTCGATAAACACTGTCTACTCTTATATACTAATACAAAACATGATTGGAAGAAGGTCAGAGTACGCCGTTGAAATACGGTCCTATATTAAGAATCGTTGTATTCTTGGTATACGGTTCAAAGACATTTTTGATGAAATATGTTCGGTTTATGGGCATAATGAAATGTCTTTTCCGACAGTTTTTCGTTGGTGTAAGAAATTCAGCTGTGGGCTAGGCTCAACAGAAGATGCACCACATGCCCGTCGGCCGAAAAGAGCAACATCTGCCAAGATGGTTGCTAGAGTGAAAGAAATAGTTGCTACCGATGCACGATACACCACTAGGCAAATAGCTAGTATGGTTGGCATCTCATTAGGAGCAGCTCATACAATTCTGAAACGGGATTTGAAAATGAGAAAGATCTGTGCTAGCTATTGACAGATGGAGAAAAAGACACGCGTTCAGTGCGCCAAAAAGTTGCATAAAAAGTTTCCAAATTACAATGCACGGTCTTTCGCTAATGTCGTCACAGGTGACGAGACATGGGTTCACTTTTTTGAGCCAAAACGAAAGATTCAGAACAAAATATGGGCAACAAAGTATTGTAAAACACCATGCATTGCAAAGCGGACCATGAGCGTCAAGAAGGTAATGTATGCCATATTCTTTTCAAATCAGGGCCCTGCTATTCAGGTTACTGTGCCTAAAGGCAAATTTGTAAATGCGAAGTTTTACAAGAATAAAGTTCTTCGAAAATTGAAGAAATATTTCAAAGAACGAAGACCCGCAACTGGTTTGGCCAATGTCAGATTGCTACATGACAATGCGTCATCGCACAAGGCGTTCATTGTGCAAGACTATCTGAAGCAGGAAAAGGTTGTTGAACTCCCTCAACCCCGTATTCCCCTGACCTTGCCCCGTGTGACTTTTTTTGTTCCCGCGGCTGAAAAAATACTTTTCTGGTCGAAAATTTGTACAGCGCAAACACCTCGGTTCTGCAATATATTCCAGTGCCTTCATAGTATACCTAGAAAATACTACCAAAATGCATTCAATGATTGGGTCAGAAGACTGAAAGTTTGAATATCTGTTAAAGGGGAATACTTTGAGGGGACAAAATAAATTTTTCATGGAAATCTATCACGGAATCATTTTAAGTGCTTAGTTGCATTCATATTTGAACAGTCCTCGTATTTGTCTAAATCGCGACGGAGTAAGGGCGAGGATTGTGGCCATTTAAAATCGATTTAAGCCCCCCAGTGGAAATCTTTCCACTGACCGTTCCAAGGCGGTACTTCTGTGGCGATTTATTTATGTTGTTGTTTGCTACTTACTGTGTGTATCACTTGTGTCTTTTTATTTTGGATGGCCATATGGCCATTTTGTTGGAAAGTAACTGTCCTTATGGCCATCCTCTGATTAGGTTTCCATTATGGTCTGGTCGCTTAATGTTTGTGTTTCTTTCCCTTTGGTGTCTTTGGTGGGTGGAGTAAGTTAATTGTATCGATTCCTGATCTTTGTTATACTTCTCCTTTATTTTTTATTTCCTTCTTTGGAACCATCAGTATAGACTTGCTGGTAATCATTGTAACATGGCTGCAGTACCTGAAAGTTTTGTTTGAGCAGTATTGGATTTGATTCGGATTCATGTAAGTCAAACAGAATATTAGGTTTTTTAATACACTAAGATGGAACTTCCGCGGTTTCATGTTTTTGAATATTTTTAGGGTCGATACCTGAATTTTCTAGCGTTGGTAAAATACGTAATCCAAAAGGTTTGATTGCTGTGGGTTTAGTTTCATACTTATGTTTTCATTGCTCTTAAAGGAACTCATTTTTGATTTTTATTTGCCTTCACTGCAGCTGGTGTTGTGCCGTGTGGCGGCCGTAAAACGTCTCCCCGTACATCAACCATAGTGTAGTTTATATTTTACTTTTGGTCCTTTGAGATCAGCGTGAATATTCTGAGAAATCAGAAATAAATTATTGGTTTAGACTCATATTCTAGACAGGTTTTTAATTATTTGGACCCCATTTTGATTTAGATCAGTCTTTGAATCGACTGCCATTCGAAATTCGCAAATTGCAGTATGTTTCCTCTGGCTTTCTTTGCCGGATCATTACAGGGTCACTGATGAGGCTTTATTAGCCGAAACAACGTAGTATGGCCCATCTTCTTTCTTATGAATGTTTTCATTGCTCTTAAAGGAACTCATTTTTGATTTTTATTATATATAAATTCAGGTGGAAATGAAATTTGGAAAGCCGGGCTAGATGGATTAGCAGCAAGTCTGATAGCATACTGAAGAGAAAGTTTCTCTCTGCGAGAAGTTAAGGATGGTTCACCTGCCTCTACATAAAGGCTTTAAACTAGAGAAGAACGGAAGGCCCCCATAGCCAGACGAAGGCCTTGGTGATGGATAGTATCCAAAGATTTTTAAATAAGACTTTCTGGCAGAACCATAAAAAATAGCCCCATAATCTAATTTAGATCTTATCAGAGACAGGTAAAGATGTAATAAAGTGTACCGCTCTGCTCCCAAACTTGTATTAGGTAAAAGTTTCAAAAGATTCAAAGCTTTTACGCATTTCGCTTTAAGATATTTAATATGGGGAATAAAAGATAACTTTTGATCAAATATGACCCCAAGAAATTTGGCTTCTTCAACGACAGGAAATTGTGATCCGTATAAAAACAGGGAAGGGTGGTCGTGTTTCTTCCGTAGCTTACAAAAATGAACACACTGCGTTTTCGACTTGGAGAACTTGAAACCATTTTTATCAGTCCATTCTTCTGTTCTTTTTAAATTTTGTTGTAACTTTCGTTCAATTGTTTTCAAGTTTTTTGAACGGTAACATATACAAAAATCATCAACATACAATGAACGGTCTGTTTTGTCGTCCAAACATTGTACAATATTATTTATTTTGATGTTAAATAGCGTAGTTGAGAGTATACTACATTTTTGGACACCCTGCTCTTGTTCATAGAGATCTGACAGGGTTGATCCCACGTGCACTTGAAATACACGCTCACCTAAAAAGCTTTGAATAAGTAGAAGTAAAACAAAGATAAGGAATCGATACAATTAACTTACTCCACCCATCAAACACACCAAAGGGAAAGAAATACAAACAAGAAGCGACCAGACCATAATGGAAACCTAAACAAAGGAAGGCCATAAGGACAGTTACTTTCCCACAAAATGGCCATATGGCCACCCAAAATAAAACGACACAAGTGATACACACAGTAAGTAACAAACAACAACATAAATAAACCGCCACAGTCTAGTTTTAAGCATGTGGTTAGTTTGACCGACGTACTGCATATTACGGTTTGCAGCACGTCATATAATTAGATAAATTATATCTGTAGACTGCCATGTCAAATCAGACATATAACTACTGAGAAGCGTCTACCTTTTACAGATGAAGTAACGGTAGACACGGTGCTTAAATGCGAACAACATATGCACCTCTTGGCATTGCACTTAGAAATACTAGGATACATTCCACTTCTTTTCCATGGATTAGTATGGAAAGTTTTCCCTTTAAGCCTGGGAAGTTTTCCCCTTTAGCCGAAGTTATGGAGATCTTTCAATATTTCATAACGCCATGTGGTATCATATGCTTTCTCCAAGTCGAAAAAGACAGCTACTACGTGTTCTTGATTAATAAAAGCATTTCGTATAAATGTTTCTAGTCTTATTAAATTGTCGTTGGTACTACGTTCCGAACGAAAACCTGACTGATATTCTGAAATGAGGTTGTTGGACTCTAAGTACCAGACTAATCTCTTGTTTATCATTCTCTCCAATGTTTTTTTCACAAACAACTTGTCAAAGCTATCGGTCGATAATTCGTAGCTTCTGCATGATCTTTCCCTTGTTTTGGAATTGGTACAACTGCAAATCGCCAGCTCTCACGACAGACCCCCGTTTCCCAAATATTATTAAAGATATCTAAAAGTGTTGAAAGAGAACTTTTTGGCAGATGCTTAAGCATCTGATAATGAATTTCATCGGGGCCGGTTCCCGTATCGTGTGATTTTTCAATGGCTTCAACTAGTTTGGATATGTTAAAAGGTTTGTTGTATCCTTCAAGATTAAGGGATTTGAAGTTTAGCTGTCTTTTCTATTGGTCCTTTTTGAAATTTCTAAAAGAGTCAGAAAAATTTCGCGGTGATGAATTACTCAAGAATGTGCTACCAAGAGTATCTGAAATATCTTTTTAGTTGAAGCTTTTGTGTCAAAACCAGTATTTAAATGTGTAAAACTAGGGGACTTTGTTTTTCTTGAAATGTTCGTACCATATCCCAAACGTTTTTAATGGGAGTTTTGTAGTTCAATTTGGAGACATATTCTCTCCATGACTTTTGTTTGGAAGCTTGGATTGTTCGCCGAGCTTTAGCTCTAAAAACTTTTACGTCGTTTAGCTTTTCTGAAGTGGGGCTTTTGTAGAACTTATTTAGAGCCTGTTTGCGCTTTTGAATAGCTTCTTTACAGTCATTATTAAACCAAGGCTTGCTTTTCTTAGTAGTTGTGGAGGTCTTTGGAATGCATTGTTCTGATATGTTAATAAGTGTATCTGTGAAATCGGAAACAATATCAGATGATTTATTAAAGTGATCAATTGAAAACTCTTCTTCACAAAATTATCGAATAATTCCCAGTCGGCCTTATTCATTTTCCATTTCTGGTTGTAGTCCTCATCTGGTTCGTTTACGCTCTCAATTATAACAGGGAAGTGATCACTTCCGCACTGATCATCATGAGCAGACCAGTCATAGTCCAAGAAGAGAGCTGGGTGACACAAAGAGAGATCTAAAGAAGACAAATGACCTGTTGCAGGGTGGAGGTAAGTATAAGATTTATCATTCATCAAGCAAAGATCGCTCTTTGCAATAAAATCTTCAACAAGTGCACCTCTGTTGTTGGTATCTTTACAGACCCATAGAATATTGTGACCATTGAAGTCCCCAACTAAAAGATAGCTGGAAGTTGAATCAGCAATGGGTCAAGATGTTCGGGCTTTAAAGAAAATGAGGGTGGACTATATAGAGAGCAAATTGTTGTTTCTTTATCCAGAGAAACCGATACTGCTACAGCTTGTAGGTCTGTTTTTAGTTTGATCTCTCTTTGTGGTTAACTTGATTTAACAAAAATTGAACTGCCACCAGATGGTTTGTTACCATCAGAATAGATATAATTATATGTATTTAAACCCCTAACATCAATATTGTCATCAGTTTTTAAAAACATTTCTTGCAAACAAAACACCGATGGGTTTAATAAAGAAATAAGCAATAAGAGTTCATTATAATTTGATTTAAGACCTCGACAATTCCATTGTATTAGTTTGTGTTTTAAAGCCATATTTGGAGAGATTAAGACTAGAAACTATTTTGGAGCTGCAATTGGTGATATAGATCTGCTATCACCACCTCCAGGTGTTGCTGACCTCGATCTGTTATTGCCACTTGGTGTTGATGGAGTTTCAGTGAACTACATGTCACTGTCACTCAAAGATCCGAATATGTTCTGATATTTTATATTGTCTTGTTCCATTTTACGTTGTCTGGCTGTTTGTCTTTGAGATGTTTGTTGTTTTTGTTGCTGTTTTTTTTTCAAATCGTTTTTCGTAATTTGTTTATTCGGATCTTCCGATCCACCACTGCTCGACCTGTGTCTAATTTATCTTTTGCATGCGGCGCTGGCTTCGGTAAGGTCGCTGTCGACCGATCTGAAGCAACCTGGATTGCGCCATTTGACAAGTTGTTTGAACTTTGTGGTGCTGGAGTAGAATTACTCCATGTACCAGATTTTTTAAGTTCAGCAATGTATGAGTCAACAGTCTGCGTTCCACTGTGTTCGACTTTTACACCATTACCCTTTGCGATGCTGGCGTAACTGACGGTTGATGTTGTATTTCGCTCTTCAACAATTTTTCTCGCTTCTGGGAATGTAATGGAATTTTGGAATTTAACAGTGAGTATTTCTTTTTCTTTTTTCCATGCCGGACATTCTCGAGAGAAAACAGCATGTCTTCCACCACAATTGACGTATTTGGCCTCGTTCCGACAATCCTGGTGATTAGCCACATGTTTCTCTTCACCACAGTTGGGACAGAGAGATGTCTTCTGACATTTGCTTTCATGATTGCCAAAAACCTGACAATTGTAGCATCTGAGTGGGTTTGGAATATAAACCACTACGTTTACAGGGAGATATGCTACTTTGATTTTCTTGGGCAGAACTGGTGTATTAAAGGTTAGAACGTAAGTGCTCGTTGGCTTTAATACACCACCTCTGCGAACTTGGATGTTACGAACACCAATTACGCCTTCGTCTCTCAAGTTTTCGATGATCTCTGCATCGCTGCAAGGACGTAACTCCCGGCTGCGAATGACACCTTTACATGCATTGAGTGTATGGTGCAGAGACACCTTTACGTTGAGATCGAACAACTTTGTGGTACGAAGTAGGCTTTTAACCTGCTGTTCCCTCTCGACTTCTATAAGAAGATCCCATGACTTAAGTTTTTTTATATACTTTTTGGATGTCCGGCTATTGACACTTAACTTTTTTCGATAACGAATGGAGATAAGTTTGAAACCGTGCGTTGATCTTCAACTGACGTCATTACCAAAAAGCGAGAAAAATTTAAGAGCTTTGGTGCTGCAGACTGCTGACTAGATTCCTGACTAGACTGTTGCTTGGGTTCATCCGATTCGGACGAATCCTCGTCTTTTTTACGTTTGGTTGCGTTGCGGTTATGATTTTTGTTCTTCGCCATGAAGAAAGCTCTCCGCCCTCCTTGGAGCCCTACAAGGGAACACCATAATGGAATGGTTTTCCGACTCGCAGGTGTTAGAGATACACGTGAGATATACTCGCATAAACAAAACGACTACACGATTGGTCCGTTTGGCCACCGTCTTCTAGAGATAAAAAGACAGAAAGGGGTAAGGTAATGGGCATATGGTTGGTATCAGAAAAGATACAAAAAGAATGGAAAAGAAGGCAAAGCGGTATCTCTAGGACTCGGCGCGACCAGCCGATTGACCGTGCCGGACCGCACGGCCAACCGTCTACACCAAAAAGCCAGGCCAAAGAGGCGTGTTGGGTACCTGAAGCACCGCAACCCCAGGTAACCCTCAACCTCCAGGATCCCTTCTTCCGGCTTACAGGACGCCACCCACGGCAAACGGGTGGTGCTTCCTTTAGCTCTTCCCAGTGGGCACAGAGACCACAGCGGCAATGTGCCCAGTGGGAATTGAGCCCCCAGGGTCACGGCAAGGCAGGAAGTCTAATACTTGGGGGACTTTGATACTTGAATGGATAAAATAAAACGCTGTATTTTTCTGATTCTGTTGTAACCTGTGGCAGCAGAATTGATATTTACTATCAGATTAATGCATTACGATAACACGCCTATTCAAATATATTGAAATATATTACCACCAAAAATTAAAAAATAAATTCAGATAAAAAATTCTGATATTTTTTGTATTTCTGCTCAAAACATAGTTTGTGGGAACTCGTTAGAACCGCCGCGGTGAGGCGGTTCTACAGAATACCCACAAATTATGATTTTTGTGTGTGTGTTCGGGGGAGGGGGGGTGGGGCGCAGGAATGAGAAAATAATGTATACCCCTGTAAACCCCAGCTTTACTCATAAATGTGGGGTTTAAGGGGGTCTTAATTAAATAGGTTTGTTTTCGTGGTGGAAAGTGTATCAATTCCAAAGGTCAAGGTCTTTTGCTCACGTTTGTCCTGGATTGCTCAGAATCGGTATTTTTAGCTTCTGCTCCACTAAAAGCCACTTTGAGATGACGTATTGAAAATTTATTCATGGGATTGGAACCACTTTACCAAGATGGCCGCCATGTCCATATATGGTAAAAACTCTTTTGAAATCTTCACAGTGACCAAATGGCCGATGGCCTTGAAACTCTGTATGCAGCATTGGCGACTGGCGCCCTATAAACTTTGTTCAAATGATCACATTCAGGTTTCCTTGACTTAGTTTTCATCAAGGTCCACTTTGGTCAGTTATACCTTTGTATGGGGAAAGAGCAAAACAGTGGATTACTTATTATTCTTTTGTAGCCTGTGGTATCAGAATTGATCAATGGATGTTTCAGATTATTAACTTACTTTATTAATTGACTATCCTGTATTGATCGGAGGTCATCCGTATTAACACCAGGTCGACGATATTAACTGAGGTCAGGTGAGGTAAAAAAATTAATAATCATGTTTTTTAATTGTGTCAATTAATAAAGTTGTCATAAATCAAGTAATTTCGCATTGACCCAGTTACAGGTCCTCGGTCAGCTGCATTGGCCCTCGGCCTCGGACCAATGCAGCAGACCTCGGACCTGTACCTGGGCCAATACGAAATTACTTGATTAATAACATTATTGTCTTAATACTGTGAAAAACCATATAATACAAATAGGGCTAATTCTTTGGAAACGACAGCACCCTTTTTAGATTTGGTTCTGGATCTGTCGGTCTGTAATCGTATAATCTCATCTAATTATCTAATCTCATCTAAGATGTACGACAAACGTTTTGATTTTGACTTTAATATTGTGAATTCCCCGGTCTTAGAGGGACATGTTCCCCATTCTCCTTCATATGGAGTATATATATATTTCTAAAACTTATTCGTTTCGCTAGAGATTTATCTCTTGTTGATGATTTTAGTAATCGGAGTACATACGAGTATTCTTAAACAGGGCTATAGGTATCATAAACGTGGGCAAGCATTTTCTAAATTTTATTAACGGCACTGTTAACTTCTTGAAAAAATAAAAAGTTAATTTAAAGATTCTTCTGCAACAGGGCATAGCAGAAGCAGAATTATGAAGAAATCGGATTTTCATAATCCATTCTAAAAGATAATTAATCGGCATCAAAAGAATGGGGCACAATACATGTGTTTCGCAACAGACAACATGCGTAGTGTTAACCCAGGCATGGTTGGCGATTATACCTCCCTCTTTCATTGCACGGCATGGGGTCATGTCTCTGCCTCTATGACGGCCCCAAAGTAAAACCTTAAAATATTTATTTTATAAGTGGTTGCTGCCGGATGATTTGTCTTTACTTTTCGTGGTCTACCTGGTGCTTTTCTTTCGCTTCAGCTTACAGTGTGTGGAAAAAAGGTACGAGCCCTCATCTTTAATTCATCAGAATTGCACGACCCGCAGAAAAAGCGACCGACTGAAGTCGGCTGATTTTCTAAGAGTGCCCTAAAATCACCGTGTCATTCTGTCAGTCTGTCTGTCCGTCCGTAACCCGTTTGTGAAAATTGGAGATAGTGACTTAACCGCTTGGAATATTTAAACAATTTTTGGCATACTGATAGATATCAATGAGATCTAACCAATGAACTTGCGAAATATTACATTCCATTTAGTATAGCCCCGCCGAGGCATAAAAATGTGAAAATTTTCGAAATGCTTCTCCTCGGAAACCGTTGGGCCGATTGAAGTCAAATTTCATATGGAGCCTCTATGGGATAGGGGAAACCAAAATTTGCTCATGGGGTCCAGGTCACATAACCAAAATGGCCGCCATACCCATATATGGTAACACTCATAAAGCTAAAAGCATCCGGCGGGTCGTGCATTTCAGCTGAAGCACTGGTTATTCAATTCGATGTTTATTTCAGTTTGCTCTAATATGTATGTTATTCTGTGATGGTCTATTGATTAAACTACAGTAAAACCGACATCAGTTGTCAGTTTGGTATTGTCAATATTATTGTAAATAAAGGTTATTTTTAAATTTACCTACGCAATTATATGTTATTTTTGGATGATCTAATTTTATTTTTGGTGACTCCCTATTAATGTGATGGTATCAGGCTAAAAAATACCATACCTGCACTGTATCGACGCTAGCCAAGTGGTAAAGTCGAATCCCGCTGGGGATGTTTTTTCTTTAACATTTTTTTTTCGCGCCAAAAGCAAAAAATCCTCGATTTTCTCGTGAAGCATGCATTTTTTGTGCTGATATAAATTTTTACTGAACATTCCTTAGTTCATACTCGGTTGCCCTGCCGCGAACATGTCTTCAAAAAAGCTTCTTAATGCCGAAAGCAAAGCCATGGCATTGAACATTTTGAAAATTTGCAAAGAAGAAAACCATTCACGAAAAAATAATAATACAAAAATAATAAACAGAATTGAAAATTAAAAAAGAAATAATAAAAATGTAAATTCTGAAACTATTTTATAAAAAAAAATCATCAAGAAAAAAATAAAACATGCTTTTAATAGCTTTATGAAAAAAGGTTGTCTGCGAGGATCGAACCTGCGACCCTCAGGAAAGTAAACCAGTTATTTAAGGCGCTCCTCGCTACTAGTAGCCCTACGCAACTGATTACTATTGAGACTGCAAAATTAAGTGCTTGTGTGTTAGAATAAAACCCGTTACGTACCTGTGGAAAACACCGTTGTTTGTTACGATTTATAAATATACGAGTATTTATCAACATTGAAACCATAACACCGACATATTACGGCAGGGTACCTGTATATACAGGTAAACAAACTAGGTCTGGCAGTGACGTCAAATTAATAACAAAGCTAAAGATAGAAAGGATTTTCCAGTATAAATTTGCGCGTGGGTTTATCGTATGAACAGGACACGCTTACTGATTATAGAGCAGTCACAACGACCCAGGGTATCTCAACGCTGCTTGTCATGTTGACGGTCCGAGTTCGAATCACACTGATTGCTTTTTTTATTATTTTATATTTGTTTAATATTTTTATTGTAGATTAAATGATCATTGTTTCATATTTTTATATTTTACTGGTTTAAAATTTATAGTTAAATTTTTATATATATTTTTTTTCTATTTCACTTTTTTTCATCTTCATTTCTCATAAACAAGTTTTATGCAGTCAAGTGTTATGTGTTTGAAAATGAACAAGAAATATGTACTGTACACGTCGTAATTATCCACTTTTAACATGCCACAAGGGTAAAGCAGATTTCACATGTCGTGTATTACGAGGTGAAAAATAATAATAAAAAAAATAAATAAATAAATAAAAATAAAAAATCATTCGACTCGTGGGTTTCGAACCAGCCCCATCTTGTTCTGTAGAAAACCCCTTTACTCTTTCGGCCACGAAATTCACAAAGCGTTAGCGGTATGTAAATAATGTTACTCCTAGGTTTCAAGTAAAGGCCATATCATATGAATATTCAAGTAAACTAATTATGACGTAACTGCCAGGAATTCCTTGTCGGACTATAGTTACCTTCAGGTGATTTGCTTGTTTGATTTGAGGTTTAACGTCCCCGTCAACACTGTAAAGGTCATTTTGGAGACGTTGCTTCCAATTTGTGTTCAGGTGAACCAACTATTTGGTGTGCAAATCATATTAGAACCTAGAGTGAAGGTTGGGCCCATAGAATCGATTTATTTTTAGTGTTTTTGTATTGGAGTTTAACTATTAAGGTTATCTTTAAGCGGGCCAGTTTACCTAACCACACTTTTTTCCTGGACAGACTAAGCGCTTGACCAAGTACAGTGCACATTCATTCGCCAGAAACTGCCAACTGCCAACTACTTGAATCCATCACGTGAACAAGTCCGTGAAATGAACACCCCCTTAAACCTCACTTTATATAGAGAAAACTGGGGTTTACAGGGGTATTGAATATTTTTCTTATTTCTGCTCCAAGACATAGGTTGTGGGTACTCGTTAGAACCGCCTCAATGAGGCGGTTCTAACGAGCACCCATAACCTATGTTTTCAGTATAAATAAGAAAAATATCACGGATTTTCACCAGAAAAGTAGCCATTTTTGAGATAAGAAAAATGCACTATGCCGCACGGGTGTGTTATTGTAATGCGATGGAAGGTAGAGGATGACCGTAAAAACTATTTTCTGAGAAATCTTGACGGACATAATGTTGCCGTCCGCGGAACCCGCGTCCTCCTCATTACCAGTCAGACGCGCATCCGACTAATAGAGGCGCTTTCAACCCCCAGTGGTCCTTGCTACAGACCGTCCTTAGGCGGCGGTTCTAATGGTTTTAATTTAAATGTAGCTTCTGTCGGACTTTCCGATGGGGTTGTTGGACATTGATCACCTCTTGTTTTTTTTTCTATTCCTTTTTTTGTTTTCCTCATAGTGAATTACTCTTCAAGTGGTGCCACTAGTAGGTTGTAACCGTTGATTGTGGCTTCTCTGTTTGCTCTAATACTCAGTTCCGGTGTGTATTCAAATGGGAACTAAATGCATTTTAACGTTCATTTAAGTATAAATTACTTAGTCACGGGAAAAGTACGGTTCACTCAACCCTTATCGTGCTGTTCACGACAACCCCTATCTTTGCAAACAGTGTAGATCCAGATCAGATGGCTTCTCAACGAGCCATCTGATCAGGATCTACACTGTTTGGCATTCAGTTTATGTATTTGTAGCAATAAATTACATCCAGTAATTTGATTGGTTGATAGACAGAAATGGGTGTGGCTTAAATGAATAGTCAGCAAGATAAGGGTTAATTTTTTTCTCGTGTCTCGATGTTATTCATTATTCAAAACACGTTTAGTAAAATTACCTTTATCATATGACGTCGTTGATAAGCAGTGGATAACGTCGTGTAATAAAAATCGTATGACCACACGTTTTACAACACTTTGGCGGGATTAAGTAACGTCATGACGACGTCCATGTCAACCATGCAATTTTTGTGGAAAAATTGTCAAATTTAAAGGCGATGAAATCCAATTAAAAGTTGTCATATGATAAACAGAATCTTACACTCGTGGTTCTTTCATATGAAATTTATGAAACTCGCCGAAGTCTCGTTTCATAAATATCATATGAAATGACGACTCGTGTAAGATCCTCAATTTATAAATTACATTTCGATTATTTTCTATTTGTTATGTGACCAAAATTCTCTGATTTAAGGGCTTTAATTGAAATAAGACAGCAATTACACGCAGTTTTCTATGAACAGCGAAAAAGCTTCGTTGACGTCATAACGACGCAATCGTAAAAGCGTATCATTACGAAAACATGCCTATACAAATTTATTTTAAACTTTATTGCCGACAAATCGAAAATTTAAGATGAAAAATAGAGATATTTGTCTCATTTCTGCTCAAAAAATAGATTGTGGGTACTCGTTTGAACCGCCTCATCGAGGGGGTTCTAACGAGTACCCACAATCTATATTTAAGATCAGAAATAAGAAAAATAAGGTTTAACCTGTAAACCCCAGTTTTTTCTTATATAAAAGTGGGGTTCACGGGGGGGGGGGGGGGGGGGGGTGCAAATGTATAAAATCGTGTTTTCGTGATGTAGAGACAACTATGATTTAATTTTGATGTCATTAACTGATACATATATACTGGGCATATAGGTGTTGATATTTGAAAATTCCCGTAGTCATTTGGACGTCGGTAAATGCTTGAAACTACTACACCAGGTAAAGAAGGTTGAAACTGAATAATTCTATTCGGATTATGTTTGATTTGAAGTTTAACGTCCCCGTTAACACTGTAAAGGTCATTTTGGAGACGTTGCTTCCAATTTTGTGGGACTTTTACCCGACATTGAGATGAAATGACATCTCAAGCCCTGCCGCCAAATTAAACCAGTAAAGTTTATATGCATGGACGGGCCGACTCGCACCGCATTGCCTGGACAGGCTTAGATCCTCTAAGCGGTTTACCAGTACTCGTGTGCGGGTCGGTTTCAGGTCTGCGTGGACGCATCCTGCAGCCCATCTATTTCTTCAAGCCCGATGGGCGGGGGCTAAATTCTATTTGGAGCAAATAAATTTGAAAGTAGGTAGAACTAAATGGAGATTATTATTTCAGAGCCATGGCAGATTTCTTTTTAATTATTTAAGTAATGTACTACAAAATTCAAAGCGACAAGATAAATTTCAAGATATTTACATATAATCTCTGAGGAGACAGGGTGGCATATTTAATGCATTAAAGGGACTTTTTAAGTTTCCTTTAGGGTCTAGTTATATCATAGTGGTGTTTCATTCCATTTGGTGTCTCTGATGGGAGTTGTGGGTTAATTATATCGATTCCTGATCATTGCCTTCGCTTCTTTTTTGTCTATCAAATACTCGACTCAACTCAACATAACCTTATTTTCACTCAGGCCACACATGGTGGCAACATGAGACATGTAACAAACATTTTCCAACATGTAATAATAATAATAATAATAATAATAATAATAATAATAATAATAATAACAATTTTATGATTTACTGTGTTGTAATATTTTTTCTAGTTTTATAATTTAAAATCACTAAATTTATACCAAATTACTGGACCAGGTGAGTTCTCTTTTTGATGCTATGACAGCCTTAACCGTAAACACTATTTTTCTTATTTTTGATCTAAAATATAGTTTCTTGATACTCGTTAGAACCGCCTAATCGGGCGGTTCTAACGAGTGCCCACAATCTGTATTTTGAACAGATATTAGAAAACTGTCACAATTTTTCATCTAAACATTTATTTTTTTACTACGGGAAAATTTACAGTGTATTTGTTTAGACATGTTCCCGTAATGAGATTCCGTTATAATCCTTTATGCGTTAGTCATGAAACAAATTGTTGCATATATGCTGTCCGTCGTGGGTGGCTCTTAAAATAGCGATGATTTTTTTTTTTAAATCTGTAAAAATTCTCAAACTCTGGACCCAAGTCCGATTTTAATGCTCTTTAGAAACCACCTCTTTGGAGCGGTTCTAACGACCACCAAAATTTAGGTTTATGGGGAGTGTATGCCCCTACTTTTCTCTCGTTAAGTGGAATTTAATACTCACTGTGTGTATCACTTGTGTCTTTTTATTTTGGATGGCCATTTGGCCATTTTGTGGGAACTGTCCTTATGGCCATCCTTTGTTTAGGTTTCCATTATGGTCTGGTCGCTTCATGTTTGTGTTTCTTTCCCTTTGGTGTCTTTGATGGGTGGGATAAGTTAATTGTATCGATTCCAGATCTTTGTTTTACTTCTACTTTACCCGTTCATTCACGTGTAATCGTGATGAGCTTGAATCCTATAATACTGAGATTATGTGAAAAACAGTGAACTCGAACATCGTTTGCCATCGATAATGCGAACACATTCTTCAGTCCCTACAGCAATTATTCTCCTACTCCAGGTATCAAAATACGAATATCAAGGATAAGTTACATCACGAAAACCCACCTATGTAATTTTGACCCCCTTGAATCCCACTTTTACATAGTAAAACTGGGGTTTACAGGAGTAGCCCTTATTTTTCTTATTTCTGCTCTAAATTATAGAATGTTGGTACTTTTTAGAACCGGCTCATTGAGGCGGTTCTAGCGAGTACCCACAATCTATATTTTGAACAGAAATAAGAAAAATATTACTATTTTTCATCTTAAAATTTCCTTTTTTCGGCGAGAAAGTTTACTATGTATTTGTATGGGCGGGTTTTTCGTAATGAGAAAGAGTATGTTTTTCATACTTGAAATATGTGTTGTGTCGTGGGGGTAGAGATTTTAATGAGTACACAATATACTTTGTGTTCAGAGAAATCGAAAATATACAAAATGTATCTCTAAATCTGCACTATGTCTTCTCTTCTGTCGTTATACGAGTATTTAACCTTCAATGGTTCGAACTACCACTATCTTGATCCGAAAGGTGTTCGAACCATTGAAGCTTGTCAGAATTTTGAGTGTAACGTACCTGAGAAAATAGTAAGTGCCACAACTGCCAAAAGTAACAACGCTTTTCCGTTCATACTTTGTTTCTGAAGTTTGTTCAGCTGTCGCCACTGCAAGTTTCTGCGATATGTGTTCATCGTAAATCTGCTCTAGGCTTTAAATACTCTGCAGAATGCGCAAAGACGATAGCGCAAGTGGCGTGACACAATCAGCATATCAAAACAAGTTGCTTCATCAGCATATCTGAAGTTTTATTTTGAAAAAAAAAAGAAGTTTATGTACGGCACCCGCCCCTCAGAGCTGAAGCCGACCGCACATGTATATTGGTAAACTAATCGGAGGTTATAAGCCTGCCCTGGAAAAGTGGTGCGAGTCGGCCCGTCCATGCATATGATCCGTTTTGATTTCATTGGGCGGCAGGGCTCGAGCTGTCATTTCATCTAAATGTCGGATAAACGTCCCACACAATTGGAAGCAAAGTCTCCGAATTGATCCTACAGTGTTGACGGGCACGTGAAACCGCAAATCAAACAAAACAACAAAAGTGAATGCACTGATCAGGAATCGATACATTAGAAAATACCAGGTGAGTGTCTTTTGATATCAAGTTTATCAGGCAAGGCTTCGAGAAGGCTTGTAGAATCGCGAGGCTTGACTCGTGGTCATTTCATATGAAATTTATGAAACTCGCCGAAGACTCGTTTCATAAATTTCATATGAAATGACCACTCGTGTAAGATCCTCTATTAACAGCAGTATAATAAAAACGAAACAGGCGGAAAGCCAAAAGGACGGTTATTTTCCCACTAATTGGCAAAACGGCTATCCAAAATACTAATATAATAGCAATATATTCATGAAAAGACGATATACAACAATACTTAACGACAGAAGACCCTCCTTGGAACGGTCAGTAAATCGTATTTTACTGGGAAGCTTAACACTTGACCTGTTGAATATTTATATATGCCACACAATCTGATCTGGATCTGCATTGTTTGGAAGATCAAACATATCCGGGCTCAGTAGGACAAGGGTTAAATCGATTTTGCGTGGCCATACTACTGAATCCACAAAAAAAAAAAAAAAATATTTAGATAGTCTTTTCATTTTTCTTGTCAAAACAGACCCCCATCTCTGTGACTAGTAAGGCATAGGCCAAAGTAGGACAAAACCGGGAAGAAGACATTGTGCGATCCAAGAGGAATTTAATCAGTCGTTGCATGAAACCAGCCTGATCCAAGTCTTCGCTTTCACCCTTTACCACTCAGGGATTTTGTGAATTTTGCTGATTTTCACAGTGTTGCACCTGACAGCAACTTCAACTAGCCATTGTTTCATAATGGATGGTCTGTTTTACACCAAACTCGGTTTGAATGTTGATTGGACAGTAGCCTTTCAAATGCAACCTTTCATGACTTGATCATTGTTGTCATGGTTAAGAGGGGGCATCTCAAAGTTGGCAAAAAGTGTGTTTTCACATGAATTTTTGACCACATTTTAATCTTACACAGCTGTCAAGGCAACAATTAAGGTGTTTGGCACTGTCCATTTTCACTGTTTGCATCATGTTTTATCAGCATCAATTTTCAGGCATTTTTGACCCCAGACACCCTCAGATATAAATTTTAGCGGCCGGTTGGGTCATACACCCAAAAAGTTTCGGGATGTGAGGGGGGCGCTGCCCCCTTCAATCCCCCCCCCCCCCCCCCCCCCCCAAGAATATTTTTAGTGGGGAGGCGCGCGAAAAACACGTATCTGAGTGGTAAAGGGATAACTCCATTACGAAAACACGCCTATACCAAATTATTGTAACCTTTATCGCCGAAGAAATGAAAATCTTAAGATGAAAAAGTGTGATATTTTTCTTATTTCTGCTCAAAATATAGATTGTGGGTATTCGTTAGAACCGCCTCATCGAGGCGGTTCTAACGAGTACCAACAATCTATAATTTAGAGTAGAAATAAGAAAAATAAGGTTTACCCCTGTAAACCCCAGTTTCACTATATAAAAGTGGGGTTCGAGGGGGGTCAAAATTATACAGGCGTGTTTTCGTGATGTTTCGTTAGCGCAGATCCTAATGAAGGCTCATGAGAACAACGCCGATTCTAAACCAGCTGCGGGAAAGCAGATGCTGAGTCATCGCTGGTCGAACTGATTTTCTTGTGGCGTTTGTCATGCGCTGACTCGCATGCGTCATCTTTGATACGGTTTGCCATAGATAATTAAATTTACGTTTGCATGTTTGGAATCAGGGATAGGAAGATTCACTGGAATTAGTGTCAGCATGGCAAGAGAATATCCCATAGGTAGAACTGGAAAATTTAGTTAATACACGTTGGTCACCACGATTCTGCATTAAGTTGTCGTGATAAACGACGGATTTTTGTTTTGTTTGCTTTTAGTTTAACAGTCCGGTGAACACTATTTATGTCATATCGAGCCGGTCAGTGCACCCGAGACAGACCACTACATAAGTGGTTAGCCAGAACACTGCGCAGTCTCGCTAGAATCTTAATCGGCGGAAGGAAGAGAATGACCATACAATTGTTTTTTTATCCATCGGCACAATAGAATGTTGCCGACCCGGCAGGTATCGGACTCGCGACCACCTCATAACCAGTCAAACGCGCGTCCGACTGAGCTACCAAACATAGCTCGCCAGTATTCGAACTCATCCGAAAAGTCTTCCGAACCGAAAAGGGATCTTCCATTTAAAATATACTTGCAATTGTTTCAATTTCGTAAAATCATTCTTCGACAAAAAAAGTTTGGGTACAACATAAATGTTATACGACAGACTGCATGTTTGGAAGTTAACCCAATCTCGATTGATAACATGGCTCCCCTCTTTAATTGCACGCCGGTGGGTCAGGCCTCAGATTCTATGACGAATTCAGCGTTAAGTCTTACTTAGAATTAAAATTTAATTATATTTAAAATTTAATTATATGCAATGTTGGTTGGTACCCGATACTCTGCCTCTTCTCGGGTCCATCAGAGTCTAACTGTTGGTTTTCTTTTGCTCCAGTATTTCAGTTATTTCTTGCTGTCGAGTCCTCACTGTTGTTTCATCTCTGTAGTTGTTTGAATTTTGAGTTCTCTGAGATGTTGCATTGATGAGTTAGGAAGCCTTCATACAGACTGAACAAATTATGTGTCTAAATCGCGACGAAAGTCAGGGCGAGGATTGCGGCCGCGTAAAAATGTTGCAAATGCTTTAATGAAACAGAAGGTAGTCTGAAAATCAAAATTTGAAAACTCATCCAATACAATCGGTGCATAAATTGAAATATGCAACGTTGCTCGGTGGGGGACGAATATATGTCCTGGGGTAGGTGTCTCTTGTCGGGTTCGATCCCGGGCCGCGCCATACCAAAGTCGTTAAAAATGGTACTAGCTGCTCCTCGCTTGGCACTCAGATTTACGGGGTAGAGCTAGGACTGGTCGACCTAGTGTCAGGGTAATGTGACTGGGTGTGGTATCATGTTATGTGTCTGGGACATGATACTTCAGTGAGGCAGCATTATAAAATAAGCATTGAGCTCCCTGTCGCAACCAGACACCGTCGTGATATGACTGAAAAATTGTTGAAAGCGACGCTAAACCCGAATACACACACACACACACACACACACACACACACACACACACACACACACACACACACACACACACACACACACACACACACACACACACACACACACACACACACACACACACACACACACACACACACACACACACACACACACACACACACACGTTGGTCGGTGTTTGGTCGGAGGGGATGTGCTGTGTTTGCCGGGTCTTGTCAATCATCTGTTTCGGTTTCAGAACTTTGGGGTTGAGACACATTGATGAAGACTAAATATCAGAAAGGCCTCTGTGTCACTAAATTTGGTATAGTTACGCCTTAATCCAATATATAGGTTGTGGGTACCGGTTAGAACCGCCTCACAAACTTACAGCCTATTGGGAGCAACGTCTCCAAAATGACCTAAATAGTGTTGACGGGGACGTAAAACCTCAACTCAAACAAACAAACAAACAAACAACATATGCTTGCAGTGTCAATAAGAAAATATCAATGATTATCATCAGAAAATGTGAAGATGTGAAAAAATGCTCTCGCACGGAAATGTTTGCTCAGCAAGAATTCAGATACAGGTAGTATTCTCATTGTCTGACCATTGTCTTCGCTATACGTTATATGGATTTTCCGCATCACGAGAACACGCCTATATGGCCTCCTTGAAACCCCACTATATAATAAAACTATGGTTTACAGGGATATTCCTTATTTTTCTTATTTCTACTCTAAAATATAGATTGTGGGTACTCGTTAGAACCACCTCGATGGGGTTCTAACGCGACCCACAATCAAAATTTTGAGCAGAAATAAAACAACAGGTCCAAGCCGGTCCTGTATCGCTCACCTGAGCTTACAGATTCAAAGTTTCAGGAAGTGCCAACCTTTACTGAACGATTTATTAGAGGACAAGGTGATGACATGGTAAGCATTTTCTGCAATCAAGTAGAATATAACCTATGATGAATCAGCTGACCTCACCGGTTTTCAAACTCATTCAAGCTTTTATTCCTGACTTGCTTATATGTAACTTTCAGGAAGATCCGATATAAACTGAAGGGGCTTTGGTGATGGCAAGGTCAAAAATAAGCAATTAACTGCTGCAATCAAAGGGATGTTACTCTATGATAAATAGGCAAACCTCAAGAGTTTTCAAACTCCAAGCATTTCTGCCTGACTTCCTTGTTTGTAAGTTTCATGAAGATTCGTCCAAAACTGAAGGGGCAGCAGTGATGACAAGGTCGAAAATGGGCATTTTCAGCAATCAAAGGCACGTCACTCTATGATAAATGTGCCGACTTGGCCGGTATTCGAACTCAGCCGAGGTTTTTTTTTATTCCCAGCCTCCTTACATGTAAGTTTCAGAAAGATCCGATCAATACTGGAGGGGCTACGGTGATTACAAGGTCATAATTTGGCATTTTCAGCAATCAAAGGGATGTTACTCTATGATAAATGGGCCAACTTTGCCGGTTTTCAAACTTATGCGAGGTTTGATCCCCAGCAACCTTACACATACGTTTCAGAAAGATCCGATCAAAACTTAAGGGGCTACGATGATGATTAGGTAAAATATTGACATTTTCAGCAATCAAAGGGACATAACGCTATGAAAATGGGCCGACTGTTCCGGTTTTTTAACTCATCCAAGATTTTATCCCCAGCCACCTTACATATAAGTTTCAGAAAGAGCCGATCAAAACCGAAGGGGCTACGTTGATGACAAGGTAAAGAATAAGCATTTTCAGCAATCAAAGGGATGTAACTCTATGATAAATGGACCGACTTGGCCGGTATTCGAATTCATCCGACGTTTTATCCCTAGCCACCTTACATATAAGTTTCAGAAAGATCCGATCAAAACTGAAAGGGCTACGGTGATGACAGGGTCAAAAATCGGCATTTTCAGCAATCAAAGAGACGATACTCTATTTTAAATGGGCCATCTTGGCTGGTTTTCGACCTCATCCGAGGTTTTATCCTTAGCCACTTTACATATAAGTTTCAGAAAGATACGATCAAAACTGAAGGGGCTACTGTGATGGCAAGGTCAAAAATCAGCATTTTCAGCAATCAAAGGGACGTAACTCTATGACAAATGGGCCAACTTGGCCGGTTTTCGAACTCATCCGCGATTTTATCCCCAGCAACCTTACATATAAGTTTCAAAAAGATCTGATCAAAACTGAAGGCGCTACGGTGATGACAAGCATTTTTTCCCATTGTAAGTCTATGGGACCTTGTGATTGCCACAGCAACCAAAGTTTTCGTGCGATTTCGAAATAAAGCTAATGCCATCAATGCCCCACCAGAGGCATGATACAGATGAGAAATGATTGAGATCAGCCTGCAGGCTGCAGAGATACAGCTGCTCAAAAGTGTGGATGGACGACGGACGGACGACGGAGGACCCACTATACTATAAGCTCCCCTGGAACCTTCGGCCCAGTTGAGCTAAAAATCGGCATTTTCAGCAATCAAAGAGCTGTAACTCTATGAAAAATGGGCCGACTTGGCCGGTTTTCGAACCCATCCGAGTTTTCATCCCCAGCCACATAACATATACGTTATAGAAAGATCCGATCAAAACTGAAGGAGTTACGGTGATGACAAGGTCAAAAATAGGCATTTTCAGCAATCAAAGGGACGTTACTCTATGATAAATGGGTCGACGTGGCCGGTATTCGAACTCATCCGATATTTTTTCCCCAGCCACCTAACATATAAGTTTCAGAAAGATCCGATCAAAACTAAAGCAGCTACGGTGATGACAAGGTCAAAAATAGGCATTTTCAGCAATCAAAGGGACCTTACTCTATGATAAATAGGCCTACTTGGCCGGTATTCGAACTCATCCGAGATTTTATCCCCAGCCACCTTACATCTTAGTTTCAGAAAGATTCGATCAAAATTGAAGGGGCTACCGTGATGACAAGGTCAAACATCGACATTTTTAGCAATCAAAGGGGATATAACTTTATGATCAATGGGCCGACTAGGCCGGTTTTCGAACTCATCCGTATTTTTATCCCAAGCCACCTTATATATATATAAGTTTCAGGAATATTCGATCAAAACTGAAGGGGCTACGGTGATGACAAGGTAAAAATCGGCATTTTCAGCAATCAAAGGGACGTTACATTTTGTACATTATGATAAATGGGTCGACTTGGCCGGTTTTCGAACTCATCCGAGGTTTTATCCCCAGCCACCTTACATATAAATTTCAGAAAGATTCGATCATAGCTGAAGGGACTACGGTGATGACAAGGTAAAAAAACGACATTTTCAGCAATCAAAGGGAAGTAACTCTAAGATAAATGGGCTGACTTGGCGGGTTTTCGAACTCATCCGAGGTTTTATCCCCAGCCACCTTACATATAAGTTTCAGAAAGATTCGATCAAACTTGACAAGCATTTTCCCATAGTAAGTCTATGGGACCTTGTGGTTGCCATAACAACCAAAGTTTTTGGGCGATTTCGAAAAAAAAAATTATGTCACCAATGCCCCACCAGAGGCATGCTACAGATGAGAAATGATTGAGATAAGCCTGAATGCTGCTCAAAAGTGTGGACGGGCGGACGACGGACGACGGACGACGGAGGATCCACTATACTATAAGCTCCCCTGGAGCCTTCGGCCCTACAGGTGAGCTAAAAATATCACAATTTTTTCAGCTAAAATGTGTTTTATTTCTTCGTAGGTTAAGTTTACAATGCATTTGTATAGGCGTGTATGCGTAATGGTGATCCACAGCGTAGTCATTTCTCAGACAAAATGCAGGCTAACATGAGAGTTCACAGGCCGCCCATGCCCGAAAACGTATCTAAATTATTCTAGACAGCTGAGGCGACAGCTTGCGACAATGAATCAAGCATTGTCATACAAGCGTTTGTCTTTCCCCAGGGATGAGAAAACATTAATTTTCAGAAACTATTTAAAGCGCCAAAGGTACTGGAATGACAGATTCAATGAGAAATTAATTGAAAATCACAGCTTGTACTTTGAAGTGCCATTAAATGTTGCGACCATTCAATTAGGCTAACAAGTCTGTGAAATTAGCACCATTGCCAAAACCACCTTATATAGTGGAAAACACGCCTATTATAATATATTGAAACTTTCACCACCAAAAACGAGACTTTTCAGATGAAATATTCTGATATTTTGCATATTTCTGCTTAAAACAGATTGTGGGAACTCGTTACGAAGAGGCGGTTATAACGAGAACCCACACTTCTCGGTGAGCAGAAATATGTAAGTTGGGTTTAAGGGAGTCAAAATAATATAAAGCAAAAAGGACAGTTACTTCCCACAAAATGGCCATCCAAAACGAAATGATATAAGCGGTACAGACACTCAAAGATAAGCCGTAACAAATTTAAACCGCAACGGAAGAACCGCCTTGGAAAAGCCATTGAAACGAATGCCACTGGTGGGCTTAAATCGATTTTACGTGGCCACAATACTCGCCCTTACTTCCGTCGCGTTTTAGACAAATTATATTTTCAGTCCGCATGAAGGCCTCCTGTGCAACATCACCGTGAACAAAAAAAAATCAAACAACCACAGAGATGAAACCCGTCAAAAACTGAAAACAAACCGGACTACGTTTTGTGGGGATTCGTATTTCTATGGTGTATGCCGGGTGCTTGTAAACGTCAGCGCTAGCTAGAAATGACGTATAGAATCTGTCATTAAAAATTCCGTATAGATCGGATTCGCAATTACATAGTTATCCACAGAATTGTCTCGCTTGTTCTCCTAAGTATGCACATATCGTTTTAATACCAGTGAAGACGCATCAGCCTGTACATCTGTTCAGTAAGATCGCTGTGCGACCGTGAAAGACTTAGATCATCGCATTTTCCTTCTAAATTCATAGTACTACATAACCCCCCTGTATACTTCATACAACCGAATTACCGACTTTGGACACCTGAGGCAAAGTTACTCGTCACGGACAATGATGGCGACAGGGAAATCGGCGAATTGTTATTTTGTTGCTTTTTTTGTAAAAGAGTCATGAGCTGTGAGTTAACCCTTGTCCTGCTGAATATTCATATATGCCACACCCACTACCGATTATCAACCAATTAGATTACTTGATGCAAATTATTACAACAAATTCACAACCTGAATGACAAACAATGTAGATCCTGATCAGATGGCTTCTTCAGAAGCCATCTGATCTGGATCTACATTGTTTCAAAGAAAAGGCATATCCGGGTTCAGCAGGACAAGGGTTAAGATACTTCAATGCAGTTTTCACAGTCCTCATTCTTTTAAAGAGCATCTCATTATCCTTGAAAATGATACGTTCCCCTGGACACATCGTATGAGAAATACAAAGCCCGTCTACAATCGCAATATTTAGGTCCTTCCGTGTCAAAGCACGACGTGTATGTTAAATACTTACATTGAACACTCACTACTTGTCTCATAAAACACGATATATTATCCAAATCAAGTAGGCTCTCATAGAATTTTGTCTCAAACACATTTGGTGTTGCGTCCTATGGTTGTAACTGACATCCGTGTGTAACTGCTGCTGATGCACCCGGTTTCAACGACATGTCTCCGAAATTAATGTAACATACTTTGTACTATGCGGCTGAAACGGATGCAACGGACCTCTGCAGTGGTTAGCGCGTTCGACTTATGATCGAGAGGTTGGGGGTTCGAATCCAGCCATCAGAGGCGAATTGTGTTCTTCGGCATAACGACACTGCCCCACTCCACCCTGGTGTAAAAGGGTAGCAATGGTGTTAAAGTCACTGCGCTTCTCTCGCTCGCGTGATAACATCCGGAATGAGTGTTCGAGAGCGATTCAAATGAGCTTGAAGCTTTCATCGCAATCAAACTGTAATAAATTAGTATAAACTAACAAACGGACCTCTTAGAAATAAGATTTACAACTCAGGGGCTATTGCAAAAATGTTGAATGAATATCGATTGATTTTGTTACACCAAAATAACTGTTTTGCAACTTTGCGCGTATGTACGTGTGAAATAATTGCTTCCAACATGGTGTCAGAAACTATACATTTTAGGTAAAAGTATAAACAGCGTTCTTATTTTTGCTTTCAACATAGATTGTGGCTGCTCGTTAGAACCGCCTCAATGAGGCGGTTCTAACGAGTACCCACAATCTATGTTTTTGAGTAAAAATAAGGCAGATAATGTATACCCCCGTGAACCAAAGTTTCCCTATATAAAGTGGGGTTTAGGGGTTGTTCATATCACGGACTTGTTCACGTGATGAATTGTATCTATCCCTGACATTTGCCTTCACTTATATTTTAACACAGATAATCCAGAACGCAGCTTTTTCTACAATTTCTTGTTTTCCGCCTGTGAAAATTTCATCAGCTCTTTGCACGATAAATTATTTCATTTTTCAAACTTTCATTCCGGCGTCTAAGCAACCATCCATAAAGTGCCAAGCAATGACTCTAATCAGCGTTTGCGCACGCTGACTGGAGTCAATGCTTGGTGGACAAGTGATTTGCTAAGAAACGCTGTGCACCAGCTCGCTCAATATAGCTTATAGCTGATCAACCAAGATGAATGCTATTTCCAAGAAAATCACCAACTCTCCATCCACTTTCCAATGTTCTGGCTAAAATGTCATAGTTCTGCAATAGATCCTAACAAATGTTACTGTTAGGTGAATACCAAATACAAAGGAAGAATAAACTGGCACACACTGACTCCCGTCAAATTAGTAATACTTTGAAAAATAGAAGTGAAGGCAATGATCAGGAATCGATACAATTGACCCACACGTCCCACCAGAGACACCAAAGAATCACAAACTTTAAATAACTGGACCCTAATCGAAACATCAATAGCGGAATTCTGCATATAAGTATAAAGCAGAAGTCTTCGGATGCTGAGCAACAATGTATTAAAATTTATCCTCTTCAAAGACGTTTTTTTCTGATCCAATAACAGACTCAGTAACATTAATAAATAAAACAAAAGAATGGTTTTGAAATAGAATCTTGGACTACACCAGCCTGTATAAGCGTCCAGTTGGACATGGCACCGGGAATTGCGGAATGGTGTCTCTTAGATAATTTTCAAACCAGACGAGAAGCGGTGCGAGTGGACCGCCCATGCTTATAAACCCTATTGGTTTCATTGGACATTAGGGCTTGAGATGTCATGTTATCTCAATGTCGGGTAAAACTCCCACAATTGGAAGCAACGTCTCCAAAATAACCTTTACAGTGTTGACGGGTACGTTAAACCTCAAATCAAACAAACAAATGTGTTTGACCATGTGTTCGTGTAGCGGAAATACGAATTTGTCGAATATACTTGCGCTATGTTAACCAGCTAGTTGTAACCATTACAGTGCTGAAATTGTGCTTTCTTGGGCTGATTAAGTGGTCAATAGTAATGTAAACTACCATTCATTCATTTTGAGACAGACTTTGTCTCAAAATATAAAGCATTAAGCAGACAATAGGTCAAATATAGCACGCACTAACCTATTATTTTTAGCTCACCTGACCGAAGGTCATGGTGAGCTTTTGTGACCGTAAGATGTCCGGCGTCGTCGTGCGTCGTCCGTCGTCCGTCGTCCGTCGTGCGTAAACTTTTTCTTGTGAACAAACTAGAGGCCACAGTTTTGGTCCAATCATCATCAAACTTGCTCAGAATGATCATCATGACAATATCTCGGTCAAGTTCGAATATGGGTCATGTCGGGTGAAAAAGTAGGTCAGTAGGTCAAATCATAGAAAAACCTTGTGAACACTCTAGAGGGCACAGTTTTGGTCCAATCATCATCAAACTTGCTCAGAATAATTATCATGACAATATCTCGGTCAGGTTCGAATATGGATCATGTAGGGTCAAAAAGTAGGTCAGTAGGTCAAACCATAGATAGTCCTTGTGAACACTCTAGAGGGCACAGTTATGGTTCAATTATCATCAAACTTGCTCAGAATGATCATTGTGACAATATCTCGGTCAAGTTTGAATATGGGTCATGTCGGGTCAAAAAGTAGGTCAGTAGGTCAATTCATAGAAAAACCTTGTGAACACTCTGAAGGCCACTGTTTTGGTCCAATTATCATGAAACTTGCTCAGAATGACCATTGTGACAATATTTCAGTCCAGTTCGAATATGGGTCATATCGGGTTAAAAAGTAGGTCAGCGGGTCAAATCATATAAAAACCTTGTGAACACCCTAGGGGCCACAATTTTGGTCCAATCTTAATCAAACTTGCTCAGAATGATCATCATGACAATATCTCGGTCAAGTTTGAATATGGGTCAAATGGTTCCGGTCCGTTGCACATCTAGGTCACAGGAGCCAAAAACAGATTTTTTTCACCAAAAACTTAAAAAATCTTCTTCTCTGAAACCACAAGGCCCAGGTCTTTGTTATTTGGTATGAAGCTTCATCTAGTGGACCCCTACCAAGATTGTTCAAATTATAGTGCTGGGGCCAAAAATGCCCCCGCACGGGGGCCCTTTGGTTTTACATAGGCTTATATAGGGAAAATCTTTAAAAATCTTCTTCTCTGAAACCACAAGGCCCAGGACTTTGATATTTGGTATGAAGCTTCATCTAGTGGACCCCTACCAAGATTGTTCAAATTTGAGTGCTGGGACGAAAAATGCCCCCGCCACGGGGCCCTTTGGTTTTACATTGGCTTATATAGGGAAAATCTTTAAAAATCTTCTTCTCTGAAACCACAAGGCCCAGGTCTTTGATATTTGGTATGAAGCTTCATCTAGTGGACCCCTACCAAGATTGTTCAAATTATAGTGCTGGGGCCAAAAATGCCCCCGCCCCAGGGCCCTTTGGTTTTACATAGGCTTATATAGGGAAAATCTTCAAAAATCTTCTACTCTGAAACCACAAGGCCCAGGACTTTGATATTTGGTATGAAGCTTCATCTAGTGGACCCCTACCAAGATTGTTCAAATTATAGTGCTAGGGAAAATCTTTAAAAATCTTCTTCTCTGAAACCACAAGGCCCAGGTCTTTGATATTTGGTATGAAGCTTCATCTAGTGGACCCCTACCAAGATTGTTCAAATTTTAGTGCTGGGACAAAAAATGCCCCCGCCACGGGGCCCTTTGGTTTTACATGGGCTTATATAGGGAAAATCTTTAAAAATTTTCTTTTCTGAAACCACAAGGCCCAGGACTTTGATATTTGGTATGAAGCTTCATCTAGTGGACCCCTACCAAGATTGTTCAAATTTTAGTGCTGGGACAAAAATGCCCCCGCCACGGGGCCCTTTGCTTTTACATTGGCTTATATAGGGAAAATTTTTAAAAATCTTCTTCTCTGAAACCACAAGGCCCAGGTCTTATATATTTGGTATGAAGCTTCATCTAGTGGACCCCTACCAAGATTGTTCAAATTATAGTGCTGGGGCCAAAAATGCCCCCGCCACGGGGCCCTTTGGTTTTACATAGGCTTATATAGGGAAAATCTTTAAAAATTTTCTTCTCTAAAACCACAAGGCCCAGGACTTTGATATTTGGTATGAAGCTTCATCTAGTGGACCCCTACCAAGATTGTTCCAATTTTAGTGCTGGGGCCAAAAATGCCCCTGCCCCGGGGCCCTTTGGTTTTACATAGGCTTATATAGGGAAAATCTTTAAAAATCTTCTTCTCTGAAACCACAAGGCCCAGGACTTTGATATTTGGTATGAAGCTTCGTCTAGTGGACCCCTACCAAGATTGTTCAAATTATAGTGCTGGGACAAAAAATCCCCCCCTGCCACGGGGCCCTTTGGTTTTACATAGGCTTATATAGGGAAAATCTTTAAAAATCTTCTTCTCTGAAACCACAAGGCCCAGAACTTTGATATTTGGTATGAAGCTTCATCTAGTGGACCCCTACCAAGATTGTTCAAACTATAGTGCTGGGGCAAAAAATGCCCCTGTCCCGGGGCCCTTTGATTTTACATAGGCTTATATAGGCAAAATCTTTAAAAATCTTCTTCTCTGAAACCGCTAGGCCCAGGTCTTTGATATTTGATGTGTAGCTTCATCTAGTGGACCTTTGACAAGATTGTTCAAATTTTAGCCTTTGTTGATGTTTGGTATGAAGCTTCACCTTTAAGACCTCCCTCAACATTATGTACATTAAAGCCCTGGGGCCAATAATGGCCCTCTCTGGGGCCCACTTGTTACACTATGGATCAGGTGAGCGATCCAGGGCCATCATGGCCCTCTTGTTCCTTAAAGTGAACGAGCTAGCCCACGCTTCAGAAAAAAGGCTGACATGGCTGATTTTGCAACTATGAAGTATTGCAGTTGCAGTTACACCGATAAACAAGAGTTATCTATTGCAATATTTCCGGCCCGCTCACGGGCGGCCGGATATACGATACGAATTTCCAAAAGAAATAGCGAAGAAATCCAAAACGTTCCGATTCGCAATAGGATTTGTTTCCTGGCCCAGTCTCTTTCATTTCTGTTGCTGCTGAAAACCTGTCACTTTTGAAACTCAGATAGTTATTGGCTATATTAAGCTCGGCCAATCAATTATGTTTTTTTCTAAGTAGTTTAGGCGTATATATCTGGTTCTGTTTACATCACGGTTCTGGTTCTGTTTACAACTGTAGACGTTACCAGGGTGCAACAGTGTAACGTACGTGAAACAATCATTGGTTCTGTTCGAATGCTTCAGAAGCGGTGGGTCATGTTTAACTTGTCTGACCCAGAAAAACATGTACACTTCACAATTTTCAGTTTTGTTGTGCATTTCTTGCTGACTTACGTTAATACTGAGACGACTAACCCAGACTGGAGAAAAAGCTCAAATAGAGATCCTCATAGCCTGGAATCGTTCATGCAATTAAATACGATGTTTTATTAGAAACGTGTGTTTACATACACGTCCTTAGAACTTGTTTCTGTATATAATTGCATTGTGGGTTTATCAGAAGGCGGTAATATTCGTTAGTTTCCCTATCCTGTCTTATCTTGAGTCGGTATCTGATCATTTTCTCGGTTAAGTGGGCTGCTACATCTAGATTTTAGCTAAAATTACTGGATGAGTCCTTGAAACTATTTCGAATAAACAGTTATTTAGCAGAGGTATGCTTTCACAAATCTACATCATACAGCCTTTTAACTCCTTTGCAATCTTGGCATCTACAGATCTAACAAAGAAGGAAGGTAATCACAAGGAAGAACACTTCTGGTTAGGAACCCCTGTAGAGGACTGGTTGGTACACGTACAATGCTTGCAGAACAGTGCGTTTTTAATGCTGATGCATCTTTTTTGACTACAGCGGCAAAGTCATAGCAGATTCTTTTGGCGATATGGCTTGAGACGTCATTTCATGTCAGTGTCGGGTAAAAGTCTGACAGAATCGGAAGGAATGTCTTAAAAATGACCTCAGCGTTGGTAGGGACGTAAAACCTTAGCATAAACAAATAAACCAAGTTCAGGTATTTTAAACAGGTTGAGACAATGTATCAGTAATTATGTTTTAAAAACTGTTTTAGGAGAACTGTTCACGACAGGCCTCATGGGATGGCCTCTACAATTCGTTAAGCATGTCACAGATGCTAATTTATTCCGCCACCACCAACATTCATGCACCGGGACCTGTGATATGGGAAGTTGGTCGCAATCTCTCATCAAAGAGATAAACTTAGCTACACTATCCTCAGCATCATCAGCTGTAGAAATGATTGAATGGGGGAAGGGAACTCCAATCTCTAATGGTCTGAGGTGTGGTCAGTCCTGGCAGTAGGGGTCTGAAACGCCAGTGAAAGGTGATTTCTACAGCGCTTAGCTGGGGGACAATGTCCTCTGTTGAAATGCTGGCAGCACCCTTTATACCTTTGTATAACAGTTTGGGCCTACTCCCCCTTCTCCTTTTCTTGAGAGACTCCACTCTTAATGTTCATAGTATTCCAGTCATACTTCCAGTTTCGAAGCAGTAATTGCTTGTTATCCAGTAGCTCTACCCGGAAGATGGGGCATGCGCGGAACCCGAAGTCGGCCGCGGCCCACTCCACAGCCCTCTCCCAGGCCTCCTCTTCGTCTGCGTTTGCTGTGGATGGTCGGATCCAGACACCCGTGACCCGGCCTGTTGTCGTGTGTGCGTACCAGGCGACGAATATAGACCTCTGCGGTCGGTCGGCCAGGACAAGGCACCGGTCGAGGGATGCGGCCAGATTCTCCCACTGCTTGGCTGGTGGTTGGACTACAAACATACATTGTTCCTCCGGTAGATCCAAGGGAGTGGCCAGGGCCAAGGCCTCCGCCACCACCTCTTTGGCTGTGTCCGTCGAGAGGTCTCCCCCACGGCATGCGTACAGAGAGACTTCGATGCGAGTGCAGCCCCGGGCCTGTACATCGGGATGCAAGAAGGTGTGGCGCAGATGTGTGTTCGGACAGTCGACATAGTCGGCTAGACGGCCGCCTACTGGCTCGCGGATCTCGCCCGCCTCGGTTTTCGACTTGACCTTGTTGTACAGCTTCGTTCGGACAGTGTACCCGGCTTTGTTCGTGTGCACCCACGTGCAGATATGGTCCCCCACGCTGTTGGTGTTTACTAGTATCGTTGGCACGTGTGCACGCATGGCAGAAGCCAGGTCGCCTTGCTCGCGGAAGCCTTCGGACACGCCGAGGTGGTCCGCGAGGGCCTCCCGATCGAGGGCCCCGAGAAATTTTGTGTGTAGTCGATGCAATAGAGACCGTAGCCGTGGGCCAAGAGCAGGCTTTCGAAGGCCGGCAAGGAGGCCTGCAACTCAACCATAGGGATTTCGGAGACATCTACATTCGCCTCGAAGAGGCCGGCCGGTTCTGTTTCCGGGTAGAGCTCTCGCCACTTCGCCAGCGTCTTTCTGTCGGTGTCGTACTCGATCCTGGAGACTGTCGCTCGGATGGCACCGCGTTCGGCATTTTCTCGGGCCGCGAGCGTGTGGAAGATGTTTGTCTGTATGTAGCGGCGAGCTGTGCCGTCGGGGGCTGTCCCCATGCTCTCGCAGAAGGCGGTAGAAATCTGCGCAACGATGTTTTTTGCGGAACTGTCCTCTCCGGTTGTGCAAGAGAGGCGTCCGAAATGGAACACACCGTCCTCGCGGCGCCGCTAGCCGAAGACGTAGACATCGTCGACGAATGTTGGAAGACCGGGGAGGGGACGCAGGTGGGTGCGGCCTAGGTTCCCTGTCAGGTAGTCGACCTTGGATATGTCCGATACAAGATTGCTCTCGTGTGCGTTCTCTAGGAGAAGGTGTGTGGATGCGTCTTTTTCGGACCGTAGGCCCATGGCCTGGAATGTTGCTTGCACGGCCATAGCAGCTCTAGTGCAGTTGTAAGAGATGTTTTTGGCTACTGTTTGTCTGATTAGAAATTGGGCTACACGAAAAAAATGGCGGTCTCTCCTCACGCAGGCATCTCCTTGGCAGGTCTGGAAAAAAGTATCCGAAACTGCCGGTAGCCCCGACCAAAAAATGCGCTATAGTACCTGTATTTTCGTTTTTGTTCCCCTATGTCGGTCGAAAGGGGCTATACCCTCTTCCCCTTCTTTCGGCGCTTCGTCCTTCCCCGCAGGAGGGCCGAGCGCGCAAGGTCTTCTCGCAGTTTTGCGTTCTCGACCTCCAGCTCCGCAAGGTCTTCTCGCAGTTTTGCGTTCTTGGCCTCCACTTCCCTCTGCCGCTGTCTTTCTTTGCAAGCTTCCTGCAGTCCGTCATCCCCCATTGCGATGTTGCGCAGCTTGGCATTCTCCTTCTTCAAATCCTCTCGCTGCCGTTCCGCCCCTTCTCTACAGGCCTGTCCCGGCCACCCGCCGCTCTCCGCGGAACGGCCTGCCGTCTCTTGCCCGGATAATCACAAGGAAGAACACTTCTGGTTAGGAACCCCTGTAAAGGACTGGTTGGTACACGTACAATGCTGGCAGAACAGTGCGTTTTTAATGCTGATGCATCTTTTTCACTACAGCGGCAAAATCATAGCAGATTCTTTTGGCGATATGGCTTGAGACGTCATTTCATGTCAGTGTCGGGTAAAAGTCTGACAGAATCGGAAGGAATGTCTTAAAAATGACCACAGCATTGAGGAGGGAAGCAAACACTTTCCTGGGTTTCCCATCTAGAAAATTGGGAGGTGCTTTCTTGGAGCTCTTCGGATTTGGGGATTGGACCTCCAGGAGACGAGCCTGCTGCTCTGCCTCCAGCAGAATCTGGTGCTCCTGCTCTTTTTTCAGCTAGAGCCTGGATTGGGTTCCTAGAGACCATGCGGCCGTCCCTCGACTGGAAGACCTTGGCTGGGAGTATCTCAATCTCCCGCCCCGAGAGCCTGCCAGCACCGATGAGAGGAAGCCAGAAGGTTGTCAATCCGTACTTGTATGTGTCCTACTCAAAGGAGTTGGAGCAACCATCGAGCACCCTTTCGAGCCCCTGTGTCGCCCATACACAACAAGTTGCGATACCAACTTCGTTGGTAGTTGCTTTGCAACTTTCTTTGCAGCCGCGCAGCACAACTCTCGGCGATGTTGTTGCATTGGAACGTCTGTATCCAAGGACGAGCCAATGTGTATTCCGAAGGAAGAGTGTATGTCCACCACTTTACCAGACGGGCCTCGCAGGGTGTCTTCGACCTCGTCGCGTGTCTGCTGCGATTTTTCCGCGTATCGTCTGTGTCGGGCCATCACTTGGGAGAGGCGTTCCAACTCTCCGGCCCGACGCGCTGCTCTTCCTCGTGTTGCCGCTGTTCTGCCTCTAGTCGGAACCAAGCATGTCGCCGCCACTCTTCGGCGTTCGCCGAGTCGCGAATGTTCTGGAGACGCTTTTCGCGGTTCCTGGTCGAGAGAGTAGATATCTCGTGATTATGCGCAATTTCGGGCACCTCGTGGAGGTGGAAGGCCGAGGTCAATACGCCGATCGCATGGCACTTCTCGGTTCTCCAAACTCACGAAACCGAGGTAGAGGGGGGTAGGAGGATTCCAGGGTCGGGACCGTTTGGATGCAGCTGTGTAGGCCGTTTGCTGGCCGCCAAGATTGTACCTGCGTTGTCGTCCTTGGTATAGCATCGGAGCGGTCCCAGCTCTACACCCTCCTCGTGCGGCCGCTTGGGTTTCGGTAGTTGGAGCAGCAACACGGGCTTCTTCGGCCTGCGAAGCGGCGGCAGACTGGCATGCTTTGCTGTGCCTCCAGAGCGTTTGGTAGCTCGCATAGCCTTTCCCACAGTGGGAGCATGTGTGCGTTGGTGGGCGGCACGGGATTCGCCGTCCGGCGTGGCGGTCTAGCTCGGCTTTCCTCCGACACTGTCGCAGGCACTTCTCGCAGGTGCGCTGCGGCATCACCATGGCAGTTGTATATACTGGGTGCAACTGTCTATGCTGGTTGCAGTTGTATATACCGGGTGCAATTGTCTATGCTGGTTGCAATTGTCTGTATCGGTTGCATATGTCTATGCTGGTTGCAATTGTATATGCTGGGTGCAATTGTCTATACTAGTTGCAATTGTATATACCGGATGCAATTGTCTATATCGGTTGCATATGTCTATGCTGGTTGCAATTTTATATGTCGGAAGCATGTTGCAAAAGTATGTCGCAACGTATTGAAAAATGCAAATTTTCCGCAAAAAAAGTCTGTTCGCTTGCAATTGTCCATGCTGATTGCAACTGTATATACCAGATGCATGCCGCAAAAGTATGTCGCAACGTGTGGAAAAATGCAAATTTTCCATCAAAAGTCCATTCGGTTGCAATTGTCAATGCTGCATCTCTGGGGCAGGTGTGGAAAAAGTAAACTGCCGAAACTGCCGGTAGCCCGACCAAAAATGCGCTGTAGTAAACCAATATCACTTGGTCCTATTGATTTCATCTTTCATCTCTAAACATGTCGAGGGCAAGTTTCGCAGACGACGAATCCATACACTCAATGCCGTAGTGGTGGGCCGCCCCCTGGGCTCTGTTTTTTTTGCCCGCGTTGTTATACGAGGTGCCATTGGTATGTCGCAGCCAGTTGGGGTGGAATTTTTTAAGGGTTGATAGGCTTAATTTGGCAAATAAAAAAATGATGTTTGGGTTGGGGAGTGTTTAGCTCATTTTTCCTGCATGATCCGCCCGACTTTGTGAGACTTTTCACCTGAAATTGAGATAAAATCACATCTCAATCCGCAAAATATGGGTTTAAGGAACGGAATGCTCCGACTCGTATCACCGATCCAGTGCAGGATTAGAACTTCTATAAGCGATATACAGTACTCAAGTTAGATCAGTTTCAACTCTGCGCGGAAGGACAATGCAGACCAATTTGTTTCTCCCAGCCCCAACTGGCGGCGGGCAAAAGTCATTGGTGCAAAAACAGTGTAGATCCTGATTAGACTGATATTAAGCAGTCTGATCATGTTCCACACTGTTCGCATTTATGCAAAACAATTTTTGTACAAAGTTGTTAAATAACGAGATGCAGCTGACGGCATAAACAGATGACATTTTCAGATTACCAGGAGAGTTTATTTTTATATGTTTGTTTCAAGAAGGGCAGTTGTAATCTTTGGCCAAAGAATGTGCACTTAACTGCTTTGCTGCAAATTTTGCTTAGGTATGTTTTCCTCCTGCAAAAGTATTTGTTCTCCCATTCTTTCCTTTAAGAGTAGACTCCTTTCCTAGTGGGACAGGGCTTAAAGAAAAGCGAACAGGAAGTCCCGAAAGGTGTCTCCCTTTCAAAGATATCGCAAAAAAATCTGCCAGGGGTTCCAATTCTCCTGAAGGGAAAAGATTTGATCCTTTTAGGGGTAGTTGACTATTGCAGATCAAAATGACTTTTGCAGTACTATTATTATTGCTAAAAGTGGTATTACAATACAATTTTGTTGCAGGTTCTTATTGCAATACTATTGCAACTATTGGGAACAATATTTGCTTAAAAAGACCAAAGATTTCCATAAAGTATAAGATTTGATGACACCCAATGTTTGAATTTCATTTGGAAGCCTCCCCGTTGCTATTTGAGAGTTCTGTTTTATAAAAAAAAATTCTTAAAACAATCCATTAAAGTAATGACATCAGATATTTTCTGCTGATTAATCTGTGATTTCTATTTTTACTTCTCAAATTTCAAAACTATTACAATAGTGAAAACACTTTTTCCGAAACTATTACTATTGCCATTCTACTATGACCTAAAATAGTGTTGATTGGACCGTTAAACTCCAATACAAACAAATAAAACGACAGCACTAATGCAATCCAGCGATAGTCGATGTATTTGTGTTACATCCCTACTTTACGGAGTAAATTCTTTCCTCTGAGAATGAGCAGTATTTAACGTATATTGGCTCCTTCTTAGGACAGTGGCAAACAGTGCAGACCCAGATCAGACACCGCGAAATACGGCGTCTGATCTTGGTCTACACTCTTTGCTGAAAGTAAATGTATTTTTTACGCCGCCGGCCATCGGGGCTTGGAGAAACAGATTGGGCTGCAAGATGCTTCCAAGCAGAGCTGCAACCGACTGCACATTGGTGCTGTAAACCGTTTAAAAGGTCTAAGCGTGCCCAGACAAATGAATATAAACCCTATTAGTTCCGTTGGGTGGCAGGGATTGAAATGTCCTTTCATCTCAATGTCGGGTAAAAGATCCACAAAAGTGGAAGCAACGTCCCCAAAATGACCTAAATAGTGTCGACGGGGACGCTTTACCTCAACTCAAACAAACAAACAAACAATCACGATAACACTTTCTTACATATTTTTCAAAGAAATATAGAGATTTCTTGCACACAAGATAAGGAAATCTATAGTTTTAGCATGGAATAGAAATTCTGTTCTAACCCTGGTATTCTTACCCAAAATCGAATATTCTCGCGTGTTTGATAAATGCACTGGTTGAATACGACCTCATATGCACCGTTGTTAAGGTTGACGTCACAGCACGTTACGTGACGTCACTAAACATTCCTTACATCACAATTTGGCGGACGTCGGTAACCGAAGTTACTGCAGCATTAAAAATCCGCGCTAAGAAATGGAAGGTATGCAAGAAAAAGAATCCTATATGGGTCTGAGGGGTGGATAGAAAAATCCGTCCCTCGGGATCACTTTCCGGCATCACTCGACAAGCCTCGGCAAGCCTCGTGATGCCGGACAGTGACACTTGGGACGGATTTTTCCATTCACCCCTCACACCCATAAAAGAGTCATCGTATTCTCAGTGAAATCGAAATCGATATTGTCACTGTTTCAAACAGTCACTGATATCAGTTTTATTTTTCACTGTTTGGCACTACTTTTTTCTTCAAATCTACTCCTGTGGTCATTGTTTCCAGTGTCAGATCATTGAAAACTAACGAACTGTGTTAGAATTGACGTTCAGCCCTTTAAGGAGGACGTTAATAGCGTCAGTTTCGACGCAGATTTCACGTATTTTGTCGCGCGACTAAAGATCAGTCCACAACTGCTTTGGGAAACTGCTCCCTCAATTATTTCAGTAACCATTCATAATAATGCCATCCCAGGCGATTGCTCCGGTGCAAACTTTCAGTTTACACGCAATATTATACCCAATAAACATGCTGGACAACACTTAATTGACACGAACGAAAAGAACAAAGTTAGTTTTCTCTGAGAAGCGATTAGTGAAGCTAAATATTGCCGTCTTGAAGTGTGTAAGAAACAGAAAATTTGATTTTTTTCAGTGTAAGGTCAAATTTTATTCCACTCATGAACACCAAAACTGGTATTTTCACTCGTGGCTACGCCACTCATGAAAATACTGGTTTTGGTGTTCATTCGATGAAATAAAATTCGATTTTACATTAAAAAAAAAAGCCTTTATATTGTTAAGGACACTTTTGCTGGTGTATTTTTGTTACATCCCTACTTTAGGGAGTAAATTTTTTTCTCTGAGAATGTTCCTAATTGTGTAAGCAGTGTTTATCATATGCTGTTGCCTCTGAGAATGTAATAACTATCGCTGACCATGCACAAAATCCAGGTAACGGTTATTAATAGCAGCACAATTCTTCTCCCTGTGACTAAAAACTGAACTGCATTACGATAACACACCCTTGTGATATAGAGCATTTAACATGTCTCCAAAATGCCTACTTTTCCGATGAAAATGTGCCATATTTTTATTATTTTTACTTCAAACATAGGTTGTTGGTGCCCGTTAGAACCGCCTCATTGAGGCGGTTCTAACGAGTACTCACAACCTCTGTCTTGGAGCAGAAATTAGAAAATTAATGTATAACCCCGTAAACCCCAGTTTTCGCTAAATAAAGTGGGGTTTAAGGGGGTCTTCGTTTCACGGACTTGGTCTACGATATGTGGGCTTGTGTTTATATATGCCAATATTAGGAAGCTAAGCTCCAAATCAGACACTGCGTCTGATCAGGGTATGAACTGTTTGCATGAAGTACAGGAATTTAAAGTTTGAAGAAAACGGTCAAGTTCCACAGTTCAGACCCATTTTCCTAGCCTAAACTCAGAGACAGTCAGTGCTTTTATTTTCTCATTTTCTCTGTTACGCCACTAACAGCTCTTCCTACCCTTGTTGGCCCCCGCCCATCGGGGCCTGGAGAAATAAATCGGGCTGCACGATGCATCCACGCAGAGCTGAAACTGACAGTACATGAGTACTGGTAAACTTCTTAGAAGTCTAAACAGAAGTGAAGGCAACGATCTGAAATTGATACAATTAACCCACACCTCCCATCAGAGACACGGCAAAGTGATGCGAATCGGATCGTCCATGCATATAACCCTATCGGTTTCATTTGGCGGCAGGGATTGAGATGTCATTTCATCTGACTATCGGGTAAAAGTCCCGCAAAATTGGAAGCAATGTCTCCAAAATGACCTAAATAAAGTTGACAAGGACTCTAAACTTCAACCAAACAAACAATCAAACTAATCAGCCTAGTTTTGCTCAGTCACAAAACATGTATTTTTTATTTATTTATTTATTTATTATTTTTGGTTTTGATTTTTCGGCCCTTTCAAGATTATTTCACTCATATCTACCGATCGGTAATTCAGAGGTGGGCGAAAACCAAAACATTACGAAAACACGCCTATACAAATAAATCGTAAATTTTACCGCCGAGAAATGCAAAATTTAAAGACGAAACATTTTGATATTTTTCTTATTTCTGCTCAAAATATAGATTGTGGGTAGACGTTAGAACCGCCTAACGAGTACCCACTATCTATATGTTAGAGCAGAAATAAGAAAAATAAGGTTTACCCCTGTAAACCCCAGTTTTACTGTATAAAAGTGGTGTTCAAGGGGGTAAAAATTATATAGGTGTGTTTTCGTGATGAACGTGTTATAACACATGGCTTGTGTAATGGGCTGACGACTAAGGTATTCAGCCGGTACTTTCACACTGTTACATGTAACCAGGACCACACTACAATCCAATCGAACAGCTGGTCTGGCAAACGTATGAAGATAAATGAGCCAGCGCACGAAAAAAACCTAAAGTTAGACACGTGCGCCCAGCGAAGACTCAGATCAGACTGTGCATCAGAGTCTTCGCTGTGCGCTTTAAGAATAGTTAAGGGCCCAATGCTGCTTCATGCAGCAAAAGAAGTCTCTGGTTAGACTACATTGATGCGGAGGCTGATCTGATTCTTCGCTGGGCGCACATGTAAGTTGTAGGAAATGCTGTGCTCCGGCTCAAATGCTTATGTCATATTGTTGCTGGTCAGGTAGCCAGCTGGTACAGTCACACTATTAACTGCGGCCACACTGTAATCCAAACAAGCAGTCGCTAATGTCATATTGTAGTTTTTGTACTACTTTCAGTGATCTACTTCGCCTTGGAGCTGATACTGTCGCCGGCCTCGGTAGCTCAGTCGAATGCGCGTCTGACTGGTGATCAGGAGGGCGCGGGTTCGATATCTGCCGGGGTCGGCAACATTCTTTCGTGGAGATTGATCATGAAATCTTTTCTACTGTCATTCTCTCCCTTCCGCTGATTCAAGGAGGGCAGTTGACAGTTTTGGTGAAAGAATGCGCACTGTATAGTTAACAGCTTACGTATAAGCCCGTCGTGAAGCGTGTGGACAGGTGAACTGACCTGCTCAAAATTGACCTAAATTAGTGTTGACTGGGCCGTTAAACCCCAATTCAAACAACACATCACAATCAGCGTGTTTGGTTGGCCACGCATATAAAAATGCTTATATTGTAGCTAATGTAATCGGCTACAAGCTCTACACCTTGCTTAACACACCCGTGGTTGAAAATGGCCTCCCAAAACTGACAGTTTGTAAATGTATGGATTTCGATTATGAACCTAGCTTCCCTCACTAATATTATCGTGATTGTAGAAATACATCTATGGTAGAAAAATGCAACTCCAAATTGTGTATTTACTTGATATGTTTTTTGGGCCGGTGGTCTTAAATTATGAAATAAAATCATGTTATGTTATATTGTGCTGTGCTGCGTTCTGTTCTGTTCTGTTAAGTAATGTTACGTTAAGTTATGATATATGTTATGTTATGGTGTGTCGTGTTGTGTTACATTTTGTTATGTTATTGTGTGTTATGTTATGTTATTTTGTGTTATGTTATGTTATTGTACATTATGTTATGTTATTGTGTGTTATGTTTAGTTTATTGTATGTTCTGTTATTGAATGTTATTGTATGTTATGTTATTGTATGTCATGTTATTATTGTATGTATGTTATGTTATTGTTTGTTATTGTATGTTATGTTATTGTATGTCATGTTATGTTATTGTATGTTATGTTGTTGTTTTTTGGTATTACGCAAACACGCCTATACAATACACTGCCACCTTTATCGCCGAAAAAAATGAAAATTTTATGATGAAAAATTGTGATATTTTTCTAATTTCTGCTCGAATATAGATTGTGGGTACTCGTTAGAACCGCTTCGTCGAGGCGGTTCTAACGAGTACCAATAATCTATATCTCAGAGCAGAAATAAGAAAAACAAGGTTAACCCCTGCAAACCCCAGTTTTACTATATAAAAGTGGCGTTCGAGGGGGTCAAAATTATATAGGCGTGTTTTCGTGATGGTTTTTGTTTTTGTTTTACTGTTCTTTCAAGATTATTTCACTCGTATCGAGCCGATCGTTGATCAGAAATGGGCGAAAACATGAGTACCCGGGGGAAAACCACCTGACCTTCCGTTACAGAACTTGGCATCTCACATTTGACCAGAGCGAGGCTCGAGCCACAGCGGTGAGGGACCTAATGATTAAGAGTCAGCGCTCTTAGCTACTAGGCCACGGAGGCCCGTCTATATGTTATGTTATCGTATGTTATTGTTATGCTATGTTACATGTATATATGTTATGTATGTTATCTTTAAGATCCAGTCTGTTAGTTTCCAATTTATTAAGTTTACTATGACGTCTTTGCATTTCATTTCTATTTGTAGGCACGCATACTGATCGAAATCTACTGCGTTTACATCGCTGAGCTCCTTCGAGTTTTCCCAAGACATCATATCCTGGAGAATATTCCAAGAGCCCTTCCAAAGCAATGGGAAAAATGTTCCAATTTCTAGGCCTAAGTAAGTCGAGCCTAGTGGACCCGGCCCTTCAGAACATACAGTATAATTCCTATATTAAGACCACATGTGGGACTGTTCAAAAGTTGTCTTTAAGACCACTTTTGAACAATCCCAAAGGTGGTTTCTGACCATTGGACACTGTAAAGAGAAAACACAAGGAAAAATTGCTGCAACCTAATAAATAAGCTTTTGAAAGCAGAATTAGTCTTAATTTTCGGTGGTCTTACATCACGAAAACACGCCTATATAATTTTGACCCCCTTGAACCCCACTTTTATATAGTAAAACTGGGGTTTCCGGGGGTATACCTTATTTTTCTTACTTCTGCTCTAAAATATAGATTGTGGGTACTCGTTAGAACCGCCTCAATGAGGCGGTTCTAACGAGTGCCCACAATCTATATTTGGAACAGAAATAAGAAAAATATCACAATTTATCATTATAAAAGTTTCATTTTTTCGGCGATAAAGGTGGCAATGTATTTGTATAGGCGTGTTTGCGTAATGATAGATTGTGGGTACTCGTTGGAACCGCCTCGACGAGTGCCCACAATCTATATTTTGAGAAGAAATAAGAAAAATATCACAATTTTTCATTATAAAATTTTCGTTTTTTCAGCGATAAAGGCGGCAATGTATTTGTATAGGCGTGTTTATGTAATGTAATAGCGGAATTTTACTGTACATGTAGTCATTTGCATTCGCCACTTTCCGTTCATCCACTGAGCATGCTCAGTCTGATGAAAGTGCTCATCACGAATACACACCTATATAATTTTGACCCCATTGAACCCCACTTTTATTAGCTCACCGTCACGTAGTGACGAGGTGAGCTTTTGGGATCACTTTTTGTCCGTCGTGCGTCCGTCCGTGCGTGCGTAAACAATTTCTTCAAACGACATCTCCGAAACCACCGATCGGATTTTGATCAAACTTCACAGGAATGATCCTTAGGTTGTCCCCTTTCAAAGTTGTTCAAATGAGTCCGGTCCGTTGCACATCAAGTTCAAGGGAGCCAAAAATAGATTTTTTTAATAAAAACTTAAAAAATCTTCTCCTCTGAAACCGCAAGGCCCAGGTCTTTGATATTTGGTGTGTAGCTTCATCTAATGGACCTCTACCAAGATTGTTCAAATTATAGCCCTGGGGCCAAAAATGCCCCCGCCCCTGGGCCCTTTGGTTTTACATACTTACATATAGAAAACCTTTAAAAATCTTCTTGTCTGAAACCAGAAGGCTCAGGTGTTTAATATTTGGTATGAAGCTTTGTCTAGTGGACCTCTTCCAAGATTGTTCAAATTATAGCCATTGGGCCAAAAAATGCCCCCGCTCCGGGGCCCTTTGATTTTACATAGACTTATATAGGAAAAATCTTTAAAAATCTTCTTCTCCGAAACAACAAATCCCAGGTCTTTGATATTTGGTATGAAGCTTCATCTAAAGGACCCCTACCAAAATTGTTCAAATTATAGTGCTTTGGCCAAAAATGCCCCCGCCCCGGGGCCCTTTGGTTTTACAAAGGCTTATATGGGGATAATCTTAAAAAAAACATCTTCTCTGAAACCGCAAGGCCCGGGACTTTGACATTTAGTATGAAGCTTCATCTAATGGACCCCTGCCAAGATTTTTCAAATTATAGCCCTGTGGTCAAAAATGCCCCCGCTCTGGTGCCCTTTGGTTTTACATAGACTTATTTAGGGAAAATCTTTAAAAATCCAGGTCTTTGATATTTGGTTGAAAGCTTCATCTAGTGGATCTCTACCAAGATTGTTCAAATTATAGCCCTGGAGCCAAAAATGTCCCCGCGCCAGGGCCCATTGGTTTTACATAGGCATATATAGGGAAATCCTTTGCTGTTGTCTGTCTTGTTTGAAACCAGAAGGCCCAGGTCTTTGATATTTGGTATGAAGCTTCATCTAGTGGACCTCTACCAAGATTGTTCAAACAGTTGCCTTGAGGCCAAAATGGCCCCGCCCCAGAGCCCACTGGTTTTACATAGGCTTATATAGGGTAAACCTTTACAAATCTTCTTGTCTGAAACCAGAAGGCCAAGGTCTTTGATATTTGGTATGAAGCTTCATCTAGTGGACCTCTACCAAGACTGATAAAATTATAGCCCTGGGCCGAAAATGCCCCCGCCCCGGGGCCCTTTGGTTTTACATAGGCTTAAATAGGGAACATCTTTAAAAATCTTCTTCTCTGAATCTGCAAGGCCCAGGTCTTTTATATTTGATATGAAGCTTAATCTATCGGACCTCTACCAAGATTGTTCAAATTTTAGCCCTGGGGCAAAAAATGTCCCCGCGCCCATGCCCAATGGTTTTACATAGGCTTATTAGGGAAATCCTTTGAAAATCTTCTTGTCTGAAACCAGCAGGCCCAGGTCTTTGATATTTGGACCTCTACCAAGATAGTTCATATTATTGCCCTGAGGCCAAAAAAGCCCAACCCCGGGGCCCACTGGTTTTACATAGGCTTATATAGGGAAAACCTTTAAAAATCTTCTTGTCTGAATCCTGAAGGCCCAGGTCTTTGATATTTAGTATGAAGCTTCTTCTAGTGAACCTCTACCAAGATTGTTCAAATTATAGCCCTGGGACCAAAATGACCCTGCGCCGGGGCCCACTGGTTTCACATAGGCTTATATAGGGAAAATCTTTAAAAATCTTCTTGTCTGAAACGGCAAGGTCCAGGTCTTTGATATTTGGTATGAAGCTTCATCTAGTGGACTGCTACAAAATTGTTCAAATTATAGCCCTGGGGCCGAAAAGCAGGGCCCCACACGGGGGCCCACTGGTTTTACATACTAGGCTTATATATGGAAAACCTTTAAAAATCTTCTTATCTGAAACCAGGAGGCCCAGGTTTTTGATATTTGGTATGAAGCTTCATCTAGAGGACCTGTACAAAGGTTGTTCAAATTATAGCCCTGGGGCCAAAATGCCACGCGCCGGTGCGCACTGGTTTTATGCAGGCTAATGATAGGGAAAACCTTAACAATCTTCCTGTCTAAAACCAGAAGGCTCATGTCTTTGATATTTAGTATGAAGCTTCATCTAGTTTAGCTCTACCAGTATTGTTCAAATTATAGCCTTGGGGCCAATAATGCCCCCGCGCCGGGGCCCACTGGTTTTACGTAGGCTTATATAGGGAAATCCTTCGAAAATCTTCTTGTCTGAATCCAGAAGGCCCAGATCTTTGATATTTGGTTTGAAGCTTCATCTAGTGGACCGCTATGTAGATTGTTCAAATTAGAGCCGTGGGGCCAAAATGGCCTCACGCGGGGGTCAACTGGTTATACATATGCTTATATAGGGATCGAAAATCTTTAAAAATCTTCTTGTCTGAAACCAGAAGGCCCAGGACTTTGATATTTGATATGGAGCTTCATCTTGTTGGCCTCTACAAAGATTCTTCAAATTATAGCCCTGGGGCTATATAGCCCCCCCCCCCCCCCCGTCCCCCCCCCCCCGTGTCGGGGCCCACTGGTTTTATGCAGGCTTATGATAGGGAAATCTTTAAAAATATTCTTGTCTGAAACCAGAAGGCACAGGTCTTTGATATTTAGTATGAAGCTTCATCTAGTTGACCTCTACCAAGATTGTCCAAATTATAGCCCTAGGACCAAAAATGGCCCCGCGCCGGGGCCCACTCACTTTACATAGACATATTAGGGATAAAACCTTTAAAGTCTTGTCTCAAACAGGACACTGGGGCACGTGCAAAACTCTTAGCTCTTAGCTTAGGTGAGCGATAGAGGACCATCATGGTCATCTTGAACAGTAAAAGTGGGGTTTACAGGGGTATGCATTATTTTTCTTATTTCTGCTTTTGAGCAGACATTATTTTTCTTATTTCTGCTCAAAAACATAGATTATGGGTACTCGTTAGAACCGCCTCGAGCTAAAAAACAACGATTATGGGTACTCGTTAGAACCGCCTCGTCGAGGCGGTTCTAACGAGTATCCAGAATCTGTGTTTTGAGCAGAAATAAGAAAAATATCGATTATTTTTCATCTGAAAATTTTTATTTTTCGGTGGTACAATTTACAATGTATTGTATAGGCGTGCTTTCATAATAAATAATACTAAACAAATGCATTACGATAACATCCATGCGCTTAAATGGCGTCTTTCTAATCATGCTATTCACTGGAACTAGCATATTTTTAGATGATTTTTTTGGGCTATTTTTCTTATTTTTGGACCAAAGATAGACTGTGGATGCTTGTTAGATCCGTCTTAATGAGGCGGTTCTAACGAGTACCAACAATATATGTTTCTGAGCAAAATTAAGGTTTATTATGAATACCCCTGCAAACCCTACTTTTGCCTAAATTAAGTGGGTTTTTGAGGGTTGTTCAGTACACAGACTTGTTAACCTTATGGACTGATTTTGTTAAGCTGCCTCGACGTCTCTGTCGGCCTCGGTAGCTCAGTCGGATGCGCGTCTGACTGGTGATCAGGAGGACGCGGGGTAGGCAACATTATTTCGTGGAGATTGATAATGAAATCCTTTCTACGGTCATTCTCTACCTTCCGCTGATTCAAGAAGGGCAATTGTCAGTTTCTGGCGAAAGAGTGTTCACTGCTTACGTATAAACTTGCCCAGGAAAAGTGTGGATGGGTAAACTGACCGTCTCAAAAATGACCTAAAATAGTGTTGATTGAGCCGTTAAACTCCAATAAAAACAAACAAACAAAGCACACCTGTGCGACATAGTGTATTTTTTCTCGTCAGCAACATGGCTACTTTGCAGATGAAAAGCGATGATATCTTTCTAGTTTATATTTAAACCATAGGTTGTGGGTGCTCGTTAGAACCGCCTTTATGAGGCGTTTCTAATGAGTACCTACCGCCTATGTCCTGGAGCAGAAATGAGAAAAATAATGTACACCCCCGTAAACCCCGGACTGCAACTGACTGAGTACACAAACTAATCAGTCTTTGCTGTGCACTATAGGGGTGCTTGTCGAAGGATATATTGTAACTGACTGAGTACACATACTGATCAGTCTTTGTTGTGCACTATATGGGTGTTTGTCAAAGGATATATTGTAACTGAGTACACAGACGCCTAGTCTTTGTTGTGCACTATATGGGTGCTTGTCGAAGGATATATTGTAACTGACTGAGTACACAGACTGATCAGTCACTGTTGTGCACTATATGGGTGTTTGTCGAAGGACTGAACAATCGCGACGGAAGTAAGGGCGAGGATTGTGGCTACGTAAAATCTATTTAAGCTCCCCAGTGGAATTCGTTTCCGCTGACCGTTCCAAGGCGGTTCTTCTATCGCGGTTTATTTTTGTTATGGTTTGTCTTTGGGTGTTTGTGTCGCTTATATTATTTTATTTTGGATAACCTTTTGGTCATTTTAGTAAGAGCTCCAAGCTATTGAGATTGAGCAATAGGTGGTCTGAAAGTACCAAAAATTTAAGCCATAACCCTTTTAAGATCAACATATTGGAAGGTAGAAAACAGATGTTTCCCAACTTTTACGTCTTGCAAAAGCTTTGAAATTATGGGATACATTTAGGTACTGTTGCGCTTATTCGAAAATTGCTGGAATGGCCATGTTAAATGAGAGAATTCAAAATTTAAGATACACTGACAACTCAAAAAAGCATTTATTAACCATAACTGACATCACAATATAAGGTTATGGCAAATTTACCATGCTTTCAATATCTACTGGCATTTTCTGAGTCAAGACATGGTAAAAAGTACCTTAATTTATTGTATATCACTGTGTGACAGAATGCTGTGGAAAGCTATGCTTTTTCTCCAGTGCAAAATATCTTTATATTTTATGATTTATGATATATGCACTACAAACAAAGTATTTGCAAAGTCAAAAACAATTTTGGCCATTTCTGATGTGCTGAAGAACTCTTTGATGAATCAAATACAAACAGTCCCGAAGTGCTACCAGAATATAAACAAGAGGCCCATGGGCCACTATTCTCACCAGAGCTCAGGTGGGCACTGCCCAATTGCAGCCATGTATTTTAACATGGTATCATTTTAATCTGCCAAGAGAACCCCAATATCCAAATGAGCACCCACGTGGATTCAGTATATGAAACATTAGGCCTTTTATGAAGTAGAGGGGCGGGGCATGGACCCAATGGAGCCTAAATGTGTCTTATCACACTAGGATGGTTTAGCAGTGGGGACCTGTATGGCTGGAGATATAAGGCTTCTTAAACAGTGGAGGGGTTGGAGCACGTCCTGTCGATCACAGGAAAGCCCAAGATTGTTGTCCCTAAATGTGTCTTATCATAAGGACCAAGTATATATATGGTTTAGGGGTGGGAATCTGAACAGTTTCCGAAATATGAGGCCCTTTTATGAAGTGGAAAGGCCCCTGCGGACACCCCTACATTAGGTGTGCTAATAATAAGGAAAAGAACATATATGATTATGGGGTGGGGATTTGAATGGTTTCTGAAATATATGGCCTTTTATGAAGTGGAAGGTCGGGGCACATTGCCTCAGCATAAAGAGACCCGCACCACCCCCTCCCCCCAGTTGGTGTGACTGAACGAGTCTTATCATAAGGAACAAGAATATATATGGTTTAGGAGTGGGGAGCTGAACGATTCCTGAGATATATGGCTTTTAATGAAGTCAAGCGGTGGGGCATGGCCCGGGCATGCCCCCGGGACTCACAAGCTGGTGTCACTGAATGCGTCTTATCATAAGGAAGATGAATATATATGGTTTAGGGGTGGGGCTTGGACCAGTTTCTGAGATATAAGGCCTTTTCTGAAGTGCAGGGGTGGGGCAAGGCCCTGGGAGACCCCCAGGTTGGTGTCAATGAATGTGTCTTATCATAAGGAACAAGAATATATATGGTTTAGGGGTGGGGATCTGAAAGTTTCCAAGATATTGTGATATTATGAAATGGAGGGAGTGGGCCATGGCCCCAGAACATCCCTGGGGACCCCCAGGTTGGTGTCACTGAATGCGTCTTATCATAACGAACGAGAATATATATTGTTTAGGGATGGGGATCTGTAAGGTTACTGGGATATTGGGCCTTTTATGAAGTGGAGGGGGTGGGGCATGGCCTCGGCTCATCCCAGGGGACCCCGCGGTTGGTGTCACTGAGTCCATCTTATCATAAGGAACAACTAGAAATGGTGTTTGTAAAACACAATGCCCCCAACATTTGCTTGACCTTAGCTGGCAAAATATTCAACAAATATTGTTAAAGACTCAAAAACATACAACAAGAATTCCCCCGAAGGCTATGTCGCGCCTGTGGGGGCGCAAAGTCACCAAACCATGAAATCTAGGTCAAGGTCAAACATGAATGCCTGCATAAAAATTTCACTCCTAGTTGCAAGCATGTACCAAGTAACTCTTAAACTCAGACTCTTACATCAGGATCAAAGTTAGGGTTGTCACACTATTTTACAAAGTCAGTGAACCATAAAATGTAGGTCAAGGTCAGAAATGGATACTTGCATTGAAGTTTCAATTCCTAAATGCAAGCTTGTACCAAATACAATTAATGAAGCTCTAATAGATCTTGAGAAATGGACTCTTACATTAGATAGAAAGTCAGGGTGGTCGCAATAATTCACAAAGTCAGTGAACCATGAAATATGGGTAAAAGTCAAATATGGATGCTTGCGTTGCAATTGCAATTCCTAGATGCAAGTTTGTACCAATTATAATTTAAAAAGCGATAATAGTTTTCGAGAAATGGTGAAAGGCAGGGTGGTCGCAATAATTCACGAAGTCAGTGAACCATGAAATATAGGTCAATGTCAGATATGGATGCTTGCGTTGAAGTTGCAATGCCTGGATGCAAGTTTGTACCAAGAATGATTAATGAAGCTCTAATAGTTCTCAAGATATGGACTTGCTGACAAGATTTTATTTAAAAAAACAAGGCATCGCATGCGATACAAATCCCCTCGCACAAGACAACTTCGTGTGTGGAAAACACTGAAATGGCAAAAGTCCAACTTGCTTGAGATATTATCATATGCAACATTTGTGTAAAGTTTGTTTAAAAATCCATCCATAAATGTAGGTTCTAGAGTGATGACAATATTTCTCTAAAAATAGTCATAGGGACCTTGACTTGAGGCCATGGCCGCGAAGTAGATCTTGCTCAAGATATTATCATAAGCATCTTTTGTGTGAAGTTAGATTAAAATCATAAATGTAGGCGGTAGAGCAATGACAAAGTTTTTCTAAAAATAGCCATAGTGACCTTGACCTTGAGGTCATGACCTAGCAACTCGAGATATTACCATAAGAAACGTTTGTGTGAAGTTCTATTAACATCCATCAATAAATGTAGGCACTAGAGCGATGACAAAGATTTTCTAAAAATAGCCCCAGTGACCTTGACCTTGAAAGTCGAAATAGTTCGAGATATTGTCATAAGGAACATTTGTGTGAAGTTATACTGAAATTGGTGAAGAAATGTAAGCGCTAGAGCCATGTCAAAGTTTTTCTAAAAATAGCCACAGTGACCTTGACCTTGAAAGTCAAACTCACTCGAGGTATTATCATAAGGAACATTTGTGTGAAGTTATATTGAAATCAGTGAAGAAATGTAGTCGCTAGGGCGATGACAGTTTTTTTTTAAAAAATAGCCACAGTGACCTTGACCTTGAAAGTCGAAATCGCTCGAGATATTGTCTTAAGGAACATTTGTGTGAAATTATATTGAAATTGGTGAAGAAATGTAAGCGCTAGAGTATTGACAAAGTTTTTCTAAAAATAGACACAGTGACCTTGACCTTGAAAATGGAACTCGCTACAGATATTGTCATAAGGAACATTTGTGTGAAACGATTTTGAAATTGGTGAAAAAATGTAAGCGCTAGAGCAATGAAAAAGGCTTTCTAAAAATAGCCACAGTGACCTTGACCTTGAAAGTCGAAATCTTTCGAGGTATTGTCATCAGGATCATTTGTGTGAAGTTATATTAAAATCGGTGAAGAAATGTAGGCGCTGGAGCGATAGCAAAGTTTTTCTAAAAATAGCCATTGTGACCTTGACCTTGAAAGTTGAAATGGCTTGAGATATTGTCATAAGGAACATTTGTGTGAAGTTATATTGAAATCGGTGAAGAAATGTAAGCGCTAGAGCATTGACAAAGTTTTTCTAAAAATAGCCACAGTGACCTTGACCTTGAAAGTGGAACTCGCTAGAGATATTGTCATAAGGAACATTTGTGTGAAGTTATATTGAAATCGGTGAAGAAATGTAGGCGCTAGAGCGATGACAATTTTTTTCTAAAAATAGCTACAGTGACCTTGACCTTAAGTTCATGACCCTGAAAGTCGAACACACTTGAGATATTGTCATAAGGAACATTTGTGTGAAGTTATATTGAAATCAGTGAAGAAATGTAGGCGCTAGAGCAATGACAAAGTTTTTCTAAAAATAGCCACAGTGACCTTGACCTTGAGGTCATGACCTTGAAAGTCGACCTCGCTCAAGATATTGTCATAAGGCACATTTGTTTGAAGTTATATTGAAATCAGTGAAGAAATGTAGGCGCTAGAGTGATGACAAAGTTTTTCTTAAAATAGCCACAGTGACCTTGACCTTAAGGTCATGACCTTGAAAGTCGAACTCGCTGAGATATTGTCATAAGAAACATTTATGTGAAGTTATATTGAAATTGGTGAAGAAATGTTGGCCCTAGAGCGATGACAAAGTTTTTCTAAAAATAGCCACAGTTACCTTGACCTTGAGGTCATGACTTTGAAGTCGAACTCTCTCGAGATTTTTTTATAAGGAACATTTGTGTGAAGTTATATTGAAATTGGTGAAGAAATGAAGGCACAAGAGCGATGACAAAGTTTTTCTAAAAATAGCCACAGTGACCTTGACCTTGAGGTCATGACCTTGAAAGTCGAACTCGCTGAGATATTGTCATAAGAAACATTTATGTGAAGTTACATTGAAATTGGTGAAGAAATGAAGGCGCTAGAGCGATGACAAAGTTTTTCTAAAAATAGCCACAGTGACCTTGACCTTGAGGTCATGACTTTGAAGTCGAACTCGCTCGCGATTTTTTATAAGGAACATTTGTGTGAAGTTATATTGAAATTTGTGAAGAAATGTAGATGCAAGAGCGATGACAAAGTTTTTCTAAAAATAGCCACAGTGACCTTGACCTTGAGGTCATGACCTTGAAAGTCGAACTCGCTCGAGTTTTTTTTATAAGGAACATTTGTGTGAAGTTATATTGAAATTGGTGAAGAAATGTAGGCGCTAGAATGATGACAAAGTTTTTCACAAATTACCAAAATGACAAAGGGCCATAACTCACAAAGTATTTTTCGGAATTTTGTCATAAGTTAATCAGTTCATCTACTCATCACCACCAATCTATTCACCAACTTTCAAGGCTCTAGCTCCAATAATTTTTGGGATATCTTGCTGACAAGATTTTATTAAAAAAATTTCAAAGGGCAATAACTCTTAAAAGGGGCATAATCCGGACAAGAAAAAAAATACGCGTCAGCTAATTTTCCATGAGGAATCCATATATGAAATTTCAAAACCCTAGCATACACGGTTCTAAAGATATGCTATGCATCACTTTTAGCATACATTACAATGGGCACAAATTATCAAAATGACAAAGGGCCATAACTCACAAAGTATTTTTCGGAATTTTGTCAAAAGTTAATCAGTTCATCTACTCATCACCACCAATCTATTCACCAACTTTCAAGGCTCTAGCTCCAATAGTTTTTGAGATATCTTGCTGACAAGATTTTATTAAAAAAAAATTCAAAGGGCAATAACTCTTATAAGGGGCATAATCCGGACGAGAAAAAAAATACGCATCAGCTAATTTTCCATCAGGAATCCATATATGAAATTTCAAAACCCTAGCATACACAGTTCTAAAGATATGCTTTGCATCACTTTTAGCATACATTACAATGGGCACAAATTACCAAAATGACAAAGGGCCATAACTCACAAAGTATTTTTCGGAATTTCGTCAAAAGTTAATCAGTTCATCTACTCATCACCTCCAATATATTCACCAACTTTCAAGGCTCTAGCTTTAACAATTTTTGAGATATCTTGCTGACAAAATTTTATTAAAAAAATTTCAAAGGGCAATAACTCTTAAAAGGGGGCATAATCCGGACAAGAAAAAAAATATGTGTCAGCTAATTTTCCATGAGGAATCCATATATGAAATTTCAAAACCCCAGCATACACGGTTCTAAAGTTATGCTATGCATCACTTTTAGCATATGTTACAATGGGCACAAATTACCAAAATGACAAAGGGCCATAACTCACAAAGTATTTTTCAGACTTTTGTCAAAAGTTATTCAGTTCATCTACTCATCACCACCAATATAATCACCAACTTTCAAGGCTCTAGCTCCAATAGTTTTTGAGATATCTTGCTGACAAGATTTTATTAAAAAAAATTCAAAGGGCAATAACTCTTGAAGGGGGCATAATCCGGACTAGAAAAAAAATACGCGTCAGCTAATTTTCCATGAGGAATCCATATATGAAATTTCAAAACCCTAGCATACACGGTTCTTTAGTTATGCTATGCATCAAAAGCGTAACGGACGGACGAACGGACGACTAGACGAACGGACGAACGGACGAACGAGGCAGAAGCAATATGCCCCTCCAACTTTTTCAAAGTTGGGGGCATAAAAATATATATGGTTTAGGGGTGGGGAACTCAATGGTTTCTGAGATAAAAGGCATTTTATGAAGTGGAGGGGGTGGGGCACATCCCGGGGGACCCCCAGGTTGGTATCACTTAATGCATCTTAGCATAAGGAACAAGAATATATATAGTTTAGGGGTTGGGATCTGAATGGTTTCTGAGATAAATGGCATCTTATGAAATAGAGGGGGCAGGGCATGTCCCCGGCACATCCCGGGGGACCCCCAGGTTGATGTCACTTAATGCATCTTATCATAAGGAACAAGAATATATATGGTTTAGGGGTTGGGATCTGTAAGGTTTCTGAGATATAAGGCATTTTATGAAGTGGGGGTTGGGGAATGGCCCCGGCATAACCTAGCCCCCCCCCTTTTATGAAGTGGAGGGGGGCGGGGCATGGCCCGGCACAACCTAGGGGACCCCGGGTTGACATAAAAGCATATGGCTGAGAGAAGTTTACTCAAGGAACATGTTTATGTCAGTTTTGTCAAAATATCTGCAATGACTTGGCAGTAAATGCCATTTTTCAGTTTTCCCCATTGTAAGTCAATGGAAACTCTAAGTTGCAACAAAACTGAAAGGCCAAATTTCATAAAAAAAACACAAAACCTGTAAAGGCAAATATGGTGAATATTTTCATAAAGTCTCAGCCTCCTAGAGCATATGGTTTCTGAGGAGATGATTTTTTAAGTACTTTTTTGTCTATTTGTTTGCATTTTGGTTTCCATGGCAACCAATAAAAATGGGCAGAAGGCCTAAAATCATATGGCAGATAGTAGATTGCCTATGGAACATTTCTAAATGCCATTTTTCAATTTTCCCCATTAAAAGTCTATGGAAAGTCTATGGAAACTACAAGCCATAGCAACCAAACTAATGAGCCGATTTTGATAAAAAACACAAACTTTCAATCCTCCAGCCCAAGGATAATACAGATAAAATTTGGGCCTAATCGGCCCAGTGGCTTCAGAGGAGATGTCGTTTGAAAGTGTTGACGCAGACGACATACGTCATACGACGGACGACGACGGACAACTGCCTATCCTATAAGCTCCCCCGTAGCCTTCGGCTCTGGTGAGCTAAAAATGTTCACTGTTTAACATACAATTCACATTCAAATGAAAAGGCCTCAATGGTGTATAAGGAGCTAAACTTTTTGATGAAATCATCATCATCATCATCATCATCATTGGCATCAATGGCAATATCATCATTTACAGTATTTATTGTCGGTGACATAATCCAAATATTTAAAATATGAGCATTTAGTATTTAAACATCATATGTTTAAACAATGTTTCTAGCCAGGGCATCAATAACAATATTAATATCATGACCATTTATAGCACCAATATGAGCAAAATAATTTAGCAAAAACAACGATTTGGATTATTTAGTTTTGGGACACTAATTGCACACCTGGGTCAAAGGTCTGATCCTTTGTTTGGAAATTTCATAGCGGGTTTCCATCCCATGAAATTCAACAGGGAAGGACCAGACAAGACTGTGCTAATGCCAAAGATGCTGATTACACTGTGTGTACACACAGGCTTATCTGCATATTTATCGTTCATACATGAAATTTGCAGGTTTAGTGCAGTTTATATTTTACTTTTGGTCCTTTGAGATCAGCGTGAATATTCTGAGAAATCAGAAATAAGTTATTAGTTTAGACTCAAATTCTAGACAGGTTTTTAATTATTTGGACCTCATTTTGATTTATATCAGTCTTTGAATCGACTGCCTATTCGAAATTCGCAAAATTGCAGTATGCTTCCTCTGGCGTTCGTTGCCGGATCATTACAGGGTCACTGATGAGGCTTTATTAGCCGAAACTACGTAGTATGACCCATCTTCTTTCTTATGAATATTTTCATTGCTCTTATAGGAACTCATTTTTAATTTTTATTATTACTCATGATGAGGCTCATTCATTATGGTCTATAATATATTAAATGATAAAAGTGTATGGATAGATTGGTGCAAATGTTAAGCAGCTAAACTATACAGTTTGATCTAATCCTGTGTGAAAATATTTCTATGAAGCAGCCATCACTGTTGTACCACTTTTGGAGCGGCTATACTTACACATTCTATGCCAAATAGAGAATAGTATTCTCAATTCTCAAACAATCTATTATTTTATTCCTAAAAATTCCAGAAAGGGGTGTGTGCACATGGCATATGCTGGTTACAAAAACACATTATAATGTATTTACTATTTAGCAATATACAAGTTGCCTATGTTAACTTAAAACAAGTTTTTCGTGAAAAGCTTGCCCCAATATGCTTACCATAGTCCTATTTGGACCATTTTACTGGTTAAAATCATGGTTCGTATCATATTTATACTTCATTAATGAGTTTCCTGCATGGAACAAGTTAAACAAATGTAAATTGCACCACTGTTAATGACTACATCTGAAAAGACCTTAATATTTCAACATTGTCTTATTACATAACTGGCACATTCGTGAACTTGAGTACCGCATGTTGGCATGATATAAAACATGTTTTGCAAGACTTAAAAAATGGGAAACATTGTGTTTCATACTGCCCAGATATAGTACTAAAATAATATACTAAAGAGAAATTTGGTACCATGGTGGCCACTCAAAATGCATTTTTATGAGCTTTCGTCACACGGGAGCTTCTACTATTTTGTGTAAAAGTAACTGTCTTTTTGGCTTTCCGCTGTTGGTGTTTCCGTTGGGGCTGTTGCTTCATGTTTGTATTCCTTTCCCTTTGGTGTCTCTGATGGGGGCTGTGGGTTAATTGTATCGATTCCTGATCATTGCCTCTACTTCTATTTTGTTGGATATATTGTAACTGACTGAGTGCACAGACTGATCAGTCCTTGTTGTGCACTATAGGGATGCTTGTCGAAGGATATATAGCAACTGCCTGGTTACACAGACTGATCAGTCTTTGTTGTGCACTTGTTTGTTTGTATTTGAGTTTAACCGCCCAGTCAACACTATTTAGGTCATTTTTGAGCCGGTCAGTTTACCTATCCACACTTTCCTGGGCAGGCTTATACGTAAGCGGTTAACCAGTACAGTGCACATTCTTTCGCCAGAAACTGACAACTGCCCTTCTTGAATCAGCGGAAGGGAGAGAATGACCGTAGAAAAGATTTCATTATCAATCTCCACGAAAGAATGTTGCCAACCCCGGCGGGAGTCGAACCCGCGTCCTCCTGATCACCGGTCAGACGCGCATCCGACTGAGCTACCGAGGCCGGCCTTGTTGTGCACTATATGGGTGCTTGTCGAAGGATACATTGTAACTGACTGAGTATACAGACTAATCAGTCCTGGTTGTGAACTTTATGGGTGCTTGTCGAAGGATATATTGTAACTGACTGAGTACACAGACTAACAGTCTTTGTTGTTCACTATATTTGTCATTTCTGAAGGATATATATTGTAGTGCGTGCGTGCGTGCGTGCGTGCGTGCGTGTGTGTGTGTGTGTGTGTGTGAATTCGTGTTTAACGACGCTTTCAACAATTTTTCATAATATCACGAAGGTGTCTGGTTGCGACAGGGAGCTCAATGCTCACTTTTATAGTGCTGCCTCACTGAAGTATCATGTCCCAGACACATTACATGATACCACACCCGGTCACATTATCCTGACACTGGGACGACCAGTCCTAGCTCTACCCCGTAAATCTGAGTGCCAAGCGAGGAGCAGCTAGTACCATTTTAACGGCTTTGGTATGTCGCGGCTCGGGATCGAACCCGTGACCTCCTGTTCCCCGGAGCGGACACTCTACCAACTGAGCTATCGGGGCCGGTGTAGCTTGTGGGTTTCAGACGCTTCTGGCTCATCTGGAATCGGACACTTTTCGCAGAAAATGGCAACGTGCCGAATTTTGCTTTTCGTCATCATAAATTGATGATTCTTTTGAAATGTGTATGAGAATTAGACTTTCACCCGAGCGGCCTAGGTTAGAATCTCACCACAGGCGGGGATTTTTTTTTCTTTTCTAGCTATGCTCCTTTCCTTTGTTACGGCTTTCATGTCGTCTTACATGGAATGGATATATGTGTGTGTGTGTGGGGGGGGGGGGGGGTAGACATAAAAGCAGACCCTCCGGATCACAGTCGAGACATCATATGACACGCTCAGCGATGTCGGACCCAATGTCTGACGGAATTCACATGTCGTCTTTTCTATGGACATGTTCTCCCTTCCACTGATTCAAGTTTAGTTTCTGAATAGTTTTTGAATAAGCCAACCGAGACAAAGTGTGGACGGCGGTTCAATAAGACCTAGGCCGTTAGTCTACAAACAAACTAACACATCACTGTCTATAATGTTCTTCCCGTCAGACCATGTTTCCACAGTAATCTGCATAAAAGTGCTATTATTACAAAAGTAGTAAAAATAATTAAATAGAATCAAGTGAAATAAAGAACAAATGCTCTCTTTTGCTACTTTGTCCTCATTTTCTAATATCTCATATTCCTTTCAGCTCGTTATGTATCGTTTTTACTGGGATTCTGTTTTTTCGTAAAACAATGAAACAATCGCCGCTAGTCGTACAGCATATTTTTATGAGCTTGCCGCTAGTCGTACAGTCATTCGAATGCGACTGGTGCATTTCAAGTGGTCATCAGTTACAAAATCTAAATATTAGGATGCTAACAGCTATCAGATGTCAAAGAATATATGTGTTTAAAAGATTCCATTGTGGTGTAAGTAGCCGGCTTACCTTAGTTTCGAATATATTGACCTGGATTCATCCAGAGGCAGGAAAATCACTCTTTGAGCCGTACAAAATTAGGTCTGCAGAAAAAAAAGTAGCACCATGAGAAGTAATGAGAATCATACGAATAAAGTACATCCATTTCTTCCCTCGATGCCGAAAACCGCGTTCTAATTGCACATTCCGTTGTTTTCTTATCTGACAGAAAGTAACCGACAGCAACGGTTGTTTATATGCCGCTAGTGATGTTTAGGTATACAGTCTAATGCCGCTTCCGATGTGGCGACTGTCCGATTATACAAAGTGTAAAACTATGGCTAATTCTGCTTTAAAAAGCTTATTTTAAAGGATGCACTTAATATTTCTTTGTGTTTTCCGTCAACAGTGCCCTCTGTCCAGGGACCACCTTTGGGACTGTTCAAAAGTGGTCTTTAAGACCACTTTTGAACAGCCCAAAAGGTGGTCTTAATACATGAATTTTACTGTATTTGTATCTAAGAAGGTTGCTCTGTGGAGCGAGTGGCCTAAGTTAGGAGGGTTTACATACTACTGCACTCATTTATACATAGGTCAGAATTTTAACTTTCGTGTTCGCCCAAACAGAATTATTCCCCCAAGCAGACCCCATAAAATAAATTTTAGACAGATTGTGGATATTCGGATTACTACGAATTACGCACCTCTTGTGGCTGATCTATCTTGCTTTGTTTTGAACCCCCCCCCCCCGTCCAGAATTTCAGTTAAATAAAGCAACTTCTGCTGATACAGAGGCCCCTTTTTGGAATTTTGGATTTACATCTATCTATTGTAAATGTTTGTTTTCCTGCTACATTTATGATAAACGCAATGCTTTTGAATTTGAGATTATAAATTTTCCTTACTTGGATGGAGATGCTCCTCGTGTGGCATCCTATGGCGTTTATATTTCGCAATTAATTCGATTTGCCAAAGTGTCTAGTCATGTAACGGACTTCAACACGCGTAATAAATTTTTAACTGCTAAACTTCTTAATCAGGGTTATCGGTATCTACGCAAAGCCTTTTCTAAATTTTATAGACGTCATTCCGATTTAATTTCAAAATTCAATATTGAACTTAAATCTCTTCTGCAACAATGTCTATCGGCGCCCCAATTTCATGTTGGCTAAGTATATAAATTCAGAATAATAAATACTTGCCGTGATTACAGACCCAAATTTCGTAAAATCATTTTTCGATTTAAAACGATTGGGTACAAAATAAATGTTATACGACAGCTTGCATACATGTTCATTGTAGCTAACCAAATCACGATTGACAACTTTGATTCCCTCTTTAATTACACGCCGGTGGGTCAGGCCTCAGATTCTAGGACGGTTCTAGCGTAAAGGCTTACTTATGTAATGTTGGTTGGTACCTGATGCTCTGTCTCTGATAAGGCCCATCTGAGTCTAACTGTTGGTTTTCGTTAGCTCCAGAATTTCAGTGGCTTCTTGCTGTCGGTTTCCTCTCTGTGGTTGTTTGATTGTGTGTTCTCGCAGATGCTGCACTGATGAGTAAGGAAGCCTTCATGTGGACTGAACAAATTGTTTGCGACGGAAGTAAGGGCGACGATTGCGGCCGCGAAAAATCGCGGTTCTTGTGTCGCGATTTAATTTTTGTTACATGACTGTATGGTTTGTCTTTGAGTGTGTGTATCGCTTATATCATTTTTTTGTATAGCAAATATGCCAATTCGTTGGAAAGCAAGTGTCCTTTTGGCTTTCCGCTATTGATGTTTCCATAAGGGTCTAGTTATTTCATGTTTGTGTTTCTTTTCCTTTTGGTGTCTCTTATTGGATGTGTGGGTAATTTTGTATCGATACCTGATCATTGCCTTCACATCTTTTTTCAACCAGATGCTACATAATTGAGAGGTTGCAGACACAGCAGTTTTGTAAGATCGACACTAAGCAGGTCTCGTGTATAAATTTATTCATTTTTATCTGATAAGAAACACCCAAGGGGTTAAAACTATGTCTGTGATTGTTCTAAATGGTCAAAATAATAAAATAATCAAGTTTTAATAATAATCTTCTATCATCCAAGAAAGTTATATACGTAGAAATTAGTCAACCAGACCGGACGGGGCTTGAAGAAATAAATTTGGCTGCATGTTGCTTCGACGCAGAAATGAAGCCGACCGCACATGGGTACGGGTAAACCGCTTATGGGTCTAAGCCTGCCCAGGCAAAGTAATGCGAGTCGGACCGTCCCTGCATACTATTTTGGTTTGTTTGGGTGGCAGGAATTGATATTTCATTTAATCTAATGATGTCGGGTAACAGTCCAACAAAACTGGAAGCAACGTCTCCAAAATGACCTAAATAATGTTGACGGGGACGTAAATACTCAATTCAAATAAAGAAACAAATATGTTGAAATTTCGTTGGAGCTGAGCCTAGGTGTCTCCAGCAAGTCCGCCTAAACCCCACTTTATTTGGAGAAAACTGGGGAAAACAGGGATACACAATTTTATTTCTTATTTCTCCTCCTCCAAGGTTTTTGTTTGTTTGTTTGTTTGATTTGAGGTTTAACGTCCCCGTCAACCCTATCTAGGTCATTTTTGGAGACGTTGCCGCCAATGTCTTGGGACTTTAACCCGACATTGAGATAAAATAACATCTCAATCCCTTCCGCCCAGTGAAACCAATTGGGTTTTTTATATGCATAAACGGTCCGACTCACATCACTTTGCCTGGGCAGGCTCAGATCTTCTAAGCGGTTTACTGATACTTATGTGCGGTGGGTTTCAACTCAGAAGCATCATGCAGCCCAATCAATTTCTCTCAGCCCCCAATACCGGGGGGAGGGGGTATTCTGCTCCGAGACATAGGTTATGGATACTCACTGAGGCGGTTCTAACGAGGGTAACAGGACACTTCGGCCCCAAAACCACCTCGGCCCCTAGACACTTCGGCCCCTAGACACCTCGGCCCCAAAACCACCTCGGCCCCACATAAAATTGAAACCCTAGACGGGTCGGCCCCTGGACACGTCGGCCCCTAGACACGTCGGCCCAATATACCTAGACACTTCGGCCCCACTTTGCTTTTCACGGGGCTTCCACTTAAATAAAGAGATCCTTGATGATAAACAGATCATTGTTATCAATTTTCATACATTTGATTGTCATTCTAGCTCATATTAAAGGCGGACAGTAACGAGTATATTGTATACTTTATTTATTTATTTATTTATTTATTTATTTATTTATTTATTTATTAGTCACATTTCTGACTATCAGCCACTCAAATTACTTGATACATGTGTACATTATATATATATGTTAGTGGCAAACAGTGTAGATCTGGATGTGCACTGTGTGCAAAGTCTTCACTACTCGTATCTTTGTAGGAATTGCTCAGTATGTTTCCATTGTTATCAATTTTCACACATTTAGAAATTCCTATTTGATTGTTATTTTAGCTCATATTTAAAGACGGACAGTAACAAGTATACTGTATAATTTATTTATTTATTTATTTATTAGTTACATTTCAGACCCTCAAATAAATTAATTGATACATGTATATTGTATTCATTTAAAATTCGCAAACTGAATGACAGTGTAGATCCAGATCAGATGGCCCTATATATTTTTGTAGAAAAGGGTCATTGACTGGTGATGCTGGCACAAGGTCAACGACACGATTGAAGGCGGCGGGGGATTAGCTGTAGTCCAAGTTAACCTGAAAATGTCGTGTATGCGTTGTTCTATTTATTATAAACGCCTCATTGGTTATTTCTTATTTTTTGTACGAAATATAAATAGCAATAAAATAATTTGATCTTATTTCCTGACAACTTAATAGAAGAATCCGTAAAACCAAAATTATATAACGAAAAGTTGATAAAAATTATATTTCTTACTTCTGCTCGAAAACATAGATCTTTGATACTGGTTCAATCGTTCTCAATGAGATGGTTTATCGCATAGACATGTTAACTTATATGAAAGGGATCTAAGAAATGATTAGTTTGCATAAACACATTAACTAGTTGTGATTAAAGGTTGTCACAGACGCATTCTGATCAGTCCTGCACATTGAGACGGTTCTAACCAGTACACACACCCAGTATCTTGGCACAGAAAAAAGAATTACGAAATCACACCTATATAAATGACTTGCCCTACATCATAGGGTAGATTATATTTTCTTGTCCTTTGGTATCATTGATTCCATTCTGGAATTTTGAAAATATTTGAGGGTCACTGATGAGGCCTAATTGGCCGAAACTAGCTAGTCTGGCCCAGAAAAAATGTACACTTCATATTTTCTAGTTCTGTGGTGTATTCCTTGCTTCCAAAGGATAACCCTTTTATACAGCATATTGTAAACTTTACCGCCGACAAAAACGAACATTATAAGAGGAAATTGTGACATTTTATTATTTACCCCTGTAAACCCCAATTTTACTATATAAAAGTGAGGTTCAAGGGGGTCAAATTAGAAAGGCGTATCTTCGTGATGTAAATAGTGTATGCCCCTATGAGCCCCAGTTTTCCCAATATAAACCGGGGTTTAGCAGGGTCTTCATTACACGGGCTTGTTAACATGATGTTTTGTTTGTTAGATTTGACGTTTAACGCCCCAATCAACACTGTATCGGTCATTTTGGCGACGTTGCCTCCTATTTTGTGGGAATGTTTCCCTACGTTGAGATGAAGTGACATCTCAAGCCCTCCAACCCAATGAAACCAATAGGGTTTATAAGTATGAACGGCCCGACTCGCACCGCTTTTCCTGGCAAGGCTTAGAACCTCCAAGCGGTTTACCAGTACTCATGTCACAAGCTGTCGGTTTCTTGAAGTCCCGATGGGCGGGGCCGATTTTAATATGATATAAATGCCCATACCCTAACAGATATCAAAATTGGGGCCGAGGTGTCTTTGGGGCCGAGATGTCTAGGAGCCGAGGTGAAAGCGGGACCGAGGTGTGTAGGGCCGAGGTGACTAGGGCCGAGGTGTCTAGGGCCGACTTGGTTTTGGGCCGACCTGTCTAGGGGCCGAGGTGGTAGTGGGGCCGAAGTGTCTGGAAATCCTAACGAGTACCCAGAACCTATGTTTGCAGTATAAATAAGAAAAAATATCTCGGATTTTCATAAGAAAAGTATCCATTTTGGAGATGTGAAAAACGCACTAGGCTATATCGCACGGGTGTGTTTTCCTAATATAGAGGAAGAGTTTTTTCTTCTGTTTCTTCACTATTATTAATTCTTCTCTTTCTCCTCTGTCCCTTTCTTTCATTCCCCATACAATCTATTTTCTCCCTTTCTCTGGGAGACGACACAAAAGTAGGTCCGGTCTATAAACGGTCACTAGACGTATTATAGGTCAGTAGAAGGTCACTATCGTTTATAGCGTGCAGTTATTCGACCTTCTTTATTAGGTTACTAGAATGCCTGATTGCGGTATAAAACATAATATTATGCCAAAATCATTCAAGGGTAATACCTGCAAAGTGCATAAAATTCAAAATGTCATTTTTAGAAGGTGATGACCTTTCAGGTCTCACCTTCTTATGGCAACACCCAGAGAATTCCCTTGATACCGCATCACTCCTCTGTTTCAAGAAAAATAGGTCCTCATACATCAGAGAAGAGATGCGCCTGTATCATTTGATATGTGAATACAATATGCAGATTGAAAAAAAACTGTGGATGCAAAATACACAAATAATGAACTTCAGAGTTAAATGTCATAAAATTGATCTAGAGTTAACTATGGTTACACCAAAACACGCGGGTTATGGCACGCGCCGCATTACTAGAGTTAACTTGAGTTCAATCAAGCTTGCATTGGAAGTTGGGAGTTCTGTCTAGCAAGAACAAAAACACGACGGCAGGGGGATAATCGTAGGTTAATTAAGAAATGAATATAAACTTATTAGAAGGTGATGACCGTTCAGGTCTCACCTTCTTATGCCAATCGACACTGGAGTATGTATCATTTGATAAGTGAAAATGATATGCTGATTGTCAAACTGTGGACGCCAATTACACAAACAACTAAAATCAGAGTAAAATGCCATAAAATTAACCCTATGAATCAAATTGGTTCCGATTCGCAGCTTTGTCATGACCTAGTTTGCTTTGAGCGAGTTCAGTTGACCAACTAAAGTTAACTCAAGAAAAGTAGGGGAGACAGTAGGCTTACTCTTGTACAAAGTTGTACAATGACTTTATCCCCCCACCACGCCCCACTTCCCCCCACCACGCCCCACTTCACGATCCCACAATTAGAGGCGACAGGAAGCATCAAATGACATTTGATGCATCACCAGTAACGATTCAGATTCAGAACTCTACTGACGTCAGGAAAATGTCATCGTTTGGCCTCGAGTAAATCGAAAGTATAAAAATATTTTTAAGTTGGACGTGATTTTTCCAACACGTGGCCAAAATTTAAAAAAGTTGGAAACAATCGATTTTCGGATTGCATTTAACTTACATTTTTCCACCTTCCACCGTATTCGTTGTTACCAGGCAAGGCTTGCATCTCTCATACCAAGCTAAATCTCGCAGTCGCAATATTCCTACATGGCGCGTTTTGGAGCAAGTTAACTCTTGTTAACTCTAGTACGTCAACTGAACTCGCTCAAAATCTAGATCGCGGATTAATAATTCAATGAATGAGTTGACAGTATGAATGGAATACTACGACTTGCTATACTACAGATAGAGCGAAGTTTTGTTTGTTTGTTTGATTTGAGGTTTAACGTTCCCGTCAACACTGTAAAGGTCATTTGGAGACGTTGCTTCCAGTTTTGTGGGACTTATACCCGACAGTGAGATGAAATGACATCTCAAGCCCTCTCGCCCAATGAATCCAATAGGATTTATTAGCATGGAGGGTCTGCCTTGCACCGCGGTTCCTGGACAGGCTTAAATACTCTAAGCGGTTTACCAGTACTAGTGTGCGGGCCGGATTCAGCTCTGCGTGGAAGCATCGTGCAGCCCATATATTTCCTCAAGCCCCCATGGGCGGATAGAGCGAAGTTACCTTGAAGTTCACTGTTGCATTTGTTTGTTTTGAGGTTTAGCGTCCCTGTCAACACTGTAAAGGTCATTTTGGAGATGTTGCTTCCAATTTTGTGAGACTTTTACCAGGCATTGAGATGAAATGACATCTCCAAGCCTTTCGCCCAATGAAACCAATGGGGTTTATAAGCATGGACGGTCCGATTCGTGCACACCGCTTTGCCTGGGCAGTCTTAGATCCTCTAAGCGGTTTACAAGTACTCGTGTGCGGGTCGGATTCAGCTCTGTTTGAAACTTTATAACTTTAACTCCTTAATCTTAACGTTTATTGTACGGGATAATACATTTTTTTTTTTTGCCGAGGTCAGAAAATTTCAGATTTTGTTTCCTCTTCTTCTGTATCTGAATATTTCCCTTTTTTACTGAGGTGTATTTGATCTGTTTGATTTAACGTTTAACGTCCCCGTCAAGACTGTATAACGGCCCCGCCCACCGGGGCTTGAGGAAACAGATTGGGCTGCATGATGCTTCCACGCAGAGCTGAAATCGACCGAACATGAGTACTGGTAGACAGCTTAAAGGTTCCGATTCTAAGCTTGCCCAGGAAAAGTGGTGCCAGTTGGACCACCCATGCATATAATCTCTATTGATTGCATTGTGCTGCAGAAGCTGAGTTGCCATTTCATCTCAATGTCGGGTAAAAGTCCGACAAAATTGGAAGCGACGTCTCCAAAATGACCTATAAAGTGTTGACGAGGCGTTAAACCTTAAATCAAACAAATAAACTAAACTGTATAGACGTTCTTCGAATTTCGTGGGACTCTTACCTAACATTGTGATGAAATGGCATTTAAAGCCTTGCCACACTATGAGTGAGACCAATGGACTTTCCGACTTCAAATTATAGTCCTGGGGCCAAAAATGCCCCCGCCCAAGGGCCCTTTGGTTTTACACTGACTTATATAGGGAAACCCTTTGAAAATCTTCTTGTCAGAAACCAGGAGGCTGAGGTGTTTGATATTTATGGAGCGCCGTTTCACTATTTAATCCGTATTTATAGATATCAATAAATCGAATTATGGATATCCATAATTCAATTTATGGATATCCATAAATCAGCCGATTAATAGGTATCCATAATTCGAATTATGGATATCCATAAATCGAATTATGGATATCCATAAGTCGATTACTGGATATCATTAATTCAGATCGAGTTATGGATATCCATAATTCGATTTATGGATATCCATTTCTCGATTTATGGATACCCATAATTCGATTTATTGATATCCATTATCCTCTTATTTATGGATATCCATAATTCGAATTATGGATATCCATAATTCGATTTATGGATATCCATAATTCAGATCGATTTATGGATATTCATATTTCGAATTATGGATAGCCATAAATCACCGCCAAAGCTTTTGGTTTAATGATTTCTCCCTAGACACGTGATTGTTTATTGTAAAAATCTTCAAAATCTTCAAGGTCTTCATCATCGCTGGAAGATGATGGCCAGTCAAAGGGACCTCTCTGCCGTGCAGTCTTTTCAGCCCGTTAGGCTTCCAAAGCAACGGACGCAATACGCTGAACGCCCGCCATGTGTGCAGTTTAATATCGGAATCAGCCGTAAATTCTGGAAAAAATCGGCCAACGCATCCGGTTACTCTGAAGTCACCTCTATGAGGACTGCGCACCTAAGGACACTGAAAGTCGGGCGTAGAGTATAATGATCCAAACAGGCGATTCGTGCATGCTTTCTGGAGAAAAATGCACATGGTCGTTATATTAACATATATCCATATAATACTCTACTTGAGATGTATGGAGTACCAGGCAGATTCAGATATACCTCCTGCCCCCCCCCACCCCCCCCCCCCCCGCCCATTGGGGCTTGGAGAAATAGACTTGGCTGCATGAGCTGAGAGTACTGGTAAACCATTTAGAAGGTCTAAGCCTGTCCAAACAAAGTCGTGCGAGTCAATGGGCGACTGGGATTGAGATGTTTGTTTGTATTTGAGTTTAACGGCCAAGTGAATACTAATTTAGGTCATTTTGAGCCGGTCAGTTTACCTTCTCACACTTTTCCTTCCAGGCTTATACGTAAGCAGTTAACCAGTACAGTGCATATTCTTTCGCCAGAAACTGACCACTGCCCTTCTTGAATCAGAGGAAAGGAGAGAATGACCGTAGAAAAGATTTCATTATCAATCTCTACTAGTCTGATAATTAAAGTCTGATCAATTTTAGTATTTTTTATTATATTAAAAATTTATCACCTTGTTGGTAATGACAAGTCTATTTGGTAGAATCTCCAAACTTAGAAATCTCAAATTTCAGCCAGAGAGACAAGACTAGCTAGCTGAATTAATTTCATATTATCGATTTTAACGCCTAGTGGCTAGGCTAGGTGTAAGTGGGTATTCATTTCACTGACTTGTGAAAGTGATAAGTAAATTTTTTGATGGGGCCCTTCTTGAATCAGCGGAAGGGAGAGAATGACCGTAGAAGAGATTGCATGATCAATCTCCACGAACGAATGTTGCCGACCCTGGCAGGTATCGAACCCGCGTCCTCCTGATCACCACTCAAACGCGCATCCGACTGAGCGACCGAGGCCGGTGGTATTGAGATGTCATTTCATCTCAATGAAGGCTTAATGCCCAACACAATTGGAAGCAACGTCTCCAAAATGACCTAAATAATATTGAAGGGGACGTTAAACCTCAAATCAAACAAAACATATCTCTCCCACACCAAAGGCCATGCACCACTAAGCCTACCCTACATTACCTCCACCTCCATCCCGGCTTTGGAGTTGGACGTTGATCCCTCCACGTTCTCAAAGCCTAATAAAAGATAAAGGATTAAATTCCTTGTTTTAATCTTCTCTCCATTCAACTATGGATAAGAAGTCAATAATTCAATGGAATTGTCGAGGACTGAAAGCCAATTTTAACGAACTTCTAATTTTAACTACACTTTTTTCTCCTAATGTCATTTGTCTCCAAGGAACTTTTTTTGAAAACTACAGATAATATTAATTTCAAAGGTTACAGTATGTACAATCATTTCACAACGGATAATCAGAAGGCATCAGGAGGTACACCAATCCTGGTAAAATCTGACGTTCCTCATAGGAAAATAGATGTAAACACTTATTTACAAGCTGTTGCTGTAAACGTCACTTTATCCAAATCCATAACGATTTGTTCTGTTTACCTTCCACCACACTATAATTTTTCTAAGCAAGAATTAGAAAATTTAACAAATCAATTACCTAGTCCTTATATATTATTAGGAGATTTTAATAGTCACAGCAAATTATGGGGTTGCTCGGATACAAATGACAAAGGAGAAATCATAGAAAATTTTATTGCTGAAAATGATTTATGTTTATTTAACGATAAACAATCAACATATCTTCATTCTCCCACAAGATATTATTTTGCTTTAGATCTTTCAATTTGCTCTCCAAATATTTATCTAGATTTTGATTGGTCTGTTGTGGACGATCTCCATGGGAGCGATCATTTTCCGATAGTAATTGAAGAAATTGCATCGACCCATGAGGATCGTCACCCCAGATGGAATTTGAGTAAAGCAAATTGGGAAAATTTTAATCAATTATGTGATGAAAAACTCGACCCTGAACTTTTTAAAACTGCAAGTGATATACAAGATTTTACTGATGAATTGATTGATATTGCTGAAAAATGTATTCCTAAATGCTCGACTTTTTCAAAAAGAAACAGACCTTGGTTTAATGATGAAGTTAAAACTTCAATCAATAAAAGAAAATCTGCATTACGAAAATTCAATAAACAACCAACAAAAGAAAATCTTATCCATGCCAAACACATGCGAGCTAAAGCTCGCAAAACAATAAAATCGGCCAAAAAAGCATCTTGGCAGCAATACGTCTCCAAACCAGAACACCTACGAAGAAAATATGGGACATGATTAGAAAAATTAGTGGCAAAAACAAATCGAATAAACATGTCCATATCAAATCGAACGGAAATATATGTTCAACGGTTAAAGACATTTCCAATGCCTTGGGGGAAAATTTTCAGAAAAACTCCTCTAGCTCAAATTATTCAGAAAATTTCCAAAATATTAAACAAGAACAAGAGAAAAAGAATTTAAATTTTTCCTCATTAAATCATGAAAAATATAATTTACCTTTCACTACTAAAGAATTATTAGATGCTCTCCATAAATCTCATGATACTGCTGTTGGCCCTGATGACATACACTATCAAATTTTGAAACATTTACCCAACAAGGCATTGGAAACATTATTAAATATTTTGAATGATATTTGGATCACTGGAAAGTTTCCTGAACACTGGAGAAAAGCTACCATTATTCCTATTCCGAAACCTAATAAAGATCATACTGAAGCCACTAATTACAGACCTATTGCTTTGACAAGTTGATTATGTAAAACAATGGAGAGAGTGATTAATGATAGGCTGGTTTGGTTCTTAGAATCGAATCAGCTTATCACTAAATTTCAAGCTGGATTTAGAAAAAACAGCTCTACTAACGATCATTTGATTCGCTTAGAATCATTTATACGTGATGCCTTTATTAAAAAAGAACATGTCGTAGCTGTATTCTTTGACCTAGAAAAGGCCTATGATACGACTTGGAAATATGGCATCATGAAAGATTTACACAACTTGGGCCTTAAAGGCCGATTGCCACTTTTTGTTCAAAATTTCTTGTCCGATCGAACATTTACTGTTCGCATAGGAAATGCATTATCGGACACATTTGATCAAGAACAAGGTGTACCACAAGGTAGTATTTTATCACCAACCTTGTTCAGCATAAAAATTAATAATATAGTTAAATGTGTAAAAGACCCAGATTGTTCGCTTTTTGTTGACGATTTTGGAATTTTTCATCGTTCCAAAAATATGGAAACCATTGAATTTAAACTCCAAAGGTGTTTAAATAATATAGAAACTTGGGCAACAGAAAATGGTTTTAAATTTTCAAAAACAAAAACTCAATGTGTTCATTTCTGCCAAATTCGAAAGTTGCATTTAGATCCAGTTTTAACAATATACGGCAGTCCAATTCCAGTCGTCACTGAGGCGAAGTTTTTGGGTCTTTTATTCGATAGCAAATTGTCTTTTATTCCTCATATCAAAGCTTTGAAAGCTAAATGTTTAAAAGCTCTTGATATTCTTAAAGTCCTGTCCAGTTCCGACTGGGGAGGAGATCGCACTGTTCTTTTAAATCTTTATAGATCTTTAATTCGTTCCAAATTGGACTATGGTACCATAGTCTATGGATCTGCTAGGAAATCTTATTTAAAATCTTTGGATACTATACATCATCAAGGTTTACGTCTAGCACTAGGTGCATTTCGCACTTCACCTATTGAAAGTCTTTATGCTGAATCAAATGAACCATCACTTAATGTAAGAAGAGAGAAATTGTCTCTTCAATATGTTACCAAATTAGCTGCTAATCCACGAAATTCAGCATATGACTCAGTTTTTAACCCAAATTATGAAAGATTCTACAATAACAAACCATCTGCTATAAATCCTCTTGACCTGAGAATAAAACCGTTACTCGAAGAGGCCAATATAAATATTCAAAATATACAATCGTTCTCTTTCCATCGAAAGAACCATGGGTGTTGAAACCACCAAGGATAATTTTAGATTTGGAAAAAAATAAAAAATCCGAAGTCGAATCTCATATATTTAAGAACGAATTTTTAGAAATCAAATCCAATTTTAAACATCACATTCCCATTTACACTGACGGTTCGAAACAGGATGAGAAAGTTGCTTGTTCTGTCATTAGTCCGAATTTCACTGATAGCATTAGATTACCCGATAATAGCTCAATTTTTACTGCTGAAGCGAAAGCAATTGATATTGCACTGTATCATATTAGAGATCAGTATGAAAAACAATTTATCATTTTTTCAGATTCTCTTTCAGTTTTAAAGGCTCTTAAAGATCAACAGCACAAAAATCCCTTAATTCAACAAATTTTAAGAAAATTCCACTATCTTTCTCTCTCCAAGGAGATTATTTTCTGCTGGATTCCCAGTCACATCAATATTCGTGGAAATGAGTTGGCGGATTTAGAAGCTAAATCTGCTTTATCTTTGAATGTTACAAATTTTAAAATTCCCTTTTCAGATTTTAAATCTAACATTAATAAATATATCAAAAACAAATGTCAATCTATTTGGGAAAAAGAAACCGATAATAAATTATTCAAAATAGAACCTAATTTTCACAGTAAATGCTCTTTCTCAAATTACAGTAGGAAAGACCAGACTAAAATTACCAGATGCCGTATTGGGCACACAAGACTAACTCATTCTTACATATTACAAAACGAACAAGCACCTTTCTGTGTATCCTGTAACGAACCGTTCACAGTTAATCACTTTCTCATTTCATGTGTAGAATTTTATCATATCCGCTCAAAATATTTTAATGTTACAACAATGAAAGATCTTTTTAAAGACATACCATCTTATCAATTAATAAATTTTCTTAAAGAAATCGGACTTTTTAACAAACTGTAATCATTAATATTTTAACTTTTAAACTTCAATAACAATTTTATATCTAATACCTAATTATTTTTAGACGCTATATGCCCTATTAGGGTTGAGCGTCTTTAAACAAAATATCCATCCATCCATCCATCCCGGCTTATATTACACACCTAATAGGAAACCTGACGGGAATAGTCGAGTTTTTTTTTTTTTGCAAAGGGAGCAGTCACTTATCATTAGGTTTATTTGCAGAGGATAATTATGGATATCCATAATTCGATTTATAGATATCCATAAATCAGCCGAATAATGGATATCCATAATTCGAATTATGGATATCCATAAATAATTATAGATATCCAGTAATAATAATGGATATCCATAATTATTCGAATTATGGATATCCATAATTCGAATTATGGATAACTATAAATACGGATTAAATAGTAAAACGGCGTACCATATATATTTGATATGAAGCTGCGTCTAATTGACCTCTTTCAAGATTATTAGAATTATAGCCCTGTGACCAAAAATGCCCCAACCCTGTAGCCCACTGGTTTTACATAGACATCTTTCGGGAAAATCTTCAAAAATCTACTTGTCTGATTTGATATTAGGTATGTAGCTTCGTCTTGTGAACCTATATCAAGATTTTCAAATTGTAGTCCTTGTGCCAAAATTGTCAATTGTCCTCATCCCCCCCCCCCCCCACGGGGTGCCCTTTGGTCTTAGATTGGGATATATAGGGAAAATCTTTAAAAAAACACTTCGCTGAAAACGCAAGGCCTAGGTCTTTGATATTTGGTGTGAAGATTCATCTATCAGACCTCTACCAAGATTGTTCAAATTATAGCCCTTGGGTCAAAAATGGCCCTGTCCTTGGGCGCACTTGTTTTATTTTGACTTATATGGAAAACCTTTAAAAAATTCTTGTCTGAAACCAGAAGGCCCAAGTCTTTGATATTTGGTATGATGCTTCATCTGGTTGTCCTCTACTATGCTGTGTAAATTATAGCCATGGGACAAATGTTTGCCCCGCCTCAGGCCCCACCGGTTTTACATAGTCATATATGGAAAACCTTTAAAATGTTCTTCTAAAAAATCCAAGGCCCAGGTCTTTGATGTTTTGCTAGAAGTTTCATGCGGATGACCTCTACCAGGATTATTCAAATCAAAGCCCTGGAGTCAAAATTGGCCCCGCCTCAGGGCCCACTGGTTTCACATAGACTTACGTACTGAAAACCTTTAAATGCCTTCTCGTCTGAAACCGGAAGGTCCAAGTCTTTGATATTTGGAATGAAACTTCCTCTAGTTGCCCTCTACCAAGATTGTCCAAACTATAACCCCAGTGGGTCAACACTGGACCTGCCTGGGGCCCACTGGTTTTATATAGGGTTAAGGCTGGGCTTCTGCTGCACTAAGATCTGACCCTCAATGTCCACAAGGTGCCTAGACAGTGACATACAAGTCAGCTTGTGTATTGTCAAAGGGAACCACTGACACATACCCATCCTCCCTTTGTCACCATGTGACAGTATTAGTAAAACTAAATCTTCATTTCCCTCTGTTGCACTAGGACCTGACTCTCAATGTCCACAATATGTCCAGATAGTGACATACAAGTTACCTCTGTATTGTCAAAGGGAACCAAGACTGTCATTTTATGACAATACTTGCCCCCACGCCCCCCCCACCCCCGCCAATTGTCACAGCGAGGCATTGTAAGTTAAGCCATTACGATAACTCACCCGTGTGACAGAGCATTTTTCACATCTCCAAAACGGCTAGTTTTCTGATGAAAAGCCTTGATATTTTTATATATAAATGTTCAAAACATAGGTTGAGGGTACTCGTTTAGAACCGCCTCAGTAAGGCGGTTCTAACGAGTACCCACAACCTATGTTTTGGAGCAGAAATAAGAAAAACAATGTATACCCTCGTAAACCCCAGTTTTCTCCATATAATTGGGGGGTGGGGAGTGGGGGCATTTTACGGACTTGTTCACGTGATGCTGTGTAAATTCATCTCCAAGCACTAGGACATGATCCTCAATGTCCAGAAAATGTCCAGATAGTAACCCATAAGTCAGCTCTTTAGAAGGGAACTTTGAAGACTTCATCCTCATGCAGAAAGAAAATAATTTTGGAAGGAATGTTCCATGGGTGACCCTCTCACAAAGTTGCTCTAAATAGTTTCGCTCCACTGAACATGAAAGCCACCAAACGAAACAATAAACAAGCTTTAAACTGTCTTCCCATTACGATAACACACCCATGCGAAATAGTGCATTTTTAACATCCCCAAAATGGCTACTTTTCTGATGAAAATCCGTGATAGTTTTTTAACAATGATCAAAACATCGGTTGTGGGTGTTCGTTAGAACCGCCTTAATGAGGCGGTTCTAATGAGTACCCACAACCTATGTCTTTGGGCATAAATATGAAAAATAATGTATACCCCCACCCCGTAACGCCAGTTTGCTCTATATGAAGTGGGGTTTAGAGGGGTCTTCATTTCACGCACTTGTTCACGTGATGTACTACTAAATAGGTAGACTGATTATGAAATAATTTCACAGGAATGTTCCTTTGGTCACTCTCAACCAAAATGGCTCAAACCATCCACTCCACCTTATATTACCTACCACTTTATCTGTACAGTAAGGATTAGGTGATCGTTCCAGGGCCATTATGGCCCTCCTGTTTAATCCAGGTTTCACTGGGTCAACGAACGTCTCTCAAACACTTGACAAAACATAGCAACCACTTGTGTTCGAAGCCTAAGATATCCCGGAATATTGGTGTTAAAAAGCCATTTGCTAGCACGTATAAAGTGTTGAGTAAATTATCTTGTTTGCTAGAGTCTATGGGTGTAATTGAATCCAGAATTATTCTCATTGACACAAGAAGGGATTCACAACATGTACCGTTCGATCCTCAATTTTGTTTTTGACATTTCATTTGTCTGCTCCTCGCGTTACTACAATCATACAAAACCAATGACTGTTTTAAAAATTAAAAAAAAGTAATGAAATGAAAGGGCCCAATGTAAAAACTATCAGTTTTCTACCATCCCCTTCTATAAGTACTTTCAGTATTTTGATACATGTTCGTAATCGATGCAAATGACTAACCTACATCTTCTACCATTATGTAATATGCTCTGTTCAACACCCTGTCATAACTTAAATGAAAATATCTCGTTCCATCACGTTAACCTCAACTGTGAAATGAACACAAGTTTGTAAAATGAACACCTCCTTAACTTTGTATAGAGAAAACTGGGGTTTACGGGGATAAACATTGTTTTTCTCTTATTTCTGCTCCAAGACAAAGGTTGTGGGTACTCGTTACATAGGTTGTGGGTACTCGTTAGAACCGACTCAATGAGGCGGCTCTAACGAGTACCCACAACCGATGTTTGGACTAGAAATAAGACAAATATCAAAGTTTTTCATCTGAAAAATGCCAGTTCTAGTGAAATGAAAACGCCATTTTACAACAAGGGTGTGTAATCGTGTGAATTTTTATTTTGTTTAAAAACATTGATTCACTTCTGCAAAGGAGCAGTCCCTATAAGGCCCATTTTATGGCCCCTTTTGATTTTCTTTAAACTTTGCATACTCAACATAGGATGTATTTGCTGTAATGTGGTGAAATTTCAGACCCACAGATGTAATGTTGTTGGCTCTATGAGCAACCAAAGTGGGTGGGGTAATTCTACCCCATTGAGAGACCTGTGGTTCCTACGCTATTATCTCTAGCACAAAGCATCCTGGCAAGTGGGTATTTTTACTATTGTTTAGACCAACATAGATGTTAAACATAATGTATATGTTTTTGTGGAAAAATTCTTCACTTTACCTCTATACTCACTTATAAGTCGTACCTTAATTTCAGCTAAATTTACTGACCGTCTTTACGCAAAACCACAACATAAGTTTATTTCCAAAGCTATTGCAAAAGTACTTGACAGGGATAATTAAGATATAATAGGCATTGCCAAATTATGAGCATTTCTTTCTTCTGTAATTACTTATAGAGTTATCTGCCCCTGAATCCATTTTTGTCATAATTTTCTGTCATATTTAAAATCTATAAATATATGGCAAAATGATTCTTCAAAACAGCCAAAAACTCAACAAACAATGGTTTTCTATCAATCTAATGAAGCTGTTATGTGATTTGTAAATATCATCTTTAATAATGACTTAAACAATATGGGTGGGTCAAATACACCCCCTTTGCTATATCTACTGCGAAAATTCCTTGGCTTATGTCAACTCATCTTCACAAATCATACTAGTGAAGAGTAAGCACTAGTGCATACTATAATTGATGTTAAAAACAATAATTGTTCACATTCGTTACACCGGAAATGTCTAGCAATAAAGAAATTTTGTCTTTTATTGAATGACAACACTTATTTTTAGATGAGTTTTTATATTTATTCTTTTGCTCTACACTACATTCTTTTAAAAGTAAATAGCCTTGATAGCTCAGTGGCTTGTGTGTTCGACTTACAATTGAAAGGTTGTTGGTTCAAATCCGGCCACCTGAGGCAAGCTCTGTCCTTGGGCAAGACACGTAATGGCACTGCCCCACTCCACTCAGATGTACATGGGTAGCAGTGGATCAAAAGTCACTGCCTGTCTCATGCACACGTGATAACACTCGAAATGCGTGTTCGAAAGCGATTCAATTAGCTTTCATGGCAACTGAACTAAAATAAATTGGTATAAACTAAGTAAATAGAATTTAGTGGTCCTATTGTTAAAAAGTTATTTGCTTTGTTTGCATGTGTTTTCGACAGCTGTTTCAAATAGTTTTCTTGTTTGAGTCAGCTATTGTTGTAACAAGTGTTATTCAAAAAGTCCAAAAATGACAGTTTAGTACTTCTAACGCATACCGTAGAAAGTCTTGAAAGATGCTGCAGGTATCTGTTTTAACAATTACGATGATACCGGGTAATGAAAATAATTTGATTTGTTTGTTTGTATTGGAGTTTAACGGCCCAGTCAAAACTATTAAGGTCATTTTTGAGCCGGTCAGTTTACCTATCAACACTTTCCTGGGCAGGCTTATACGTAAGCGGCCAACCAGTACAGTGCACATTCTTTCGCCAGAAACTGACAACTGCCCTTCTTGAATCAGCGGAAGGGATAGAATGACCGTAGAAAAGATTTCATGATCAATTTCCACGAAAGAATGTTGCCGACCTGGCGGTAGTCGAACCCGCGTCCTCCTGATCACCAGTCAGACGCTCATCCGACTGAGCCAACGAGGCCGGCGAAAATAATTTGAAACCTTAAGGTTTCAATCTTATATTCTTTGTATCATATACTGCATTGATAATATCTATTTATATCTAATTCATTATGTTGTAAGACACACACCATCATTACTTTTTTATTCCTTTGTGAAGCCTGCTTCGAGGTAATTACGCAAATCGTATTTTATTCTACTAAGTTTTGCCCACTTATGGTCAATTTGCCTACAAACTTTATTCCATGTGAGGATTCGTGGGTTCAACGCCGGCTTCTCCAGACTTTGGGTCACTGATGAGGCCTAATTGGCCGAAACTAGCTAGTCTAGCCCAGAAAACATGTACACTCCATATTTTCCAGTTTTGTGGTGTATTCCTTGCTTCCAAAGGATATCGCTTTTATAGAACATATTTGGAATGAGACTTTAATCCGAGGTACCTTATATGTATGACTTTGGCTGTTGTGGGATGTAAATATCTAAAGACACACACTTTTTTTTCAAACGAAAGTCATTCTGCTTGAATTTGTTCATTCAGTCTGAGACTAGTTTGCTTAAGCCAATGATGCTTGTTGCATCTGATGGCTATATACTGACAGTTCTTGGACCCTATTTAGCTGATGGGAAAAATTCTGACGCAAAGATCACAGAGCACATGTTGAAAACAAACGTTGAAAACATCAATGAGTGGTTCAAAGAAAATGATGTGCTTGCAGTAGATCGAGGTTTTCGAGATGCTATAGATATATTAAAAGAGTTTGGATTAAATGCTCACAGCCTCATTTTCTAAACAAAACACAAAAACAACACACAACAGAAGAGGCGAATGAATCTAGACTTGTTACTAAGGTTCGGTGGGTTGTGGAGTCCGTAAATGGGAGAGTGAAAAAATGGAAGGCCCTGAGCAATACAATGCCTAACAGTCAGATACCTTACGTAGGTGATTATGTCAGGATTGTTTGTTCTTTATGCAATGCATTTAGAACCCCTTTAGTAACAAGCTTAGAGTCAGATGTAGTCATTGCCAAAAGAATGATGGCATTGGCGAAAAGTCCTAATAAGCTGCAGGGCAAAGTTCTAAAATATGGTTGGGATAAAAAACGTGTTATATGGGAAAAGGTGCAGGATGCAGATTTAGAAAATTTTCCTCAACTAACTGAAAATGAGCTTAGGGATTTGACCATGGGCATATATCAGCTAAAACAAGCTCTGTCTTACACAGATGAGCATTGATGAGAATGGGCAGTATGAAATCTTGATGCATAAAGAGGAGGAAGGTATAATTAAAGCCCAGATTCGTTCCCGGCATACCTCTAGCAAAACTTCGAGTACAGTCAAGGGCTAAATCCCATCAGTGGGTGGTACTGTGGGTGCTGAAGTGGGGCACGCACAGCTGGTTGCTGTGCACATATAGCATCTGTACTCTGGTAAGTATGTTTCTTTAGACACAATACAGAAAATAATTACACTAAACCTAACAGAGCTCACATAGACCACGTCGTAGATGCAGCCATAGACACTTGGAGTGCATCAAGTGAGTCTGATGAAGATGAACAGAAAGGATAGATTGTTACCGGGTATATACATAGCACTAAATGCATTTGTAACAGTAACATCCTTCTCGGTCTGATAGAGAACAGGATAGAAGACAAACGCACCATTACCTAAAGTAAATAGGAAAGGTTCAAGGAAAGCCACAATTACAAGATGTTGCCAAAGCAAGGACCGACAAAACACATGTGACATGCAAAAAATCAACAATTTCTTCCTCACAACGGGTGATTAAAATGTGAAACAAAAGACACACAACAAATGTAACACACAAAGGGGACATCAACAGGCCAATGTATTACATGGACCACATCAGAACCACTGCCTTAGGATGGTCGGTAGCACAGACTACCAGTGGAATGGAGGACCCTCTACGGGCAGCCAACATTCACCATGGGTTCAGGTGAAAATATTGAATGCTTGTTTTGTTTACTGGATTTCTACCGTAACTGTCGGTGTCTAAATCAGGATCGGTGTAGTGACTCTGCTTTCTGTCAAATCCCTAAGCAATAGTTGGTCAGCCAAAACTGATAATCTATTGAAGATCGGCTGTCAAAATCCCTTGATAGGTAAAAAACAAACAAACACCTAACAGTTGGAAAGTAGATAAAAGATAAATACATGTACATGTATGTGGTGTCAAGAGTTAAATGAAAGGCTCGAAGAGTACCAGTTCTAAATACATGTAAAATCAACTTAAATGTTGTGATGTAATGCAAGATTTATTAAGTTCAGAAATATTTCAATGTTATAGGTAGGTATGACATAAAAGGAGACTTATTCTAAAGATTCTGAGAAAGCTTCGGGTTTTCTAACTTCATCTAAATTGTCAGTAAGATTGATTTATGAAGATGAAATGACATAAAGCCAAGGCATTTTTGCAGTAGAAATAGCAAAGGTGTGTATTTAACCCACCCATATTGTTTAAGTCATTATTAAAGAAGATATTTACAAATCACCTAATAGCTTCATTAGATCGACAGAAATCTATTGTTTGCTGAGTTTTTGACTGTTTTGAAGAATCATTTTGCCATATATTTATAGATTTTAAATATGACAGAAAATATGACAAAAATTGGATTCATGGGCAGATAACTCTATAAGTAATTACAGAAGAAAGAAATGCTCATAATTTGGCAATGCCTATTATATCTTAATTCTTCCTGTCAAGTACTTTTGCAATAGCTTTGGAAATAAACTCATGTTTAGGTTTTGCGTAAAGATTGCTCATAGAGCCAACAACATTACATCTGTGGGTCTGAAATTTCACCACATTACAGTAAATACATCCTATGTTGAGTATGCAAAGTTTAAAGAAAATCAAATGGGCCTTATATGGACTGCTCCGGGCAAAATTTCCCTCATAGTGAGTAGCTTTGATCTTACTAGCTTGAAAGCTAACACATAGATCCCAGAAGAAGACTGTAAAAAGATAATATGATAGACAAAAAGATAAAATTCTAGAAAAAACAGAGTATAATTAGTTTTCCAGGTTGTACCAGAGTTCAACATTATTTGGTTTCCATTGACCAGCCTGCTCAAAACTTTTTTTCAGTTTTGTTGTGGTTTTACGGCCCTTCCAAGATTATTTCACTTATTTTGAGAAACGCGATAATCAGAGGTCGGCAAAAACCGGAGTTCCCGAGAAAAACCACCTGATCTTCCGTTGCAGAACTTAGCGTCTCACATGTGACCCCAGTCAGGCTGGAACCCACAGCGGTGAGAGAACTAATGATTAAGAGTCAGCGCTCTAATCCACTAGATCACGGACGCCCGTCACTCAATCACGTTGAATCAAAATTGAGTCAACGTTGTGTGCCTGCAGGGTTACTTGCTTACTTAACTACTCACCCACTCACTTGCTCGCTCGCTCGCTCGGTCGCCCGCCCACCCGCCCGCCCGCCCGCTCGCTCGCTCGCTCGCTCGCTCGCTCGCTCACTCACTCACTCAAACCTGTTTCTTTTTCCAAGAAATGAATTTTCCTCTGTATAGTTAAAGGTAATCTGTTTTAGCAACTTCTTGAGTGTTTCCAGATTTTTGCCAACTCTGGTAATAAAATACCCATTCTGACAGTCCAAAAAAACAGGGCTTGAGATGTCATTTCATCTCAATGTCGGGTAAAAGTCCCATAAAACTGGAAGCAACGTCTCCAAAATGACCTTTACAGTGTTGACGGGGACGTTAAACCTCAAATCAAACAAACAAAAAAACTGACAGTCCAAAGCAGAGAGATGGTTTAGTTAAGAGAGTAAGGTCTGATAGGAAAAAAGAGAAATTTCAGAAAAACGTCAGTATTTTGCAGGAGTGGATTGTAGGTAGCCGTTAGAACAACGAAGGCTCATAACCTAGGCTAGATGCAGAAATAAGGAATATACAGTGATATTCCTCTATTAAGACTACCTAAATTAGGACTCATTCTGCTATAAAAAGCTTATTTTGAAGGGTACACTTACTTTTCTTTGTGTATATTGCCTACAGTGTTCTCGGGTCAGGGACCACCTTTGGGACTGTTCAAAAGTGGTCTTTAAGACCACTTTTGAACAGTCCCAAAGGTGGTCTTAATATATGAATTTTACTATATGTATTATATAAAATATCACACAACATTTAAGAAGTCAGCGTAATGTTTACCCCTCTAAATCCCGCGTTATATAGATAAAGTGGGGTTTACAGGGCTATACATTTCCTTATGTTCATTCAAAAACATAGATTGTGGTTGCTCGTGACTTCATGCGGACTCATCGTCTTACTAGTCCATTGACAGTAAACCCATTAGTAAACCCAAGAAGTGCATTTACCGTTAAGCTTTTGGGACGTAATGTTAATCTTAAATACAACTACAGATATACAATTTGCCCCCACCAATCGGGGCTTGGAGAAATCGATTGGGCTGCATGATGTTCCACACAGAGCTGACACCAACCGCACATGAGTACTGGTGAACCGCTTAGGTCTAAGCCTGCCCAGGCAAAGTGGTGCTAGTCGGACCGGACCGTCCAATGCATATAAACCATATTGGTTTCATTGGGCGGACTGCAGCGGAAGGTCAGGTGGTTTTTCTCCGGGTACTCCGGTTTTCGCCCGCCTCTGATTAACGATCGGCTCGATATGAGTGAAATAATCTTGAAAGGGCTGTAAAACCAACCCCCCCCCTCATAAAAAAAATCATTAGGCGGCAGGGGCTGAGATGTCATTTCATCTCAGTGCGGTCGGGGCTGAGATGTCATTTCATCTCCGTGTCGGGTAAAGTTCCCCAAAAATGAAGCGACGTCTCCAAAATGACCTTAATGGTGTTTACGGGGACGTTAAACCCCAAGCCAAACAAAGAAAACAAATATAAATTTATTTAGGAAATCCTTGAAGGACATGAATCAAATAATAGTAAATTGGAACTAAAAACAAACAAGCAAACAAAACACACACACACACAAACACACGCGCGCACGCACACGCACACACACATATGAGAGAACAAACATTATACAACACAGATGTAAAAAAAAAAACGATTTTTTATTATATCTCGTTTGTACGGAACCCGGAAAGGGACATGAATTTGTTTTTAATATGTTGTGCGAACAAGATGTTAAGTTGTGCAAACAAGATTTTATCTTGTGCGAACAACATAATTTATCTCGTGTGGACAAGATAATATGTTGTGCGCACAAGATTTTATCATTTTATACATTGTAAACTAAACCGCCGAAAAAAGGATAGTTTTAAGGTGAAACATTTTGATATTTTTCTTATTTCTGCTCTAAAATATAGATTGTGGGTACTCGTTAGAACCGCCTCATTGTTGAGGCGGTTCTAACGAGTACCCACCATCTATATTGGAGAGCAGAAAAAAAGAAAAATTAGGTTTACCCCTGTTAACCCCAGTTTTACTATATAAAAGTGGGGTTCAAAGGGGTCAAAATTATATAGGCGTGTTTTCGGGATGGCTTACTTTGCTCATGACCCGATGTTATTCATATTTCAGTGAACAACATATAAAATAAATACATTTATTATGGATATTTACATTATTAACAAAAAAAAAACCACACACACACACACACACACACACACACACACACACACACACACACTGCAGGACGAAAAAAAATCTGGTTTGAGAGCTAAAACAATTGTTCGCATGTTTCCCATCAACAGTGAAAAAGCACCGTTTACCTCATTCCGTCCCCATAGGAAAACCATTGTTTTTTTTTAAATGATCATACGACGTCGCGTGAGTCTGTTTATTTATTTAAGAAATGAATGTAAATTTCAGCGTTCAACGAAATATTAATAATATATGGTCAATAGCAAAGTGAGTGAACCCCAATTAGGCTCACTTAAACTTTGTCGTGATCAGATGTGATTCATCCTTAAATAAACATTCGAGCCAGCGTATGACAAAATGCACAAGAAGTCTGATCAGAGTTTTTGGTGATCACACATACCTACTATAGGCTAATATATATGCAAAGAGACATAAGCAAAAGGTCTTGTCATAGTGGATGGGTTCGCAGGTTGATTTGAGTCTCTGCTGGTCGCACCGGTCTTATTGTAGGTTTTGTCATGGGCAGGCTCAATTTTAACTTATTACCTTTATCACTTATATTTCCAGTGAGTGAGTGAGTGAGTTTTAGTTTTACGTCCCACCAACAGCTAAGGTCATACGGAGACGGGACCTCGGTTTAAAGACTCATCCGAAAGTCTGGAGAAGCCCGGGATCGATCCTGCGATCCCTGGTTTACAAGGCGAGTAGCGTAACCACTGCACCACGGAGGCTTCTATATTTCCAGTATTTTCCATCAATTATGTGATGTTAAATTAAGGTTTGAGGGCTAAAATTAATGAAAGAAGAAAACCTTTGCACACAGTTTTCCAATGAACAACGGAAGAGTGTGGTTGACGTCATAACGTTATCGTCCGATTATATAGTAGAAGACCATGGTTCATTTTGACGTCACTTGATGATTACGTGACGTCGCTTGAGTCAATGTATTTAGGTATGAACAACGTTGCGGATATAGGGGATATAGAAGTATGAAAAACATCGGGTCAAGAGGCGAACGTGTGTCACTGGGGCGTCCAATAGATGGTCAATGCCTGCTATCCTTGTAGCAGCTACGAGTACAAGAAAGAATGGTGCAATTAATTCGATTTACCATATTGTCTAGTCATGTAACTGCTTTCAACACTCGTAATAAGCTGTTGACTGGTTTTTGTTTGATTTGAGGTTTAACATCCCCGTCAACACAGTATAGGTCATTTTGGAGACGTTGCTTCCAATTTTGTGGGACTTTTACCCGATGGCATCTCAAGCCCTGCCGCCCAATGGAATCAATAGTGTTTATAAGCATGGACGGGCCGACTCGCACTGCTTTGCCTGGGCACGCTTAGATCCTCTAAGCGGTGTACCAGTTCTGGTGTGCGGATCGGCTTTAGCTCTGCGTGGAAGCATCATGCAGCCTATCTATTTCTTCAAGCTGTTGACTAGTTAACTTTTCAATCAGCGTTATCGGTATCATAAACTACACAAAGCTTATTTATCGTCAAAGTTGCACGAACAAAAACAGACAACACCTCTCACGCCACGTGTAAACAGGTGAAGAGGCCAAAAGGTCATTGAAATAAACCGGTGTAAGGATAAATCTAGTGGCTATCAAATCTGAATCTGAATAGCACATTCGAAGTCCCCACTCTACCTCAACCTCAAATACACAAGTACTATTTAAAATAATAGGTAGCTGATGGTTGGTCTCTCTCGTACTCAAATCTCTCTCTCTCTCTCTCTCTCTCTCTCTCTCTCTCTCTCTCTCTCTCTCTCTCTCTCTCTCTCTCTCTCTCTCTCTCTCTCTCTCTCTCTCTCTATCAATCTTATAGATCTACATTATTCTTATACCTTACCTGCTGATAAATAAATAATCTAGCAGAAGTAACAAATCTGTAATCCCACTCAGAACTTACGTTGACGTGACGTTGGTTAGACGTCGTATCAGAGGTACTTGACTTTGTTGCAGCGTCACAACAACGTCGGTACAAAGTCACCCACAAACGAGATGCCGCATCTTCGTCGAAGCGACATCAACTCATGGTGTCGCATCGACGTTGAATCGACGTCTCAATGATGGCAACGTATGTATGTTGGGATAATGTTGTTAAATTGTATTTCTTAAGTGTTGTATCTCAAATACTGGTTTCAACTATATCTATATATAAAACATGCTGTAAACAGTACCACTTGGAAAGGACCAAAATAGGCAACGCCTACGTCCAATCCAATGGTACATATATATACTCTTTTTGTGTGTATGTATGTTACCATGAAATTTCTAATAAATAAAAAAACTACACAAAGCCTATTAAATCTTTTAGAGACGTCATTCCGATTTAATTTTCAAAATTCATCGTTGCACTTAAATATCGATTCGTTTTCATGACCGCTCCAAGGCGGTTCTTCTTTCGCGGTTTTTTTTGTTATGGTTTGTATTTGGGTGTGTGTATCACTTTTTTTTATTAATTTCTTTATCTTTTGTTTATTTATTTATTTTTTTTATTATTTTTTTTTGATAGCTAATTGTCCATTTTTTTTGGAAAAGTAACTGTCCTTTTGGATTTCAGCTATTGGTGTTTCCATTGGGGTCTAGTTATTATTATGTTTGTCTTTCCTTCCCCTTGGTGTCTCTGATGGAGGCTGCGGGTTAATTGTATCGATTCCTGATCATTGCCTTCACTTCTATTTTGTATTTCTACTGTTTTTTTTTTTCACTTTTATTCATGAAGGGCAGCGAAACGTTTTACGGCCACCACTCATTCCCTTAATGCCAGCTGTATTGAAGTTGAATAAGTTGTCGTTTATTTACGTGAAGGGGAGAATGACAAAACTTTTGTCTATAGCGATTTCACGCAAACATAGGCATTGATAATGAAATTAATAATTTCATGGCCCTGTACTTGAATCTGGATAGTTTCATTTGACCCATTACGAAACCACATCCGTGCGACATAGTTCATTTTTTCACATCTCCAAAATGGCTACTTTTCTGATGAAAATTCGTGATATTTTTCTGATTTATACAGCAAATAAAGGTTGTGTGTGCTCGTTAGAACCGCCTCAATGAGGCGGTTCTTACGAGGACCCACAACCTATGGCTGGGGACAAAAATAAGAAAAATGATGTATACCCCCGTAAACCCCAGTTTTCTCTATATGAAGTGGGGTTTAAGGGGGTGTTCATCTCACGGACTTGTTAACGTGATGTGTTTTGTTTGACAGGAAATTTCTAATTATTACATAATTCGCATCACAACCTTTATGATGATAATATTTCTGTGTTTCCTGTCTAAGGTTTTGTCCTTCTTTTTACATTCCTTTTTTTCACCATAATCGTGAACAGTTAACTTGTAACTGAAAGTTGTGGGAAAAAAAAAACAAAACACAAAACAAAATCATTAAAACAAAAAACATGATATTATATTTTCTTTATATACTTAACTCATTCAAGCCTGTTGACCTGTACAGATAATAGAACAGTGTGAATCCCGTTGATAGGTCATTATAATTATACACTCATGACGAAAATACGCCTATATAATTCGGACCCCCTTGAACCCCACTTTTGTATACCAAAACTGGTGTTTTTCAGCGGTACATGTATATTTCTGCCCTAAAGTATAGATTGAGGGAACTCGTTAAAACCACCTCGATCGGGTGGTTCTAACGTGTACCCTCAATCTATATGCTCTAAAATATAGATTGTGGGTACCCGTAAGAACCGCCTAGAAGAGGCGGTTCTAACGTGTACCCACAATCTATATTTTGAGCAGAAATAAGGAAAAAAATCACAATTTTTCATCCGAAAATTGTCGTGTTTTCGACGGAAAAATTTACAATGTATTTGTATCGGCGTGTTTTCGTACTGGTTTGTCCTTACATTACGCTATGTTATGATAACACACCCCTGCGTAATAATGCATTTTTTTACATCTCCAAAACGGTCAATTTTCTGATGAAAATTTGTGATATTATTCTTATTTATACTGAAAACATAGATTGTGGATGCTCGTTAGAACCGCCTCCATTGAGGCGGTTCTAACGAGTACCCAAAACCTATGTCTATGAGCAGAAATAAGGAAAATAATGTATACCCCCCTAAACCCAACTTTTCTCTACATGTATATAAAGTGGGATGTAAGGCGGTGTTCATTTCACGGACATGTTAGCGTGATGGGTGAACACATCCGTGTGACAAGGTTTATTCTGTCATATATTTCCAAAAGAAAAAATATGACAATTTCCTTATTATTCTCCAAACACAGGCTGTGGGTGCTGTTAAGATCGGTCTCATTTAGATGGCTCTAATGAGTGTCCACAACATATGTCTTGGAGATGTATATTACAGTCTAATGTAAACCTATAGAAAACGATGTAGTTCATACTTCCAAGAACGCATCGAGTCACCTGATTTTCAGTGACGCCAAGTGACGTCTGTCTAAACCATGTTGGTGACGTCAACGTTGTTACGCTCCTTGTAGAAAAACAGCGTGTAAATGATTTTCAGCTTTAAAAGTTTGCCCTTTAAGAATTTTTTTTCTCCCAGTGATGAGGGGCAAAGAATCTAAATATAAAAAATAAACTTATTTTTTCTGCTTTTCATGAAAGTATGAACGACAGTGGGTCTCTAGCATAGAGTACATGAACTCCTCCGGGGTTCATTTACTTTGCACGCGAACCACTGCGAACAGCAGACATATAAAATTCATTTCTCAAATAAACCCTAGTTAAGTATATATATAGCGGGGTTTACATGGGGCTCTACACGGACTTGTTGATATTTTGTAAACAATTTTGACTTATGCCATCTACTGGAAATAACGTATGTACTCGTATCCAAACTCAATTCTGGAAGGGTCAACCTGAAAGAGTTAAAATCACGTTAACAAGGCGGTGAAATGAACACCCCCGTAAAAGCATTTTATAGGCATTACGAAAACATGCCTATACAAAACCGTTGTAAATTTTACAGCCGAAAAAACTACATTTTCAGATAAAAAATGTGATATTTTTCTTTTTTCTGCTTAAAATATAGATTATGGGTACTCGTTAGAACCGCCTCATCGATCTTTATTTTAGAGCAGAAATACGAAAAATAATGTTTACCCCTGTTCGAAGGGGTCAAACCTATATAGGCTTGATTTCGTGATGGAAAAAGCTGGCGTTTACAGGGGTATACATTTTTGTCCTTACTTCAGCTCCAAGCCATAGGTTGTGGGTACTTGTTAGAACCGACACAACACACACAACATATGTTGGAGTATAAATAAGAATAAAATCACAAAGTCTAATAAAAATAGTTGTTTTGGATATATGAAAGAAGAATCCACACTATCCCAAGTACGTATTATCGAAATTTATCAGATAACGTTGCTGTTATTTAGTGGATGACGTCATGTCATAAAAATCATATGATCGCACGTGTAATAACAAATGGTTACTGGCGCCTTGCGTCATGACGCCGTCCGTGACGCCTCCATAATTTCTTTATAACCCCTTCTTCAATAAAATCCGATTTAAAATCGTTATATGATAAAAGGGTGTCTTACACTCGTGATCATTTCATATGAAATTCATGAAACTCGTCAAAGGCTCGTTTAATAAATTTCATATAAAAATGACCACTCATGTAAGATCCTCTTTTTTGACCACTCATGTAAGATCCTCCATTTTTGCATGTAAACCCCTTGTCATAACATTCATCAGAAGAGTATACTTACCATGTAACATAAAGATTTAATGTCTTTGAATATAGGCTTTTTGGACCGATTGTTTATCAAAGAACCCAAAGTTACTGCATGAATCAGAGTTACGTTGCTTATGTCCAGGTGACTATCACTGACCGCGTTATATAGAACATAACGATTTTTGTTTTGTTTGATTTGAGGTTTAACGTCCCCGTAAACACTGTAAAGGTTATTTTGGAGACGTTGCTTCCAATTTTGTGACACTTTTACCCGACATTGAGATGAAATGACGTCCCAAGTCCTGTCGCCCAATGAAACCAATAGGGTTTATAAGCATGGACGGTCTAACTCGCACCGCTTTGCCTGGGCAGGCTTAGATCCTCTAAGCGGTTTACCAGTACTCGTGTGCGGTCCGGCGGTTTCAGCTCTGCGTGGAAGCATCATGCAGCCCAACTACTTCTTCAAGCCCCGATGGACGGGGGCCAAAAACATTACGATAACAGATCCACGTGGTAGAGGATCTTACAAGAGTGGTCAGTTCATATGAAAGCTATTAAACGAGTTTCATAAATTTAAAATGAAAATGACCAGGAGTGTAAGATTCTGTTTATCATATAACGGTTTTAAATCAGATTCTATCGCTGAAGAGGTTAAAAAAAACAACATAAGAGTTGTCACGGACGGCGTTATGACTTCACGAGCCAGTAACAAGGTGTTATTACATGTATGGCCACATGACGTTATCCACTAAATAGCAGCGACGTTATGTGATAAATAACGTTCTTTCATATCTACAAAATGGTAAATTTTCGGGCGAACTGGACTGGGCTCACGTGCTGGACCACTGGCATACAGTGTTGACACAGATAAGACGGAGAAGAACGCAAGGGTTAAACGAAAGTCTAAGTTCTAGTTCAGGACCATTTTCGCAGTCTATATATACTCACACAGAAAAAAACGATCCATCAGTGGTTTTAGAACTTTGATTTATTTTGGTGAAAATGTGTGGCATTTTTCTTTTAAATAACTGTGCCAGCGCAGGACCAACCCTGCAATAAAATGGTTGCTATATATAAAGTTTCAGATCAGGCTGCAAAGCCATCCTGTATGGCAGGCGTTTACAGCTAGATGAATTTTGGTACACGACTGTTTTGTTTGTTTGTTTGATTTGAGGTTTAACGTCCCCGTCAACACTGTAAAGGTCATTTTGGAGACGTTGCTTCCAATTTTGTGGGACTTTTACCCGAAATTGAGATGAAATGACATCTCAAGCCCTGTCGCCCTATGAAACCAATAGGGTTTATTAGCATGGACGGTCCGCCTCGCACCGCGGTTCCTGGACAGGCTTAGATCCTCTAAGCGGTTTACCAGTACTAGTGTGCGGGCCGGATTCAGCTCTGCGTGGAAGCATCATGCAGCCCATATATTTCTATAAGCCCCTATGGGCGGGGGCTGTGGTACACAACTGACGTCACGATACATGTACCACATTCGTTCGCATTCATTACGATAACACATAACGCAAACACGCCTATACAAATACATTGCCACCTTTTATCACCGAAAAAATGAAAATTTTAAGATGAAAAATTGTGATATTTTTCTTATTTCAGCTCAAAATATAGATTGTGGGCACTCGTTAGAACCGGGCACTCGTTAGAACCGCCTCATCGAGGCGGTTCTAACGAGTACCCACAATCTATATTTTAGAGCAGAAATAAGAAAAAGATGTGGCGGTTCTAACGAGTACCCACAATCTATATTTTAGAGCAGAAATAAGAAAAATAAGGTGTACCCCCGGAAACCCCAGTTTTACTATATAAAAGTGGTGTTCAAAGGGGTCAAAATTATATAGGCGTATGTTCGTGATGACATCCGTACGCTATATATAGGATCTTACATGAGTGTTTATGTATTATTGAATTTATCAAACGAGTTGAGGAAAAGGGATAAAATGCGAGGCTTAGCCGAGCATTTTATCCCTTTTCTTCAACGACTTTAATAAGTTCAATAATATATGAGCACGAATGCAGGATTCTGTTTATCATATGACATTTAAAACGTATTTTAGTCACGATTGTTTAACGAAAACGTCAATATTCCGCCATTAGTAAACGCGATGTCGTAAAGGACGTCGTACATGTAACGTTACGGGGCGTATCTAATTAATTTGCATATTTAATCCACTAGTGGATTATCGAATTTATTAGATGGCGTTATTGCACTCTTAGACACGACGTCATATGATAAAAAGTGAATTATTTCATGTCTCAAAAACGGCTTCTTTCCCAATAAAAATTATGTCATATTTTTCTTATTGTTACTCCAAACATAGGTTGTCGGTGCTCTTTAGAACCGCCTCAATTTAGAAACTTGTACCCACAACCTATGAGTTGGAGCAGAAATAAGCAAAATAATATACACCCTTGTAATAAGCCCCCGCCCATCGGGGCTTGAAGAAATAGATGGGCTGCATGATGCTTCCACGCAGAGCTGAAACCGACTCGCACATGAGCACTGGTAAACCGCTTAGCGGATCCTAGCCTGCCCAGGCAATGCAGTGCTAGTCGGACCATCCATGCTTATAAAACCTATTGGTTTCATTTCGTGGCAGGGCTTAAGATGTCATTTTATCTCAATGTCAGGTAAAAGTCCCACAAAATTGGAAGCAACGCCTCCAAAATGACTTTTATAGTGTTGACGGGGACGTTAAACTTCAAATCAAACAAATACACCCTTGTAAAGTCCATGCATGTCTATACAAAGTGTGGTTTAGATGGTAGTCATTTCACCTGATGTTCTTTCATATCCCAAAATGGTTGATTTATCCGATTTGTGATTTGTTTGTTTGTTATAGTTGGGGTTTAACGTTCCCGTCAATACTGTATAGGTCATTTTGGAGACTTTGCTTCCAATTTTGTGGAACTTTTACCCGACACTGAGATGAAATGACATCTCAAGCCCTGTCGCCCAATGAAACATAATGTTTATAAGCATGGACGGTCCGACCCACACCGCTTTGCCTGGACAGGCTTAGATCCTCTAAGCAGCTTACCAGTACTCGTGTGTGGTCGGTGTCAGCTCTGCGTGGAAGCATCTTGCAGCCCATCTATTTTTTCAAGCCCGAATGGGCGGGGGTCAACTGATTTGTGGCACTTTGCTTCTGTCTTCTTATACAATAGGTTGTGTGTGCTCGTCGGAACAGCCTTATAAAGGCGGTTCTAACGCGTAACCACATCCTGTCTTGGAGCAGAAATAAGACAAAAAATTGTATACTCTGTACTCTGTAAACCCCGTTTTTTTTTTTTGGTCTACAAACTGGAGTCTATAGGGGTGTCCATTACACGGACTTCTTAACGTGAAGAGTATAGAAGGAGACAATAAACAGTAAAATTCCTTTTTAAGATAACCTTCGGCACTGTTCGAAAGTGGTCTTTAAGACCACTTTTGAACAGTCCCAGAGGTGGTCCCTGACCAGATATCACTGTTTTCAGAAAACACAAAGAAAAAATAACTGAACCCTTCGAAATAAAGCTTTTAAACTTGAACTATTCCCGCCCCCGCCCTTCGGGGCTTGGGAAAATAGATTGGGCTGCATGGTGCTTCCACGCAGAGCTGAAACTGACCACACAAGAATTCTTGGAAAACCGCTTAGAAGGTCCAAGCCTGTCCAGGCAAAGTGCTGTGAGTCAGACAGTCCAATACATTTAAGCTTTTTGCTTTCAAGCAGCGGCAGGGCTTGAGACGTCATTGCATCTCAGTGTCGGGTAAAAGTGCCACAAAATTGGAAGCGACGTCTCCAAAATGACCTGTATAGTGTTGACGGGGACCTTAAACCTCAATGTAAACAAAAAAAAGTAAAAATCATAGTATATTTATTCTTATTCTTAGGTTGTCTTTATAGCGGTTTTTTTTGTTGTACTTTGGCTAGCACAGTAAGACCGGCGCGACCAGCATAGATTCAGATCAGCCTGCATATCCAACTAATATACCACGAGTTTGTTTATCTCTTTGTACGCGTCTTCCTAGTAAGTCCGTGTAATGAACACTGTCTAAGCCCCACTTTATGTAGAGGCGATTACAGGAGTATACATCATTTTTTCGCATTTCTGCTCCAAGACATATGTTGTGGGTACTCCTTAGAACTGTATAAATAAGGAAAAAAACAACAACATTTTTTTATCAGAAGAATCACCGTTTTGGCCCTAAGTCACATGGGTGTGTTATCGTAATGGTACATTATAAGAATCCGTCCCGAGCGTCACTGTCCGGCATCACGAGGCCTCGGGATCACCGAGGGACGGATTTTTCCTATCCACCCCTTACACCCATATAGGATTTTTTTCTTGCATACCTTCCATTCTTCAACCAGTTAATTTATCAAACACGCGAGAATATTCGATTTTGGGTAAGAACTCCAGGGTTAGATTTGTTACAGAATTTCTATCCCAAGCTAAATCTATGGAATTCCTTATCTGCTGTGCAAGATTACAAAGTCTGTAGAAGGCTCATGTGCTCTGTGATAACTCAACTCGAACTGCCCGGATGACAGACTGATTCTGATTATAGATTATGCCGTGCGCTGACTCATTTATGGTTTCAAGGTAAATTGTGGGCATTCGTTAGTACACATTACGAAAAAAACGCCTATATAAATGCATTATAATCTTTGCTGCCGAAAACAACAAAATTTTTAAAATGAAACAATGTGATATTTATCTTATTTCTGCTCAAAATATAGGATGTGGGTGTACGTTAGAACCGCCTCATCGAGGCGGTTCTTACGAGTACCAACAATCTTTATTTTTGAGCAGATATAAAAAAAATAAGATTTGCTCCTGTAAATCCCAGTTTTACTATATAAAAGTTGGGTTCAAAGGGCTCAGATTTATATAGGCGTGTTTTCATGATGAGTCCCTATGAGGCCGTCCTAATAAATACTCGCCGTCGCTGTCTCAACCATGTAACCCGGTTAAATGGTATAGGCTTTCGGAAGCAAGGGCTACAACACGGAACTATGGTCCGCCCGCGTGCATCTGGCTTGGAGAAATAGACTGGGCTGCAGGGTGCGTTCAATTAGGCCTGATCAGATTTTTTACCCCCGTATTCCCCAGTTTCCTCTATATAAAGGAGGGTTTAGTGGGGTATTTATTTCACAAACTTGTTCACGTGATGACAACCAAGAAAATCTCACAGTTTATTCAGTCATAAACGAAGAAAGTCTTTGACCGTTCCAGATACCCTCAAATAGTTTTAAAAGTCGGCAGTAGAATCAATAATTCAAAGAACTAGAAAATATTATTTTATGGCAATATGGAGTATAGTCCAGCCTAATTGACTGCCCAATCTCCCCCACCTCCCCCTCCACGAGACGCTTTCGACGCCATTATTGTTTACTGTGACGAAAGTCTCCCCATTTACAATAACACACCCGTGTGACATTGTGCATTCTGTCATCCTCCAAAATTGCTACTTTTCTGATAAAAAAAAGATGATATTTTCCTTATTTTTACTCCGACCATAGGTTGAGGATGCTCGTTAGAACCGCCTCAATGAGGCGATAGGTTGAGGGTGCTCGTTAGAACCACCTCATTGAGGCGGTTTTTACGAGTACCCACAACCTATGTCTTAGAACAGAAATAAGCAAAATAATATATACCCCTGTAAACCCCAGTTTTTTCTATTTAAAGTTGGGTTTACAAGGGTATTCATTTCAAGGACTAATTAACATGATGAGGCTCCCTCCGTCACCCACTCATTCACTCACTCGCTCGCTCGCTGTAATACATAAGGATTCAATTATGAACGAACGTAACGTCGAACATGAAACATAACGTTGTTCGACCGCATGTCCCCCAGCTGTAAATAAAAATTACTCTGCGCTTAGGGACAATTAAACGTCTTTTCTGCGTGTTAACAATACTACCTATCATAATTTATAAGAGAAGATGTCAGTTGAATATCCATCATTCATAACAAGCGTAAAGATTTCGTGACAATTAGAGAAATGTACTATTCCGTTGCTGTTCAGCTAAGGTGACTGGCCACATTTATTGAGGGTTTTTTTTATCTCGTAATATCGAGACAAAAATGAAGGAAGAAAAGAAAGGGGGAAAAAATATACATCACGAAAACATGTCTATGTAATTTTGACTCTCTTCAACTCCACTTTTATACAGTGAAACTAGGGTTCACAGGGATAAACCTTATTTTTTTATTTCTGCTCTAAAGTAAAGATTTTGGGTACTCGAGGCGGTTCTAACGAGTACCCACAATCTATATTTTGAGCAGATATAAGAAAACTGTCACAATTTTTCATCTTAGAATTTTAGTGTTTCGGCGGTAAAGTTTACAATGTATTTGTATAGGCGTGTTTTCGTAATGAAAACGTAATAATGATAATAATAAAAAATGTTGGAGAACGTTTCACAGTTCAGCTGAATTAAGTGTCTATGAAATTTGTCCTGCTCATGAATATATAAAAAATTCTTGGCATTTAATATTAAAGACAAGGGCAAAGGTTTTTTTTTTAACTTGTATTATATCACGTAAACACGCCTATATAATTTTAACCCCCTTAAACCCCAATTCTATATAGTAAAATTGGGGTTTACAGGGGTAAACCTTATTTTTTCTTATTTCTGCTCCAAAATATAGATTGTGGGTACTCGTTAGAACCGCCTCGATGAGGCGGCTCTAACGAGTACCCACAATCTATATTTTGCCTCGATGAGGCGGCTCTAATGAGTACCCACAATCTATATTTTGAGCAGAAATAAGAAAAATTATACACTTTTTTATTTTAAAAAGTTCGTTTGTTTCGGCAGTAAAGTTTACAATGTATTTGTATAGGCGTGTTTTCGTAATGAGCATGCAAAATGTCTATACTGTTGGTTCTTTTATGTCATTAGTGATATAAATTTCATCCTGACCGGCTCTATATGACCTAAATGGTGTTGAATGGGCTGAAAAATCCAAACGAATAAAACAAGCAAATCATACTCAACTGCGTTGAGCATGATATTTTTTTTAAAAATAATTTCGGGATTTTATATTATAAATAGAATTATCTTACATGTACCTAAACCTCAAACTATTTCTTAAGCAGCCTAAATAATGTATTCTCTTGTAAACTCCACTTGCCTGCGGTTCTAATGAGTACCAAAAACCTATGTTTTGAGCATATTTAAGAAAATGTAACATTTTTGTTTTTGTATTATAGGTATAAAAGAATGAATAATATCACACGTATTATCGTAATGATATTTTATACCATATCCACTTTTTCCGCCCCAATAGAATGTTGGTGCTCGTCAGATATAAAGTACGATTGACCGGGATAAGTGGGGTTTTCCAGGTGGGCCATACTATTTTTTTTTCTTAAACTCCTGGTCGTAGAAAACTGAAGTTTACTGGTCTGTCGGTAAGTCCAAAGTTGCCGGACTTGAAAATATATATGTCCGACAAAATGTATATAAGCCATGTCATGTCAACATCTGCCCTAGCGCATGTGCGGTCAACTGATGCGCGAAATGATGTTACGCGCATACTAGAGATCACGCTTGCGCGTTTCTTATATGGTGAAAAACAGACTGTTTATACATGTGCAAATACATGTATATCTGAAGGAAAGCCTTTGTATTGGTTTCTAGACGCCTTCTTGACTCTTTTTACAGCGCGCGACCAATATTTGTGTGAGAGACAGTGCGTGAGAACGGGTCGTCTTTTGTTTTGTTTTCTGTAACATAAAAATATTACTTTTTCACAACATACGAACCTATGTGTGCTGTCGGATGTTACGCGAGTTTGATAAATGTGAAATTATTGGGAATTAATCATAAATAAGTCACGAAATGAAACTCGAGTTAATTAACTATTTGGACATGAGTGTACATAGACATTAGAAAAAATGGTGTTTGCTTAAAGAAATTCTTTAAATATATTTTCGTGTAAACGTGGAAAATGCAGCTTTTAAGAAGAGTTATATTGTTATATCATACTTTGTTTATTATGCATTTCTCGGATGAAGTTTCCAGTAAACATGTCTTATCAGGTAAGTTGTATGTGAGAGTACATGTTATATTATGTGCGGTTTGTTTGATTTGAGGTTTAACGTCCCAGTCAACACTGAATAGGTCATTTCGGAGACGTTGCTTCCAATTTTGTGGGACTTCTACCCGACATTGAGGTGAAATGACATCTCAAGCCCTGTCGCCCAATAACCAATAGAGTTTATAAGCATTGGCGGTCCGACTCGCACCGCTTTGCCTGGGCAGGCTTAGATCCTCATACCAGTTTACCAGGACTCGTGTGCGGTCGGTTTCAGCTCTGCGTGTAAGCATCATACAGCCAATCTTTTTCTTCAAGCCCCGATGGGCGGGGACCAGTGTATTATGTGTAGTATATCTTTGGGGTATTGACATATTAGGTCTTTTCTTATTCATAATTTTCATTTGTTAAATGCATCACGAAAAGACGTCTATATAATTTTGACCCCCTTGAGCCCCACTTTTATATAGTAAAACTGGTTTACAGGGGCAAACCTTATCATCGAGGCGGTTCTAATGAGTACCAACAATCTCTAATTTAGAGCAGAATTAAAAAAAAATCATAATTTTTCATCAATTTGTTTTTCGGCGATATATGTTCTTTGGTGACTGAGGCCAATGGGCTTAAACACGCCTATACAAATGCATTGTAAATATTTCCACCAAAAACGAATATTTTAAGATGAAACATTGTGATATTTTTTATTTCTCCTCAAAATATAGATTGTTGGTACACGTTAGAACCGCCTCATCGGTGCGGTTCTAACGTGTACCCACAAACCATATTTTAGAGCAGAAATATGAAAAATAAGGTTAACTCCTGTAAACCCCACTTTTACTGTGGGTATCAAGGTGGTCAATATAGGTGTGTTTTCGTGATGTATAAATCGACTCCGATATGTAATGCGTTTACAATAATAATAATAATAATAATAATAATAATAATAAAACAATATAAATTGTTGGTACTCGTTTGAACCTCGTCATTGAGGCATTTCTAACGAGCACCCACACTTTATGCTTAAACAAGAAATAAGAAAATATATTTTCATCTGAAAAATACTAGATCTAGAGATAAGAAAGACACTTTTGTGATCTCTACGTCTGATGTCGTCGTTGTCCGTCCGTCCGTCCGTACATAATTTATTTAAACGACATCTTCCAAACAACTAATAGGTTCTAAACAACTTGGAAAAATGATCTTTGGGTGGCCTTCTTTCAAAGTTGTTCAAAGAATCCCATTCCATGCAGAACTCTTGCCAACAAAAAAGGGAACATTAGCAAAACCTTTTTAAATCATCGTGTCTTAAACCAGAAGGTTTGATATTTGTTATGAAGTCCATCTAAAGGATATCCATCAAATATGTTCAAACTATGGTCCTGGGATAAAAATTGGCTCCGCCCCAGCTGTCACTTGTTTTACATAGATCAACCTTGGGAATAAACATCAAAAGTCTTCTTGTGTGAAAGCAGAAGGTATGTAGGCCTTTCATTTTTGGTACATGTACATAGCTTCATCTAGTGGACCTCTACCATATGTGTTAGAAGCCTCGGTGGTGTAGTGGTTATGCTACTTGCCTTGTAAAGCAGGGGTCACTGGATCGATTCCGGGCTTCTCCAGACTTTCGGATGAGCCATTAAACCGAGGTCCCGTCTCCGAATGACCTTAGCTGATGGTGAGACGTAAAATTCACTCACTCACTCACTCACTCACTCACTCACTCACTCACTCACTCACTCACTCACTCACTCACACTCACTCACTCACTCACTCACTCACTCACTCACTCACTCGCTCACTCTACCATATGTGTTCAAATTATAGCCCTGTGGCCATAAATGGCCCCGCAACGGGCACAATTGTTTTACATCGACTTTAGGGAATGCTTTTAAAAAAACTTCGGGTATAAAACCAGAAGGCCTCGATCTTGATATATGGAATGTAGCTACGTCTTAGTGACCTCTACCAAAGTTGTTAAAATGTTTGCCCTGTGGTCGATAATAGCTCCCTCCAAGGGTTCACTTTTTTGCGTAGACCCATATAGGGAAAACTTGAAAACTCTTTTTGTTTGAAACTCTATTTGGTATATAGAATTACTATTCAACCTTTTTCGTACCAAATGGAACCTTCCTCCTTATATATAGCAGGAGTCTATTTCAAAATTTAGGGCTATCAGGTTGTGTTATATTTAAAATCTATTTGGAAACTGGCTGAACGTCATGCAAACAGTGTAGGCCCTGATCAGACATCGCGTTCTGTGGCGTCTGATCTGGGCCTGCACTGTGTGCCAGGGTACCCATTTTGGGGTTTCTGGTACTAAATGGGTTAAAGTTCAAATTATAGCCATGTGTCCAAATTTGGCGCGGCTCGGGGCCCACTTGTTTTACATCGGGTTATATAGGGAAACCCTTTCAGAGTCTGCTTGTCTAAATATAGAAGGTTCAGGTCTTTGAATTTCAGAATGTATTTGTTTTGTTTGATTTGAGGTTTAACGTCCCCGTCAACACTGTAAATGTCATTTTTGAGACGTTGCTCCCGATTTTGTGGGACTTTTACCCGACATTGAGATGAAATGACATCTCAAGCCCTGTCGCCCAATGAAACCAATAGGGTATATAAGCATGGACGGACCGACTCGCACTGCTTTTCCTGGACAGGCTTAGATCCTCGTAGCGTTTTTACCAGTACTCATGTGCGGTCGGCTTCCGCTCTGCGTGGGAGCACAGCAGTCCGTTTATTTCTTCAAGCCCCAATGGGCTTTTCGGAATGTAGCTTCGTCTAAGAAACATCTACCAAAATTGTTCAAAGGGGGTCTTTCATCTGTGCCCATGCATCTTTTTCTTTAAACTTTGTATATTAATAACTCAGCATATACAACCTATAAAAATGTATTTAATAACTTAAATAAATCAAAGTAGGACTCAGGAGGCCACTCTAACTGACTCCCTCCATGAGCTGGTGTCTGTCTCTTAATAAGTGCGTCTTAAATCTTATGTTTTATTTAGTTTCAAGATCTGTGAACTGGATTGAATGCAGAACTCCATAGGCATTCCTTTGATACTAAAAAACCTTTTGAATTAATTAAAGTTTACATTTTCTGATAAAATAATTATCAAAAATCTCATTTTTTACTTAAAATTTTAAAAAATTATCAAAATTCAATCCCTAAGATAAATATGTTCTAGTTTTGTCAAGATTTCATTTTGCTAGGAAAACTTGTCTTATGTATCTTCTTTAGCTATGCCAAATTTCATGAAAATCCGAAACCGGTAACGCTGTAGTTTTACACCTTTAATGGATGTAAGTCGTTTCTGAAAAATTTACTACATGTATTTTATTGAAATCATCCAAGAACCTTACAAAAAGGGAATTCGTAACACTTACGTAATAAAAATGAGATTATACAAATCAAAATGAATACATATTGAGCTGATCTAGCTTAGAAACTGTTAAAATATCATAAATTTCTGATATTTTCCTTTCATTTATACAGTATGATCTATCCAAAATAGTAGATAGTAAAACACTAAATCAAAAGGTATTCTTATCAACAAATTAGGCTTAACAACATATATTGCTTTTTTATTAGCAGCAAAATTATTGTGAACATTTGCAACTTTATTTAATGACTTTGCATAAGTCATGCTACTCAAATAGGTGTAAGACAAAGAGATCAATTATTTTCATTTCCATACCAAGCTGGTATGCAAGGACGCAATGGTCAGTGGTTTGATGTTACTAGTAAAAATAGTTCTGTTGATAAATCCATGGCCAGATTAAGCCTTAGATATACTCTGTCTTTATGAGCGCTGGATTATTATCCTAACAAAAAATTTACAGTAATTATTGGTTAGTATTTCCAAAAATCGAAATGTCACTGATATTGAGTTTCTGTTGCAAAAGATATCATTGATGGATGTCAGGCGCAGAATATTTGGTGTAAACAAAGCTGTTCCATGACCTGGAGAAATTTTGCTATTAGACAGGGAGAGAAACAGTTTCCTTCCTTATAGTACACATGCATAAATATGTCTCTTTTCTGCATTGGTATTGTAATTGTTGACGTTTCTTTAGTGTCTTATTTTTTTCTATTTACTTTGTCAATATAGTGGTTAATTTATCGGAAGCGAGCTTTTAGTATTTTTTTCTGGTTGTAAAACGTTCAACCACTTCTTGAATGTTTCTGCTGAATGCAAGTTCACTGTTATTTAAGCACTGTTCGTGCCTGCTTTTTGTTCATTAATAATTACCAGTACATTTCTGTGCAATGTAGCTCTCAGCTTAGAAAGAGCATTGCAGTGTTTGGACAGAAAAAAGCATCACAATGTATTTACTGAAAATAATTTAAAATCCTATGAGTAATGCGATAACTACTCACAGATTAATTACTCGTATTATCAACAGTTTAAATGCTTCTTGATATCTTACATAATGTGCTTTGTAATTACTGCAGCAACTGCTGAGACAGGTAAATGAAGTGAAAGACCTATACAAATATATAGACAACACAATCATGATCACGTAAGTTTTGGAGCACTGACAAATGTACGACCATGTGAACTCTAAAAGCAAATTCAAATGGCTTTGGAATACAGCTTCAGGAAGCCGTTTGATTTCGTTCATAGGGGCTATACAAAAAGATAGATTAGCTAGTGCCTATAATAATGCAGATACAAATTCAGAAAACTTAATGTCCAGGAAAAGTAATCTCAAGTGTTATTGATTTTCCCTAGAGTAAACCTATCTTTTTAAATGGACAGTTAAGGTTAAATAAACAAACAACAGTTTGACTTGAGAGTCATTTATCTCGAGTCGGATAACAAATCTCACAAAATCTGAAGCAACATCTAAAGTGACTTGTATGTTGTTGATTTGAATGTTAAATCTAAACATCACCTTAGCACCATTACCAAATTAGACAAGAAAGACAGAAAGAAAACTGTGCACATGATTACTTGGGTGCGTTTGATGACGTTTGTCATCGAAACCTTTGCGGTATAGTTCTGTAGACTAAATAGTTTGTGCCATAGGGGGCAAATTTACCGAAATGGATGTTTTAAAATAATACTTATAATTATGCTATGAACTACTTACACAAACCATACTATACTATAGGCATCCAAATTGAAAGCAACAGTAAAGTATTATTAAACAGCATGACCAAAACATGATAATCATATAATTTCACATATTGCTGAATCAGGACTATCAGTATTCAGTCTGTTAAAACACAATGTTACCGGTCCTCAATTTCAATCGAAATTCATCAACATGTTACTAAGATATGTGGGTAGTTTTTGTGCTAAAATGGTGTCTTGACAAAAATTGGAACATGGTAAAAATGCTTATAAAATTTTAATGAATACAAAAATAGGAGCTGAAATATGGGGACACCATCAAAGAAAACTGAATGCCCAGCCACTATTACTAGACATATGAGGTCATTCATAGTATCAACTAACTCACCAATTATGGCTTTAATTCATAAAATATAGCAGCATTAGATATATGAAACTCTGAATACTGTAGACAAGTTTATATGAGAGTACTCTCTGTTGTGATAGAGGCTTCATAAAATATGTAATAAATTTACTACGGAAATAAAATTTAAAAGTGAATGCATCGTAATTATAATGGTTATACCCAAGGCAATTATTGTGCATAATTTCATCAAAATCCAAGCGTGGGCAGAAACCAATGCAAATTTCCTATACCTTAAAAGACCCCCTTTATTACCTTGGGGTATAAAGTGGTCCCGTTCCGGGGGTCGTTTATTTCACATGCAGCACTCTGGTTGTCTTGACAGCAAACAAAAAGGACCGTCAGCGGAAACCTTTAAAAATCATCTTGTCTAAAACCAGAAAGCACAGGCCATTGATATTTGATATGAATCTTCGTTTAAAGGACATCCATCAAAGTTGTTCAAACTATGGCCCTGGGATAAAAATAACTGGCCCCGCCCCAGAGGTCACTTGCTTTACATAGACACATATAGGGAAAACCAAGACCTTTGGTATTTGGTACATAGCATTACCAAGTGGACCTCTTCCTGGAGCCAACGACCAGTTTAGGGAAAACCTTTAAAAATGGTCTTGACTGAAACCAGATAGCCCAGGTATTGTATATGTAGAATCTAGATTCGTCTAAGCTACCTCTTTCAAAGTTGCTCAAATTATTGCCATGTGATCAGTAGTGGCACTGTTCCAGTTGTCATTTAAGTTATAGCTCTTAGGCCAAAATTGTCCCCGCCCAAGTGCGCATTTGTTTTTAATAGACTTTAACAGGAAAAACCAATACCTTCTTGTCTGAAACTAGAAGTCCCAGGTTTTGATGTTTAGAATGTATCTTCATCTAAGGGACCCCTACCGAGATTGTTTAAAATATAGTTCTGGGGTCCCTTGTTTTATATAGACCCATATAGGGAAAAACTTTAAAAATCATCTTGTTGAAACTAGTAGACCCAGCAATTTGATATATGTATTTTTTTTTCATCTAGTGACATCTTCAAATATTTTTAAATAATATACTGCTTCATTGACCGTGGTACCCAGGGGTGGGGGGGGGGGGGGCGCATTCCCCACCTCCCCGGTTCACATAATGCTTAACATCTAAGAAAGCGTTCAGGTCCCCACCCTTAAACATATATATATTAATGTTCCATTCAGAGAAAATGACCATGGGTCCCAAGGGGGTTTGCCTCTTTCCCTCAATACTTTAAACAAAGCTTAATGTCTCAGAAACCCTTTATATCCCCACGTCAAAGCCACGCATATTGTTGTCTCTTATGCTAAGACACATTCAGTGACACCTCAGATGCCATTCTGATCTCTTCCCCTTTAACATGCATTTATTGACACTAACTGTGGTCGACTAGGGGTGTACGCCACCCTTCAAGTTCACATGAGTATTAATATCTCGAATACAGTTATGATCACCACCCTAAGCCATGTATATTGCTTAAAGCAATTTAGTTATGTGAAATGTCAATGTTAAGTATGAAAATCTCTTAATTCAGGTGAGCGATATAGGACCATCAAAATATAGGACCATCATGGTCCTCTGGTAAGCCCATAGTTTGTTTGTTTGTTTGATTTGAGGTTGAACGTCCCCGTCAACACTGTATACATTACGAAAACCCGCCTTTACAAATATACATTAAAATTTTACCGCTGTAAAAATGAAAAATTTAAGATGAAAAACTGCGATATTTTTCTTATTTCGCTCAAAATATAGATTATGGGTACTCGCTAGAACCGCCTCATCGAGACGGTTGTAACGAGTACCCACAATCTATATTTTAGAGCAGATATTAGAAAAATAAAGTTTATCCCTGTAAACCCGAGTTTTACTATATAAAAGTGGGCTTCAAGGGGGTGAAAAGTATATAGCAGGTTTGTGTGATTTGGTCATTTTGAAGACGCTGCTTCCAATTTTGTTGGACTTTTACCCGACATTGAGATGGAATGACATCTCAAGCCCAGTCGCCCAATGAAACAAACGTAAGCCCATAGGGTTGGGGTAGGGTGTTATAGTGATGATTGCCTGGTGACTAAAGCTTCTTCGTGCAGACAGGAAGGTTGTATTTTAAATTGGTAATTTGTTTGTAATGAGGTTTTACGTCCCCGTCAACCTTACTAATGTTATCTTGGAGACGTTATTTCCGATTTTGTTTGACATTTACCCGACATATAGATGAAATAACATCTCGCCTACCGCCCAAAGAAACCGCTCGGGTTTAAGGAGCAGTCCGACTCGCACCATTTTTGTCTGGGCAGAGTGGTACATTCCAAGCGATTTACCAGTAATCAAGTTCGGTCGGTTTCAGTTCTGCGCGAAGGCATCATGCAGCCCAATCGGTTTCTCCAAGTTCCATGGGCGGGGGCGCTTTGAATGGGTAAGCAGGTTGATTGAAGTTTTCGCTGAGCGCCAATTCTCGAAGATCCCGACCCATTTGTTGTATGTTAACAGCATAAGGCCTAAAAAAGCAGCCGTGTTTCCGCTTGCTTCGGACCTCCCACGACAACTATTTTTATCAGTAACAGAACAAAGTAAAAATTAAAAAAAAACGACCCCACCATTTTCAATTTCCGACCCTTCCCAGTGTCGTCTTTGATTTTTCCCATAGTAATTTCGCGTTTTAAGTACATTTTTGTAGTTTTTGGCATTTAGTACCTTCCAAATTACGGAGCTGACTTTTTGAGCATCTACAATGAATTATGATATACAGTGCAAGTCTTAACATGACACTCTTATCAACAAAAAACATGTACAAAAACAAAAACACATAATAAATACAGGCCCGAACCTGTGTTTTTTTTTTCGGGTGAAAAAAAAATGTATTTCCTCACGACCAAATTTTGTTCGGCATGTTAGTAGGAACACAGCTATTTTTTGCACCTAAGGAACTTACTTTTGTATGTGCACATGTTTGCAGAGTATGCTTCAGATCATATTCGTCTACAATCCCAAGAAATACCACCAGTGCGTAATATTCGAGACATCTCAGGAAGCATTACCTCGTACACTGTGGAGGTTCTCGTTGTGGTCGACTATAGTATTTATAAAAGGTGAGTAGTTGATTATGGTGTTTATAAAAAGTGAGTGATCACGTAGATGTAGTGTTCATAAAAGTTGAGTGGCCGACTATATGGTTTATAAAAGGTACGTGTTTGACTGGAGTGTTTATAAAAGGTGAGTGTTTGACTTTTGTGTTTTAGAGGTGAGTAAATGACTATGAGGTTCAAAACAGATTAATGTTTTTATAAAGGGTGAGTGGTTGACTTTACAGTTTATAAAAGATATGTAGTTGATTATAGTGTTTATGAAAGGTGGCTGGTTGACTATAGTGTTTATGAAAGGTGTGTGGTTGACTAGAGTGTTTATAATAGGTGAGCGGTTGACTAGAGTGTTTAATAAAGCTATGTTGTTGACTTTATTGTTTGAGGAGAAGAATAGTTTACTATAGTGTTTACAAAAGATGAGTAGTTGACTATATAGTGATTATAAAAGGTAAGTGGTTGACAAAAGTGTTTATTAAATAAGAGTGTTTACAATAGGTGAGCGGTTGACTATAGTGTTGATAAAAAGTAAGCTGTTGACTAGAGTGATTATCAAATGTTTGTGGTCATGAGTAGAGCGGTTGACTATAGTGTTTATTAAAGGCAAGTTGTTGACTTTATTGTTTTAAAAGGTGAATAGTTGACTATAGTGTTTACCAAAGATGAGTAATTGACAATATTGTTTATAATAGGTGAGTGATTGACTATAGTGTTATAAAAGGTGAGTGGTTGAGTAAAGGCGAGTGGTTGACTAGTGTGTTTATAAAAGATGAGTGGTTGACTATAGTGTTTATAATAGGTGAGCGGTTGAGTAGTGGACTATAGTGTTTATAAAAGGTGACTGGTAAAATATAAAAGATAAAGAAGCATATTAGCATATTAGAAATAATTAACATAAGCTCTGAAGAGCTTTAATTGCGACAAACAAAGTATCCTTTAACAAATACTTATCTTGCTAGGACTACCCCCTGATAATGCGAGCGTCAGCCAAGGGAGCGCCTAGTACCATTTTCCTCGCTTTTTTGCAAATGTATGACGCGGCCGGGGATCGAACCCGCGACCTCCCGATCCCGAAGCGGACGCTGTACCACTGAGCTATCGGGACCGGTAAGTGGTAGACTATTATAAAAGATGAGTGGTTGACTATATGTTTATGGAAGGTGAGTGGTTGACTTTAATATTGATGAATAAAAGAGGTGTGGTTGACTACACTGTTAACTCGTATAAAAGTGATTAGTTGACTTATGTGTTTATAAAATGTGAGCAGTTGACAATAATGTTTTTAAGGGCGATTTATAATTTGTTGGCTAAAGTGTTTATAAAAAAGATGAGTAGTTGTCTATTGAGGTTATAAAAGACTATGTTATTGACTCGGACATGGAACGGATTTAGTAATTTACAAAAGTGTTTATAAAAAGGTGAGCGGTTGATTATAGAAGGAAAAAAATCACTAAAAACACCAATAATGACACGAGCCGAAATATAGTCGAACTTCAATAACTCGAACGCGTTGGCATAGGGTTAGTTTAAATTACTGTGATTTAATCATAGCGTCAAGGGGATAGTGCATAAAGCAGACGCAAGCCTACGTCAGGCGTACGCCCGTCGTAAAATTGTCGCAGAAATTTATGCGAAGTACATAAACAAGGCATGCGCAAACATAGTCGTAAACTGCGTATCATGGTTATTTTGCATTATTCTTTGTAAATAGGTGGAATTATACATTGGTTTGAGGATTTTCAGTGTAGGCGATGCTTCTATTTTGAGACATATCAAGCATACCTATCAGGAACTTGAAGTGAACTCAGGAGTGTTACTATTATTGCTATTCAGGTTATTGTTCCTTTAGTGATATCACTTATGGTATATTTAAGACAACTTATGACATCACATTTTTGTTGACAGACCGAACAGCTTTAAGGTTCTGTTTGTAGACCTGCAGACTTTTGATTTCAAATGCAGATTTTTAAAATGCTATATGCATGTATAATCAAAATGGATAATCTGCTGGATTTTTTCTGCATCAACTGTACTTGTATCTAGTTTCTCATTGCATTTTCACATGAAGAGATGGTTTCCTCATAGCCCGCATTTTTGCCTCTGCTTCTTTGGATAACTTTCTATACAAATCCTATTCTATCAGTTGCTGACCATCCTAACATCTGATTTCGACTTTCCCTTGCCTGGCAGTCATCAGAATAATATCAGAGATTTGTTCAGATATAAACAGAGCTAAACCTTTTTCTATGCTTTGCAAAAGCATGACCTCAGAGGAAGTGTATATAGAGTATTGTCCCTTGAATGACATCACAGATGACATCTAGAAGCTGCTACATGTACTGACCCACTTTTTTCTGTTATTCTACATGCAGTGTTTGAGTTCTGGATAGCCTCTGTCTGCCGCAAGCTGTTAGTGGCGGAAAGAGCCACTAGCCACTGACAAAGCCGCTAGTGGCTGATACTACCTGTTATGTTGCAGCCATGTAGCTCCTATCGCGACAATTGGCTACTTTTGGGCTGATAGCTGTGGCTGCTTAATGTAGACGCAACAAAGGGGCTTTGTGTAGCAGCAACACAGTGCTACAAAGCTAATCTCCAAAACGGTTTATTTTCCGATTAGGCGGTTCTAACGAGCACAAACAATCGATACTTGGACTCTAGATAAGAACAGTGTCAGGCATTTTCAGAAAAAAAGATAAGAGATCACGAGTATGTTCTATTGTATCATTATAACATAGTGCTGTGAATCACATTTCCAGATGGTTGCTCAGAGAGTATAGCCAAACTGACGACACAAAAAGTTCACAAACTAAACTTGAAATCCAGAAATACTACACACAAGTTATAAATGAGGTAAGTTCTAAGATATATCGGAGATATGATTTTTCTCTGTATTCAGTTTTAGCCACTCACTGTAACTTAATCGGTTGGGTCGGCGACATTGACCATGTTTCGTTTTCCCTCCCGCTGCTTCAAGAAGGGTTGTTGTCAGTTACTGGCGAAAGTATGTGCAATGTACTGGCTTGCCGCTTACGTATACGCCTGTCCAGGAATTGTGGTTCGAGGTCCTGCTCGGCTCGATACAACCTAAAAAGCATCGCGATAACACAACAGTTTTTCCAATTTGATATTTTTCTTATTTCTGGTCCAAAGATAGATTGTGACTGCTCGTTATAACCGCCCAACCGATTCAGTTCTGGCTTTTTAGAACCGTCTCACTGAGGCGGTTATAACGACTGCCAACAATCTATGTTTCGAGCAAAAATAAGGAAAATATTGAATGCCCTCGCAAACCCCAATTTTCTCTATATAAAGTGCGGTTTGGAGTTCTTCACCACGAAAACACGCCTATATAATTTGACCGCCTTAAACTCCACTTTTATACGGTAAAACTGGGATTTGCAGGGGTAAACCTTATTTTTCTCATTTCTTCTCTAAAATATAGATTGTGGCCACTCGTTAGAACCGCCTCGATGAGTCTAACGTGTGTTCACAATCTAGTCTTTGAGCAGAAATAAGAAAAATATTGCAATTTTTCACCCTAATTTTGTTTTCGGCGACAATATTTACAATGTATTTGTATAGGCGTGTTTTCGTAATGTTATTTCACGGACTTGTTAACCTGATGGGGCTTGACTGAGCAGTGAAACTCCAAACCAAAACCAAAAGTATACAATTATAACATTAGGAAAACCGCATATTTTGCTGTACCCTCATGAAAACACGCCTATATAATTTTGACCCCCCTTAAACCCTAGTTTTATATAGTAAATCTGGGGTTTACAGGGGTATTAATTATTTTTTCTTATTTCTGCTTAAAAACATGGAATTTGGGTACAAGTAAAAACCGCCTCGCCAATACGGTTCTGACGACTACCCAAAGTCTATGTTTTCTGCAGAAAAATATATAAGATATTAGATTTTTTATCTGTTTTGGTGGTAAATTTTCAGTAAATTTAAATAGGGCGTGTTTTCGTAAGTATGAAAGTCACTGATGAGACTTGGTTTGTCGAAAGAAGCTAGAATGGCCCAGAAAGCTTGAATCTTGAGTTTCATTTTTACATGTGTGGTGTTCTAGTTTCTAAACACACCATGTTAACAAGTACATGTAATGAAAACTCCTCTAAACCCTACTTTATATAGAGACAATGGGTTTACAGGTGTATTAATTAATATTCTTTATTTGTGGTCAAAATATATATATTGTGAGTATTCGTTAGAACCGCCTCGTAGAGGAGGTTCTAACGATCACCCATAATATATATGTGGACTAGATATAAGAAAAATATCAAACATTTTCATCCGAAAAATGCTAGTTTTAATGCTAAGGAAAATACCATTCTAGCACACGGGAGTGTTATGGAGCTTGAATCTTGACTTTCATTCTTACACGTGTTTGTAAACTTTATTTCCAAAGACACTCTTTATAGTTTGTTTTGTAAACATGATATTTGATTAATAATTTAATTGCTTTCTCTCTTGCTTGCTTGCTTGTTTGTTTGTTTGTTTGTTTGTTTGTTTGTTTGATTGATTGATTGATTGATTGATTGATTGATTCCATAGACACCCTTTATAGGTCTTTTGTAAACATGATATTGGATTAATAATTTTATTGCTTGCTTGCTTGATTGTCTGATTGATTTACTGATCGATTGATTGATGGATTGATTGGTTGATTGATTATAAAGAAACGCTTTATAGGTTTTTTGTAAAGCTTACTTGCTTGATTGGCTGATTGATTGATTGATTGATTGGTTGATTGATTGATTGAATCCAAGCCTACAGTCATAGTTTATTTTTTACAGGATAGGATATATGGTTAATAATTTTATTTGTTGCGTGCTGGTTTGATTGCTTGATTGTTTGCTTTGGCTTGATCGATTGATTGATTGATTGATTGATTGATTGATTGATTGATTGATTGATTCTGTTTCAGGTTGATCTCAGATATAAAAATATAGGATTCGCTGACTTCGATATACGAATTAAGCCAGTCGGTTTTGTTATCGCTGACGTAAGTATACAAAACATTGAGTTAGATTAGAGGGAGTGAGTGTTTGCGTTTTACGGCTCACCAACAGCCAAGGTCATACGGAGACAGGATCTCGGTTTAAAGACTCATCCGAAAGTCTGGAGAAGCCCGGGATCGATCCTGCGACCCCTGGTTTACAAGGCGAGTAGCATAACCACTACACCACGGAGGCTTCCTTGAGTTAGATTAAACATAGGTCTCACACGAGTGTACATTTTATACAGTCAACCTTCTTTATACCGACACTAGATATAACGACAAAACTCGTTATAATGACAATTTCAATGGAACAAATCCTTAGCTCCAGGCTGAGACAATTAATGGAGATATTAAAAAAGATTGTAATAATTTAATACTCCAAGAAACAAAATGATATAGATACAGTGACATTCCGCTATTAAGACCATCTAAAATTAAGACTCATTCTACTTTAAAAAGCTTATTTTGAAGAATGCACTTTAATTTTTCTTTTTGTTTTCTGCCCATAATGTCCTCTGGTTCGGGACCAACTTTGGGTCTGTTCAAAAGTGGTCTTACAGATCACTTTTGAGCAGTCCCAAAGGTGGTCTTACTATAGAACTTTACTGTATTTGTAAGAATTGCTTCGCCGACAAAATGATTAGGCTATTTGTTAGAATCGTCTCGGTGAAGCGATTCTTACAAATATCCACATCACTTTATTCTTGGATTATTTAAGAGAAAAGGTCCTTTATTACCTATTATACTTCTTATTGCAATTCGTTATTGTGGCAAATTCACTATAGTGGCAAATTCACTATAGTGGCAACAGTTAGGAACAAACACCGTCGTTAAAGCGAGGGTTTGTTTTGTCTCGTAAACGAGTCTTCAGAGAGGAGAGTTCCATTCATTGCACCAGCGATATTCTGCTTATCAGCATTGATTGATTGATTGTTTTGGGTTTAACGACACGTCAACCCTTGTGGGTCATTTTGTTTCGTCTCCCAGAAAAGGGAGAAAAGATATAGAAGAGATTGTAGAGACGAAAGTGAGCGACAGAGGATAAAGAGGAAATCACTGGAAGTTTAAAAACAGAAGTAATAACAATATTCCCCCCTCTACCCTTGCATGCTGCAAGGATATCAGCACTGAGCCAGTATATCGGAAAAGGACCCAAACAGTATCGCATTGTTGCTCAGGACAGGATAAAGCGGAACTTGTAGAGGCAATAAATAGGGTTAGGATGCACGATTTGTTGCATGAAGCACCATCAAGATCTCCACTAAATGTTTGCGGGCTGGTTAGGTTCGGGCGAGACTGCGCATCGCATGAGTCTTTATAGGTCGCCTTTTTAGCGGTGGTGGTTGGTTTTATATTATTTCACTTATATCGAGCCGATCGTTAATAAGCGGTGGACGTAAAACGGAGTACCCAGAGAAGAAACACCTGATCTTCCGTTGCTGAACTTGGCGTCCAACATGTGACTCGAGCCAGGCTCGAACTACAGCGGTCAAAAGGCTAATGATTAAGAAACAGCGCCCTTATCCACTAGACCACGGAGGCCCGTTACAGGTCGCCTACGCGATAATGACCATTTTCTTATGACCACGTGAACAAGTCCGTGCTTCTGCTCCAATACATAGGTTGTGGGTACTCGTTAGAACCGCATCGATGAGTGGGTACTCGTTAGAACCGCCTCGATGAGGCGGTTCTAACGAGCACTCAAAACCTGTGTTTGCAGTATAAAAAAAACACTTTTTTATCAGAAAAGTAGTCCTTTAGGAGTTGTGAAAAATGCACTATGTCGCACGGGTGTGGTATCGTAATGAGCTGCCTTGTTTTTAGGAAACTTACCATATTTTCGATAACTTAGTCATACCGTTGGAAGTCTTACATATTATCGTTCTCTTATCGTTCCGTGATATTGGATCATGCGTTTTATGGCCAAACTCTACACATGTATTTTCTCTGTGGATCGATATTCGTTATTATTTCTTCGTTATATTTTTATTCATTTTAATGTTACAATAATAAATAAGTTGTTCATTCGTCACGTTACGGTGTAAAAGGTCGTGAAATGAACAACCCCGTTAACCCAACTCTAGAGGGTTTACGTGGGTATATATTATTTTTTTATGTCTGCTTCAGGTACTGGTTAGAACAGTCTCAATAAGGATTATCACAAATTTTCGCAAAAATGACCCTATTGATGATATGATTAAATGCACTGTGTCTCACGGATGCAAAAAAAAAACAAAAAATGGACATTCTATGAATCAGCCATAGAACCTTACTGTTGGGAGAGTGCTCCTTGATACTATAATATCATGTACGAACTGGAACGAAAGCTAAAATGTACATGTAGCTTTCGTTCCAGTCTTTATCATGCTATATTTACATTTCCAGTGTGAAGCCTAATGTAAACCTATGAACGCAGCGAGTCACATTATTTTCTGTGACGTCAAATGATGTCAGTCTAAACAATGATTCCTTACGGGCGTTGGTGACGTCAACGCTGTTCCTCTATTTGTAGAAGAACAGCATGTCATTACGATAACACGTCCGTGCATCAAAATGCATTTTATCACGTCTCCAAAACGGTCAATTTTCTGATGAAAATTTGTGATAGTATCCTTATTTATACTCATAACATAGATTGTGGGTGCTCGTTAGAACCGCCTCATTGAGGCGGTTCTAACGAGTACCCACAACATATGTCTATGAGCAGAAATAAGGAAAATAATGTATACCCCCCTAAACCCCTGTTTTCTCTATATAAAGTGGGATGTAAGAAGGTGTTCATTTCACGGACTTGTTAGCGTGATGGAATGTTTTTCAGCTTTAAAAGTTTGCCCTGTCAGCATTTTTTCGCCCAGTGATGAGAGGCAAATAATGTTAATATAAAAATAAACAATTTTTCTGCTTTTCATGAAATTATGAACGAGTTCGGGTCGCTAGCAAAGTTGAGCAAAGTTTACATGAAGCCCTTCGCACGCGACCCATTCAGTTCATACTTTCATGATCAGCAGAAAAATAAAATTCGTTTATTAAAAAAAAATCTGAATTATGTATCATATGTTGAAGAAATAAATATGTTTAAAAAAATCTATCTTCTCTTCCAGAGTCCCAGTATTTTCCAATGGACATGGTCCAAAAAAGCTACACATCCACCACGTGCTCAGCTAAATGCCGATCATGTGTTGAAGGAATTCCGAAAATGGCTGAACAAAACAGCTGGTCTGCCTAATCATGATCATGCTGTCTTATTTACTGCGTAAGTAATAACAACATTCCCCATCTCTCGTACATGTACCTGCTGCATGCTTAAATGTTGGACGCCCCTGTGACGCAGGATACACACAACACATTTGCCTCACCCAGCCACCTTTAGGATAACACAACCTTGGGATATAATCTATTTATCATCTCTCAACACTGATATTTAACATTGGTATTTTATGATAAAAAATTGTCACATTTTAGCTCACCTGGGCCGAAGGCTCTTGATGGGTCGTCCGCCGTCCGTCGTCCTCCGTCCGTCGTGTGTAACCAGTACTGGTTATATCTCTGCAGGGTGCAGGCCGATTTCAACCATTTTTCATCTGTAGCATGCCTCTGTTGGGGCATTAGTGACATAAGATTTTTGTTTCGAAATCGAACGAAAACTTTGGTTACTATGGCAACCACAAGGTCCCATAGACTTACAGTGGGAAAATGTTTTTCATCACCGTAGCGCCTTCAGTTTTGATCGGATCTTTCTAAAACTTATATGTAAGTTGACTGGAGATAAACACTAGGTTGCGTTCGAATACCGGCTAAATCGGCCGATTAATCATACAGTTACGTCCCGTTGATTGCTGAAAATGCCTATTTTTACCTTGTAATCAGCATAGCCCCTTCAGGTTTGATTGGATCTTCCAGAAACTTACATATAAGTAAGTTAGGGATAAAAGCTCGTAGGAATTCGAAAACTAACGAGGTCGGTTGATTACTGACGGAGTTATGTCCCGTACTTTGCTGAAAAAGTTTTTTTGACCTTGGAATCACCTTAGCCCCGTCGGTTTTGATCGGATCTTCTTGAACTTACATACAAGTCAGAGATAAATGCTCGGGCGACTTCTAAAACTGGTGAGGTCGGCCTGTTTATCAAATATAAATTTCTTATATTGCAGAAAATGCTTACTTTTGACCTTGTCATCACTGTAACCCCTTCAGTATTTATCAGATCTTCTTGAAACGTACAAGTAAGTAAGACAGGGATAAAAACTCGGACAAGTGCGAAATCCGATGAGGTCAGCCTATTTCTCATAGAGTTACGTCCCTTTCATTGCAGAAAATGCCTAGTTTTGACCGTGTCATCATTGTAGAACCTTCAATTCTTATCAGATTTTCTTTATACTTTCATGCAAGTAAGTCAGTGATAAAAGCTTGAATGAATTCGAAAACTGGTGAGGTCGGCCTATTTATCATAGCGTTACGGCCCTTTGGTTGCCGAAAATGCCTATTTTTGACCTTGTCATCATCGTAGCCCCTTCAGTTTTTATCGGATCTCCTTGAAACTTAAGTAAGTCAGGGATATTTAAAGCTTGGTTGAGTTCGAAAACTAGTGAAATCAGCTTATTTATCATAGAGTAAGGTCCCTTTGATTGCAGAAAATACCAATTTTGGTTCTTGTCATCACAATAGAACCTTCATTTTCTTATTGAAACATACACATAAGCAAGTCAGAGATTAAAACATGGATAAGTTCGAAAACTGATGGGGACGGCCTTTTTAAAATAGAGTTACATCCCTCTGATTGCAGAAAATGCTTACTTTTCACCTTGTCATCACCCAGTCCCTTCAATTTTTCTTCTTGAAACTTCCATGTAAGTAAGTCAGGGATAAAAGCTCGGATCGGTTCGGCCTATTTATCATATTGTTATCCCTTTGAATGCGGAAAAAGACTATTTTGGCCTTGCCATCGCCATAGCTCCTTCAGTTTTAATAGGAACTTCTTGAAACTTGCGTATAAGTCGATCAGGGATAAAAGCTCAAATATGTTTGAAAACTGGTGAGGTCGGCCTAATTGTCAAAGAGTTATATGCCCTTGACTGAAGGAAAGGCCCTTTTTACCTTTATTTCACCGTAGGCCCTTCAGATTCATCGGCTCTTCTTGAAACCTGCATATATGTAAATGTCACAGAGTGAAATTATGGAAACTGGAGGAGCGCTTGCGCTTAGGACTTTCTAGTCGTTTCCAGTTATTTCCCCCGTTCATAGTTATTTTTCATACATCATATACTCATATATTTCATCTTTCATTAAGCATTAAGCATTCCTGAGTAGCGTATATCTATTTCCGGTGTCCTTATGTAAGTCTCGCGCGCTTTTCACTTCACTGATTAACACCGCATGCGCACATTCTTACCTCAGCCTTTGTCAGTCTTTCTTTGTCCCTGGCGAAGGTAGGTCTCACGACCACCTGACGGACACCATCTATGTTATTCCTAATTACTTAGGATATTCATAATATTTATTCAGGTATGCGTTTACTTTATTTCATTATCTTGTTGAACATTTGTAAATTATCATAATTGTCATTATTTCATGAATATTCGTATCTTGCCATTTCGATCTCTCGACCTCGGAGTCAGTCTTCCTTTGTCCCTAGCGAGGGTAGGTCTCACGACCACCTGACGGACACCATCTATATGTTATTCCTAAATTCTTAGGATATTTATAATATTTATTCAGGATGAACGAGGTCGAGAGGGAGAAGGTTCTATCATAAAGTTCTCTCAAAAACATGAAATCAGCAAACGGAGTTGTCATCCTTTGAACCCCGAATCCCCTCGAGAAAGCGGGAGAAGACCATAACGTCGGTCCAACAGCAATAATCACCATGTGGCCACAACCACCTTAAATCGAACTATTCATTCATCATACAAACAACCCGAGACAGCAAAACTCCCCGTGACATAAATCATGGATGAAAACTCGAATGAGTTCGAAACCTTGTGAGGTCGGCCTATCTGTCATAGTGTCATCAGCATAAGTCCTTTAGCTTCAAGTGGATCGTCTTAAAATTAACAGAGAACTAGGTTGGGGACAACAACTTGGATGTGTTCGAAAACTTGCGAGGTGGGTCAGTCTTTGATAGCGTTATGTCTCTTTGTTTGTTGAAAATGTCTATTTTTGACATTGTCATCACCGTAAGTCCTTAAGTTGTGAACGGATCGTCCTGAAACTTACTTGTAAGTTATGCTGAGTTATGTCCCCTTCTTTGCTGCAAATGCCTATTTTGGACCTTATCATCACCAAAAGTCAATTTAGTTTTGACCGAATCTTTCTGAAACTAACATATAAGTTGGTTGGGGATGAAATTGGGATAAGTTCGAAAACTGGTGATGTCGGCCTGTCTCTCAGTTATGTTCCCTTGATTGTTAAAAATGCCTGTTTTGACTTTGTCATCGTCATAAGTCCTTCAGTAACGATTGGAACGTCTGAAATGTTGAATATGTTAGCTCGGGTAAGCGTTACAGGACTCTCATGGTCCTCTTGTTCTTATTTCTGCTTAAATGATTTATTGGGGTGCTCGTTTGAACCGCCTCAATGAGGCGGTTCAAACGAGCACCCAAATATATCTAACGAGTAGATATCCATAATTCTATCTGAATTAATGATATCCATAAACTGAATTATGAATATCCATTATTCGATGTATGGATATCTCTTATGCGCCGGAGTTTATACACATCGATAAAAACCTACAAAAATGATCAATTATTCCTTTTAGGTCCAACTGTTTCATCGAAGTTTAAAATTCCACCAAAATTATTTTTTTTGCATTCTTTCGAAAGGATAAGAATAAACTTAGCAATGAATACGGCGGAATGATTATTCAAAAAGAAGCCACCATCACTGAAACAAACCCAAATGAAAAAAAGTTCGTCTTTTAATTCCGTTTATTTGTCTTCTAACACTTACGTTTTCAATAGTTTTCCATCTTTTAATCGAACGACGTTGATGTCACTTCATATACAATGGCGTAACGCCAGGTTTTAAACCTGCTCTTTGACGTCACTTTACCTGTGTCTGTGTGCACTAGTTTTGAGTCATTCCATTGAAATGCCATTATGGAGACTTTTGTCGTTCTACCAAATGTCGGTATAAAGTAAACGCTCACATAAGTTCAGCTCTATTTATCCAAATGTTCGGGAGTTTTATTCAGTTATCCCTATATCGATTTACATTTCTAAAGGTATAAATTCAGTTAAATGTACTGGTCCTCAGGATTAAAAGCTAAAGGGAATGGAATTGCTTTCAAAAGTAACAATTCTTACTAGAAGTTGTCCCTCAATCCATTCTATAACAATTTGGTATATTTGAGATTTAAACTATGTTGTTTGAAATAAAGACAACCCTATTTATAACGACATTCGTATAATGACAAAAGAATTTCAATGAAACGAATCCATAGCTCAAGATAAGACGGATTCATGGATATGTACAGAGGACCCGCGTTATAACGACATTCTTTATAACGCGAAACTCGTTATAACGACAATTTCAATGGAATGCATTCTTAGCTCAAGGTTAAGCCTCAATTTCGAGCGGCTTGGGTTTCCCTCGGGTTGGAACTGCCCAAATCGAATCCATAGTCATGAAAGCTTCTTGTAATTTAATACTATAATTTAATGTCTATAACATATGTTTCTTGGAGTATTGATGTGGAAAAGACCTTTTATAACCTCATAATCCTAACTGGGATTCTTTATAACGGCAAATTCTTTATAACGGCACAATAATAGGGAACAAATACTGTCGTTATAACGCGGGTCCTCTGGACAAGAAGATTGAATTACACCTGTTCAAAATTTGATGAGACTCATTTCATCTTGATTGGAATTAAGGCGTAACTATACCAAATTAACATCATTCCAATTATCTTAACATCATGTGAATCAACTGCCCGTCAGTAATAAATTCAAAGCACATAGTGGTGAACACTTCATTGCAGACTCCAGCACTGTCTAATTAAAATGCATCTCAAATACCAATCAGACCTAAAAATGAACAACGGGCTTGTGAAAATGAGGATAATCAATGTACATTGCTTGATCCAATTACAGAATTCTTTGATGAATGACATTTGTTTGTCAAACTAACTTGATGCAAAGAGATTAATTGAAAGATACTTCATACTTAGGAGTTTGGACAGATATGTGTCCACAGCTGTATTTACATGTAATACTTCAAGAAATAAATAGAAACCTCCGCGGTATAGCGGATACGCTACTCGCCTCATAAACCAAGGGTCATGTGTCTCGAGAATTTTGGATGAGTCCTTAAACCGAGGTCTCGTCTCTGTTTGACCTAGATGTTGGTTGGACGTAAAACTCAAATACACTCACTCACTCATGAAATAGATTGTGTGGATTTTTGTTGGAATCGTCTAGGCGAATCTAACAAACGTCCACAACATTTGTTTCTTGGACTTATTAAGGGAAAGTATCCTGTATTACCTATTTTACTAAGAGGGATGTTCGAAAAGAATTGCTTATTTTTATCTGGAGACTTCAAATTTCAAGTTAGCCAAACAGTGCTTATTTTTTGCCCTCGAAGTACTCTCCGCGGCTAGAAATGCAAAGTTTCAGCCGATGTATCTACTTCTTGAAGGCGTCACGGTACTCTGATTTGGACACAGTAATAAGGTACTAAGAAATGACAGATCCAAGTGTTTGTCGGGACTGGTATTTCCGCCCAACAAGGAATGATTTCAATTTCGGAAACAAAAAGAAATCACATGACGCAAGGTCTGGGGAATACGGGGGTTGAGGGGGAGACAAAACAGTTACTTTTTTTTTTGCTTCAAAAAAAAAAAACGCCGTAACTATTGCGGAGGCATGAGCGGTTGCATTGTCATGTAGAAGACGGACTATGTTTAAAACCAGTGGCAGGGCGTCGTTTCTGATAATACTTTTTCAGTTACTTCAGTATTACGTCTTTGTGGTACTTTCCGGTGATTGCCCTTTTTCACCGGCAATTTTATTGTGACTCCTTCACCAGAGAAGAACATTGCATACAAAACGTTCGTGTACTCATAGAACGTTTGGCAATTATTGCGCGTTGGCTGTGTTTAGTGGCCCAGATCTTATTGCTAACCTTTCTGACGGGCTCAAAATAATGGACCTAGGTTTCATCACCTGTGACGACATTGGCAAACTGCTTTTTGTCATATTTTGGAAACATTTGAAGCAGCTTTTTGGCCACTTTAACCCGTTGCCTCTTTTGCTCGTCAGACAACAGATGTGGCACCCATCTAGCAGAAATCTTTCTGACTTTCAAATGCTTCTTCAAAATAAGGTGAACCGTTTATAGTGATACGCCTATCTTTCGTGCAATATCACGAACTGTAAATCTGACACCTCCTTCAATGATTTCCTTTATTTTGGAAACGATTTCTTTACGAGATGCCGATTTTGGCCTACCTGATTCCGGTGCATTTTTGATGGACTCTACACCAGACTCAAATTTCTTTTTTCACCGCCGAACTGTGTCAAAAGACACACAAGAAGGTCCAAAAGCAGTAGAAATTTCAGTCATCAGTTTCTTCGAAGAACAACCAAGTTTTCAGCAAACTTTGATGGAAGCCCGTATTTCACCTTTTTAGTCGACGTTTCTACCAATCATTTTTACTGCAGGTGTCAATGACTGCGTGTATTTAAATGGCAAATGTTATGTCTTACACTTAGTCTAACATGTACATTTATACACCATTGTATTGATATTAAATAGCCCTATACAAGTATGTATTGGTTTTGATCGTGCCTCAATTGAATATCGAGCTAGAGAATAATAAACAATCCCTCGTACTTAAACCTTATTGGGATTTTTGTTGGGATCGCTTTGGTGAATCTAACAAATGTCCACAACATTTGTTTCTTGGATTTTTTAGGAAAACTGTCCTTTATTACCTATTTTACTACCTACTCCATATTGGGGTTCTTCATAGCGGCAAATTCGCTATTGCGGCATATTGTTAGTCGTTAAAGCGAGCGTCCGCTAATTACTATTTGCAGACATGACTTATTTACAGTGAAAGAGGACGGTGGAAAAGTGATAAAGCATACATCAGGTATAAAATCTCTCTCTCTCTCTCTCTCTCTCTCTCTCTCTCTCTCTCTCTCTCTCTCTCTCTCTCTCTTTCCTGGCAATCATTGTTACACCAAAAGGTATAAATACGTTTGACATTTTCCCTTCATTTGCAAGTCAGAAAATTATATACAGGCTGTCCATGAACATTTTTGGTTTGTTTATGTTATTCCATGGCTTAGACGGTAGCCTAAATGTTGTCGTTCAGCAAGGTAAGTCTGAAACAACATATTACTTCGAAATGGGGACTGTCTTAAAAGAAAGAATTTGCTACCGAAGGTTCTTATGATATTGACAGAAAATGCTGTGTGTATCCAACACACACGTGTAATATGCTTAAGGAGTTCTATGCATAAACCATTTTAATACTGTACCTGGGCCTGGCGCCCTCAAACAGTCACAATCACGGCGAATAGATATAGGTTTCTCTGTGAAACAAAAGGGATTGTTACTTGAAAGAAAAGTGCGCTTCACTGCCAAATTTTATTCTGCTAAGCTTCCGATCAAATTTGCGTGTGCTAAAATTGCGTCCTTTGTTTAGGTTTCCATTATTGTCTGGTCGCTTAATGTTTGTATTTCTTTCCCTTTGGTGTCTTTTGTGGGTGGAGTAAGTTAATTGTATCAATTCCTGATCTTTGTTTTACTTCTACTTTTAATATCCTAGAATTGCATTTCTCAGATGATATTTGTGTTGTTCTTATTTTAGTCCAAACGTAGGTTGTGGTGCCGACAACGTTTGTCGTAGAGCAGATTAAGAAAAATTATGTATACCCTGTATCCCTACTTTTGTATAATTTCAAGGATTATAACATGATTATTACTTGATCAAGACCAGTGCTTCTTCGGACAAATTCTCCATCGGTAGGGGAGACAGAAATGTTGTTTAAGAGGTGAATCGCATTAAAATTATAATTGTTATTTCCTCTATCACTAGGGCTTGCGTTTATTGGTACGATGTGCCGCCATGGTGACAGTATCTCGGTGGTGGAGGAGCAGGGTGGATTTCAGAGCGTGGGCACGGTTGCCCATGAGATTGGACACAGGTATGGTAGTCACAACACTTCTACAAATACGTTCCTTTTAAGTAGTGCAACTAAATATTTTATTTAGAACTATCGGTTTTCTATGGAACACCCTACAACACGTTCATTCCGAAACGCTAAATGTCAGCGCCTTTTTTCCCGCGTGTTCCTGTAACATTCCAGATGCAAGTTTCATGTGCAGATTTTACTTTAAAGATCTATAAATAAGACAAAAATGATAATAATTAAAAGGTAGCGAATTTAGTAGATCCGTACTATTCTTCAACATTTCCAATAAGGTATAACATTTTGAAGTTACATGTATCAAGCATTCAGCCAAAAACACTTGTTATTTTTTTGGCCATTTTGTGGGAAAGTAACTGTCGTTTTGGCTTTCCGCTGTTGGTGTTTCCGTTGGGGTCTGTTGCTTCATGTTTGTATTTCTTTCCCTTTGGTGTCTCTGATGGGAGCTGTGTGTTAATTGTATTGATTCCTGATCATTGCCTCTACTTCTATTTAACGTCCCCGTCAACAATGTATATGTCATTTTGGATACGTTGCTTCCAATTTTGTGGGATTTTACCCGACAATATTTACATTCCCAGTGTAAACTCAATGTAAACCTATTGCGTTCATACGTTCATGAACGCATCGAATCACATGATTTTCAGTGACGTTAAGTGAGGTAATTCTAAACCATTGTTCTCTATAGGCGTTGATGATGTCAACGCTGCTCCGCTCTTTGTAGAAAAACAGCGTGTAAAGGTTTTTTAGCTTTACAAGTTTGCCCTACAAGCATTTTTTCACCCAGTGATGAGGGGCAAATAATGTAAATATAAAAAATAAACTTAATTTTTCTGCTTTTCATGAAAGTATGAACGACAGTGGGTCGCTAGCAAAGTTTACATGAACCCCTCGGGGTTCATTTACTTTGCACGCGACCCACGGCGTCCATACTTCCATGAACTGCAGAAAAATTAATTTCATTTCTTAATTGAGATGAAATGACATCTCAAGCCCTGTCGCCCAATGAAACCAATAGGGTTTATAAGCATGGATGAGCCGACTCGCACCGCTTTGCCTGGGCAATCTTAGATCCTCTAAGCGGTTTACCAGTACTCGTGTGCGGTCGGTTTCAGATCTGCGTGGAAACATCATGCAGCCCATCTATTTCTTCAAGACCCGATGGGCGGTGGCCGAAAAAAACAACACATGGTTTATATTTAAGAAATCTCAGCTAGCTGCCTTATGAGACGTCACATGAACAATGGCGATAACTCCTTATCTTGTAGGTCTCGACTTATTTGCCTTGGAAATTTTTCACAGCTTCTTATGCGCGGGATATATTTATGACAATCGAAAGATCTAATATTAAAAAAATTGAGCTTTCGAAGCTGGTGCTTTGTTGTATTGTATGTCGTTGCATGTTTGTGCTAGTAATAACATCAGTTATTGTTCCCATTGGAGCTATGGACGACGGTTTAAGGTGTATCGATCCCTGATCATTTTCCTCATATTTTGAACTATTTTATAACAAAGACATATACATCGCCCGAAAATGCGTCCTAACAACGCTAACACTCATAAACATACATGACGCCACGCGTTGGTACCTCGTGCATTCCAGCCAGCTGCTTCTGTCCTAACATAATGTAAAACAAACGAAATCAAACTTTCTAGCGCCTTTTTAACTAATAATGTCCTGCTCTTGTTATCTTGCATTAAGCATTGTATCGCGTTGTTTATGTGTGTGTGTGTGTGTGTGTGTGTGTGTGTGTGTGTGTGTGTGTGTGTGTGCGTGTGTGTGTGTGTGTTAATTTTCTTTCTTACGTTGGAAATAGCCGGTATGGACCTGGAAACTTTTGTTTTGTTTATTACACCTTCAAATTAAAGATTGTTGGTGATCTAAAAAGGTAGTTTTTGTTTGTTTGATTTGAGGTTTAACGTCCACGTCAACATTGTAAAGGTCATTTTGGAGACGTTGCTTCCAATTTTGTGGGACTTTTACCCGACGCCCAATGAAACCAATATGGTTTATTAGCATGGACGGTCCGCCTCACACCGCGGTTCCTGGACAGGCTTATATCTTCTAAGCGGTTTACCAGTACTAGTGTGCGGGCCGGATTCAGCTCTGCGTGGATGCATCATGCAGCCCATATATATCTTCAAGCCCCTACGGGCGGGGGCCAAAAAAGGTAGTTTTAACGAGCATCTCAATTTATATGTCAGCTGTAATAGATTATGCCTTTGTTCTACCCCGGTTTCCAGGGCCCCAGCCTATCGGCGCTAGGAGAGATAGATTGCGTTGCATGGTGCTTCCACGCAGAGCTGAAACCGACCGCACATGAGTACTTGTAACCGCTTAGAAGGCCTTAATTAACCTGACCAGGCAAAGTGGTTTGAGTCGAACCGTCGAAGAATATAACCTTATTGGTTTGTTTTGTGGTAGGGCTTGCGATGCAATTTCATCCCAATGTCTGGTAAAAGTCCCACAAAACTGGAAGCAACGTCTCCAAAATGACCTAAACAGTTTGGACGGGGACATAAAACTTCAATTCAAACAAACAAACAATCGCTGGTTTCCATTGGATGTATATTTAACAAGATTTATACGGCGTCTTATACGTGACACTGCAAGTATCATGTGTCCTCATTAACCTGTGTTCTCAGTGAGATGGATTCAGATACCATAGACGAAACGAGTAAATACAGTAATTGATCGAAGGCTTGAGAAGCTTGAAAGTCGGTGAATTACAGGGTATCTGATCTGGATCTACACTATTTGCCAGTGTTCAACATTTGTATGTGAAGAAACACTATTATAGCGCTTAACATACAACCGTGATTATCTGATTTTCGTCTAAGCTGTCTCTTTGACAAAACAGTTGCAGGAATGATTCTGGACTCTTACATGTATTTCTGCTTCTAACATACATGTACATGCATTGTAGTAGACGCATTCTTTTACAGCTCAAACACTGAGGTTTTCCTGGTGATGTTTTTATATCTGCTTAAAGCATCGATTGTAGGTGCTCATTAGAACTGGGGCAATGAGTACCCACAATCCTTGTTTTAGAAGAGAAATAAGAAGAATAATGCCCTGCATACCCCATTTTGTCTCTGAAAAGGTGCGTATACGGGGGTGTTAATTATATAAGGGCAATCGGCGTGACGTCACTTCCGCTTGGTTCCGCCATTTTCGCAGGTGTAAACAAAGGTGTTCTGCTATAAGACCTTACAAAATGCACACAAGAAATATTTTAAATCAGTTTCAAACCTTTGACAAAGACTTACTCTATACTATTGTTCCGTATATTTCCTTTAAATCCTGATGATTGTCGATAAAAATTCATACACATTTTGCTTTAAAAAACTGTTTAAAAATGATCAATTATAGCAATAAAAACCGAAGTTATGAGAAAAATGGCGGGAAAGATAACCGTTCTTTGTTTCGTTTTACTGAAGTGTTCCCTGCCGACTGTCCTTATAGGCTTGTTGACCTAATTGGTCTTAAAATGTTTGCTCTTTAACCCATTTTGTACCAGAAACCCTAATTGGCAAGTAATGCAGACCCAGAACAGACGCCGCAGAACGCGGTGTTTGATCAGGGCCAACACTGTTTGCAAAACTTCAAGCCATTTTCCAAATTAATTTTGAAGAAAAATCCCCTGCATTTCGAAATGGACTCTTGTTATATATAAGGAGGAAGATTCTATTTGGTACAAAAGGGATAACTTGAGATCTTGTAAACCACAAGAATGATGCTAGATTACATGTTTATAAAGCAATTATGAGCTGCCACATTTAATCAGATTATCGGGTCATACTAATAAAGAATGCTGAGGATTGTACTTTCTCTTTCAGCAGACATAACACAGTGTGTATACTATTTATCAATGGTTTCATGACCTACAATCTTTAATTAGGCAGGTGCCACATTTTGAGCGGAGGATTTCATAAATCCTAAGGCATATACCAAAAGCGACAGCTATTATGCTTCTAAAAACACTCAATAGATGGTGGATGAGAAGGGTCATCGAGCGACAACTAAAGTCTGGCGACTTCACTTCCTGAATTCATCGACTACAAACAGAAATTGAACGTAGATTTTTAACATTGCAGTCTTGGTGCTCGACACGACGGCGAATACAACTCATGCAAGTCTGAGGATAGGTTCATTATGGCGGCATCGGGAATCGGTCCTATCCCACTGGAGAAACGTTATAATCCCTGGCACTTCTCTGTGTGTTCGGTGGAGTACTTCCGGGAATTTATAGCATCGCTTCTTGCGTAAGTATTACAGAAAGCATTGCATTAAGCAAACACGTCTATACAAATTTTTATTTATTTATTTATTAATACAATATTTTGAGAGGGTAACGCAATTAGCTAAAATAGCTAGTCTACCTAGCGGCCCTCTTAAAACATATTTACATCTATACAAGTAAGCAAACAAAAAACATTGCCACCTTTATCGCCGAAAAAATGAAAATTTTATGGTGAAAATTGTGATGTTTTTCTTATTTCTGCTCCAAATATAGATTGTTGGCACTCGTTAGAACCGCCTCATTGAGGCGGTACTAGCGAGTACCCACAATCTATAAAGAAATAAGAAAAATAAGGTATACCCTCGGAAACCCCAGTTTTATTATATAAAAGTGGGGTTCAAGGGGGTCAAAATTATAAAGGCATGTTTTCGTGATGAAATGTCCTTATTTGTTCAACATTGCAATGTTGGTAGTTCAGTCGGATGCGCGTCTGACTGGTGATAAGGAGGACGCGGGTTCGATCAGGCAACAGTCTTTCGCGGAGATTGAACATGAAATCTTTTCTACGGGCAGTTGTCAGTTTCTGGCGAAAAAATGTGCACTGTACTGGTTAGCCGCTTATGTATAAGCTTGCCCAGGAAAACTATAGATAGGTAAACTGACTGGCTCGAACATGACCTAAATAGTGCTGACTGTGCCGTTAAGCGTCAACACAAACAAACAAATCAACATTGCTAATCATTTATGCGCTTATTGCGTCATCTGCTCGTTAAAGAAATAATTTGCACGCTTATTGTGTCATCTGCTCGTAAAAGAAAAAAATTGCACCGTTAACCCATATATGCCCAACATCCCATTTTCACCTTTTTGGACATTGCCAAACAGTGTAGATCAAAATCAGACGCCAAATAAAGCGGCGTCTGATCTGGGCCTAAACTCTTTGCTTTAATTCCATACATTTGTGTAGAACTCAACGAACACATAACAAACCTGACAACCTTAAAATTGGGAATGGACAACTACACACGTTTTAAGTGGACGATTCCATTTTCATATATCTGGGTTAACAGTAGACTCATTTTCCAGAGTGGTTGGGTGTACAGGAATTGGGTGACATCAAAAACTTCCAACGGTATATTCTGCCGAAAGTTTCCAAAGCTCGACCCAGCATGCCCAAAGATTAATTCAGTGTTTTAAGAAGGTGAAAGGTTGTTTCATCACTGATTTAACTTTGAGTCAATATTGTGTGCCTGCAAGAACGCCATCTTGTAAGGACTTTTGGACTAACATTAGGTTTTACGCTCCATTGAACGTTTGCATTCTGTACAAGAACTTAAAAAATACTTAATACGTGCAATAGAATCGGGATAACTGTTTCGAAAGGTTAAATCGATCTTCTAACGATTGCGAATTACGTTTTATAATATAAACAGGCCGTTACATGTGTTTGTGCTGTGCCCTTCGAAATACAACAAAGACTGGGTTTAAACAATGCTTCCTCCTTACTGTGTTGATAACGGGGACAAAATAGTCATTTCTTTTCTGACTTACCAACGCCTATGTTACCGAGACATTCCTATGCTTACTCGCTAGTGGCGGAATCTGTCCCATATGGACATGGCGTAGGTTAGCCTGAAGAAAATTGTTGAAGTAAGCAAGCTCGTAAGTAACTAAGTAAAGTCTTTTTACAGGGATAAACACTTTTAGCATGTACAGCTACATTTGCAAATATTCCTTTAGATTCTCTTAATAAGGCAAGCATTGTCTTTCAAATGTGTGTTAGCCTAATTCTCATGAAGGATGACTTCTTTCGAAAAAGAATCACTATGTTTTGTCATTTTCTAGTAATGAATCCATGTGTTTACTGGACTCGCCAATACAGAAAACTGGAAGACTGCACAGTGCCATGCCGGGTCAGATTTACAACCACGACGAACAATGTCGGTTGATATGGGGTCCAGGCTCGTATCTATGCAGGGTGAGTTGGCATTGCAAAGGTAAAATAATGTGTATTATAAAAATCTTCCACGATACTTTGTCCCTGTAAATCATATTTAGACGAAAATATATGATAGTGTCCCAATCCGTGAGCATGGGGCTCGTTATAAACAGCTTTATGACGGTGTAGCGTGAGATCTTTAAACCCGTGAGAACCTTAATACCAAGGTATATCTGCGCATGCGCAGGAAGGCCGTGAGAAATGTCATCCATTTCCTGTTAGCCCCTGCTCTTTTCAACTTGAGCCTATGTTTAAAATGTCTAAAGAAATCTGCTTACATTACGAACTTTAAATAGAACACTGTTCATTACAGGCTTTATTTATTTATTTATTTATTCGAAAGTCACCTGTATTTAATATGCCATAAATAGGTTTTCATGTGTTCAAATAGAACAAAATATATACAGATACATCTATTTTCGTGGAACTATTACGAAACCACGCATATATTTTAAACCCCAACTTTTATACAGTTAAACTGGGGTTTCCAGCGGTGTATATTATTTTCATATTTCCGCTGAAAAGCATAGATTGCAGGGACTCGTTAGAACCGTCTCGGCGAGGCGATTCTAACGAGTACCTTCAATCTATGTTTTCCAGCGGAAATATGAAATGTATCAGAATATTTTATCTAAAAAAAGGATGATTAATTTCATTATATTTTTAATAGGCTTGTTCTCGCCATTAATACTTTAAAAGAAAATTCGTTAGAAATTTTAAAATTATTATTCTGCCTACTTGGATTTGAACACTGTAGCATAAGCCACAATATAAGTGCCCTTTCACAAAAATGACAATAATAATTGTAATTATTGTAATAATAACAATAATAATAATAATAATAATTTTGATAAATAATAATGATAATATTCATCATAATTCGAGGCTTCGAGAAAACTCTTACCTTTTCAGTTCTATAATATATTCCTAGCTTCCAAAGGATATTGAACGCTCGTATACCAATGATTAACATGTGTGATTTATGGTTTGACATTTCCTGTTGTCCCCATGCTTATCAAAACACACTGACTAATTTTCACACCTTTTCTGCTTATATCGGGTAATAATGCCTAATGTCAACCGAACAGGTTTTCTCTTAACCGTTTCAATAAAAAAAAAAAAAAAAGTAATTACCGAACCCACTGCTCACCAATCAAACTCGACCCCACTAACCGGGGCTTGAAGAAACAGGTGGGCTGCATGGTCGCTAGGTAGGCAGGTACGTAGGTATGCAGGTAGGGTGAATGGTCTGGTGGGTGCATGGCTGGATGGGCAGGTAGGTAGGTAGGTAGGTAGGTTAGGCTTACTTTAACTTCTTCATTCGACATTGTTTGTCTTGTTTGATAAAGATTTAACGTCTCCGTCAACACGGTATAGGTCATTTTGGAGGGTCTCCGGACGTTAGCCCCCCAGGACATTTGCCCCCCAATGACTTAATCTAAAAATGGACATTTGCCCCCCAGTTGAAAATGCGACCCGGACATTTGCCCCCCATAGCTTATTTTTGGTATGGACATCTGCCCCCCAGTGCTTATTTTACAGGTGGACAATTGCCCCCCCCACTGCTTATTTCAGAAAGGGACATTTGCCCCCCAGCCTGGCTAGACAAGGATATTCATTACCAGACTTGTATATAGCTACATAATTTACATGACAGCGTTTTGGTTAAAGTTTTAAAGCCCATTCAAGATCATTTCAATTTCTTCAAGAATTAACCATCAGTGTATCCAGTGTAAAAACCACTCGAGTATAGGCGTCTAACACTGGACCCTCAGTGAGGCACAAACTCAATATATGGTTCTGAGGCTGACTTGCTTAACCCTTATCCTGCTGAATAAATTAAGCATCTCCAATTGTTGACTATTAACCATCATATTCTTGGAATATTTTTGTTAACTTAACAAATTGCATGACAAACAGTACAGATCCCCATCAGATATGGCATCTGATCGGGATCCATACTGCTTTCTATGGTTGTCCATAACAGCAGGTTATTATGGGATTCATAGTTATATAGATGGAGTGATTTATTGCTTAACATTTTGTATTTCTGATGATAATAAACCAATAAATACATTGTTTTCCTCCTTTGTGTGAGCCCTTGTCTATCTGGGGGGCAAATGTCCCTTTCTGAAATAAGCAGTGGGGGGGCAAATGTCCACCTGTAAAATAAGCACTGGGGGGCAGATGTCCATACCAAAAAATAAGCTCTGGGGGCAAATGTCCGGGTCGCAATTTCAACTGGGGGGCAAATGTCCGTTTTTAGTTTAATCCATTGGGGGGCAAATGTCCTGGGGGGCAAATGTCCTGGAATCCATTTTGGAGACGCTACTTCCAATTTCGTGGGACTTTTTCCCGACATTGAGATGAAATGACATCTCAAGCCCTGTCGCCCAATGAAACCAATAGGGTTTATAAGCATGGACGGGCCGACTCACACCGCTTTGCCTGGGCAGGGTAAGATCCTCTAAGCGGTTAACCAGTACTCCTGTGCGGTCAGTTTCAGCTTTGCGAGGAAGCATCATGCAATTCATTTATTTCTTCAAGCCCTAATGAGCGGGGGCCGTAGGCCGTAGCTTCGGAAAAAAGAGATCCTGAACGGCGTTTTAGATTGTTTCTTTTAACCCTTCAATTCATCATGCAGCCAATCTGTTTCTTCAAGCCCCAATGGGCGGGGGCCAACCATCGACGTTGTAGGTAGGTAGGAAGTTAGGTAGATAGACTTTGTTTGTTTGATTTGAGGTTTAACGTCCCCGTCATCACGGTACGGGTCGTTTTGGAGACGTTGCTTTCATTTTTGTGTGACTTATGCCCGACATTGAGATGAAATGACATCTCAAGCCCGGTCGCCCAATGAAACTAATAGGGTTTATAAGTATGAACGGTCCGACTCCGACCGCTTTGCCTGGACAGGCTTAGAGCCTCTATGTGGTTTACCAGTACTCGTGTGCGGTCGGTTTCAGCTTTGCATCGAAGCATCATGCAGCCCATCTATTTCTTGAAGCCCCGAAGGGCGGGGGCCAACCTTCGTTGTAGGTAGGTAGGAAGTTAGGTAGATAGACTTTGTTTGTTTGATTTGAGGTTTAACGTCCCCGTCATCACGGTACGGGTCGTTTTGGAGACGTTGGTTTCATTTTTGTGTGACTTATGCCCGATATTAAGATGAATTGACATCTCAAGCTCTGTCGCCCATAGAAACTAATAGGGTTTATAAGTATGAACGGTCCGACTCCGACCGCTTTGCCTGGGCAGGCTTAGAGCCTCTATGCGGTTTACCAGTACTCGTGTGCGGTCGGTTTCAGCTTTGCATGGAAGCATCATGCAACCCATCTATTTTTTGAAGCCCCGATGGGCGGGGGCCAACCTTCGACGTTGTAGGTAGGTAGGAAGTTAGGTAGATAGACTTTGTTTGTTTGTTTGATTTGAGGTTTAACGTCCCCTTCATCACGGTACAGGTCATTTTGGAGACGTTGCTCTCATTTTTGTGTGACTTATGCCCGACATTGAGATGAAATGACATCTCAAGCCCTGTCGCCCAATGAAACTTATAGGGTTTATAAGTATGAACGGCGCGACTCCGACCGCTTTGCCTGGACAGTCTTAGAGCCTCTATGCGGTTTACCATTACTCGTGTGCAGTCCGTTTCAGCTTTGCGTGGAAGCATCATGCAGCCAATCTATTTTTTGAAGCCCCGATGGGCGGGACCAACCTTCGACGTTGTAGGTAGGTAGGAAGTTAGGTAGATAGACTTTGTTTGTTTGTTTGATTTGAGGTTTAACGTCCCCTTCATCACGGTACAGGTCATTTTGGAGACGTTGCTCTCATTTTTGTGTGACTTATGCCCGACATTGAGATGAAATGACATCTCAAGCCCTGTCGCCCAGTGAAACTAATAGGGTTTATAAGTATGAACGGCGCGACTCCGACCGCTTTGCCTGGACAGTCTTAGAGCCTCTATGCGGTTTACCATTACTCGTGTGCGGTCCGTTTCAGCTTTGCGTGGAAGCATCATGCAGCCTATCTATTTTTTGAAGCCCCGATGGGCGGAACCAACCTTCGACGTTGTAGGTAGGTAGGAAGTTAGGTAGATAGACTTTGTTTGTTTGTTTGTTTGATTTGAGGTTTAACGTCCCCTTCATCACGGTACAGGTCACTTTGGAGACGTTGCTTTCATTTTTGTGTGACTTATGCCCGACATTGAGATGAAATGACATCTCAAGCCCTGTCACCCAATGAACAAATAGGGTTTATAAGCATGAACGGTCCGACTCCGGCCGCTTTGCCTGGACAGGCTTAGAGCCTCTGTGCGGTTTACCAGTACTCGTGTGCGGTCGGTTTCAGCTCTACGCGGGGACATCAGGAACCCATATATTTCTTGAAGCCCCGATGGGCGGGTGCGACAGGTAGGTAGAGTGGAGGTAGGTAGGCATATCACGAAAACACGCCTATTCAAATATATTGACAAAATTTTACAACCAAAAAGCGAAATTTTTCAGATAAACTTCCTATTATTTTTTCCTATTTCTGCACAAAACATAGATTGTGGGTGCTCGTTAGAACCGCCTCGGCGCTTCGGTTCTAACGAGTACCCATAATCTATGTTTCTGAGCAGAAATAAGACAAATAATAAATATCCATGTAAACACCAGTTTAACTATCTAAAAGTGGGTTTAAGGGGATCAAAATTATACAGGCGTGTTTACGTGATGAGGTAGGAATGGTAGGTTTTGGCTGGTGGCGATGGGTAGGTAGGTAGATCTAAAGGAAGGTCGTAGATAGGATCGTAGATGTTTTGTTAGGTAGGTAGGCAGGCAGGAATGTAGGTATGAAGGTATTACGTACGTATATCGATAGGAAGGTATGTAGACATTTAGGTGGAGGAATGTAACTAAGTAGGTATGTTTTTGTTTGAATTGGGGGTTTAATGTCCCCGTCAAGACTATTTAGGTCATTTTGGTGACGTTGCTTCCAATTTTGTGGGACCTTTACCCGACCTTGAGATGAAATAACTGCTCCAGACTTGCCGCACAATGAAACCAAAGGCTTTGGACAGACTGACTCATACCAAGAAATAATAACTGCCCCCTTCTTAATAAGCTTTTTAAAGCAGAATTCGTCTTAATTGCAGGTGGTCTTAGCAGCAGAATTTCACTGTATATATATAGTATTAACATATATCCATATAATAATCTACTTGAGATGTATGGAGTACCAGGCAGATTCAGATATACCTCCTGGCCCCCGCCCATTGGGGCTTGGAGAAATTGATTTTGCTGCATGAGCTGAGAGTACTGGTAAACTGTTTAGAAGGTCTAAGCCTGTCCAAACAAAGTCGTGCGAGTCAAGTGGCGACCGAGTTTGAGATGTTTGTTTGTTTGCGTTTAACGGTCCAGTCAACACTAATTTAGGTCATTTTTGAGCCGGTCAGTTTACTTATCCACACTTTTTCTGGGCAGGCTTATACGTAAGCAGTTAAACAGTACAGTTCACATTCTATCGCCAGAAACTGACAACTGCCCCTTGTTGAATCAGCGGAAGGGAGAGAATGACCGTAGAAAATAGTTCATGATCAATCTCCACGAAAGAATGTTGCCGACCCTGGCAGGTATCGAACCCGCGTCCTCCTGATCACCAGTCAGACTGAGCTACCGAGGCCGGCGGGATTGAGATGTCATTTAATCTCAATGAATGCTTAATGCCCAACATAATTGGAAGCAACGTCTCCAAAATGACCTAAATAGTATTGAAGGGGACGTTAAACCTCAAATCGAACAAAACATATCTCTTCTACACCATAGGCCACCACTAAGCCTACTCTACATTACCTCTACCTCCATAACCGGCTTTTATTATACACCTAAATCGGAAACCTGACGCGAATAGTCGAGTTGTTTATTTTTTGTTTGTTTTTTTGTTTTTTGCAAAGGGAGCAGTCATTATTCATTAGGTTTATTTGCAGAGTTGAATTATGGATATCCATAATTCGATTTATGGATATCCATAAATTTGCCGAAAAATGGATATCCATAATTCGAATTCAGGATATCCATAATTCGATTTATTATTATTTGATTATGATTTCTTATCAAGTCGGACACACATATAAGTTAAGCTTGACCTAGTTGTCTTTATTCCTACATTCTATAATATCTGTTTGTCATTGGGCTCCCGCCAATCGGGGCTTGGTGAATAAATAAATAAATAAATAAATAAATAAATAAAATCACTAGTAACACAGCTTCTAATTTACTTAGATAGGCTTCTCCAGCAGAAAATTGAAGTTTAACTAGAATCGCGCAGTCGATGGCACGCAATCGCATATCCCCACGCTTCACCGCGGGCCCCACCCCCTGGGCCCATCAATAGGGGTGTGATCAAAATTCCGAAAGTGTCATGGTGTAACAGTTCCCAAAGTTTCAAGTTTCTATCTTTAACGGTCTAGGGGGAGTTATCCGGTAACAGCAATGTGTGTGGGTAAAGGGGTCAAAATCAGTTTTTGACCTCTGGTGACCTCATAATTGACCCCAGGGGTCAAATTTTGTTTGTAATTTTTTCTACTCATCATGCCGTTCGCTTTGATATATTACACGACAATGTTCTGGAAATTTTGATTTTTTGACCCCTCCCCACCCGCGGGCCCCACCCCCTGGTCCTACCCCTAGGTGTGTGATCAAAATTCCGAAAGTGTCATGCACTCCCCAGACCACAGATCTATCAGTTCCCAAAGATTGATCTATCTATAAACGTCTTGGAGGAGTTTCTATCTATAAACGTCTAGGAGGAGTTATCCGGTAAGCCGGACGGACGGACGAACGTACGGACGGACGACGAAGACCATTCGAAAAAAGTGGAGATAATTAATGTGCCAGCATAATTTATCATTTAATATACTAAGAGGGGTTCGATACCCCAGTCTCTTACAGAGTTATCGTATTACATTTCTCACGGCTGAATTCTCTCACACCCCTCCGTGAGGGATTTCAGCCACTTCCGGTGCGACTGAAGAATCTCACGGGTTCAATAATCTCACGCTACAACGGCAGTCCAGTTGATATCCATTCCTATGACATTATAGTACAGGTAATATTTAGGTGTTTAGTCATCATTAGACAAATTTAGTTATCGTGGCGAATGGTGCGCCGCTATGCATTTTAGTGGTTTAAAGCAATCAGTATTTGTTAGCTCATTGGAGCACAAAGCTATTGAGATCACTCTTTATATTGTTCACCCTCTAGAGGCCATAGTTTCGCTTCAATCTTCATGAAGAACTTTGTACTTGACAATGTTTATATCTCGGTCAAGTTTATATGGGTCATGTCGGATTAAAAAGCTACCTCACTAGGTCAGATTGCTTTAAAAGCATTTCACCCTCTAGTGGCCATAGTTTTACATCAGTCTTCAAGAAACTGTACTAGAATGTTTGTCTTGATGATATCGTGGTCAAGTTCGAATATGGGTCATGTCGGATATAAAATAAATATGTCACTGGGTCCAACTGCCACGTTGTTCACCCATTAAACACCACAGTTTTGCACCAATCTTCATGAAACTATACCAGAATGTTATGCTTGGAAATATCTTGGTCGAGTTCGAATATGGGTTATGTCGGGTCAAAAACTAGGTCACTAGGTCAAATTGCTTAAAAAACCTGTTTAACCACGGAGGCCAAAGTTTTGCTTAAAAGCTTCGTGATACAATACACCAATGTTTGCGCCCCTTCATCGGGGCTTGAAAAAAGATAGGGCTGCCTGGTGCTTCCACGCAAAACTGAAACTGACCGAATTTGAGTACTGTGAAACCGGTGCGAGTCGGACCGCTTGTTAAACCCAAGCGGTTTCTTTTGGCGGTAAATGTCCTTTCATCTCAATGTCCGGTGAAAGTCCCATTTAATCTGAAGCAGCGTCTCCGAAATCACCTAAGCAGTGTCGACACGGACGTAAAACCGCAACCAATTAAGCAACCAAATACCATAATGGTTTGTTCTGATGATATCTTGGTAAAGTTCAAATATAGATGGTATTGGATCAAAAATAGATCACTCTGTCATATAACTTTACAGAAGAAGTAAAACAAAGATCAGGAATCGATACAATTAACTTACTCCATAATGGAAACCTAAACAAAGGATGGTCATAAGGACAGTTACTTTCCCACAAAATGGCCAAATGGCCATCCAAAATAAAAAGACACAAGTGATAAACACAGTAAGTAGTAACAAACAACAACATAAATAAACCGCCACAGAAGTACCGCCTTGGAACGGTCAGTGGAAAGAATTCCACTGGGGGGCTTAAATCGATTTTACATGGCCATAATCCTCGCCCTTACCTCTGTCGCGGTTTACACTAATTTTGTTTAGTCCGCACGAAGGCTTCCTAACTCATCAGTGTAACATCTCCGAGAACATACAAATAAAAAAAACAGAGATGAAACAAAGTTGAGGACTCGAAAGCATACAACAACAGAATTGCTTGAGCAAAAGAAAACCAACAGTTAGACTCCGAGGGGCCCTACCAAAGACGGAGCATCAGGCGCCAACCAACATAAAGAATACTAAAAATAAAATAAAATTCCAATTATGTTTTTACGCTGGAACCGTCATATAATCTTAAGCCCGACCCACCGGTGTGCAATCAAAGATGGAAGCAAAGTTGCCAACCGTGATTGGGTTAACCCCCATGCATGCAGTCTGTTATATAATATTGATGTTGTACCCAATCTTTATATATCGACGAACGATTTTACGAAATTGGGTACTTAAGTCATTACAGGCATGTATTTTTCTTAATTTATATACTAAGTCACCATATAATTCGGGTTCCGATAGGCCTTGTAGCAGAAGTGTTTTAAGTCCTACATTGAATTTTGAAACCAAATCAGAATGACGTCTATAAAACTTAGAAAAGGCTTTGCGTAGTTTATGATACCGATACCCCTGATTAAGAAGTTTAGCGGTTAATAATTTATTACGAGTTTTGAAGTCGGATACATGAATAGACACTCTAGCGAATCGAATTAAATGCGAAACATTAACCCCGTAGGATGTCCCACGAGGAACATCACCGTCCAAAAAAGGAAAATTTACAATCTCGAAATCAAAATCATCACGTTTATCATAAATTTTGCAAGAAACAAATCCATCTACAACATATAAATATAAATCCAAAAAGGGGGCCTCGGTATCAGAGGAATTTGCCTTGTTTAACTGAAGTTCTAGGGGATAAATCTGACTGATCAAACCATCAAAGTAAGTATTGTCAATATTTAATTAATCATCTAAATATCTAGAAGTATAACTAAAAGCTTCAATAATTTCAGATTGGTTATCAATGGAAAGCGACAACATGAAGACAACATAATGACAACATTAAAACTTTGTTCACCCATTTTAGGAGCTACAGTTGGGAAACTGTACCATGATATATTTTAGTCACGTTTGAATTTGAGTTAAGACGGATCAAATACTAGGTACTAGGTTAAATTGCTTTCAACCTTGTTCACAGACTAGACGCCACAGATTTAATTCAATCTTCATGCAACTACACCCGAATGTTTGCCTTGATAATATTTGGTCTAGTTTGACTATTGGCCATGTCAGAAGAAAACTAGGTCACTAGGTCAAATTGATTTAACATTTGTTCACGCTCTAGAGGCCACGGTTTAGTTTCCATCTTCAGGACTATATACAAAATTACTTTTCTTGATGGTATCTTGATTGATTAAGTTCGGATATAGGTCAAGTCGGATAAAATATGTCCATCGTCTAGTGGCTACATTTTTGCATCCTTCTTCATGAAACTGTACCAGAATTTTAGTTTGCCTTGATGATATCTTGGTAAAGATTGGTAATGATTCAATTCGAATAAACAGTCACCAGGTCACATTGCTTTAATAATTTCTTCATCCTGACTGTATGTGTAAATAATATATTGGTCAAGTTTGAATGTTGGCAATGTCTGATAAAAATAAGGGTATAAGATCAAATTGCTTTCAAACCTTACCCCCCACTCCTCTAGGCGCCACAATTTTGCTTCTATCTTCCTGAAACATTCCCAGAAGGAATGACTTGATACTATCTTGGTCAAGTTCAAATATAGATCAAGTCAGATAAAAAACTAATTCGACAGGTCGGATAGCTTCAAAACTTTGTTCATAACTAGAGGCCATAGTTTTTCTTCAGTCTTCATATGTTTGTCTTGGTGGTGTCTTTTCAGGTTCGAATATGAATCATGTCATATATAAAAACAATGTCTCTAGGTCTAATTGCTTTAAAACCTTTATTTACTTCTATAGACCATAGCTTTGCTTCAGTCTAAATGATACTATACCAAAATGTTTGTCTTGGTAGTATCTTCGTCAAGATTGAATATGGATCATATTTCTTTCACACCAGATAAGGAAATCCGTAGATTTCGCCTGGGATAGAAATTTCGTTCTTACCCAGGCAAGCTCCATACGTATAATGCGCGAAAAATAAAGTAAAATTAAAATTTTCGGTGGTTTTATGCATGAAAAATAATCTTATACGTGTTCTGTTGTATGGGCCATCTACAACGAAACCCCATATCATATACATACCCTTCTTGGCATTTACTCCTTTGCTTCGTTCAGGTCGATATGCATGGTGGGCGAAGCTTGCTTACAAAGTAACGCTTACCATCCGAGGACGCCTGATTACACTCTTCTGGAGTCCATGTCTGTTGATCTGAACATTGATATTTGCCATTTGTCTATGGATTAATGATTTTGGATTAACGCTTTGGTACTACGACCTAAACTACCTCAAACACTAGATCACTAGGTCAAATTGCTTCTTAACCTTGTTTGTCCACTATAGGCAATGGATTTGCTTCAGTCGTCATGGAATTTTTGTCTTGGTGATATCTTGGACCAATTTTATCATGACTCAGCAATTCAGATCCATCACGGACCTTTCGTTTTAACTGCACTGAAATGTCTATATTATGACCAGTTGATACACAGACTAATTCTTCTTTCAAAAGTATATTATAAATGTATCATTTTTTTTCTTCGTGTTACCAACTGTCCATAACTTCGTGTTACCAACTGTCCATAACTTCGTGTTACCAACTGTCTGAAATAACACTTTTGAACAATCCTAAAGGATGTTGTCCTATTACAGAAATTTTACATTCTTGCACACCAGATAAGGAAATTCTGGACCTAACCCTGGGATAGAATATAAGAATCTTATATGGGTGGATGGTGTTATATATGCCGGACAGTGACCCCGAGGGACGGATTTTTCTATCGACCCCTCACACCCATATATAATTCTTTTTCTTGCAGATCTTCCATTTCTTAGCGCGGAGTTTTAATGTTGCAGTCACTTCGGTTACCGACGTCCGCCATATTGTGATGACACTACAGGAATGTTTAGTGTGTGTGTGTGTGTGTGAATTCGGGTTTAACGTCGCTTTCAACAATTTTTCAGTCATATCACGACGGTGTCTGGTTGCGACAGGGAGCTCAATGCTCACGTTTATAGTGCTGCCTCACTGAAGTATCATGTCCCAGACACATTACATGATACCAAACCCAGTCACATTATCCTGACACTGGATCGACCAGTCCTAGCTCTACCCCGTAAATCTGAGTGCCAAACGAGGAGCAGCTAGTACCATTTTTAACGACGTTGGTATGTCGCGGCCCGGGATCGAACCCGAGACCTCCCGTTCCCCGGAGCGGACACTTTCCCAACTGAGCTATCGGGGCCGGTGGAATGTTTAGTGACGTTACTTAACTTGCTGTGACGTCAACCTTAACGACGGCGCATATGAGGTCGTATTTAACCAGTGCATTTATCAACATGCGAGAATATTCGATTTTGGGTAAGAACACCAGTGTTAAAACAGAATTTCTATGGTGTGCAAGAACTTCTTATCCTACCCAACTAATCACACCCAGGGATAGGATAAAAATTGAGAATGTTCACGTTTGATGTGAACTGGTTGAGTTAAGTTTGACATTATTGCACGTACCGTGACGTCAACAACGTCGCATTATTGTCATCAAAATATGGCCGACGTCGACAATTGATGTGACTGTAAGATTCTTATACAGAGGACCCTCGTTATAAGGGCTGTATTTGTTCCCTTTTATTTTGCCGATATAAAGAAATTGCCGTCATAACGAATCCCAGTCTGGAGTATGATAGGTAATCAAAGGCCCATTATGACTCCAACAGACAAATGTTATAGACATTTGTTAGAATCTCCTCGGTGAGGCGATTCTAACAAATATATATAACATTTATTTCTTGGCATATAAGGCTACAAGAAGTTTTCATGACTATGGACTCGATTTGTGCATTTCCAGCGCAAGGGGAGCCCACGCCGCTCGGAACCAAGGCTAAGCCTGTAGCTAAGAAGTCATTCCATTGAAATTGCCGTTGTAACGAGTTTTGCCGTTGTAACGAATGTCGGTATATAGAGGGCTGACTGTAGTAAATGCAATATATTGCACTGCTTAAGAAGAGTCACAAAACGGCTTTTTAGCTCACCTGGGCCGAAGGCTCCAGGGGAGCTTATAGTATAGTGGGTCCTCCGTCGTCCGTCGTCCGTTATAACTATATAAGGGCTGTATTTGTTCCCTTTTATTTTGCCGATATAAAGAAATTGCCGTCATAACGAATCCCAGTCTGGAGTATGATAGGTAATCAAAGGCCCATTATGACTCCAACAGACAAATGTTATAGACATTTGTTAGAATCTCCTCGGTGAGGCGATTCTAACAAATATATATAACATTTATTTCTTGGCATATAAGGCTACAAGAAGTTTTCATGACTATGGACTCGATTTGTGCATTTCCAGCGCAAGGGGAGCCCACGCCGCTCGGAACCAAGGCTAAGCCTGTAGCTAAGAAGTCATTCCATTGAAATTGCCGTTGTAACGAGTTTTGCCGTTGTAACGAATGTCGGTATATAGAGGGCTGACTGTAGTAAATGCAATATATTGCACTGCTTAAGAAGAGTCACAAAACGGCTTTTTAGCTCACCTGGGCCGAAGGCTCCAGGGGAGCTTATAGTATAGTGGGTCCTCCGTCGTCCGTCGTCCGTCCGTCCGCGTCCGTCCGTCCACACTTTTGAGCAGCTATATCTCTGTATCCTGCAGGCTGATCTCAATCATTTCTCATCTGTAGCATGCCTCTGGTGGGGCATTGATGCTATAAACTTTTTTTTGAAATCGCTCTAAAACTTTGGTTCCTATGGCAAGCACAAGGTCCCATAGACTTACTGTGGGAAAATGCTTGTCATCACCGTAGCGCCTTCAGTTCTGATCTGATCTTTCTGAAACTTATATGTAAGGTGACTGGGGATAAAAACTCGGATGAGTTCGAAAACCGGCCAAGTCGGCCGATTTATCATAGAGTTACGTCCCTTTGATTGCTGAAAATGCCCATTTTCGACCTTGTCATCACCGTAGCCCCTTCAGTTTTGATCGGATCTTTCTAAAACTTAAATGTAATGTGGCTGGGGATAAAACCTCGGATGAGTTCGAAAACCGGCCAAGTTCGCCGATTTATCATAGAGTTACGTCCCTTTGATTGCTGAAAATGCCGATGTTTGACCTTGTCATCACCGTAGCCCCTTCAGTTTTGATCGGATCTTTCTGAAACTTATATGTAAGGTGGCTGTTGATAAAGTCTCGGAAGAGTTCGAAAACCGACCAAGTCGGCCCTTTTATCGTAGAGTAACGTCCCTTTGATTGCTGAAAATGCTGATTTTTGACCTTGTCATCACTGTAGCCCTTTCAGTTTTGATCGAATCTTTCTGAAACTTATATGTAAAGTGGTTGGGGATAAAATCTCGGATGAGTTCGAAAACCAGCCAAGTTGGTCCATTTATCACAGAGTAACGTCCCTTTGATTGCTGAAAAGCCGATTTTTGACCTTGTCATCACCGTAGCCCTTTCAGTTTTGATCGGATCTTTCTGAAACTTATATGCAAGGTGCCTGGGGATAAAGCCTCAGATGAGTTCACATACGGGCAAAGGTGGCCCATTTATCATAGAGTTAGGTCCCTTTGATTGCTGAAAATGTTGATTTTTGACCTTGTCAACACTGTAGCCCCTTCAGTTTTGATCGGATCTTTCTGAAACTTATATGTAAGGTGGCTGGGGATAAAACCTCGGATGAGTTCGAAAACCGGCCAAGTTGCCCCATTAACTATATAGTTATGTCCCTTTGATGGCTGAAAATGTCAATTGTTTACCTTGTCATCACCGTAGCCCCTTCAGTTTTGATCGAATCTTTCTGAAACCTATATGTAAGGTGACTGGAGATAAAACCTAGGATGAGTTTGAATACCGGCCAAGTTGGCCGCTTTATCATTGATTTACGTCCCTTTGATTGCTGAAAATGCCGATTTTTGACCTTGTCATCACCATAGCCCCTTCAGTTTTGATCGGATCTTTCTGAAACTTATATGTAAGGTGGCTGGGGATAAAATCTTGGATGAGTTCGAAAACAGGCCAAGTCAGCCCATTTATCGTAGAGTTATGTCCCTTTGATGGCTGAAAATGTTGATTTTTGACCTTGTCATTACCGTAGCCCCTTCAGTTTTGATCGGATTTTTCTGAAACTTATATGTAAGGTGGCTGGGGATGAAACCTCGGATGAGTTTGAAAACTGGCCAAGTCGGCTCATTTATTATAGAGTTACATCCCTTTGTTTGCTAAAATTGCCAAATTTTGACCTTGTCATCACCGTAGCCCCTTCAGTTTTGATCGGATCTTTCTGAAACTTATATGTGAGGTGGCTGGGAATAAAATCTTGGATGAGTTTGAAAACTGGCCAAGTCTGATCGGATCTTTTGAAACTTACATGTAAGGTGGCTGGGAATAAAACCTCAGGTGAGTTCGAATACCGGCCAAGTCGGCACATTTTTCATAGAGTGACGTGCCTTTGATTGCTGAAAATGCCTATTTTCGACATTGTCATCACTGCTGCCCCTTTAGTTTTGAACGGATCTTCATGAAACTTACAAACAACGAAGTCAGGCACTTCCTTAAACTTTGAATCTGTTAGCTCAGATGAGCGATACAGGACCAAGCTAGCTTGGTCCTCTTGTTTTAATAAAATCTTGTGAGCAAGATATCTCAAAAACTATTGGAGCTAGAGCCTTGAAAGTTGGTGAATAGATTGGTTGTGATGTTGGAAAACAGACTATCCTTTTGACATTTACGGGCTATGTTTTAATTATGATGTCGCTGCTGTATTTTTGCGCTGCTTTCTTATTCCTGTCTTTGATGGAACATTTCGAAAATATGCCTGTTCAAATTTTTATTTTGAAAATTTTACCACAAAAAGACAGTATAAAGTTTTGTGTATAAACGTTGATACTTTTCAGATTTCTGCTACAACATACATCGAGGGTACTCGTTAGAACCGCCTCGCCGAGATGGTTTTGCTAGTACCTGCAATATATGGTTTTGAGCAGACATTAGAAATGTAGTGCATAACCTGTACACCCAGTTTTTCTACAAAACTCAATATCAAATATAATTTCAATATCAAATATCAATATCTAATATCAATATCAAAGTGTGGTTTGAGGGGGTCAAAATTATATAGACACGTTTTTGCGATGAAGTGTAAGGTAATTTGTTTCGATTCCTGACCATTGCATTCATTTCTATTCTATCATGTAATATGTAGTTAACCGTTATATATAAACTTCACGTTCTTTGTTGTTTTTTGCTACATTCAACTAGGGTGCTGAGTTCGGGAATGCTAGTACTTTATGCACGGGCATGTACTGTCGGGATCCTTCAACCGCCAACGACTGTGTCCTGCACACGGCCGCAAGGGGTACCTCCTGTGGCAATAAACAGGTAATACTGCCAGAAATGAATTTTAATATCAGTATTAAAATATTTTATGCACACTACACAACAGTTGCAACAGTTACTAAGACTTACTTATGGTCTAAGGGAGGCAACTTCGTTTCTGAAGGCAATGCATAGCCACTTGGGTTATGTGTCTGAAAAACATCCAGGGGCAAATCACTCTAGGATTCAAATTTATGCACTCCCCTGATTACCCAGGGCTCACTGCCTAACCTTTGCAATATGTGTTGCATAAACTGGTTCCCCCATCTTTGATTTAAGGAAAATTGTTTAATTTTCACGAATGATTTTGATAGTTTGTTTTCTTCTATACTGTTGGCCCCCGCCCATTGGGGCTGGAAGAAATAGATGGGCTGCATGATGCTTCCACGCAGAGCTGAACCCTACCGCACATGGGTACTGGTAAACCGCTTAGAGGAACTAAGCCTGTCCAGGCAAAGCGGTGCGAGTAGGACCGTCCACGCTTATAATAAACCCTATTGGTTTCATTGGGCGACAGGACTTGAGATGCCATTTCATCTCAGTGTCGGGTAAAAGTCCCACAAAATTGGAAGCAACGTCTCCCAAATGGCCTATACAGTGTTGACGGGGACGTTAAACTTCAAATCCAACAAAAAACAAACAAAATTCTTCTATACTGTTCAACATAAGGATTTTTTGTTGTTTAATTCTGTCATTTACTACTTAATAAATGGCCCCGTCAGTTGCATTCAATCTTGTCGTATATTTACTTGTAAATTAAACAAGCGATCCCCGCATTTGTAGCATCTTGCACGACGGTGTTCATAAAAAAAAACAACATTTTTTCCGATTAGATGTAGCTCTTCTCACATGTATTGTTTTAATAAATACAACAGTATAAGAAACGTACGGAACCCGGGAAGGGACATGCGGTTATTTTAATATCTTGTGCGAACAAGATAATATCTTGTGCACACAAGATATTATCTTGTGCGAAAAACATAATATCTAGTGAGCACAAGTTATTATCTTGTGCGAAAAACATAATATCTAGTGAGCACAAGTTATTATCTTGTGCGCACAAAATACAACTTAATAGCTTGTGTGCACAATATATTATTTTGTTTGCACAACATAGATCTGGTGCAGACAACATAATATCTTGTGCGCACAACTTATTATCGTGTTCGCACAAAATAATATCTTTTTCGCACAACATATTATCTTGTTTGCACAACATAGATCTTGTACAGACAACATAATATCTTGTGCGCACAAGATATTATCTTGTTCGTACAACTTTTAAAATATCTTGTGCGGACAACATAATATCTTGTGTGCAGAAGATATTATCTTGTGCGCACAAGATAACAGCTTGTTCCCACAACATAATATCTTGTTCACACAACATATTTCCTTTTTAGCACAATTTAATCAGCCGCGTACGATATTATGTTGTCCGCACAAGAGCTATGATGTGCAAACAAGATAATATCTTATCCACATAAGATAGTAAGTTGTGCGAACAGATAATAAGTTGTGCGAACAAGATATTATCGTGTCTTGTGCACACAAATATTATGTTGTCCACACAAGATATATTATGTTGTTTGCACAAGATAATATCTTGTGCGCACAGCATATTATCTTGTGCACACAAGATAATATCATGTTCGCACAACTTAATATCTTGTTCGCACAACATATTAAAAAAATAGCATGTCCCTTCCCGGTTTCCGATGAAAAGTATAAACTGTTCATTTGTGGCAATTAAACGATAATACTTGGTTTAGGTCTGTTTAATTTGGAGATTAATGACTATATCGGGCATGTCAAGCCGATGTTAATGCATGTACCTTAACTCGCTTTTCCTGTCCAGGTCTACACAAGACATACCATTACGAAAACATGCCTATTCAATTATATTGAAAATTGTACCACCAAAAATTAAATTTTTCAGATGAGAAATTCTGATATTTTTTCACATTATGTGAACAATTCCGTGGAATGAACACCCCTCTAAACCCCAATTTATATAGAGAAAACTGGGGTATTCAAGGGTATTCATTATTTTACTTATTTCTGCTCCCAGACATAGGCGGAGCCGGCCTCGGTAGCTCAGTCGGATGCGCGTCTGACTGGTGATCAGAAGGACGCGGGTTCGATACCTGCCCTAGTATTTGATCTGCAGAGCAAATAGATAACATTTGATCTGCAGCAGGGTTAGAAACTTTTAAAACGTCTAGAAAGCGGTTTCTTTTTTTTTCCGGTAAAAGTGAAACTTTGAGAAATGTATTTATGTTCAAAGCCACAGAATAAAACTATTCGCTGAATAACCGGTGGTACATGTACCTCCAATCCTTCTTCTTCTGCAATAGGCATTTTAAAAGGAAATCACGATCATATTTTGAAAACAATAACTTGCAAAGCACTGGCCTTTTTTTTCTTGTGCAAATGAATTGGGGAACCTTAAAGGGGGTTAAATTTTTATATAGGCGTGTTTTCGGTTTACATTGGCAACTGTCCTTTTAAAGAATGTCGTATAATACATTCATGATCCATTTCCACGAACGATTGTTGCCGGGTCCGGTAGGGCTTGAATCCGCAACCTTCCGATCACTAGCCAGGTGCATATTCGACTGCGACCGCTAACCACAAGAACAGTGTGTGTGTGTGTGTGTGTGTGTGTGTGTGTGTGTGTGTGTGTGTGTGTGTGTGTGTGAATTCGGGTTTTACGTCGCTTTCAACAATTTTTCAGTCATATTACGACGGTGTCTGGTTGCGAAAGGGAGTTCAATGCTCACTTTTATAGTGCTGCCTCACTGAAGTATCATGTGCCAGACACATTACATGATACCACACCCAGTCACATTATCCTGACACTGGGTCGACCAGTCCTAGCTCTTCCCCGTAAATCTGAATGCCAAGCGAGGAGCAGCTAGTACCATTTTAACGACTTTGGTGTGTCGCGGCCCGGGATCGAACCCGTGACCTCCCGTTCCCCGGAGCGGACACTCTACCAACTGCGCTATCGGGGCCGGTAACAACAAGAACAGAATAATTTAATGTTTAAATTTCTTGTGACAATGTGTGCACAGACCTTGTACGGTAAAGATAACATGTTCGTTATATAAACAATAAAGCCCCCGTAGTTGTTGTGCTACTCGCCTCATAAACAAGGGGTCGTGGATTCGATCCTATGCTTCTCCAGACTTTCGGATGAGTCTTGAAAACGAGGCTCTGTCTCCGCATGACTTAAGCTGTTGCTGGGACGTAAAACACAAACGCACACATACAATGTACAAAGAATACACTTAATGTTGAAAGTTATTGTGACAATATGTGCACAGCCATAGCTTGATCTTTATGTCAACAATGCTACTGTTCAGTTATACAGTTAACACAGAAGCACTTACAACACTGATTGCTCGATTTCTGGAATAGTCGTCCTGAACCTGGCATCCTCGACAGCGCAGTGGATAACGGGTTCGACTAATGATCGAGAGGTTGTGCGTTCGTATTCGACCACGGGTATCAATGTGTGTCCTTGGGCAAGGCTCGTAATGACACTACCCCACTCTACCCAGGTGTAAATGGGTAGCAGCTCTCTCGCGCGCGCCTGTGAAAACACCCGGAATGAGTGTTCGAGAACGATCCAATAAGCATAAAGCTTTCATTGCAATCGAACTAAAATAATTTAGCATAAACTAATCTGGCACCGCGGTTGAAATTTATGGTGATCATAGATATTAAAATACAAATGAAAGAGGCATTTGTTGTCCTCAGATCAGCACAGAATGTAATTTGTCCTACTCATAAATTTTAAAATACCAACAATTGTTGGCATTTTAAAATTTATAAGCAGGACAAGTTTCGTGCTAAAGAGAGTTGAGCATGAACAGAGGTTTACTACCTCGGGGCCTGGACTAGGTCTGTTTCTTTGGATGCTTAAAGGCAAACAGTGTACACTGGTTCTCCACCAGTATTTTTGATGTCAAATTTGGGCCGATTGACAAAAATTCATCACACATTAACGCAATCAACCGGCATCATATTATACTCGTTTAGTAGTCGCAGACTAGGCGGAGCTATTCAGGTGTTGTCAATATATGTCAAATTCTCTGAGTCCACCAGAAAATTCGGTAGAGTATTTTTTGCATTCTTTCTGCAAGCGAACCAATAGCCATATACACCACAGGTTTGTTTGTGTTACAGTTGTATTCACACAATAGGGTGGCTTGGTTTACATTTTCGTTAATAGAATATTCCGAAGGCAGGTGCAAACGATATCTCCGCCTAGTCAATCTTATCTACGACTACTATATTCAGTCTTAAACATGTAACACTTAAAATAGAATCAAAGCACTGACAGAACTGGTCAGTCGATTTTCTCTAATCAAACAATGTAAGTCTGATCAGAACCGTATTCTGCTGCGTCTGACTGGGTCTATATTGTTTGCTTAACCCGTCCAATTTCTATAAATGACCGTCTGCAACACTCTGACCTCAAGTGGTAAGGACAGCGCGGCTATAGTCTGTACAAAACGACAAGGGTAGAGCTGCAATAAAAACGTTGCCTGGATGTCATACAAATCATTCATAGTCACGTGGTCTTCAACTACATAAAGCCACTGTGCTTAGTATACTATTTTAATAGCTGGTGATTGATCTTCCGACCTACCTGGGAAAAGCTGTTTTAGCTGTTTGTGAACAACACATCACGAAAACACTCGTATATACTTTAGACCCCTTAAACCTCACAGTTATACAGTAAAACTGAGGTTGGGAGGAATAAACATTTTTTTCTTATTTTAGCTCAAAAACAGATTATGGGTACTCGTATGAACTGCCCCGCCGAAGCAATTCAAACGAATTCCCACAAGCTAATGTTTAAAGGGGTAAACATCTTTTTCTTATTTCTGTTCAAACACATAGGTTGTGACTATCTAATGATTTGCACAGAAATATGCGAGGTAGCATAATTTTTGTTTCTGAACATTTCATTTTGTGGAGGTAAAATTTTCAATATATTTGCATAGTGGTGTTTTTGTGCGAAGTCTAATCAGCACCTAAAAGTACATTGCCTCTAGTTCAATACCCTTCAAGACATTTGTCAGTTTGCATAAATGAGTAGACCGATTTGGACTTGACATTTGCCAGTTTGTATAAATGACATGACGATAACACACCCGTGCGACATAGAGCATTTTCTCATATCTTCAAAATGGCTCTTTTTCTGATGAAAATCCTTGATATTTTTCTTATTTATACTCAAACATAGATTCGGAGCTAGTAAGAACCTCCTCATCGAGGCGATCGGTGCTCGTTAGAACCGACCCATTGAGGCGATTCTAACGAGTACCCAAAATCTGTGCCTTAGATCAGAAATAAGAACCATTGTGTATACCCCGTAAACCCCAGTTTTCTCTCTCTATATATAAAGTGGGGTTTAGTGGGGTGTAAATTTCACGGACTTGTTCACAGATGAGCAGACCGATTTTAACCTGGGGCCAGTCGTTCAAAGCATTATTAGGTTTGCATCTGCAAAAGCTTCTCACATCTTCTCAGCAAAAGTATTAGCATGTTTGCCATATTAAATGATCAAAGATATTTGCAATATTAAATGATGCGTTAACTTAAGACTTCGTTAGTTTTGATCAACTGGTCACTGATCGCCAACTCGAAGACAGGTTTTCCGGTGACAGGGCTGATAAATATTTTGGGGGTTTTGGTTTTACGGTCCTTTGAAGATTATTACACTTTTTTGAGCCGATCATTAATCGTTAAAAGATGGGGGAAAACTGAAGTAACCGGAGCCAAAACCCTCCGACCTTCCGTTGCAGAACATGACACCTCGTATGTGGCCCTAGTGGAGCTCTTACTACAGCGGTGGGAGACCTAATGATTGAGAATCAGCGCATTACCCACTGGGCCGCGGAGGCCCTCGATGCGGCTTATATAATAATATCATGTTACACTTCCAGAGTGCTTACATAACGCGATGATTTTATTAAAAAGAAGTACATCATAAACGAGAATGAATTTCCTATGAGGCACATACTGTATGACTAGATCCAAGACAATAAAATGCGATAATATATTCTGGAATTTTCTGCTGTGAGCTACTACCGTAAATCGCATGCTTTGTAATTTATTCGCAGATAAGGCTACCGTTTGCATCTGCCTGGAAAGTCTTTTAACAAAAAGGTAAACCAAGTCACCCGATTGTGAGAATTCAGCTGTAACACAAAGCTTTGGTGTATATGGCCATTTGGTCCGCTAGCTAAAGCATGCGAAAGGCACTCTACCGAATCTTCTTTAAGACTCAGGGCCGAGTGTATAAATCACATCACGTAAACAAGTCCATGAAATGAAGCCCCCCCCCCCCCCCTATATCCCACATTATATAGAGAAAACTGGGGTTTACGGGGGTATTCATTATTTTTCTTATTTCAGCTCCAAGACATAGGTTGTGGGTACTCAATAGAACCGCCTCAATGAGGCGGTTCTAACGAGCACACACAACCTATGTTACGAGCATTTATAAGAAAAATATCAAGGATTTTCATCAGAAACGTAACCATTTTGGAGATGTGAAAAATACACTATATCGTACGGGTGGGTTTTCGTAATGAGGCGTAGTTTGAGCTGGCGTAAGCTACGACATATTTTTTTAAGAATAAGACTGAGTCCAGCGTACGTTTGAGTGCATCAAATGGGTGTAGGCAGAACTTAGTTGCGACTGAAATAAGACCGGCGTAAGACTGGCGTAAGACTGGCGTGTAGTTATGATAGAACAATGTATCATGTATATTATGTACGAAATGATTTTTACTGCTTTATACACACGATAAACTCGCTTTAAGTTTGGTATGGGTGAGTGTTTTGAGTTTTACGTCCCACCAACAGCTAAGGTCATACGGAGACGAGATCGCGGTTTAAAGACTCATCCGAAAATCTGGAGAAGCCCGGGATCGATCCTGCGATCGCTGGTGTACAAGACGAGTAGCGTAACCACTACACCACAGAGGCTTATACAAGTTTAGTATGAAATAAATGATGCACAACACATCTGCTGTGCATGTTCTGGGAAAATGTTTGCAAGAAAAAGAAATTGAAGAAAATGAAATTTTGAGACTCTATAAAGAAAATGCTGAGACAGTTAACTCCAACTTTAGTAATGTGTCCACATCAAAATTGTACGAGCAAAAACAAAAGGAGGCAATACAATGTGTTGTAAATTCTATTGGAAAGCAAGCAAAGGACAATAGATGAACCCAAACACAAATGGAAGGATCTACTATCCCGCGCTAAAAGATAAATCTTGTTAATACCCCGGTCACACCTTTACGTTTCGACCCGCGTAAGCGCTACGTTTCTCAATACGTGGCGAAACGAAGGGTACGCCGCAGGAACGTAGCTCTTACGCCGAGATACGTAGCAGGAACGCCTCTTACGCGAGGCTGCACATACGTGGCAGGTTCGAAACGTCGTACATACGTAGCAGAAACGGAGTGCAAACGAAAGGAACGCAGCAGCAGCGTAGCACAAACGCCTCTTACGCCTCACATACGCCACTCAAGACTTACCACGTAAGTGTGGCGTACGACACGTTGTCGCTGCGTAACAGCGACGTTCCTTTCGTATCTACGGCGTATCTGTTACGTTTTAATTTTAAATACGCCGTTTCCACGGCGTATCATAACGTAAGCATGGCGTAAGTACTACGTAGCTGTCGTATGTGCGACGTTATTGCTGCGTATGTACGACGTAGTAAAAATAGCTGTGGCGTTTCAAGTTTACCTGCGGCGTATTAGCGACGATTGTGGCTTTTGTTGAGTTTCAAATGAGGTCAAGTGGCATCGCATAATACATTTTAATCTCGATCAAGTGGTCTCATATATAAATTATATATATACAACAGCAAGCATTCGGGTCCCTCGCATTCATGTCAAAGCTATCATGGATTATTATTCTGAATAACAGATTGTTGTTGTTGGTTTACTATGGACCTTAATCGAGACTGAAAAGAAACGGCAAGTGGGCAGGAGGCTGCAAGCGATTAGAGTTGGCCAAGGGATTGTGAGAAGGAGGCGACCAAGACGCTGGTGGGTGAGACCATGGTTAGATGCCGACTGATGACTGAATTACGGTCATTACAATCGTCTGATGGAGGAATTGCAGCTCGAGGACTGTGAATCAATACTATTACCACATACGTTTTAAAACGCCGCTGTTACGCAACAGCAACGTCGCAGGTCAGAATGAAACGCAGCTCCTACGTAACAGCAACGCGATATACGCAGCACTTACGTCACGCAAACGCCGCGATACGTGGGTCTTACGCCGCCGCTTCGCAGTAGAAACGTAGCTCATACTCCATGTACACAACAAGACATCTAATTTGCATAAAAAACGCAGCAGGTTGCGACGTTTGGCCACGTTTTGGGTTTTTGTCAGAAACGTGGTGAAACGTAGCAGAAACGTAAAGGTGTGACCGGGCTATAAGATACGCAAATTTACGTTTCAAAAACGCAATTGCACCCCCCAATTACACGTCTTGTTGACGTCAGCGCAGCATAATAATTTCTCTCCACCTGATCAGCGTGGTCGCTAACAACTACCACCAAGATACCCATTATCTCCCAAAACAATTCCAACACCAGTATTTTGCTGAAGGTGTCTGTAGATTCCACTCTGAGTCAGAATGCGCGAGTCACGAGTAGATGCAGACCAACGTACAATACAATTAAATACTTTAAGTTCATGATCACACATTAACTGTATGTTAATAGAGTGTGTTCAAACTGCCATTCGTTTTGAGTAAGAGTTTTTATTCGTATTTGTCTATTATATAGAGCTTGTATTGAAACCCTGAATGGTGTGAAAACCTTGTTTGATTGTACTTTTTTGGTATCTGTAATTTGAATGCATATGTCCTTTGAGAGCCAAGAAAACCTGTCTGATAATCATGCATGCAGTTGATCTATTAATATTAACTACGTCACCAACTTCAACGTGGAAACAGCCGTTCGCCAAATATCTCTAGGATATTCCAAGTCAGGACGGAGCTCAGTAATTAAGTCAAGCAATCTGAAGCGCGGTAATCTAACTTGCTAATAAAGCTCAATATCATTGTATATATCCAAAGGTCTGATCTGTCTCTAAATACCCATTCTCTCCTGAAAGATCTCCTACATGTATACTGTAAATCTTCAAACCAATGTACAATTTCAACCATTTTCACACGGAATAATGCAAAATAATCACGATATGCTAGAGTTAATAAATAGAAATGGAGACTAGAAATGGAATCGATACAAGCCTGCTACCTAGTGGTCGTGACATTAAGAATGACTGTGATTGCGACACGCCAGGTTTATGCACACCGTGTAAATTTCTGCGATAATTTTACGACGGGCGTACGACTGGCGTAGTTTCACGAGCGTACGTCTGCTTTATACACTCGGGCGTATGCCTGGCGTAGGCTTACGTCTGCTTTATGCACTCGGTCCCAGTTGTACAACACCTGGGACCGAGTGCATAAAGCAGACGTAAGCCTACGCCAGGCATACGCCCGTCGTAAAATTGTCGCAGAAATTTACGCAATGTGCATAAACGATGTTGTCGCAAACGTAGTCGTAAACTCGCACATAATGTCCCGTCTACTAGGTAGCAGGCTTAACTGTAGCGTATTGAGATTATATATCGTTATTCTGAATAAAGATGGATAGACTTGTACATTGGTTTAAGGATTTACGGTAAAGGCTATGTTTAAAGAGAGAACGGGTATTTAGAGACAGATCAAATCCTTTGGATATTTACAATGATATTGAGCTTTCTATTGGAAATGTTCTATTGGAAATTTAGATTTAGATACCTCGCTACAGATTGCTTGAATTAATTGATGAGCTCCGTCCGGACTCTTGGAATATCTGACGCGGCGACAAAAGGCGATTTCAGCCGAAATTCATACCCTTGTTGGGTTGAAATATTTTGCGAGCAGCTGTTTCCATTATGCAGTTGGTGACTTAATCATGATGCATCACGTGTTGTTTTGTCTCTTAAAGGGCTTATGCATAGCTATGTGCAATTTCCAAGTACAGATGCCCAAATAAATACGATCAAACAAGGTTGGTACGCCAAAGCAGGGTTTCAAAATGCAATCGCTTGTGTTGATGGAACGCAAATACCAACTGAAGCTCCACGTCAAAGTCGCTTTCGGTGCACACGAAATGTCTTTTTGTCTTCGGACGCAGCCTCAGAGGATGTAGAAGATTTTGCCGATGATAGATTTTGTTCGGTGGCAACTTAGTATGTTTCATCCCACCCCTCCACAGTTGATTCCCCATCAGCGGAAATGCCATCCAAGACATGTGATGACTGGCCAATCGTATCAAGCACCTGTTCTGTAAACTGTCCTTCTGTTGGCTTTGTACCCCTACCAGTTTGAGGATATCTTCTGTTAGAATATTTTAGCGCGGAACAGTAGATAGATCCTTCCATTTGTGTTTGAGTGCATCTATTGTCCTTGCTTATTTACAGCACATAGTTTATTGCCTCCCATTTTTCTTCTTTCAATTTTTATGTGAACTCATTACTAAATTTTGAGTTTACTATCTCGACATTTTCCATATAGAGGACCAACAGTCTAATAAATTTCATTTTCAAAATTCTGTTGTTGTTTGTTTGCAGACATTTTCCCAGAACATGCACAGCAGATGTGTTACACATAAATGTCTTTCTTACTACACTTGAAACGTGTGTATCGTGTGCATAAAGCAGAAATGATATAGGCCGACTTCACCTCGAACCACAGTACATCAAATTGCAATGACGGAATCAGTTGAACATAGACGGCTGGTACTATTAGCAGATCATGTAATCAGTATCTGCCCATATAAGAAAAGCCAGTGATACCATGACCGATTTCACCTCGAACCACAGTACGTCAAATAGCAACAACAGTATCAGTTGAACATAGACGGCTGGTACTATTAGCAGATCATGTGATCAGTATCTGCCCATATAAGAAAAGCCAATGATACCGTGGCCGATTTCACCTCGAACCACAGTACGTCAAATAGCAACAACAGTATCAGTTGAACATAGACGGCTGGTACTGTTGGCAGGTCATGTGATCAGTATCTGCGTATGTCAGTAAATCCAATGATACCGTGCCTTGAGGAATGGTAAGTCCGGTTTTCCACGCATGCGCACTCATGTGCACTCTTTAAAATTGAGGTAGTTATTTGATTGGCTGTTTATGGATTTGCATTTGATCCTTGCCGTAGGCGTCATATAGGAAAATAGAATAGCAACTAAAGTAGCCTTGGCTCCAGGTGAAGTCGGCCCGCGCCTTGAGGAATGGTAAGTCCGGTTTTCCACGCATGCGCACTCATAAGCACTATATAAATTGGAGGTAGTAGTCTTCGTTTTTGATTGGCTGTTTATGGATTTGCCTAAATTTGACCCTTGCCATAATCGTGATATAGGAAAATCGACAGCAACCAAAGTAGCCAAAGGTAGCCATTGGCTCCAGGTGAAAAATAGAAGTGAGGGCAATGATCAGGAATCGATACAATTAACCCACAACTCCCATCAGAAACACCAAAGGGAAAGAAATACAAACCTGAAACAACATACCCTAATGGAAACATCAATAACGGAAAGCCAAAAGGACAGTTACTTTCCCACAAAATGGCCAATTGCCTATCCAAAACAAAATAATATAAACGATACAAACACTCAAAGACAAACCATAACTAAAATAGACCACGACAGAAGAACCGCCTTGGAATGGTCAGTGAAACGAATTCCATTGGGGTTGGGGGGGGGGGGGGGGCTTAAATCGATTTTACATGGCCACAATCCTCACCCTTTCTTCCATCGCGATTTAGACAAATAATTTGTTCCGTCCGCACGAAGGCCTCCTAACTCATCAGTGCAACATCTCCATGAACACAAAATATCAAACAACCACAGATATGAAACAACGGAGAGGACTCGACAGCAATAAACCACTGAAATGCTGGAGCAAAACAAAACCAACTGTTAGACTCCGATGGGCCCGACCAGAGACAGAGCATCAGGCACCAACCAACATTACATAGAATTAGATATTCTCAAATTCACAGTAAGCCTTTACTCTGGAACCGTCATAGAATCTGAGGCCAGACCCATCGGCGTGCAATTAAAGAGGGAAGCAAAGTTGTCAACCGTGACTGGGTTAACTACCTTGCATGCAGTCTGACGCATAAAATTTATGTTGTACCAAATCTTTTATATCGAAGAATGATTTTACGAAACTGGTTCTGAAGTCATTTCTGTTATATATTTTTTTTTCTGAATTTATATACTAAGTCACCATAAAATTCGGGTTCCGATAGACCTTGTTGCAGAAGAGATTTAAGTCCAATATTGAATTTTGAATTAAATCAGAATCATGACGTCTATAAAATTTTGAAAAGGCTTTGCGTAGTTTATGGTACCGACAACCCTGATTAAGAAGTCGGCCATACATGATACATCGTTTGTTTGTTTGTTTCAAGTTTGAATTGGAGTTTAACGGCCCAGTCAACACTATTTAGGTCATTTTTGAGCGGGACAGTTTACCTAGCCACACTTTTCCTGGGCAGGCTAATACGTAAGCGGTTAACACGTACAGTGCACATTCTTGCGCCAGCAACTGACAACTGTCCGTCTTGAATCAGCGGAAGAGAGGGAATGACCGTAGAAAAGATTTCATGATCAATCTCCACGAAAGAATTTTGCCGACATCGGCAGGTATCGAACCCGCGTCCTCCTGATCACCAGTAAGACGCGCATCTGATGATATATGGTACTATTATGGTTATACGTCAGTCTAACGCCAGTCTTACTCCAGTCGCAACTAAGCTCTACCTACGCCCACTTTATGCACTCGAATTTTAAGACAGTCGTACGCTGGATTTAGTCACGCCTGCTGTCGTAGCTTATGCCAGCGCAAATTATGCCTGCTTGATGACTCGGCCCCTGATTTGCTCCGCCCTGTTAATCTTATCTGCGACAACTATAGTGTATATCCTGCAGTTTATAGTTGCTGTTAGAAGTATAAGTCATTACTATAATCTAGCCACATCATGGTACACGGCATATATGTATGTAATTAATAGTTGCTTCCACTTGAAAATGTATTACCTGTTTTTCTTGAGACATGGTAGCATAGGAATTGGTGTCGAGCTATTTTATTACTAGATAGGGTTTCAGTAGTTTGAGAAATTAAACACTCCATTCCAAACGTAAAAGCTGTTTTCGTTGCTAACGTATCCGTGCAATGACAACCCGTGTGAATTCCAACATTATATAGAAATCATGAGTTTTACAGGGTTGTACAAAATATTCTTTATTTCTGCTCGGTGAGTCCATGACATGGTCCTGAGTAGTCGTAAGAAAGAGGCGGTTGTAATGAGCAGCCACAACCTATGTTTGGAGTACAAATTAAGGAAAGTATCACAAGTTTTCATCAGCAAATTCGCCTTCGCCTTTTAGGAGGTATGAAAGAACGCATTTTATTATACCTCTCTTGACTTTCCCATACAAAACTCCCATTGGCCTGAGGGTGATAAAGAAGCTTCTGTGGTGTAGTGGTTATGCCACTCGCCTTGTAAACCAGGGGCCGCAGCATCAACCCCGGGCTTCTCCAGACTTTCGGACGAGTCTTTAAACGGAGATCTATTTCCGTATGACCTTAGCTGTTGGTGAGAAGTAAAACTCAAACACTCACTCGCTCACTGATGATGATATTTTTACTATCACCCTGCAATAATTTCGACTATCACATGTGCGGAATCGGCTGCGCGTTCAGGAAAGAGGAAAAAAGTGTCTCAACCCAAAATATTAACAAAGTCGAGAACTGGTACTAAAATATTTCTTTTAATTTGATTAAGAAAACGAATTCCCACACTTAAGTTTATATTCAAAATTATAACGAAGTTATCAAAGTTTGAACTTCTGAATTTATGTTTCACCAGCTAACCCCGCTTACCCACTGGGCACACAACGTGAATGCAACGTCCTATCAACGTCGATGCAACGTCATGATATTGCATCGACGTTGATGGGACGTTGCTGAGACGTCTTGAGTCCTCTGGGTATGTACAAATCCGACATTATCCGATAATTTGGAACGCCATTATGCCAAAAGTTGCGTGTGGTCGGGCCTGCATTTTTTCATTAAAATCCTTTACTTTAACACCCCCACGTTTTTAAAAATGCGTAAGGGGATATTGTGAACGCCTCCGTCCGTCCGTCTGTCCGTCCGACCGTCCGTCACACTATCTACTCCTTAACCACTGGCCAGAATGCAACCAAATTTGGTACATAGCTTCCTTACACGAGGAGACGTAGCACCATTACATTTGGATGCGCCCGGGCCTTGCCCCAACCCCTCCACTTAAGTAAAAGCCTAATATCTGAGAAAATGTTGAGATCCCCACCCCTAAACACTAAACAGTCTTGTTCCTTATGATAAGACACTTTCAGTATCACTAACCTGGAGGTCTCCGGGGGTGCGCCGGTGCCATGCCCCACCCCATCCATTTCATTAAAGACCTTATATTTCAGAAACCGTTCAGATCCCCACCCCTAAACAATATGTATTCGTGTTCCTTATGATAAGACACATTTAGAGACGCCAACTAGGGTTTTCCCTTGGTTGCACGTGGACCATGCCCCATCCCTCCATTTCATAAAAGAAAATATATTTCAGAAACCATTCAGATCCCCACCCTTGTCCTATATAATATACTCTTGTTCCTTATGATAAAACGCTTTCAGTGACACCAACCTTGAGGTCCCAAGGGATTGGCCGGGGTCATGCACCAACCCCTCTATTTCACTTAATCTCCTTATATCTCAGAAACCGTTCAGATCCCCACCCCTAAACCATATATATTCTTGTTCCTTATGATAAGATGCATTCAATGGCAGAAACCAAGACATGCTAGACCAGCGTTATATTTGGCTGTGCCAGAAGCGTGGGGATTTGCGACGGCGTGCCATCGACTGCGCGCTTTAGTTTATTAGTTTTTTTCGGTATAATAAAATAAATATTAAATTCCTGAGAGGGTCTATGGAATGTAATATATGACATCACACGAATGTATTAAAGCAATATCAGGGCCCATTCGGTCAAAGCATCGTTAGCTTAACGTGATCGTAAGTAGTCAGAATACTAAGTCTTCTTTCAAGTGCCTTGATTAACTGATACAGTGGTAATTTGCTAAAAATGTGAGTAGAATGCTACTCTTTTTTCAGCAAAGTAGTAGTATATTTGCCAAATTGCCATACTGAGTGATCACAATCATAGCGATATGTTAACTACAGACATCGTTAGTTTTGAACTACTGGATCCTGATGTATATTTTTCATTTATTCTTCAGTGGTGTATCGAAGGTAAATGCACATATTCACAGCAAGCCCCAGAATTCAATGGTGAGTATTTTCTTAGCCCATGAAACGCGCATTTTTATTTTATACCTAGCAGTGAAATGAGTAGATATCTGAAACAAATAAATGTGAAAATATATTTCACAGTCTGAAGAATAGCATAACTGTTATGTTCACAGTAGCAGCCCAATATACATTTTTGGTTTGTTTTTCCTATAAAATAAAGAGAAGATTTTCTTCTTTTTTATAAATACCGATATTTCATCGAGTGTGTTGAAAACATATTTCATCGAACCGCCTGAAATTTTAACACGAGTACAAAGCTCTAGTCGCAGATAAGATTGACTAGCCGAAGCTATCGTTTCCATCTGCCTTTGGAATGTTCTATTCATGAAAAGGTAAACTAAGTCACCCGATTGTGTGAATTCATCTGTGACACAAAGCTATGGCGTATATGGCCATTTGGTCCACTTGCAGAAAGCATGTGAAAGGCATTCTCTATCGAATCTTCTGGTGAACTCGGCGAATTTGACATATATTGACAACACCTGAATAGCTTCGCCTAGTCAATCTTATCTGCGGCTTATATACGACTATAGGGATCGACCATGGTTTTCCATGCATTAACATTTGCCGGATCCAGAGGAAGTTGTTTGAACATGAGGCCGCTAGGCCGAATGTTCAAATATCTTTCGACGGATCAGGCAAATGTCCTAACAGCACGTGAATTGCATGATTTGAACATGGGTTTTGGTGTTTGGGTACGGCTTTCGGTCCATTGGACAATGGGTTCAAAGAGCCATGCGCATTTTTATTTATGCAAGAACAACAAATCGACAAAGACACGACGTATAAAATAAAAAGAAAATTTACTTTTTCGATAAATACCAAATATATTTCATCTGGTGTGTTGAAAACATCAGAATTTTCACTCGTGCTTCGCAATTCTAATGGTTTCAAAACTTTCGATGAAATATTTTTGGTTTGTATCTCAAAAACACGTCATTGAATATATATTTTGTAAAATAATGAGTTTAAAGGACAATTACATCAAAGCGAATGAATAGCAAAACATTTCGGCGGTAACAGCAGCCGTATCTTAAAGCATTCGTCGTTTTCACCATAAGGAATCGGGCAGAGGTCTCAGGAGATCGCTGAATAAAGCTTTGAAGCGCCATGCGAGGCGGATAACGTTCATAGAACGAGGTACATACATGTATTGCAACAGCATATCATACATTTATTGTTGTCCTTAGGTACCTCTGTGTACCTATTCAAAACGTCCAATCACTTTTTGGGTCGATAGTTTTACAGTCGACCCACAGTTACTATGCACAGACGCTCTTCTAAGATGATGCGCAACTAAATATTTTCGACATTCATAAGCATTTACTAATAGGTGTTTACTGACACTGTATCAGCGAATAACAAATGGGCAAAGCATATATATTCTATAATAGATTCGGCTGCTAAACAAGTTTCATGCTTTAGGAATTGTCCAGAAATACGCTCAATACGTTGTACTGCGCATATATAGTTGCAGCCTAAAATTCCTATCATTACTTTTTTGAATGTGGCCTTTATAACAAACGGACTCGATTATTTCGAAATCTGAGAATTCCTCGAAATGAGATCAATGGTTCAGTTTTAACTACTTGATTAGAAAATTATGACATTGACACCAATAAATTGGAATCATGTGTTGAGTTTGTCAAACAGCGAAGAACCAGATCAGATGCGTCTGATCAGTGCCTATAATGTTTGCTTAAAGGACAGGAATTTTAAAATAGAAGTGGAGGCAAGGATCAGGAATCGATACACTCAACCCACAGCTCCCATCAGAGACACCAAAGGGAAAAGACACACAAACATGAAACAACAGACCCTAATGGAAACACCAACAGCGGAAAGCCAAAAGGACAGTTACTTTCCAAAAAATGGCCAATAGGCTATCCAAAATATAACAACATAAGCGACACAAACACCCAAAGACAAACCATAACAAAAATAAACCGCGACAGAAGAACCGCCTTGGAATGGTCAGCGGAAACGAATTCCACTGTGGGGCTTAAATCGATTTTACGTGGCTACAATCTTCGCTTTACTTCCGTCGCGATTTAGACAAAAAATTTGTTCAGTCCGCATGAAGGCCTCCTAACTCATCAGTGCAACATCTCCGTGAACACAAATAATTCAACAACCACAGAGATGAAACAACGGTGAGGACTCGACAGCAAGAAACTACTGAAATGCTGGAGCAAAAGAAAACCAACAGTTAGACCCCGATGGGCCCGACCAGAGACAGAGCATCAGGCACCAACCAAGTTTGGGAAAAAAAAAACGGTCTAAGGTCCAAGTTCAGGCCCATTTTCTTTATCTGTCACTGTTTTGATTTATGCTTGCACAACAGTGTAAAACAGAAAACTTTTTGTATGAACAAACGACAATAACACCCGATTAAAATAACCATATGATAAGCAAAATTTTACACCCGTAATCATTTCATATACAATGTGTGAAGCTCGCCGGTGGCCGGTGTCATTTATGTTAACTGACCACTCCGGTAGGATCATTTACGTTGCATATTTACTGTTTGCACAATTTTACATACTACTGCTATTCTTTAACTTATGCTAGACAATTTCAAATATTGTTACTCCTCACTTTTATTGCCATGTTACAAGGTAGCATTTTAAGGGCACACCGCTTGCTTCAGTATTAACAGAAAACATTTGGAAAAAGTTTTTACTCTGATAAAGAATAACTTGCTCTGAAGTGACAAGGACATTTTTACTCACAGATTAGACACCTGTCTAGACCAATTTGAACGGGCTGCATCTGCTGATAGTGTACTCATTTTCCATTTTCTGTAATATGCCTAAAGTTTTCCTAGGTGCTTACCATAGAATTAAAAATTCTAAAGGAGGTGTGTCCAGTGTCTGCTGTCTGTCTGGGCAAAGTTGTTCAAAGCATCATTAGCTTAACGAGCTCTTTAGTGGAGAAATTTTGACAATTCTAGCAAGTAAAATGTCTACTATTCTGGTATTTTTGCCCCAAAAACGTGAGTAGCTTTTGCAGTCGCAAAAGCTACCCACATTGTTTTCAGCAAATATCTTAAGTATATTTGCCATATTAAATGAGGACGTTTTAATGAGATATGAAACCTAGAGCTGTCTTTAGTTTTGAACGACGGGCCCCTGGTCAGTATTAACAAGATTAATGTTGTTCAAGCTTAAGATTCATGTGAACGGCTTGACAGTATAAATCGACATTCATGAGGTTGACCGTACTAACAGCATACATAGAAGTCACCGTTTACAATCTCGATAACACACGTGTATGGCATAGTGCACATTTTCATGTCTCGGAAATGGTTACATTCCTGATGAAACTTTGTGATATTTATCTTATTTAGTATCCCAACATTGGTTGTAGGTGCTCCTTAACACCGCCTCAATGAGGCGGTCCTAACATGTCTCCACAACCTATGTCTTGGAGCAGAAATAAGAAAAATAATGTGTACCCCTGTAGACCCCCATTTTTATGCCCCAAACTTCGAAGAAGTTGTGGGGGCATATTGCTTTTGCCATGTTCGTCCGTCCGTCCTTCCTTCCGTCCTTCCATCCTTCCGTCCATCCCACTTTTTATTGCATAGTATAACTTTTGCACCTTGCATACTAGGTTTTTGAAATTTCATACATGGATCCCTTATGAAAAAATAATTGGCCCGTGTTTTTTCTCATCAGGATTATGCCCCTTTTTGGAGTTATGCCCCTTTGCAAAAAACGCTTTGAAAGCTTGTAATCAAGATATCTAAAAAACCATTAGAGCTCTTGCACTGAAACTTTACATACTGATTTGGGATGATGAGACGATGAAATGATTAACTTTTGAAAAAATCTGATTATTTTTTACTTGAGCAATGGCCCTTTGAAACTTTAAGCGTTTTAAGCGTGTAAGCAAGATATCTCAAAAACGATTTGAGCTATTGCCCTGAAACTTTACATGTTCGGGATGATAAGTAGATGAACTGACTAACTTTTGGAAAAAAATCCGTATTTTTTTCTTGAGTTAGGGCCCTTTGCAACTTTGGGCGTTTTAAACATGTAAGCAAGATATCTCAAAAACCATTAAAGCTATTGCCCTGAAACTTTACAGACTGATTGTGAACGATGAGAAGCTGAACGGATTAACTTTAAAAAAATCTGATTTTTTTTACTTGAGTTATGGTCCTTTAAAGCTTTGGGCGTTTTAAGCTTGTAAGCAAGATACCTAATCTTGTAATTAAGATATATCAAAAACCGTTAGAGCTATTGCAAAAAAACTTTACATACTGATTGGGGATGGTGAGAAGACGAAATGATTAATCAGATTTTTTTATTACTTGAGTTATGGCCCTTTGAAAATTTGGGCCTTTTAAGCTTGTACACAAGATATCTCAAACACGATTTGAGCTACTGTCCTGAAACTTTACAGACTGATTCGGGATGATGAGTAGATGGTATGATTAACTTTTGGGAAAAATCCGATATTTTTTGGCCCTTTGGAACTTTGGGTATTTTAAGCTTGTAAGCAATATATCTAAAAATCATTAAACTATTGCCCTGAAACTTTACAGACTGATTGGGGACAATCAGAAGATGAACTGATTAACTTTTAAAAGAAATCTGATTTTTTTTTTACTTGAGTTTTGGTCCTTTGAAACTTTGGGCGCTTTAAGATTGTAAGCAATATATCTCAAAAACGACTTAAGCTATTGCCCTGAAACTTTACAGACTGATTCGGGATGATAGGTAGATTAACTTTTGGAAAAAAATCCGAAATTTGTTCTTGTGTTTTGGCCCTTTGGAACTTTGGGCATTTCAATCTTGTTAGCAAGATATTTCAAAAACCATTACAGCTTTTGCCCTGAAACTATACACACTGATTGGGGACAATGAGAATATGAACTGATTAACTTTAGAAAAAAAATCTGAATAATATATTTTTTTACTTGAGTTATGGCCTGATGAAACTTTGGGCTTTTTAAGCTTGTAAGCAAGATATCTAATCTTGTAAGCAAGATATCTCAGAAACCATTACAGCTATTGCCCTGAAACTTTTTAGTCTGATTGGGGACGATGTGAAGATGAACTGATCAATTTTTTAAAAAACAAAACTGATTTTTCTTTTATTTTGTACTATGGTCCTTTGAGAATTTCAACATTGCAACCAAATAACAACTATATATCTCAGTAACTATTAGGGGCAAGCAGTGTAAGGGTCAAGAAGTTGGGGGCTAAGTGTTTCATAAACACTGGCTGTAGTCTTTATATAAAATGGGGTTTATGGAGTGTTCATTACACGCACTTGTTAACCTTATGTTTTATTCCAGATGGATGTATTCTTGGTGATCAACCTGGTGCGGCCTTTAATGGTATATCATGTGACCAGCTTGTAAACCAATCACCGTCCTACTGCTACCAGGCTAAAGTAGTTGCTAGGTGCTGCACAAGCTGCCGGAAACACTTCACTTGGAGAAAAGGTGAACCGTTCATTTTTATATTAATGAAAAATATTGCATTAAGTTTTGCGACCAGATCTGTGAACTTGTTCTACGCTATAACGTTCCGTCACACTTATACGTCCGTTTCCGTTACCTTTAAAATCGAGTACCGTTCATATCAAAAGGGTTATCCTGTGGAAGCAAGGTATTCCCCACAGAACTTTAAAGTATGGAGTGTACAATTTATTTCTAGTTAAATCGATTAAAAGCCCGCATCAAACCCCCACCCCACCACCTGTGAAATATACTTTTCACTGACCGTTCCAAGGCGGTTCTTCAGTCGCGGTTTATTTTGTTATAGGACGTCTTTGAATCATGGTGTGTATCGCTGATATATTTCTATTTGGATAACCAATTGGCCATTTTGTGGGAATTTCAAAGTGACTCTCATTTTGGCTTTCCGCTATTGATGTTTCCATTAGGGTCTAGTCATTTCATTTTTGTGTTTCTTTCCCTTTGGTGTCTCTGCTTGAAGGTCTGGGTTAATCTTATCGATTCCTGATCATTGCCTTCACTTCAATTTTAAATAAAGTAACGTGACGATTACAGTACACATAATTATGATTGTTATGCAGGCTTTGTGCCTATACTGATTGCCACAGACCTATTTCCGTGAAAGTAAAAACCTTATATGCCACCCTTTAAACAGATAACCTTCGGGATCCCCTGTTTCCTTCCCTGTCTTCCAGCTCCTTCCAAAGGTAGGTGTAACGCTAAAGCTACAACACGGTGCTGTGTGGTTTTCGAAGCGATCAAGTAACAATGAAACAATCACGTTACACCTACAGTGAAGGTTTTATTCAAGAGAAAATTCTTCGGATTGTGAGGAGAACCTCATTTTATACGGGAGACTTAAGTAGTCACCATACTTTGGATAGCTATTCATAATAGAATATAATACGTGTCGTTACCAGGGTGTGAATATGGCAACAGAGTACAAGGATGTGAGTCTTGGCACTGTCATCACATCTTCGATACGCGGAATATCCTTTCGGACTGTTGTAGGACGTGCAATGTTGGTGACGTCATACTTCCAACAATGAAGCCAGACTGGGATACACACACTCAAACGATGACAGTACTAGCGGAGGGTTGCAGAGACAATGGAAAAGTCGAAAACATGAATTGCGCTTCATTGATAGAGACATATGGAAAGTACATGTGTTACAGCCCGTCCGTGTCATCCATTTGCTGCAAGACGTGCCAGGAACAAGCCGACAAAAATACCATAGGTGAGACTTCTGCTGTTGTGGTTTATTTGTTGGGTCGATTGTTTATCAGCCGATCTAAAGATACTAAGCGCAGTAGCTTAACGTTGTTGATGCTCACGTGAGTATCAGTGATTTGTTCACGTGAGTATCAGTGATTTGCATGAAATAAATGTAACTGTCATATAAAGCTGCGCAGATCTTGTCGTTGTGACGTCAGAGTGATTTATAAAAAGGAAACATTTACCAAGCTCATGTAGTGGGACATTGGCAAACAGTGTTGACCGAGATCAGATGGGCCTCCACACATAAGGGCTTAGAGAAAAGGATTGGGCTGCATGGTGTTTCCTGGAAGAGCTATTCAAATATATTGGAAATTTAACTATCAGAAACGGAGAAAAAATTCAGATAAAAAATTCTCATACTTTTTATGTTTCTGCTCAAAACATAGAGTGTGGCTACTCGTTAGAACAAAGTATCAACACTCTATGTTTAAATCAGAAATAAGAAAAAACCCATTGTATAACCCTGTAAACCCCAGTTTTACAAGTGGGATATAAGGGGATCAAAATAATATAGGAGTGTGTTCGAGATGGTTACGTTTGGCTTATTTCTACCCATTGTGTTAAGAACAATCCTTCCCATCTCTTTAAGGGCAATGGGAACACCTTCAGTGGAGGAAACTCCCGCAAAAGTATTTTTGTCTCCAATATCAATAGGGGTCAACTCTTAAAGGAAAGAATTTGCTCCTGAGGAGCAAATTCTTTCCTTTAAGAGTAGACCCCTTTTTCAGTGGGACAGGTCTTATAGAAAAGCGAACAGGAAGTCCCGAAAGTTGTCTCCCTTTAAAAGATGGCGGACAAATCTGGGCGATCTTCCCATTCCCATTAAGAGCTGATGATCATGTGCAATGTTCCTGCTCCATCATATACTGTAGGCGCTTGTTAGAACCTCTTAAATGAGGCAGTGTTTATGAGTACTCGCATCCTATGTTTTGGAGCAGAAATATGCAAAATAATGTATACCTCTGCAAACCAAAGTTTTACCTATACAAAGTTCGGTTTCATTGGTGGGAAGGGGTAATAAAATTGGCTTGTTGACGCGATGGCTTTTGAACAAGGAATATTGAAGATATTCATGGGTAAGCTTTTCTTTCTTCGATTTGAGGTTTAACGTCCCTGTCAACACTGTAAAGGTCATTTTGGAGACGTTGCTTCCAATTTTGTGGGAGTTTTACCCGACATTGAGATGAAATGACATCTCAAGCCCTGCCACCCATTGAAACCAATAGGGTTTATAAGCATGGACGGACCGACACGCACCGCTTTGCCTGGGCAGGCTTAGATCATCTAAGCAGTTTAACAGTTCTCGTGTGCGGGTCGGTTTCAGCTCTGCATGGAAGCATCATGCAACCCATCTATTTCTTCAAGCCCCGATGGGCGGGGGTGTCATGGGTAAGCTTTATGTTCTTTATCTTTGTTTAAACACAAAGATTAGAGGGACTGGTTGAGGTCGCATTGCAGATGCGGTTCTAACGAGCACATGATTTTTTTTTTGTTTTTGGGACTTAGGAATATTAAGAATATTGAATACGAATGTACTTTCCAAGTGTGGTCATTCAACAATTAAGGGAAATGGGAACACCTGGCAGATTTTTCCGCCAGTTTTCAAAGGGAGACAACTTTCGGGACTTCCTGTCCGCTTTTCTGAAAGTCCTCTCCCCCTGAAAAAAGGGGTCAACTCTTAAAGGAAAGAATTTGCTCCTCAGGAGCAATTTCTTTCCTTTAAGAGTTGATCCCTATTGACATGGGAGACAAAAATTCTTTGGCAGGGGTTGCCTCCCCTGAAGGTGTATACATTCCTCTTAAGCTTCCAAGAAAAACCACATCTGAAAGTGTCTATTTATGTCGTCTACTGCGTTTTCTTGCAAATATTGCAAACATAAATTTGCATACAGGCAAACAGTGTGGATCCTGATCTGAGGAACAGTCAGATCTGGGTCCACACTGTTTGCAACAATGCCTTATAGAATAACCAGCAGGCTGCACAGCAGACGACAGTTGTTGTGATGGGCGGTTTAAGGGTGGCAACGCGTCAAACAAAATGCAATGTATATTTTGATTTATGTTCAAATACTTTGTGTTTTCGTTTAGACCGTAATATTCCATAGGTTTTCAGAAGCCTCCGTGGTGCAGTGGTTACGCTACTCGCATTGTAAACCAGGGATCGCAGGATCGATCTCGGGCTTCTCCAGACTATCGGATGAGTCTTTAAACCGAGGTCCCGTCTCCGTATGACCTTAGCTGTTGGTGGGACGTAAAACTTAAACTCACTCACTCATTCCATAGGTTCTCATGAGTTTTGTTTGATTTGAGGTTTGATGTCCCCGTCAACACTGTAAAAGGCATTCACGTCGCTTCCAATTTTGTGGGACTATTACCCGACATTGAGATGAAATGACATCTTAAGCCCTGTCGCCCATGAAACCAATAGGGTTTATAAGCATGAACGGGCCGACTCGCACCGCTTTGCCTGGGCAGGCTTAGATCCTCCAAGCTGTTTACCAGTACTCGTGTGCGGTCGGTTTCAGCTCTGCGTGGAAGCATCATGCAGCCCATATATTTCTTTAAGCCCAGATGGGCGGGGGCCGAAGGTTCTCATGAATATGTTTTGATAAATAATAGTAAGAACCTAGCAGATGATGTGACATGTATATTCTTTGTAAATGTATAATAAAAAGGTTATCATTTCGACGCAAGCCGGCCTCCGTAGCTTAGTCGGATGCGCGTCTGACTGGTGATCGGGAGGGCGTGTGTTCGATTCCTGCCTGGGTCGGCAACATTTTTTCGTGGTGTGTTTGTTTGATCTGAGGATTAACGTCCCCGTCAACAGTGCATAGGTCATTTTGGTGACATTGCTTCCATTTTTGTGGGACTTTTACCCGACATTGAGATGAAATAACATCTCAAGCCCTGTCGCCCAATGAAACCAATAGGGTTAATAAGCATCGGCGGTCCGACTCGCGCCGCCTTGTCTGGGCAGGCTTAGATCCACTAATCGGTTTACGAGTACTCGTGTGCGGTCGGTTTCAGGTCTGCGTGGAAGCAGCATGCAGCCCATCTATTCCTTCAAGCCCCGATGGTCGGGGGCCACACTCTTTCGTGGAGATTGACCATGAAATCTTTTCTACGGCCATTCTCTCCCTTCCGCTGATTCAAGAAGGGCAGTTGTTAGTTTCTGGTGAAAGAATATGCACTATACTGGTGAACCGCTTACGTATAAGCCTGCCCAGGAAAAGTGTGGCTAGGTAAACTTACCGGCTCAAAATGACTTAACTAGTGTTGACTGGGCCGTTAAACTCCAATACAAACAAACAACTAACTTTCGACGCAAAGAATGCACAGCTGGACAAAACGTAAGTTTTCTTGGCAAGACTAGCTAGTTTGGGCCATTTAATCCTCATCAGTTCCCTCATTTTTTTTCAAACTTACACAAAGAGCTAGAAAACGCACTTTAGATTTTGATGAGGGCAGTGAGACTTTTTACAGCTGCTAAACATTCCCTTAACACCAACTGTTCTGAAATTGAATTAAGAAATAGATCAGCTCTAACTGTGTTTTGTTGAGAAATAAATCACAGTTCGGAGGTCAGTTGTAAAGTAGATCAAATCACGAGCGCGTAGCGCGCGTGATTTGCCTACTTACAACTGACCGACAAACTGTGATTTATTACTCAACAAATCACAAACTAAAGCTGATCTATTTCGATTCTAACAGGCTGAAAATCGGCAATAAAGCTGTTGTTTCCTTCAAAATCTCACAACTTTTCGCCATTGTTAGAAGAAATCCCGCTACAATTATCGACTGAAACACATACATTTATATCCTTTTCTAACATTTTCGATGCGTAAATATGACGCTACACAGTCTAACGTCAAGGAAATCGACTAGTGACGTCATAAATTGACAGTTTTTAATGACATTACTCGTCACACTTTTCCTTGTCGTAATTTGTTGTAGAATAAAACACAGTTATATAGACGCGCTGTGTTAGAATATTCTATAAAAAGAAGTTGTTATATGGAAGCAATTAATACACCACAGAACTGAAAACTGTTTCATGTTCGTGTTCTCCATACATGTTCTTTTCACAAGCTAATTGACATGTTGGTTCGGCAGCTAGTTGCATGAATAAATAAAACATGCTTCTGCGTTTATATTCAAGTGATTTCCAATCCATTTATTTTCAGACTGCCCTTTTGGGGATAGAAGCCCATCTCTTTGTGTCAAGATCAGCAATGTTACCTCGCTTTACTGCTCAAAATACAGAACCCAGTGTTGTCACTCCTGCATCAGCGAGCCTAGCAGTGCGGACAGAATTGGCTCGTTAATTGTTGTTAATTTTGTTGTATTTCCTATATTTATTTACGAGTATGTAATAAAATGATTTTCACTTAAGAAACGTAATTCGCTACTTTTTTTCCAAATATACGCAGTACGATGCAGCTGTTATTTTACAGCAGGTACATGTATTTCTTTATCCAACGAACGTAAAAATCGATGACAGCTGATGTGTGGGAATGTGTGGCGGCCGTGAAACGTCTACCTGCCCTACATCATAGTGTAGTTTATATTTTCTTGTCCTTTGGGATCATTGATTCCATTGTGGAATTTTGAAATTATCTGAGGGTCATTGATGAGGCCTAATTGGCCGAAACTAGCTAGTCTGGCCCAGAAAAACATGTAAACTCGATATTTTCCAGTTCTGTGGTGTATTCCTTGCTTCCAAAGGATAACCCTTCTATATAACATATTCAGAAAGAGATCATATTTGCCAAGGGAAACAATACAATTAAATTACACCAGCATGTTGCAGTTACCCAACTATCTCAACTATCTGTATTATGTATGCAGTCAAGTTTTGTATATCACCATGTTTTGTATGTGTACCATTGAGTTTGAGACACCATGCTTCCTTATGTGTGTTGGTGATGAAAGTATAGTTTTTGTTGTTTGTTTTGTTCTTTAGTATGCCTTGGTGTGTCGTACTCTTGCTTTTCTTTCGATGGCAGAAATGGTTGTTTTCAATTATTGTGGCTTCTCCTGAACCACCTTTTCTTACTTTTTAAAGTCTGTGTTTGATTGCGTGAGTTAAGGATTTACTTCACCGTCAACTCTATTTAGGTCATTTTGGAGACGTCGCCTCCAATTTTGTGGGATTTGTACCCGACATTGCGATGAAATTACAACTCGAGCCCTACCGTCCAAACAAGCCAATAGGCTTTATATGCAGGGACGGTCCGAGTCGCGCCACTTTGCCTGGACAGGCTTAAACCTTCTAAGCGGTTAACTAGTACTCATGTGCGGTCAGTTTCAGCTCTGTGTGGAAGAATCATGCAGCAAAATCTATTTCTCCAAATAAGAACACACTTGTAAGTCCCACGTTTTATACGAAAATGTTAGATTTACACAAGTATTAATTAAACACAAATAATTGTTTATGGTTTGTACAACAAAGAGGTAGAGCGCAGTTCAAATAAAAACACACAGTCTACATTTATTGCAGAATAAAGAAACGTATTTAGATTTTTATCGCACCTGCATTTAGCATGGCGCGATAGAGGAGTCCAATTTTTCTTTCGTTCGTCCGCTCGTCTGTTCGTCCGTTCGGTCGTTCGTCAAACCGTCAACATTTGCGACCACCTAGCGTTCACCTAAATGACCAAGTTTATAACTCAAGAACTATAAGCGCTTCATTTATGATACTTGGTACAAACTTGTATATAGAGATGACAACTTTAATGCAAGCATAAATAGTTGACCTTAAGCTACATTTCACTGATCACTGGGTTTATGAACATTTGCGACCACATTTAGATATCGGCCAAATGATCAATGTAGTCCTCTGCATTTCGCCAGAGTTCGACTTACTTGCTAGCGACACATGGTTTCAGCTTATCATAATAAGACCTGACAGCTTGATGAGAATAATGTTTTTAAAACTGATTAACTGCTGCAGTAATCTGACACACTGTATTAAACTGTGAGCTGCTAGATCTAGCCTAATTAGAAACAAAATTGAAAAGAGAGGGATTCAGATTTTTTTAATAATTTCACATGTAACTATAAATAATAAGTAAACCAACCCATACATGGACAACATAGTTTTTGCAAGCTATGAAAACACCACTTTGTTCACAGAAAACTGGGATTTACAAGGGTATATTTTTTTATTTCTGCTCTTAGACACATGTTGTGGGTTCTCGTCAGAACCACCTTGAAGTTATTTAAACCAACCCATAAATAATCACTGCCTTGTGGAGAAAATAATTTTCACAAGTTATGAAAACCCCGCTTTATATACATAAAACTTTGATTCTCAGACTCTCAGACATAGATTGTATGTACTCGTTAGAACTGCCTTAATAAAGTGACTCTAACTAACCCATAAATGATTAATGCCGTGTGGACAACATAAGTTTTGCAAGCTATGAAACCCCGCTTTATATAGAGAGAGCTGGGATTTACAAGGATATGCATTGTCTTTCCTTATTTCCGCTCTGAGACAAAGGTTGTGGGTACTCGTTAGAACCACCTGACCAACCCATAAATGATTAATGCCGTGTGGACAACATAAGTTTTGCAAGCTATGAAACCCCGTTTAATACAGAGAGAGCTTGGATATACAAGGATATGCATTGTCTTTCCTTATTTCCGCCCTTAGACAAAGGTTGTGGGTACTCGTTAGAACCACCTGGCCAACCCATAAATGATTAATGCCGTGTGGACAACATAAGTTTTGCAAGCTATGAAACCCCGCTTTATACAGAGAGAGCTGGGATTTACAAGGATATGCATTGTCTTTCCTTATTTCCGCTCTTAGACAAAGGTTGTGGGTACTCGTTAGAACCACTGACCAACCCATAAATGAAACCCCGCTTTATACAGAGAGAGCTGGGATTTACAAGGATATGCATTATTTTTCCTTATTTCCGCTCTTAGACAAAGGTTGTGGGTACTCGTTAGAACCACCTGACCAACCCATTAATGATTGGTGTCGTGTGGACAACACAATGTTTTGCAAGCTATGAAAGCCCCTCATTATTATCTCGGACCCATCAGTATGGTATTGATGGGTCCGAGTTATTATAGAGAAAACTGGGATTTACAAAGCTATACTTTCTTTTTCCTTATTTCGGCTCTTAGACATAGGCTTGGATACTCGTTAGAACCACCTTAATTAAGTTATTCTACATAAGGAGCTTTCATAACCTAAATAAATAATAATGATAAAAATAATAATTATTCTTCAGAAAACTAACTGTAGTAGGTTTGGAAAAAAATGCACAAAGTCTAACAATACTGTATTTTGACAATTCTGTATCAGTAAATGAGCACCATCTTCTGGAATATCTGTATTTATGCAAACACTGTTGCCCCTGATTGTCAATGTATTATCTTGGTCTGTACTGTTTGCCATGGTGTCAACACACACAGCGAATTAATTGATTTGTTTTGGGTTTAACGACACGTCAACCATTGTGGGTTATTTTATGCCTTCTCCCATAGAAAGGGAGAAAAGAGATGGAATGGTTAGTAGAGGAGAAGAAGAGAAGTTGCAAACGACTGGAAGTGTAGAAACAGAAGAAATAACAACATCACCCTCATACCCAGCACAGCAGGCCTTGTCCAACTGTTCGATACCCCGTGACACAAGATAAACATTACACCCCCACTCCCCCCCCCACCCACACACACACCCTATACACACAGCGAAAATGAGACGGAGCACGGAGCGCTTACATTGATTCATCAAATCACTGTCACCTTAAATAGTTAGAAGCCAATCTTTGAAGATCTGCCCCCGCCCATCGAGACTCGAAGAAATAGATTGGGCTGCATGACGCTTCCACACAGAGCGGATTCGACCGCACATGAGTACTGGTAAACCGCTGAGACGATCTTAGTCTGCCCAGGCAAAGTGGTGCAAGTCGGATCGTCCCTACATATAAACCCCTTTTGTTTGTTTGGGGAGCAGGGCTTCAGATGTCATTTTATCACAATGTCGGGTAGAAGACCCACAAAATTGGAAGCAACGTCGACGGGACGTAAAAGCTCAATTAAACAAAACCCGGAGAAGACTTACTTTACCTTCCATTACTTAATTAGCGTCTCAGCTTATGTGACCCGAGCGAGGCTCGAACCACGGCGGTGAGTCAGTGCTCTTATCCACTAGGCCACGGAGGCCCGTAGCTTTGTCAGCATGATAACTCAAAGGTATGTGAGAGAGGGCCTTGACATTTGGCTTATTTGGACAAAGAAGTAGGCCAAATCACTAGAATTGTTTCAATCTTATGATTTAAATCTTTTAAAGAAGAACATATTTTGCAAACTGAAACAATGTTTTTTATGTTGCTTCAACGTTGAATCAATGTTGAGCCCACATTGTGTGCCTGCTTGGCTGTGGGTGTTTATATCGTTTCTATATATACTTGTTGAATCTGTAAGTGAGGCAGGATCAAATTGTGTTGGTTTAATGTAACAAAACAATTAAGAGCCAGATGTAATCAGCTAAAAAAAGCCATTCTGGTGGAAAATCTGGCGAAATGCAGAAGACTAAATGATAATTGCCGATTCTACATGTAACAAGCATCCGCAATCTATGTACATGTATTAAGTAGAAATAAGAAAAATATCATTAAATCATCAGAAAATATACCGTTCATGAGATATGAAAGAATGCGCTATGTCGCACGGAGGATGTGTTATCATAATGACTATCTCGAACAAATGATCTCGAGCAAATAGAGGAAATTTGATTTTTTTTAGTGTAAGATCGATTTCTGTTTCACCGAATAAACACAAAAAGAAGTATTTTCACGAGTGGCGATCTTTTTGTGTTCCTTCGGTGAAATAAAAATCAATCTGACACTGAAAAAAAATCAAATTTTCTGTTTCTGATATGCTTTAAACTGTAATTATTAACCCAATTTTAAAGCGTCACCGCGAGGAACAAACTTTTTCCATGGATAATTTCGCGTCGATTTAGAGGTGTTCAGCATGTTAACTGGGTACTATAGTGGGTGTAAACTGATAGTTTGCACCTGGAATTTTGCATTCAAATAATGGCCGCATTTGTAAGTTCGTCTGGCGTCGCGTGCATTACTTACATTGCGTAGATGCTAAAAGTGACGCCATCAACGTCCAAATGCCGTGAAAACGTGTTTGACGTAATTTCTGACACACGTGTATAATGTTTGTTAATTGACATCTAACAAACAGAAAATATATGTTTTTTTTTTCGATGATACCTCGAATTCACAAACAGTGAAAATAAAAATCATATTTTCACTGTTTGAAACAGTGACAGTATCGATTTCCATTTCACTGATAAATCTCTATATTTCATTGAAAAGCATGTAATAAATTATTATGACCCCAATGGTGTTCGAACCATTCGACTTTATCATTGCTATTTTCGATGAGCTGAAATGAAAATTGAAAAGAAAAAACGGTCGGGAATTGATACAGATCCCAAATCCTCCCTACAATATCACTAGGGAAAGAAATCAGAACATGGAGAAATGACAGTAAACGAAACAGACCACTGGCAACCGAGTCAGCAGCCCTCTCCCAAACAGGTGGTAACTCAGCATATCCAAACGTAACTTGAAAGGACAAACATACATAAAGGGGGAAAGAATCAGAATCACCAACATAAAAAAAACAAAAACATTTAACAGGAAGGACAAACGTAACTGAAAACTAACAACTAAAACAAAGGCAAGAATTGCACGACCCGCAGAAAAAGCGACCGACTGAAGTCGGTTGATTTTCTAAGAGTGCCCTAAAATCACCTTGTCATTCTGTCAATCGGTCATTCTGTCAGTCTGTCAGTCTGTCTGTCCGTCCGTAACCCGTTTGTGAAAATTGGAGATAGTGACTTAACCGCTTGGTATATTTAAACAATTTTTGGCATACTGATAGATATCAATGAGATCTAACCAATAAACTTGCGAAATATTACATTCCATTTAGTATAGCCTCGCCGAGGCGAAAAATCCGTAACCCGTGAAAATTTTGAAAAATTGGTGATAGTGACTTAACCGCTTGGAATATTTAAACAATTTTTGGCATACTGATAGATATCAATGAGATCTAACCAATGCACTTGCGAAATATTACATTTCATTTAGTATAGCCTCGCCGAGGCGAACAATGTGAACATTTTCGAACTGCTTCTCCTCGGAAACCGTTGGGCCGATTGAAGTCAAATTTCATATGGAGCCTCTATGGGATGGGGGAAACCAAGATTTGCTCATGGGGTCTAGGTCACATGACCAAAATGGCCGCCAAGCCATATATGGTCTGTCTGTCCGTAACCCGTTTGTGAAAATAGGTGATAGTGACTTAACCGCTTGGAATATTTAAACAATTTTTGGCATACTGATAAATATCAATGAGATCTAACCAATGCACTTGCGAAATATTACATTTCATTTAGTATAGCCTCGCCGAGGCGAAAAATGTGAAAATTATCGAACTGCTTCTCCTTTTGTGAAATTGGTGAAAGTGACTTAACCACTTGGAATATTTAAACATTTTTTGCATACTGATAGATATCAATGAGATCTAACCAATGAACTTGCATAATATTACATTCCATTTAGTATAGCCTCGCCGAGGCGAAAAATCCGTAACCCGTGAAAATTTTGAAAAAATGGTGATAGTTACTTAACCGCTTGGAATATTTAAACAATTTTTGACATACTGATAGATATCAAGGAGATCTAACCAATGAACTTGCGAAATATAATTATTACATTCCATTTAGTATAGCCTCGCCGAGGCGAAAAATGTGAAAATTTTCGAAATGCTTCTTCCCGGAAACCGTTAAGCCGATTGAAGTCAAATTTCATATGGAGCCTCTATGGGATGGGGGAAACCAAGATTTGCTCATGGGGTCCAGGTCACAAAATGGCCGCCAAGCCATATATGGTAAAAACCCTTCAAAAATAGTCTTCTCCAGAACCACTGGGCAGATTTCAACGAAACTTGATAAATAGCATCTGGGACGTAGGCCCATCATAAATTGCTAAAATGGTGACCCTGGGTTGACCTTGACCTTCTTTGTGCCTAGGTCAAACTTTGACACATATGCTTTTGTATTGGAAAAGTGAGAATGAATGCATTTTATCACGATTCAGAATACAGTACTAAAGTATAAGATATATTTTTGCTCCTTACGATAAGGCGCATTTATTGGGGGAACCGTTTTAGGTCCAGGTCACATGACCAAAATGGCCGTCATACCCATATATGGTAACACTCATAAAGCTAAAAGCATCCGGCGGGTCGTGCACTTCAGCTGAAGCACTGGTTAGAATCACCAACCAAACAGCATACATAATGGGAGAAAGAATCAGAACCACTAATATAAAACAGGAAGGAACCACAGCAGAACCTGCATGTGCGGAATTCACGTAATGGTGCACAGTATGCAGTGAAGTGCATGTGCAGTCAAACAAATATCTTCCCTGTCCACACTACGAATTCAAAAACATAGGAGGAGAGATAGATTCAGTGGTAATTATCCCTGGCGCAAGCGCATTTAAGCGACTGCTGTATGCATGTGCCCTAAGGGCCATTTTCGTATGTGATAGATGCTACTCGCCACTACAGTAAAATTCCTTTATTAAGGCCACCTTTGGGACTGTTCAAAAGTGGTCTTTAAGGCCACCTTTGAACAGCCCCAAAGGTGGTCTCTGACCACAGGACCCTGTACACAGAAAAGACAAAGAAAAAATATCTGCAACCTACAAAATAAGCTTATCAAAGCAGATTAAGTCTTACTTTTAGGTGGTCTTTAGCGGATTTTTTTCTGTATTTAATGAGCACGACTCTATGTTTTTCCCCAGTACCTACGAAATTAATTAGTCACAAAGACTCCAGATAAAGCTGAGTAAATATAGTGATTTTTTATATACTCTTCTATTTCTCTATCAAAAGATATATGTTGATACTCGTTAGAATCGCCACAACGAGGCAGGCGATTCTAACGGATAGCCACAAGATGCACTTACAACTGACCGACAAACTGTGATTTATTACTAGTGCTGATGTATTTCGATTCTAACAGGATGAAATCGACAATTATGCTGTTGTTTCCTTCAAAATCTCACAACTTTTCGCCATTGTTAGAAGAAATCCCGCTAAAACTATCGACTGAAACACATGCATTTATATCCTTTTCTTACATTTTTGATGCGAGAAATTGACGTTACACCGTCTAACGTCAAGTAAATCGACTAGTGACGTCATAAATTGGCAGTTTTTTATGACGTCACTCGTCACGTTCTTACGAGCTGTGATTTGTTGCAGAATAAAACACAGTTATTTTCCATTGCCTATATAGGCGGGCTGTGTTAGAATTACAAATACATTCGAATTTCATTGGTTCGAACAGCTTTCGGTCCATAGATTTTAATCTGGACCGGGGTTAATATGGACGTCAGCTAAGGCGGTAAAATGGAGATAATATGCGATGTGATTTTGATCTTATATTTTAACACAGCGTGCCTACATGTATATATTCACCTTATTTGCATTATCTACTGGTTCCTAGTCTGAAGGTTATCAGTGTTGGAAAAACAGGTTACCAGACCCCACTGACCTTGAAAGGTCAGAGGGGGGGGGGTTGGTTACCTGTTTTTCCAATATTGACAATGTACAAGCTGGGAGCCAGCAAATAATGCAAATATGATGAATACGATGGAAAGGAACTGTGCTTTATTCTGCAATCAATCACTGGGCGGAAGGGTGTGACGAGTGACTTAAGACCCCATTTTATGGCGTCAATCATAGATTCTTAGACATTAGACAGTGAAACGTTTCTTCTTGCATCATAGTAGAAGTAAAACAAAGATCAGGAATCGATACAATTAACTTACTTCACCCATCAAAGACACCAAAGGGAAAGAAACACAAACATGAAGCGACCAGACCATAATGGAAACCTTAACAAAGGAAGGCCATAAGGACAGTTACTTTCTCACGAAATGGCCATATGGCCATCCAAAATAATAAGACACAAGTGATACACACAGTAAGTAACAAACAACAACAGAAATATACCGCCACAGAAGAACCGCCTTGGAACGGTCAGTGCAAAGATTTCCACTGGGGGGGGGGGGGGGGCTTAAATCGATTTTACGTGGCCACAATCCTCGCCCTTACTTCCGTCGCGATTTAGATAAATAATTTGTTCAGTCCGCATGAAGGCCTCCTAACTCTTCAATGCAACATCTCCGTGAACACAGACAATCAAAGAACCACAGAGGTGAGACAACGGTGAGGACTCGACAGCAAAAAAGAACCACTGAAATGCTGGAGCACACGAAAACCAACAGTTAGACTCCGATGGGCCCGACCAGAGACAGAGGTCTATTTACTAAATGCTATGTATGCGATAAAGTCAATAATGTTGGCGGGATTTCTTCTGACAATGGCGAATGGTTAGAAGAATTGGTAGGGAACAACAAATGAAAATAACTTATTATTATTATTATTATTATTATTATTATTATTATGCGTGTTTGTGTGTGTGTGTGTGTGTGTGTGTGTGTGTGTGTGTGTGTGTGTGTGTGTGTGTTTTTTTTTGTCTGTTAGAATCGAAATTGATCAGCCCTAGTGTGTAAGATTTGTTGAGTAATAAATCACAGATTATCGGTCGGTTGTATGGAGACAAGTCAGCCGTGCTACGCGTTCGTGATTTGACCAAATTTACAATTGACCTCCAAACTGAGATTTATCAATCACAAACTCACTGCCAGCGATTATCTAATTAAATAAATGTTGCTCGAGTAATTGGGGGAAAACCGTCCTAGAGGATCCGAGGACGTGTTCGAATTAGTCATGGTAAATAAGCCATCAGTGCTTAAGTTCAGTTCCCGTAGCATGATTAATAGAGAATACCAGGTTCGTGTCTTTTGATATCAAGTTTATCAGGCAAGGTTTCGAGAATGCTTGTAGAATCGCGAGGCTTGCCGAGCGATTCTACATGCATTCTCGAAGCCGAGCCTGATAAACTTGATATCAAATGACACGAATATGGTATTCTATTTATCAGTTTATCCCCTTGAACACTCTTAAATTAGCAATTTACGGTCAGTTATTGATAGTCCTCAGTGCGTCCAAGCATTCTGGTGATTGATATATTTAGTATCAGCAGACCATGATTTTCCTATGATATTTTTATTCAAGTAATTTTGACATTTTTCCCAGATACAATTACAGTTTTTGTCATTGTCCAATGGTCCGCTTCGTTCATAAAAGTGTAATGTCACGTTGACGTGATAAAGCTCACTTGTCCTGAGATAGCATATCTTTATCAAGTCAATGCGTTACAATGCACTATATACAGGGGGTAACTGATAAAATCAGTTTGATAGAATGCTTTGTAATATATATAGACAGTGTCACTAGATATTTGCAGATATAGTTCGAGGGGCATGCCCCGAGAAATATATCTGCAAATATTGAGTGCCAGTTCTATATCTGTTTTGTTTCATGGTTAACAAATCAGTTCACACTGATTTTAATTGAGCATGAAAAAGTCACCCAATGAAGTGTCTCTTTTTGAATTTGAGCCTGTAATTAGTGGACTGCTCATGAAGAGTGGCAGCCATATTGAAATTATAATCAACAGAACAATTATATGCTTGACTTGTAGGTAACACATCTTACAATTTTAAGCTCTAAGCACTGAATCCCGTTCAGCATTGTTTTAGGTCACAACTGTGGAGAAATGTGAACACATACAGCAACAGTGCACATAAACAATGAACCAGACTGACAAGACCAGGGATGAACCTGTGCAGATAGGTCCATGCTTTCTGAAATCACAAACAAAATAAAAGTAGAGGCAATGATCAGAAATCGATACAATTCGATACAGGTCATGACTAAATTCATAACTCTTTCTTGATGTACATTTTACTTCTTTTACATTTTTATTCTGAAAAGGAACCAAACACAGTTTACATACACGGAGAAGTAAAACACTTTTTTCTGTGACAAAGAAAAATGGACATGACTCAGATAAGGGTGAGTAAAAAAGATACTCTATTTTCCCCTGGTTAACGGGTATACATGATACTTAGAACTAGAGTGCCATTCAAAGGAATACCCACAACATTTTAACATGAAATGTTGCAAAAATGTTATCCCCCATTACTGCTGCTTGTCAGGGGCTCTTATCATCCTCACTAATCTTGTTTCCTTTTGATTTAATCAAAATAAATTACACCCATAATCTGAATTGACATATTCGTGGTATATTGCATTTAGTTATACAACACTTGCAGCCATAGTTAACCATAGTTAACCAACTGGCCTAAGCCCCGCCTACCACACTTAGTCTTCAAAAGCAAGTTATTGAAAATAACCACTAGACAACTTCAAAGGAACAAAATGTAGGCCATGCTACAAGTTTAATTATTTAATAATTGTCTCAAAAGTACCACTAATCACGTGACTGTATGCTTTAGAAATAGGTCATCTCTAGCAGTGAATTGTTGATTTAGATATTACAACATGGAGGTCAGTTGTAAGGTCGATCAAAGCACGAGCACATTGCGCAATAATTTTCTTCTTACAACTGTGATATCTTACTCAACAATTCACACACTGGAGTCTATTTATTTCGATAGTAACAGAATGAAAATCTGCAATGTTTATGCTTTTTATCCCATTCCTACGCCATTGTTAGAAAAAAATCCAACACCATTGTAAAACATCCATTTATGTCCTTTGTAACGGTTCTGATTCGAGAAACCGACGTTACACCGCGTAACATGAAAAAAAAAAACAACATTCATTTGCGTATGTCTGATTGGAAAACGTCAAAATTTGCAGCAGTATATTCTGCGATATACTGTCGGAAACACGACGTCATCACGCTTTTCAGTGGCTGGCATTTGGTTTTACGTAGCTCACAGTGCTTGCCGTTTTGTGCAAAATAGTACATTCTAAACAAAGCAAACAAATAAGTGCATTAGAATGAGGATAACGGTAATGAAAAAATGGTCATTGGGGTAGGTAATTCGTCGGTTTCACGGTCGCAAATTCCGTTTTACGTCTCCGCGGACACGGCGCCGTAAGATAAAATTTCCGACTGTAAAACCGCCAGTTTACCGCCCCAAATGACAATTTTGAATACAGTTCTCCCCAAATTCTACGAGCAGTGTCATAAGGTTCCGCGTCACGCTCTTTTCCCAGTGATTTTCTGCAAAATAAATCACAGTTCCTTTTCAGTGCCTTATTAGCATGCTGTGTTAGATTACACGTAGCAGTAACATGTCCGTGCCAAGAATAACCTTGAAATCCCAACGTGTTTACTGCAGAGTGTACTATTGGGAGCTGCACATTTGATTTTATTGAATCGGGGTCACAGGCATGAAGTAATACAATAATTATAACGTTTAATAAATAGAGTATATTTACTTTTTTAGATGAATACTAAAAATGTTTCATCGAGTGTGTTGAAAATATCAGAAATTGCATTACTGCACAAAGACGTAACATTTGGCACACAACTCTACAATAAACTCAAAATGCGCATCGTTTGGGTACCACCAGAAGTCGCCTAAGGCATGGGAGAAAAGTAACCATCAACCGATACAATTTCCTTCAGCATATAATTTATTTTCTGGAAGCGGAGCTCATGCAGAATGTATGATAAGCTATTAGGCTTTCTTAGCACGTACAGATGATGCACGTGCTGGTTTCAGAGAAAGGCAAATAAGCTCTTAGAGAATGTTACATTTTCCTTATGACACGGTTCTGTTTCCTTATGACGTTCATAGGTAAACAATGAAGAAAGTGACTCATAACGACACTTGTCCAGTGGACGCAAGATTGTGAGTAACCAGTCCGAAACCGGTTGTCGTAAGAATAACCGGTAAAACCTGGAGTCACTTTACATGCCTTATCGGGGCGCAAACGACGCATCTACCACGCGGGTGACAGACTTGAAACAGCCTCAGCCGAGGGTGAGTATAAAGTTTTCATTGGAGTCACGTCATAATAGAGTTTTTTTGTCATTTCAAACAACAAATGTGCAGATAACTCTGTGCATTCGCCAGATTACTATGTGCATCCGCGCAGTCTGATCAGCAGATCACGGTTATGCCTCTAGTTGACATTACGAAACCACGCCTATACAAAAAGATTGAAAAGTGTACTGCCAAAAAAATAAAAATAAATAAATAAACGTTTTAGATGAAAAACTGTGTTATTTTTCTTATTTCTGCTCAAAGATATAGATTGTCGGTACTCGTTAGAACCGACTCATCTTTCTTATTTCTGCTCAAAAATATAGGTTGTGGGTACAAGTTATAACTGCCTCATCGAGGCGGAATGAGGCGGTTCTAAGGCGTACATACAATCTATATTTTAGAGCAGAAATAAGAAAAATAAGGTTTACCCACTGTAAACCCCGGTTTTACTATATAAAAGTGGGGTTCAACGGGGTGAGACTTATATAGGCGTGTTTTCGTGATTAGTTGAATGTTAAATCATCACAAAAACATGTCTATATAATTTTGAGCCCCTCAACCCCCACTTTTATGTTGCAAAACTAGGGTTTACAGGGCTCAAATACATAGGTTGTGGGTACTGGTTTGAACCGCCTCGCCGAAGCGGTCCTTACGCTTACATACAATCTATGTTTAGAGCAGAAATATGAAAAATATCGGGATTTTTATCGGTCAGTTTTCATTCTTTTTGTGGCAAAATTTTCAATATATTTGAATAGGCGTGTTAACAACCATGTACGTACCGGCCCCGATAGCTCAGCTGGTAGAGTGTCGGCTCCGGGGGGCGGGAGGTCACGGGTTCGATCCCGGGCCGCGACATACCAAAGTGGTTAAAAATGGTACCAGCTGCTCCTCGCTTGGCACTCAGGTTTACGGGGAAGAGCTAGGACTGGTCGACCTAGTGTCAGGATAATGTGACTGGGTGTGGTATCGTGTAATGTGTCTGGGACACGATACTTCAGTGAGGCAGCACTATAAAAGTGAGCATTGAGCTCCCTGTCGCAACCAGACACCGTCGTGATATGACTGAAAAATTGTTGAAAGCGACGTTTAACCCGAATTCACACACACGCAACTATGTACGTAATGAAAATGAATAAGGACTCATGCTAGTCTGTGTAGCTGAGCAGGCAGATCTGGGTCTAACTTCGACACCGCATTTGATTCGATGTGGCATTACGAAAACAGACTCGTGCGACATAGTGCATTTTGTGACTACTTTTCTGGTGGAAGTCTGTGATATACTTTAATTTATACTGTAAACATGGGTTGTTGGTGCCCGTAAGGGGCGGTTCTGCCGAGTACACACAACCAATGTCTTGGAGCAGTAATAAGAAAAATAATGTTTACCTTCGCAATCCCCAGTTTTCTCCATATAAAGTGTGGTTTACTGGGTTGATTTCACGGACTTGTTCACGTGATGTATGCCGCATTAAAGCACCTCGGAGTAGACACCTTTGTTTTGACGAAATACCGACAGTTGTGTATCATTGGAAACAAAAATTACTGTAATTCATATATGCCAGTAGTTTTACAAAGAATGCACCTAAAAGTAACACTTTGCATTACGAAAACACGCCTATACCAAACTTAATCGCCTAAAAACGAAAATTTTAAGATGAAAACTTTTGATATTTTTCTTATTTCTGCTCAAAATATACTCTATATTCTCGAGCTCTATAGTTTCGAGCAGAAATAAGAAAAGTAAGGTTTATCCCTGTAAACCCCCGTTTTACTATATAAAAACGGGGTTCGAGGGGGTCAAATTTATATAGGTGCGTTTTCGTGATGGGAGCCGTCAATTTTCTGTTATTACGGTGTCAAGATTTTGTTTTGTTGTGATATTTTACAAATATATGCCTGTACATTTCAAAACAGTGTGAACCCAGATCAGACGCCACAGAATGGGTCTTCATTATTTGCCAATAACCCGTGTGGGTGACGCTGGGCATATATGGGATAAACATTGGGGCCTTACTCTACATTGACTCCGATACATTACCACATTGTCAGCGTTGAAACATTAATCTCGTTTTGTTTGTCTAATAAGTGATTTAAACTTCTAAATCCATAGTATCATTATTAAAGTGATTTTCTTTATTATTAAATGATATAAAGTATTTCGTTTGTTCCGCGTAGAAGCATCCGTGAGAAAAAAATTGCTCAATATTCAAAAGAGTTTCAAAAGTTCTAAAAATGAAACTTCGAATGGAACTTAATATTATAACTTGTTTGTTGATAATATTATTTTATTCTTAAAAGATATTGGACTTTTTCAAAAGATTTAACTGTTTCAGACGTTTATAAATATCATACTTACCTTTTTACTTTTAATATCCTCATAATTCTTCATGCAAATTAACCATTAACCGCTTGACGCTTATGACCCATGAAGAGGGTTGACGCGTCGTTAAACACGAAATCATCATCATCATTATAACTTGTTTAATTTCATGAACGCACATGTCCTCATGTTTACGTTTCAATAAGTATATATTATATACATGTGCAGTTCCTGTGTTAAAGAAGAAGAAGAAGAAGATTTTATTTAAATTTCCAGTAGGCACAAATGCCCATGAGGATACAAAATATGTACATAGTGGCATATATGACAGTGTTGTGGATAATTTACTACAATCAAAATTTATAAAACTGATAATAATTTGGCAAATGACTCCGAAATATTATTCCTCTAAAGACTGAAAGCGGAGAAGGTGTATAAACAATTATCAGATCATAATATTAACTATTCTTGTAATGAACACGCCTCCAAACCCCACCTTAAATGGAGAAAACTGGGGTTTACAAGGACGTGCATTACTTTGCTTATTTCCACTCCAAGACACAGGTTGTGGGTACCCGCCAGGGGCGCCCTAATGAGGCGGCTCTGACGAGCTCCCAAAATCCATGCTACGATTTGAAAAGACAAATATCATAAATTTTATCAGAAAAGTGGTCTATTTAGTAAGGCTGACACGATTAATCGTATAATCGATGAATTCCACAAAAATGATAATCATTTCTGATTTGCTTTTAATCGATTACTTGATAGGTACAATTTACTACCAAAAGTTATGCCCAAAATAGCTTGCTGAGTGGCAAACAGTGCAGACCCTGATGATACGCTGCATTACGTGACGTCACATCTGGGTCTACACTGTTTGCTCAGACCCGTCTGTTCAACTATACATATGGTAAAGACCAACATATGGTAAGAGTCATGCTTAGACAGAAAGCCAGACAGGTAAAATAATGACAAAAACCGTAGCGATTACTAATCGATTATCGATTGGATGATAACTGGGGAACCAGCACTGGCTAAAACGTTGTTCAAATCGCTCTGACAATAAACTGAAATATTCTGGGTTTATGGAAATCAATTAATTTGGAATTTTCAGGACAAAGTGTTTATCATACGGACTATCGCTGTGGCAAATATCTTGAGTGAGTGTACTGTTCTTTTGCTGTAATTTTGAAGTGAAGATGAACACTAACATGACACTATATCAATAGTTTGGCCAAACTAATATGCCCTAAGGCCATATACATTATACTGTGAAATAATCTCACTCGTAAACGGGCTACGCTCGTTCATTATCGGAACAAGGGAAGCAACTCTTCCTTTCCCCTCTGAATACAAGTGAAACTGCACTGCGCAATACAACAAGATGGCAACTGACCCTGAACTGCTTAGGGTGGAAGACTCTCTTAAGGAGAAACATCTCTGCATTATTACTGAGCTATCACATGCAGAGCTCAAAAAATTTAAGAAAACTGAATACAAAAAGGCTGTCATGAGTGAAATCGGAGATCTGCTGCCAGAATATCAGAAGAAGCAGTATGATCAGACTGCACAATGTATAGTAAACTTTCTCCAGAGTGAAGTGCAATCCCTTCTCCGGAAACCTGAAGCCCAGGGAGTCCTGTCGAATCTGTTGTCAGAGACTGTGGTGCATGACTTGGATTCAACCATGCAACCTGACGCTGGGACTACTGAACTCCTGAATGACACGGATATTGATGAGCAGATAGAGACTGAAGTAACTCTATCTGAGATTTCCAGTGAAAACACATCCAATCTCAATGATAGCATCACTAAATTGAAAGAGGTTGTTTCTGCTGAAACACATTATCCAAAGCAAGCCAAAGACAAATCGGAGTCTATGGATGTAAGCAACAAAACAAAATGCTGCCAAGCTTGCAAAGTAAAACCAACAGGCAAGAAACAATATGCTGAGATCCGATGCTCCTTCTGTATGGAATGGTATCATGAGACTTGTGTTGGAATTAAAACTGGTGATCCCATTGGGATATGGGTCTGTGTGATCTGCAGAAACGTTCCGACTGATCTTAAAAATGATGTCAAAAATCTAAAACATGAAGTTGATGAAATCAAAAAGTGTACCCTATTGGCCGTCAAAGCAATCGAAGGACTGACAACAAAATTTGAAAACAATATTAGCGGCTTAAAAGATCAGTTAACGGCTATGTCAAGACAGATCAATAGCAAAGAACTCTGTATGTCAGAATCGCTAGATAACCTACAAACAACAACGGACAATCTGAAAACATCACTGGATCTGAAAGCCTGTCAGATAATGAATAAAACAACAGCAGTGTTTGATAAGGTAAAAACCCATTCTGAAAACTTAAGAACATTTACCAGCACCACTTCACTCGAACTAAAGACTGCAGTAAAACAGTAAAACATATAACTGATTCTAATGATAAATCCAACAAAAGCTATGTCAATACTGAAACAACAAATCCTGGTAAAATACGAAAACCATTTGGTAAACCACGTGTATCTAAAGGTAGATCAAATGCCGAAGTTACACATAGACATCAACAAGGTTCAAATTCAACTGAAATTTCTAACGCAAAGGACGATCCCATAGATCTGACCGAGAGAAAACATATAAAACAATCGACACTATTAGTAGGAAGTTCCATTTTGAAAGGAGTCAAGACAAATGATCTTAAACCCGGTATGACAGTTAGATCATTCTCAGGGGCGACCACAGTGTCTCTTAAAGATAAACTTAGTGGCTACAATCTAGAAAAATGTAGAACTATTATTCTGCATATCGGCGGAAATGATGCCGATGATGGTAAAGACATGGAGACATTTTGCGACGACTATATCTCTCTGTTAGAAAGTTTAGCTGAAAATGGCCGTCGTATCATTGTATCCGGTCTCTTGCCTAGAAAAGGCACCAACCTTGAGCCGTACAATGAACAGCTCAAAGCGATATGTGCAGAAAATACCATCGAATTTGTAAACAATTTTGACATGTTTTTATTTGCATCAGGCGAATTGCCGGCAAATTTATACAATCAAGACAAAATTCATCTAAATGCTAATGGGACAAGAAAACTTCTTTCAAATGTGAACACTATATGCAAAATAATGAAATATGAGTCTCGAAGACAAGTGCTACAAACACTGCCGCCCAAGAGAATGTCCCAACTGTCAGGGAATAGCTCGGGTCCTCAAACAGGGAATAGACCACGCTCATTTCCCAAATACTGTCACATCTGTTCCATTCGAGGTCACAGTACACAGGATTGTTGGTTTAATGGAAGGACCGCCGGGGCAACGGACTTCTACTCTCACTAGGAAGACATAGGGCGTATGAAACATAATAAATCAATCGAGATTTCTGAATCCGATAGCTTGAGCCTGAATTGCCAAGTATCAATAGATGAACTTAAATGTTTGCAAAACGATTGTCAATCACAATGCAATACGAACCTCTGTTCTTATCAGCTAGAATCGCGATGCCCCGGCGATCTTCCTGATCACCATGAATCCCAATGTAAATCTGGACCCGACCCCTCAAATAAAACTACGGATATATTAGCCAACAATCTGACCGATCGGTCTTCTTCAAACCACAGAGTTATGAATACAGAGCTATCATTCTCTTCAAAAGGCTTACATTTCGGTAACCTTAATATTCAGCACATTCTGCCTAAACTCGATGAGCTTCGAATCATAATGGCAAAAAATGGCAGTCCAGATATACTGGGGTTTTGTGAAACTTTCTTAACTCCTACTACTGATAACACTCAATTACGTATTGATGGCTATGATTGTGTCCGTAAGGATAGGATGGAAACTCGGAACAAGACAGGAGGTGGCTTGATTCTCTACTTCAGAAATTCTCTGAAAGTTGAGCGAAAACCTGAATATGAAATTTCTAAACTCGAAACTATTTGGGTAGAAATCAAGGTACCGAATACAAAGCCATTTCTTGTCTGTTCCGTTTATCGTCCACCAAATGCTCACAGTGATTGGATAGATCTATTTGAGGCAGAGCTCTCCATAGCACAGGCGACAGGTCTGGAATGCATTCTGATGGGGGATTTCAACATCGATCTTAACCCATGTACAAATAACAAATGGTCAAATGTAGTACAACTTTTCGACCTATCACAACTTGTTCAAGAGCCAACTCGTGTTACTCAATCTAGCGCTACAATAATAGATCATGTATACACGACCCATCCTGAAAATATATCAAGCAGCTTTGTATCCAGTCTCTCAGTCAGCGACCACTTTCCTGTTTGTTTTTCCCGAAAAATAAATAACAGAATATCGAAAGACAAACATATAACGAATACCTATCGATGCTTTAAAACATTTAATGAGAGTAACTTCCTTGCTGAACTCGCAACGGAGTTAGAAATGTTTGTACTCAATGCAGAATCAGTTGACGATGATCTGATGAAGTGGTCCCTTCTAATCGTAAAACATTTGAATAAACACGCTCCTATGAAAAGTAAGCGTGTCAAAACTAAACGATTGCCAGAATGGTTTAACAATGACATAGTTCAAATGGCAAAAAACCGAGACAATTGTAAAAGGCTAAAACAATGGGCCGACTATAAGATTTTCCGAAATAAAACTCGGCAGTTAATCAGAGCTGCGAAACGCAAATATTTCTCGGATACTATTGCTAACTCTAAAGACACAAAACATATTTGGGCACACTTAAGAACTGTAAACAGAGACCCTAAGACCTCATGTAAACTATTACCTGAAGAATTAATTATTGACAATGAACGTGTTACAAACTCTGAAGATGTAGCTCGAAAATTAAATACATATTTCACATCAATAGCGGACATCCTAAATACCAATGATACCCATACGACCACTTTAAACACCGACAAACTAAACAACTTTGCAGGTAGTAAGATCCCCAGTGATACGTTCTTTAATATCCCTCTCATCACACCGGAACGAGTGACAAATTATATAAATAAGCTGGACTCTTCAAAAGCAACAGGCCTAGATGGTCTAGGACCCAGGATAATAAAAATGGCAGCCCCTATAATTTCTCCCTCTATTTCAATGATCATCAATAAAAGCATAAAAACTGGAATATTTCCCTTTCAGCTGTAACAAGCTAAAGTGCTGCCGATTTACAAAGGCGGAACAAAATCAGATCCGTCAAATTATAGACCAATTTCCATCTTACCTACGGTGTCAAAAATATTTGACAAACACATTAATAAGCACCTAATGGGATATCTAAACAAATACAAATTGCTTCACCAGAGCCAGTCTGGCTTCCGTCATAAGCAAAGCTGCCAAACTGCGTTAATCAAGTTAATTGACAGTTGGGCTGAAAGTATTGACAGAGGAGATATGATTGGTTCTTTGTTCCTTGACTTCCGTAAAGCTTTTGATCTGGTCGATCACTCTATTTTGCTCAAGAAACTTTCCATATATAAATTTAACTCTTCCACTCTCCAGTGGTTTAATTCCTACCTTAGTAATCGTCAGCAAGCCATTAAATTTGACAATGGACTGACAGACTTTTGTCGTGTACACTCAGGTGTCCCACAAGGGTCCATTCTTGGCCGTACATTATTTCTTATTTTTATAAATGATTTACCACTTTGTTTTGAACATTGCTCTGTCGATCTTTATGCTGATGATACTACTGTCCACACTAGTGGAAGTACCGTAGACAACATCGAAAATAATTTAGTATGTGACTTAATAAATGCGGTTGAATGGAGCAAACCAAACAAAATGCAATTACACTTCGGCAAAACCACCTGCATGTTAACGGGAACAAGGCAAAGACTTAATTTGTCTCGTACATTAAACATCCAGATTGATAATATTCACATCCAGAGTGTAGCTAAGCAAAAACTCCTTGGCATCTATATTGATGAAAATTTGGCATGGTCATCTCACATTGACCATATATGTTCGCACATTGCCTCGAAGATATCGCTTCTAAGACATCTATCTGAATATGTTTCTGTGGAGGTTCAGAAGATTTTCTATCAAGGCTACATCCTACCCTTCATTGATTATGGCTCTGTGACCTGGGGTTCAGCATCATCATGGAATATTGAACGACTGACAAAACTGCAAAAGCGTGCAGCTCGGATAATATTACGTGCAGGTTTTAATACACCTTCTGTACAGATGTTCAAGGAACTCGGTTGGTCATCGGTACCAGACAGAATTAAATACAATACAGCGGTACTTACATACAGGGCACTAAATAATCTCACTCCGGAATACATATCTAAGCTACTTAAACCAGTGTAAGAAGTACACTCTCTTAATCTACGCTCTTCGGACAACGGTTCCTTGTATGTACCAAAATCACGCACATCTATATACAATGGCTCATTTTCTTGTTCGGCTCCTAGGCTATGGAATGCTCTTCCTCGGTCTGTTAGAGACGCTGTTTCCCTAAATAGCTTTAAAAAAATCTTAAAACCACGTAATAGGTTTTAAATGATTTTACTGACATATAAAGTATTGCAATTCTTTTATCTAGGACTGGCATTTTAGAGGTCTTTTTAGCAGACAGGCCTTCTGCTGCTGTGCCTGGCATAACTCGTGCGTGATGCGATTGTGTGAGCAGGGGCCTTGCTGTTTGGACATTGGTTTCCGCCACTCGATCCCTGCTCCGCCGTGCATCCAAATTAGCATGTTTTGTGCACGGAACAGCTGCTGGGATGTCTGTTATTATAAGCCTGAAGCAGGACTTTTATATGTTCAGTGTTTATTTTGTAACTCTCTGAAATTGTTCCACGTGGTTTCGTGTCATTTTATATTCTTATGTTTACAGCATGCATTTTAATTAATTTTGCGACATGCATTTTAATTAACTTTGCTTTCGTTTTTACCATAGACGTTTCATACGCTCGCATAACATATATTAAGTGCAGAATTTTTAATTAGGATGGATGATCATTTTTAACACGAGTATTCATGTTCAATCCTATTTATATTGTGCACTTTGATTTGTCTTATGATGTGTTATAGTGCATCTTATTTATTTTTAGACTATGTAAGTTTGTAAATAGTTGTTTTATAGAGGGCCGCAAGGTAGAATAGCTTTACAGCTAATTGTGTCACCCTCTCAAAACATTGTGTAAATAAATAATAATAATTGCAGTGATTTAAAGATTTATGAATGAAAACAACGTAGATGATTAGTTCGCCAATTTGAAAGCGTCTTTGGACGCTGATATCTATTAATAGCACACAAATTTAATTGAGATTTTGGGTACTCGTTAGAACCGCCTCGATGAGGCGGTTCTAACGAGTACCCACAATCTATATTTTACAGCAGAAATAAGAAAAATAGAAAAAATTGTCATCTTAAAATTTCGATTTTTAGGCGGTATAGTTAACAATGCATTTGTATAGCTGTGTTTTCGTAATGTGGAGCATGTGCCGTCGCACGAGTATAGGACATTGTATCTATTTGCGGCGGTGAGCTGAATCAATTAGGGGAGACACATGGCCTTGCGGTTGTATAAAAGCCAACCCCAGCGTAAAACCTGTGACTAACACGGTAGCGGAACTTTCGGGCTAGAGACATTTCGCCCAAAATGGTTTCAAAAACGGAACAATTCGATTTAGGACGCAATTGTTCCCATCACCCATGTGTTCTATGTACCTGTAAGGAAGGGAACGGGGAACCATGTGACAACCATTTGATCGATACATTGTTAATTAAGGAGCTCGTAAAAGATACATGTTTTGTTTGTTTGAATTGAGGTTTAACGTCCCCTTCAACACTATTTAGGCCATTTTGTAGACGCTGCGTCCAATTGCGTCTGACCTTTACCCGACATTGCGATGAGAAGACATCTCAAGCCCTGCCACTCGATGAAACCAAAAGGCCTATATGCATTGGACGGTCTGACTCATACCACATTGCCTGGGCAGGCTTAATCCTTTAAAGCGGTTTACCGGTACTCATGTGTAGTTAGTTTCAGCTCTGCGTGGAAGTATCGTGCAGCCCAATCTATTTCTTCAAGCCCCCGATGGGCGGGGGCGAAAAAGATTAATGTACCACGGTAAAAACTGTCTACAACAGATACTGATTGTTTTGTGAAATTTTTAATTGCTCGTACGATATATTTATTCTTGTAAACATAAAGATATCATTCACAAAGTCATTACGCTGAAATACTTGCAAGAAACAATTAGGACATTTATCATAATTATGACGTCGCGTCTGAGAGTGTAATAACGCTATGTAATATATTCGATAATCCACTAGGGATTAAATATGCAAATTAGCTAGATACGTCCCGTAACGTTACACGTGCGGCGTCCGTACCGACCTCGCGTTTACTAAGCCCCCGCCCATAGGGGCTTGAAGAAATATATGGGCTGCATGATGCTTCAACGCAGAGCTGAATCCGACCCGCACACTAGTACTGGTAAACCGCTTAGAGGATCAAAGCCTGTCCAGGAACCGCGGTGCGAGGCGGACCGTCCATGCTAATAAACCCTATTGGTTTCATTGGGCGACAGGGCTTGAGATGTCATTTCATCTCAATGTCGGGTAAAAGTCCCACAAAATTGGAAGCAACGTCTCCAAAATGACCTTTACAGTGTTGACGGGGACGTTAAACCTCAAATCAAACAAACAAAGCCTCGCGTTTACTAATGGAATATTGATATTTTTGTAAACAATCGTGAATAAAATGCGTTTTAAATGTCATATGATAAATAGAATCTTGCATCCGTGCTCATTTATTATTGAATTTATTAAACTCGTTGAGGAAAAGGGATAAAATGCTCGGCAAAGCCTCGCATTTTATCCATTTTCCTCCACTCGTTAAATGTCATATGATAAATAGAATCTTGCATTCGTGCTCATGTATTATTGAATTTATTAAATTCGTTGAGGAAAAGGGATAAAATGCTCGGCAAAGCCTCGCATTGTATCCATTTTCCTCAACTCGTTTAATAAATTCAATAATACATGAACACTCATGTTAGATCCACTATATAAACCTAAAAATCAACGAAGAAGAAACAATAACGATTAAAAACAATTTTGGTGACCAAGCAGTCAATTTTTGGTGACCTGTAGTTAATGCATCACGAAAACAGGCCTATATAATTTTGACCTTCTTGAACCCCACTTTTATATAGAAAAACTGGGATTTGCACTAATTTTGCAGGGGTAAACCTTATTTTCCTAAATTCTGCTTTAAAATATAGATTGTGAGTACTCGTTAGAACCGCCTCGATGAGGTGGTTCTAACGAGCACCCAAAATCTTTATTTTGAGCAGATAAAAGAATATTATAACATTATTATTTTTTCTTAAATTTTCATTTTTTTCGGCGATAAAGGTTACAAAGTATTTGTATAAGCGTGGTTTCGTAATCGTGTTGTACATAAGCTCCGAACCAAGATATACACTAAAGAAATGAAAACTGTCGGTGTACAATTTTTCTAGGCCAGATTAGCTACTTTTGGCAAATCAGGCATCGACAGTGACCCTCAAATATATTCATTACGAAAACACGCCTATTCAAATACATTGCAAGTTTTACCGCCAAAAAAAATGGAAATTTTCAGATAAAAAATAACGATGTTTTTTTTTTTTTTTTATTTCTGCTCAAAATATAGATCGAGGCGTTTCTAACGAGTACCCACAATCTATATTCTAGAGCAGAAATAAGAAAACAAGGTTTACTCCTATAAACCTCAGTTTTGCTATATAAAAGTGGGGTTCAAGGGGCGTCAGAATTATATAGCCGTGTTTTCGCGATTAAACTATAACATTCTTACAACAACGCAACCGGCAAGTTAGCACTAGGCCTTCTCTCAGACGCACTTTTGATCTTGTTTGAGACGAATATCAAATACGTGCCGAAAGCTTTGTAGCACCGTTTTGAACTCTCCATCACGTGCTTCTGAACTGGTATTTGCGATGATTGACAACCGTCTTTGAACGTTAAAAGCGTGGGCGGGACAATAGCGCTGTCACTTTATGTTACAATCGATTTTCAATACTGCTGAAAAGGAGATTGTGGATACCCGTTAAAACATCGAAGCGGTTCTAACTAGCAGTACCCACAATCTATAGTCTGCTCAAAACAGAGATTGTGGATACTCGTTAAAACCTCGATGTGGCGACAGGGCTTGAGATGTCATTTCATCACAATGTCGGGTAAAAGTCCCACAAAGTCGGAAGCAACGTCTCCAAAATGACCTATACGTACAGTTGTGTGTATTTCTGCTCAAAATATTGATTGTGGATGCTCGTATCGCCTCATCGAATTTTTCTTATTTCTGCTCAAAATATAGATTGTGGATACTCGTTAGTATCGCCTAATCGAGGCGGTTCTAACGAGTACCCACAATCTATATTATGAGCAGAAATAAGAAAAGTAAGATGTACCTCTGTTAACCCCGGTTATTCTATTACATATGGTTTAAGCCCCAAAGTCTTTCGGATCCTTACGAGACACATGTTCATGGTGCTGCCTAACACAACAGCCTATAATACTGGCACAGCATGCAACGCTTCAGATGTCTGTTAACTTTAGCCATAAAGTCCCTAAGCCTGCCCTGGCGAGTTGGGACCATTTCACTGGGATTGAAATGTCATTTTATCTAACTGTTGGGTAAAATTTCACACAAAACTAGAAGTAATGTCTCAAAAATGACCTAAATAATGTTAATGGGGATGTTAAACCTCAAATCAAGTAAACAAACAGTCAACAGAAACGCAGAAATATTGGTCAATTCAAGTCTGTTATTGGTGACATGAATTCTGAGGGGAATGACTTGGCAGATTTTCCACCATTTTTCAAAAGGGGACAACTTTCGGAACTTCCTGTTTGCTTTTCTATAAGCTTTGTCCCACGAAATAGTGATATACTCTAAAAGGAAAGAATTTGCTCCTCAGGAGCAAATTCTTTCCTTTAAGAGTTGACCCTTATTGACATGGGAGACTAAAATACACTTGAAGGCGTTGCCTCCCCTGAAGGTGTATGCATTCCACTCAAAGTCTCAAAAATAATTGCTCGACTCGACGGTTTGTAAAATATTTGGGCGGATTTTTGCGTGCTCCCAGGAGACCTTATGGGTCCAGCCTTTTAAAGTTTGAAACCTTCCTCACAACTGGACAAAAATGGGCGGTAAAAAGAGAAGAAACCCAGAAAAACAACCAAGTCTTAACCCTTATCCTGCTGAATAAATAAATTTAGCCACAGCCATTGCTGACTGCCAAACATTAAAATTTCTTAACATCATTCACAAGCTGCATGACAAACAGTGTAGGACCTCATCTCTGTTTGCAAAAGTAGGGGTTGTTATGGGTTAAATATACACTAAAGCCACTTTTTAACTGAGCTTCCTGTTGGGCCCATTTCTGTTTGTTTGTTTGATTTGAGGTTTAACGTCCCCTTCAACACCGTAAAGGTCATTTTGGAGACGTTGCTTCCAATTTTTGGGACTTTTACTCGTCAAGCCCTGTCACCCAATGAAACCAAAAGGGTTTATAAGTATGGTCGGGCTGCCTCGCATCGCTTTGCACGGGCAGGCTTAAATCCTCTAAGCGCTTTACCAGTAGTTGTGCGTGGAAGCCTCATGCAGCCCATCTCTTTCTTCAAGCCCCGATGGGCGGGGGCCGACAATTTCTGTATGTATTGGAATTGCACAAGGAGGATAAATTACAAGGATTCGTGTAAAAAATACATTCAAATCAATCAAATCTTTTATTCACTCTGATTACAAATAAATGTAATAACAAGAGGAGCGATACAAATATGCAACCTTCGGCGGCAAAGTATAAGTAAAAAAAAAAAATAAATAAATAAATAAATAAATAAAACACAAACAAAACAAAACAACCAGAGGGCAACATTAAATTTTACGAGATGAAATCAGTACTTATTCTCTCTCTCTCTCTCTCTCTCTCTCTCTCTCTCTGTGTTGAGCACGTTTTGAGCACGCGACGCTGAAACAGCACCGAATCTATGGCATTGTGTGCTTCGAATTTGTCAATCAACAAAAATCAAATCAAATTTATTTCTCTCAGCATCGCGAAAACACGCCTATACAAATACACTGTAAATCCTATCGCCGAACAAAAGAAATTGGAAACAATTTTCCAATCTCTGCCCAAAACATAGACCGCGGGTGCCCGCACGAACCGCCTTATCGATGCGGCTCTAACGAGCACCCCCAATCCAGCCCCAGAGCAGAAACAAGAAAATAAGGTTTATCCTCTGTAAACTCCAGTTTTACTGTGTAAACGTGGGGTTCAAGGAGGTCAAAACCATACAGGCGCGTTGTCGCGATATGGGTTATACAATAGGATAGGATAAAGAGGAGCAAAACGTTGTGCAAACATACTGTTTCATGCAACAAACTTATTACGTTGTGCAAACATACTGTTTCATGTAACAAACTTATTTTTTCATCATTTATTAATATTATTTATTTTATTTATCCGACAACATCCTTTCCTGACTTTAAACCAATCAGATAGCTTATGTAATTTCAAACAGTGCAGATCCCGATCAGACTCAGAAGCCATCTGGTCTGGATCTGCACGATATGCAAAGCTAGGTTTTTTTTATCAAGAACGGCAAGTTTTGCTCAGACTGGTCCGTATGCAGTAAACTATGTTCCATTCAAAAAATCATAGAGCATGAAACGTGTGAAAAATAAATGGGCCGTTACAAAGCATGTTCTGCACGAGCATGTGTAGTCAGACGTGTGGCCAACACGCTAAAGAAACATGAATGGGATATTATGTTCACTCCAGAGTGGTAAGTGTAATAAAATATTATAGATGCGTCTCTCTCTCTCTCTCTCTCTCTCTCTCTCTCTCTCTCTCTTAACCAGCCAATACACAGGTGTAAACAGATACATTCATTACGAGTACACGCCCATACAAATACACTGCAAACCCTACCGCCGAAAAGAACGAATATTTTCCGATGAAAAACTGATATCCGACACAGATCGTGGATCGTTAGAACCATTGTGTACAAAGTTGTTTTGTGAAAGCAGGGTTAATTTAAAATATTAGGTAATAGTAATTTTCTCTAGTATGATAAGAAGAAGAAGAAGCGCTAGGACGTAGCAAACCTAAATCAAGATTATAGATAAAGGTATGCACATGTATGTAATCAGACCGGACAGTCGTCGGCAGTCGCGAGCGGACGACAAAGGCGAACGGCGCAAAGGGGAAGCGTCCCCTACTGCCACCGGGTGTAGGCTGGGAAAATAGTCCCGGACTGAGATCCAAACTTTCGTTCAAGCCCTAGATTCCACTTTTTATGTAAACAGTGTAGACCCCGATCAGACGCCGATAGAATGACATGTAGAGTAGCCTATGACATTAAAAATCCGCGCTTTTTGGATGTACTTTGACGCCGCGTTCTGTGGCGCCTGATCTGAGTCTCCATTGCTACGGCGAATATACGCTAACTGGTGATTGATTTTTTACATGACCCGTGACGTCAAAACAATATTAAATATGGAGCGCGAAGCAGTAGATTTTGACAATCGCTTAGCTCCGCCCTCTCCTGTGGGTTAACCGGTATTGGATGGTGATGTTAAGTATTGATTACCGTTACTTTGACAAACTTGTCTCTTTTAACACCAATTGTGGTGTGGCGCGTCAGTGTTTTTTGATGTATCTGCTCTTTAATGAACCGGCGGGATATGGCGTACTGCTAACTTGACGGTTGCCCTGTTGTATCTACTAACAAGATGATAAATTTACCATTCTCAAGCATTCGCCCAATCGGCACTCTCAATGCTTTCATTGCATGTATCACACGTTTTTTAGGGTTTCCAAAATTTTGCTTTGCGGCCATATGCAGCAATCTACATTGGTTTACTTGCGCTTATCTAATTATAGTCGATTATAGTTTAAGAAGAAATGTACCACAATGGCGGCTTCCATTTTTGTGAAATACGAGGGCGAGTCAATAAAACCGACCTCACTTATTTCCGGGTCGATCTCTTCTTTTTCGATGTAAGTGCCCTCTAGAATGATACAGTTGGACCAACGCTGTTACAGTGTCATCTGCCCAGACCCACCTTTGTCGCCGACGCACTCCTTTACTGTCCCCACAACTTCTTCGTTGCATTACGAAAACATGCCTATATAAATACATAGTTAATTTTATCGTCGAAAAAACAAAAAATTTTAGAGGAAAAATTGTGATATTTTTCTTATTTCTGCTCAAAATATAGATTGTGGGTACTCGTTAGAACCGCCTCGATGAGGCGGTTCTGACGAGTACCCACACTCTATATTTTAGAGCAGAAATAAGAAAAATAAGGTTTACCCCTGCAAACTCCAGTTTTACTATATGAAAGTGGGGTTCAAGGGGGTCAAAATTATAAATTTTGACGAAAAGCTTGCTTTTGCACGAAAAGCTTGCTTTTGCATCGCTAGCCATATCTTTTGAGTGAATGATACGATAAGGATACAATTCTGTCCTCATGCCTTGAAACAAGGCATAAAATCTCAGTTGTCTCGGAAATGGGACAGGCTGATTATTTATTGACTTGCCCTCGTATCCTATAGACACATCCAAGCACTACGTCATCACCAAGTCATACTATTTGCCGGGATTTACCGCTGGTTGGCATAAAACGTCTTTCGCCATTTAACGGCATTGTAAACACGATTTAATTTTCTGTAAACTTGTCTTTTATTTGGATTTGAAACGATAATCTAGACCTTTAAACAATTAAAATAAACATGCATAAGCTTGTAATTAATGATTTCTAGAAGAATCGGGACTGTTTTGATCATATTTACTGGCCATATTTACGGAGGTAAAAAGGCGAGAAGGTCTTAGTTCTGTTTTCATAAAAATGCGTATAACCAATGATCTAAAGCGGAAAATGCATGAATTAGTATAAGAATATATTTAAGAACCCATTTATAGTGCAATTTAATAGATTATCGGCGATAATCAACTGAATAAACGCGGAACAGAACCCCGTTTTGCATTTTGTTTATATGGAACCAGACGCTTTTCGCCAACCACGACGAACGATAATCCATGACAGATTTCAAAGGGAAGTAATTTGCGCATGCGCATTGCAATGTTAACAAAGTCACGTGTCAAAACATTGGATCCGTCTATATATTACAGGTGCATGAAAATGTTTGGTAGATGTACGCGTGTATAGTTTATCAACGACCTTTGAGAGTTCAACGTTCAAGCGTGCTCCATGTTTTAGGGGAAGCAGGTTTCGGATTTCTTTTTTCACAGGATTTTAAAATTATAAATAAGTTTTTTGATAATGCCATTATGTAGAATTCGTGGCCGAGTGGTTAATATGATGCAGTACGATCCTCAGTAAAACTATATCGCCCACTATAAAATCCCAACTGAAGGCGACTTACCTAAAACGCGGACTAGTCCAAAATTAAAAGTGCATTCACGTCTCATTGCGTTTTGAAAGACTATACCAGTTATATCTATGTTCGTCAATAAAAAGGAAAATAATGTGAGTGAGTGTTTGAGTTTTACGTCTCACAAACAGCCAAGGTCATGCGGAGACGGGACCTCGGTTTAAAGATGCATCCGAAAGTCTAGAGAAGCCCTGGATCGAAAAGAACATAATGTACACCCCTTTTTACCCCTATATAAGCTTTTGTTTTCAAGGGTGGTTAATGCACATTTTTGGTCACTTGATTTGTGCAACTTCTAAGTTTGACGAAGTGGAAGCATTAGTCTAACTGTTGGTTTTCTTTTGCTCCGGCATTTCAGTGGTTTCTTGCTGTCGAGTCCTCACCGTTGTTTCATCTCTGTGGTTGTTTGATTTTTTGTGTTCACGGGGATGTTGCACTGATGAGTTAGGCCTTCATGCGGACTGAACAAATTATTTGTCATTTGTCTAAATCGCGAAGGGCGAGGATTGTGGCCACGTAAAATCGATTTAAGCCCACCAGTGGAATTCGTTTCCGCTGACCGTTCCAAGGCGGTTCTGTCGCGGTTTATTTTTGTGATGGTTTGTCTTTTGGTGTTTGTGTCGGTTATATAATTTTATTTGGCATGTATTGGCCATTTTGTGGGAAAGTAACTGTCCTTTTCAGTTTTGGCTTTCCGCTGTTGATGTTTCCAATGGGGTCTGTTGTTTCATGTTTGTGTTTCTTTCCCTTTGGTGACTGATGGGAGCTGTGAGTTAATTGTATAGATTCCTAATCATTGCCTCCACTTCTATTTTGTCTGCACTTCTCGTCCAGTGGAAAGCTTCCAATTTTGCCGCTGTTTCAGCCAAACCTTTGAGGTATAACTTCATATAGGATATCTCATCTGAAATACATAAAACAAAAGAGTTGAAATTATGTTTATATTACTTTTTCATAAAAAAACGACCCAGACCCTTAGTAAAAGGTATTTATCAACTTAGGCGCTAGGCGGTCAACACAGATTCAGGGAAGCCTGCGCATACCATCAAGAAAACACGCCAATATAATTCTGACCCCCATGAACTCCAATTTTATCTGGTAAAACTGGGGTTTACAGGGGTAAACCTTATTTTTCTTATTTCTGCTCGAAAATGTTGATTGTGGGTACTCGTTAGAACCGCCTCTCGTTAGAACCGCCTCGATGAGGCGGCCCTAACGCGTTCCACAATCTATATTTTGAGCAGAAATAAGAAAAAATATCACAATTTTTCATCTTTTTTCGGCGGTAAAGTTTACTTTGTATTTGTATAGGCGTATTTTGGTAATGTGCAAAGTCTCAGCAGAGCCTTTGTTGTTCGCAGAGGTGTAGAGAAGACCTTGACGAAACGATAACACAACCGTGCGCTAAAACGGCGTCTCGCCTATCTCTCGTATACATGTCGAACTTTAACGGACATCAAGGTAACTACAGTCGGTTAAAGTTATTCATAGAATTATATAGGATCCCCATAAAATAAAAGCTAACATCAATATCTTTTCTGTGCCAGCGGCTCATCATTTTTCATTCTTTTTTGAGGAGTAGGACCGTGCATGCTTATAAACCCTATTGGTTTCATTGGGCGGCAGGGCTTGAGAAGTCATGTCATCTCAATGTCGGGCAAAAGTCCCACCGAATTGGAAGCAACGTCTGCAAAATGACCTATACAGTGTCGACGGGGACGTTAAACTTCGAATCCAACAAACAAAATAAAAATCTTATCTCTACTACAATTATACATGTAGATTGTTGTAGAAGCCTCCGTGGTGTAGTGGTTATGTTACTCGCCTTGTAAATCAGGGGTCGCAGAATCGATTCATCCTGCTTCTCCAGACTTTCGGATGAGACATTAAACCGAGGTCCCGTCTCGGTATGACATTAGCGAGGTGCCGTCTCCGTATGACCTTAGCTGTTGGTAAGACGTAAAACTCAAACATTCACTCACTCACATGTAGATTGCGGATACTCGATCAATACCCAGAAACTATGTTTTTGAGCAAAAATGTAGGGAACTTATGGCTACATGTACCCATCTAAAACCAACTTGTCACAAGTGGGGTTTAGAGGGAAGTTCATTGCACGAACTTGTTCACCTGATAAGGTTTCATGCAAGCCATGGTGACGACATACACTAAGGGGACTGGGAACACTTGGCAGATTTTTTTCCGCCATTTTTCAAAGGGGGACAACTTTCGGGACTTCCTGTTCGATTTTCTATAAGCCATGTCCAACTGAAAAGGTGTCTCTTTAAGAGTTGACCCCTATTGACATGGGAAACAAAAATACATTTGCAGGAGTTGCCTCCCCTGAAGGTGTTCCCATTCCCCTTAAGCTATTACCTGGTTGCGCCCACGCATATGAAGATTATATTTGTTTGTTTGATTTGTGGTTTAACTTCACCGTTAACACTATATAGGTCATTTTGGAGACGTTGCTTCAAATTTTGTGGGAATTTAACCCAACATTGAGATGAAATGACATCCCAAGCCCTGTTGCCCAAGGAGTCCAATAGGGTTTATAAGCATGGACGGTCTGACTCGCACCACTTTATCTGGACAGGCTTACATTTTCTAAGCGGATTACCAATACTCGTGTGCGGTCAGTTTCAGCTCTGCGGAGAAGCATTGTGCGGCTCATCTATTTCTTGAAGCCCTGATGGGCGGGGGCCGAATGAAGATTATATATATAGGAAAATATAAAGGGACTCTTTCCCATGTGCAGGGTCAAATACTATAGTATCAAACGAAGTCCTAACTTGTTTGCTTGAACAGAGTACACCAGATCAACACTACTTAGGTCATTTTTGGGCCGGTCAGTTCACTTATCCGCACTTTTCCTGGACAGGCCTGTACATGTACGTAAGCGATTAAGTAGTTAAGTGCACAAGGGAGATAATGACCGTAGAAACAGATTTTTATTATCAATCTCCACGAAAGAATGTTGCCGACCCCGGCATATATCGAACCCGCGTCCTCCTGATCACCAGTCAGACGCGCAGCCGACTGACTACCGAGGTCGGCAAAGTCCGAAATACACAGCGTGTTAATAAGTCCGCGTAATAAACTTCCTTAGTTTGTAAACTCCACTTCATATCGATATAACTGGGATTCACAGGGGTTAACATTTTTTTTCTTATTTCTGCTCCAAGAAAAGGTTGTTGGTGCTCGTTAGAAACGCCTCAGTGTGGCGGTTCTAACGAGCACCCACAACCTTTCTTTTCAGTATTAATAAGAAAGAAATCACACATTTTTCACAGTGTTGTAGAAATGAGAATGCACTATGTCACAAGGGTGTTCTAAATGTATCGTAAATAACAGAATACCTATATTCAGATCACCTTTGAACTGCTTAAAATTGGCCTTTACTGAGACCATTTTAACAGTTCCTAAGATGGGCTTTTCTTGCACACCAGACAAGGAAATCCGTGATTTTACCCTGGGATAGAAATTTATGTTCTGACCCTGGTGTTCCGACCCAAAATCGAATATAATCGCGTGTTTGATAAATGCACTGGTTGATTACGACCTAGTATGCGCCGTTGTTATGGTTGACGTCACAGCAACGTCACTAAATATTCCTGCAGTGTCAACACAATATGGCGGACGTTGGTAACCGAAGTGACTGTAGCATTAAAAATCCGCTTTGAGAAATGGAAGGTATGCAAGGAAAAGAATCCAATATGGGTGTGAGGGGTGGATAGAAAAATCCGTCCCTCGGGATCACTGTCCGGCATCACTCGGCAAGCCTCGTGATGCCGAACAGTGTCCCTCGGGACGGATTTTTCCATCCACCCCTCACACACATATGCGATTCTTATATTACAACAAAACACTGGGTCTAGAAAACACAAGGAAGTAATAGCAATCATTTTAAAAAAGAATCAGTCTTTATTTTAGTGAGTGAGTGAGTGTTCGAGTTTTACGTCCAACCAACATCTAAGGTCATACGGAGACCGGACCTCGGTTTAAAGACTCTTCCGAAAGTCTGGAGAAGCCCGGTATCGATCCTGAGACCCCTGGTTTACAAGGCGAGTAGCGTAACCACTACACCACGGAGTCTTTATTTTAACCCATTTAGTATCGGAAACCCCTAAATGGGTAGTTTGCAAACAGCGAAGGCCCAGACCAGACGCAGAAAACACAACCTGACACCCCTTTATTTTGAAATGAACTTCTAGGGCCGAGTGCATAACGCAGACATATTTGACGTCACTACAGCTGCTGTTAAGGGTATGTGTGGCACGCGTAAAAAGTTTCCCTGTCCTTCATCATAGTGCAGGTTATATTTTCTTGTTCTTTTGGATCATTGATTCCATTGTGGAACCTTGAAAATATTTGAGGGTCACTGATGAGGCTTAAGTGGCAAAAACTAGCTAGTCTGGCTCAGAAAACTGTACACGTTTTACTTTTAAGTTCAATCATGTATTCTTTGCATTTGAAAATTAAGGGGTGTCAGTGTGTGTTTTCTGCGTCTGGGCTGGGCCTTCGCTATTTGTAAACTACCTATTTAGGGGTTTCCGATACTAAAAAGAACACAATAAAGAGCTTAAATAGAACACATTAAAGAACTACTGGTTGCGATTTTCTATGGACTTTCCATTGAAAGCAGCATTTGCATACAACCTCTACGAGGTTCTCGTAGCCAATGGAACTAAAGACACACACGATATCTAGTGGAATGTAACATATATCGAAATAGAAATCTAAGGTATACACATAAGGGTAATATTTATGATGTAAATGTATATGTATAATGATTTTCTCTGCAAAAGTGATCCCTTACGTGTTTAAAGCAACAGCGTACGATGACGGGTCTAAGTAAGCAAAAACGAATTATTCATTTCCATGCAAAAAATGAGTTCTCTGCCTACAAAAATCTTCGTGTAGTTTCTATTTGTAGTAACTATAGTCGAAGAAGCAATCTTACGCATTGGAACTTTTTGACCAAGTATATATTCGCCTTTGTACTGGTATCAGCATTCTGGGAACCCGTCATAATGACAGTTTGCTCATATGAATGTCATCAGACAAAACAAGTCTTTTACAATTCAATTGTTAGAAGCCAGACATTTTGCGTTCATAATGGTTAATTCAAACTGTATAAATTGTAATCTTATGGTAATTTTGCTAAGTAATATATGAGCCAGCGCACGACAAAACCTACAATAAGACATGAGCGCCTAGCGAAGACTCAGATCAGCCTGCACAGTCTGATCATCCACGCAGTCTGATCAGAGTCGTCGTGCGCTCTAAGGATAGCTAAGGACTCGATGCTCCTTCATACAGCAAGAGAAGTATCTGGTTAGACTATATGGATGCGCAGGCTGATCTGAGTCTTTGGTGGTCGCACAAGTCTTATTGTATGTTTTGTTGTGCGCTGGCTCATATTTATGTACATTTGCCAACTAAGAATAATCGACCTTATTTCGACCTTATTTATAGAGGGAAGCACATTTAGTACTAGTACTAATCTTCCATGTGGCCATCTTTTCCTGGGTAGGAACCAGTACTGAGCAATGTGGATAAACAACACGTGGCGCTTGCAAGGATCGAACCGGCTACCTCTCGATCTCAAATCCGATGCTATACCACTGCACCACAGCGCTCCACGCTCCAACTAGGCTTCCATGGTAACAGTGCTGTACATGTATATATGCCTGGCATTTTGATTCAACAATGTAAAACCAATCATCGGTCATTCGTAAGAAAAAACGATACTCGATCAAACAATCTGAGCCGATTTCAACCACAGATGTGTAGTACATGCATTCCTTTTTATAATGGTACGATTGTTGAGATGTGAGGCATCAGATTAATAAGTCCGTACAATGAGCACCTTTATAAACCCTACATTATAAAGGTACATTATCTACTGTTATTTTTGCTCTAAAACACAGGTTTTGGGTACTCGTTAGAGCCGCCTCAATATAGAGCGTCTAGTTAGTATCCACAATCCACGGTTTGATTCTTTATAAGAAAAACACCTCCCACCATATTCATCAGAAAAGCACTATGTCACACGGATGCATTATTGCAATGGTTGATTTATGTAAAGCAATTCCAGGCACGTGTCTCCTTGTATGATCTGTTATGCCAGGCTCGTTGGTACTTACAATCGCGGCTAGTCAGAAATGCTACTGAAAATAACCCTCTTCTCGGTGCAGATGGAACTAGTTTTCTGACTGACAAAGTCGCTATCTTGAGCATTTTGATAGTGCTCCTAATCGGCCATCATCTATCAAAGATGACGCTATCAAAGGACTACCACAGCTGGGATGTAATCTGCTGCATTACGAGTTCACAAGCGTCTCCGAAACAGTGAAAGCAATAAAACATCTGTCATCTGGCAAGGCTCCAGGATCAGATGCAATACTTGATGCGATCTACAATGCAAGAGGTACCCGAGTTCCAAAGGAATTGACAGAGTTATTTCACATTTTGTGGAGAGAAAAAGCAATCCCTCAAGAATTTAAGGATGCGTCAATTGTCAACCTATTCAAACGGAAAGGTATTTGACACTCGTCGCATCACTATATTGTCAATTGCTGGGAATGGCCTTGCAAGAGTTCTTCTTAACCGACTGAATGATAACCTTGAACAGTAACAGTTTCTACAAGAAAGCCAGTGTGCAGGAAGGACAGAAGAACATCTGACATGATCATCACAGCAAGGCAGCTCCAAGGAAAATGACAGGAACAGAACATGAACCTCTGCATGACATCTGGGACCTTACAAAAGCATTTGGCACAGTCAGTCGTGAGGATCTTTGGGAAATTATGATGAAGTTTGTCTGTCTGACCAAGTTCATAGTGAGACAGTTTCACGATGGTATGCTTGCACTGGTCCAAAATGATTGTGTGGTTTCTGATCCATTCCCTGTGACAATGAAGTCAAACATGGCTATGCACTAGTCAATGACAGGATTGCTAAATTCGTCGACTACGTAGTTGTTTTTGGGATCGAAGTGGAATCAGGCTCGACACAAATCTGAAGGTCTACCGAGCTGCGGTGCTGCCAACACTATTAAATGCATGCGAAACATGAACAGTTTATCAAATGCACGCCAAGTGACTGAATCACTTCCATATAAGCTGCCTTAAATAAATTTTTAAGATTAAGTGGAAAGACAGGATTCCAGACACAGAAGTCCTGAAAAGGGCAGGGTGCATAGTGTACATACTGTTCTGAAAGGTAGTTTAGGTCGTAGTACCAAAGCGTTAATCCAAAATCGTTAATCCATAGACAAAATGGCAAATATCAATGTTCAGATCAACAGACATGAACTCCAGAAGAGTGTAATCAGTTAAGATGGACAGGTCACGTTACTAGGATGCCTTGGGACCGTTTGCGAAAGAAACTCCTCTATGGAGCAATGGGCAAACGCTCCCATGATTGTCAGAAGCGATACAAGAACCCCTTCAAAGCCTCCCTCAAGGACTTCTGCTTACCAACAGAGTCGCGGGATAACATTACACAGGACAGGCAAGCAGCGAGGCCTCTTCAGAAGAGCCGCAAACTGTGGCAAAAAGAATCATCAAAGCCGAGCACAAACGTGCACAGCGCCGGAGTTAAGACATACCCAACGGATCTGTCTTCCTCTGACCTCTCTTGCTCTAAATGCAACAGGCAGTAAAGTACTAGAATATCTCAGAACACCCAAACTGTAGCATTTCTCGCATGTAAATAAGATTGGTCATTGTCAGTAAATACACACAAGCTATATTACTGAATCTAGTACTGGCAATTTTGATAATGAATATCTTGTTTCGGGTGTCATTTCCTATAACACTTCATATTGTTGACTTAGCAAATACTTGACTGCCACACAGCGATATGATATGCAAAAAAAGTACATCTGAAGTACAGTGTAGACAATATATTTATTATTTTAATTGTTTTTCCTAGAATGTCTTCATTGCTGTTGATCTTCTGCAGGGCAGACGATTCACGTGTACTGCGAAGCCTTGTTATCAATTATAAATGAAGGAAGCTCTGTTAGAAAATGTCATTTGCTAACTAGGTGATTGATACATGAAAGGTGAATCAAAACTGAAAATTGTTCTTTGGGTCGATGGTTTGCCAATCGATCCAAAGTTACTAAGCACAGTAGCTTTTACGATTGGTTCGAAATGCAGGCGACGGTTATTTACAATATTGAGGCTTAATTAGTTGTTTCACTTTCAGGCTTGAAAAACCAACATGTGTAACAGCACAAGTACCAGTTTGCAGACAATATACTGATCAGGCTGTATATAAACTATTGTTGTCAGCTGCACAACACTAACTGTCTATATGCATTCATAGTTTGTTCAGGTTCATCCTGTGACCTAAGGGAAATAACTTGATTTTGTTCACCGAATATGGTCACGTAAGACACTGCAAAGCGGTGTCTGTTTCACATTTTTCCTTATCACGTGTTAACAAGTTATACTATTAGCATTTTCAGCCTTGTACCGGTATTGGCACCAAAGCAATCGATGTAAATACAGATTAGACTGCTTCCAGTGAACCGTCTCATCAGAATAGTGACTGTTTTAAATCCCGAAACAGTCTACGAGCTCTGTTGTAAAATTGCCATATGTAAGATGTCAACCGAAGTTGAAAAAATGCAGACCTGGCATGAATGATCAGCTGACCTCACTGAACAGACAAATTACCAGCAATGATACCAAAATGTTTCAAGCTAATGAAACTCTAACTGATAGATCAACAACATGAAAAACAGCAAGCCAATCAGATATTAAACAAAACCTCAACAATATTAAACCAAGTTAAAACACACTACGAAATAATAAAAATTGTCCCAAAAAATGAGGCCAAATCTACAACTCAAGCCAGCACTAGTAAGAATAAAACTGATCAACTACTTGATTATCCGAAACAAGATATAGAGTATTCAGCAGTGTGATAGTTTTAAATAAAGATGCAAACAGGAAGGGACTGTTTCTGCAACTAACCGAATAAGTGCAAACTATAAAATAAATTCAGTAGATCGTGAACAAATTGACTTGATAAACTCTCCCGGAAAAGGAAGCTCATAATCCAAACAACTGTTAGCGGGACGCTCAATATTTAAAGGCATTGTTCACAGAGGGCAAATGGGGGCATGTCTGTTGGTTTATACTTCACTTGTCTCGTGTCGTTTGTTTCAACCGCGACGGAAGTGAGGGCGAGGATTGCTGCCGCGCAAAAGTATTTTAAACACACGCACAGTGAAAGTAGAAGTAAAACAAAGATCAGGAATTGATACAATTAACTTACTCCATCCATAAAAGACACCAAAGGGAAAGAAATACAAATATTAAGCGACCAGACCATAATGGAAACCTAAACAAAGAAAGGCCATATGGACAGTTACTTTCCCACAAAATGGCCATATGGCCATCCAAAATTAAAAGACACAAGTGATACACACAGTAAGTAACAAACAACAACATAAATAAATCGCCACAGAAGAGCCGCCTTGGAACGGTCAGTGGAAGATTTCCACTGGGGGGCTTAAATCGATTTTACGTGGCCACAATGAAATACTTTTTTACTGACCGTTCCAAGGCGATTCTTCTGTCACGGTTTATTTATGTTATAGTTCATTTTGGTATGTGCGTATCGCTTATATGTTTTGTTTTGGATAGCCCATTGGCTATTTCTGGGGAAAAGTAACTGTCATTTTGACTTTCCGCAAGTGATGTTTCCATTAGGGTCTAGTTATTTCATGTTGGTGTTTCTTTCCCTTTGGTGTCTCTAATGGAACACTGCAGAATAAACTGAATGCATACAATGTAAATAAATGCAGGAAAGTTTTGATTCACGTAGGTGGTAGTGGTGCCAATAATGGTGCTGATCTTGACACTTTTTATGACAGTTATGCCTCACTCATGTACAACATATCTTATGAGAACCGCCGCAAACTAGTCCTAGGCTTCCTGCCAAAGGAAACTGTTGAACTTTATTCATATAATAAACGTCTCAAAATATTGTTCCAAAATCTGGAAATCGAAATTGTTGATCACTACAATTGGCTCTTGCTGGCATCAGGAGATATCGTAGACCCCTAGTTTGAATGAGATTCAACATAGCACTCAAGGAAACTGCTGAAAAGGCTTGATGCAGCGAATAATGTTACACTGCCTGGTGAGACAGATCAAATTATACATGTCAAAGAAATTATATACGTTTGCGGCTGTCCGTTGCATGGCCTGGGGATACAAGCGACCAAACACTGGCTAAATACTGTCATATCTGCTCCCACCAAGCCCACAGTATACTCGAGTGTTGGTTAAATTGGAGGAATGTCGGCCTGAATGGGTTTGCACCTAACAGGTTATTGGCGTGTGGACAAAACGGATTTTACAGCTTACTGTGAAAATATGCTGAAATACCACCAGCAATATGTTCCGCCATCTTTTTTATGATTAAGTTTATGGAAGGCCACACCCTGGTCCCACTCAAACTTAAATGTGTTTCACTGACTCAAGCATAGCTGTAAACTGATCCTAATGGGTCTATTTAAACTGGTCAGAATGTTTCTGTAAATAGTATTTATTACGATAATGAAGTTTCAGTCAGCCAAAATGTATCATCTGAAACAGAAATAACTTTTATTTCAAAAGGTCTTCATTCTTGCAACTTAAATATCAGGCATATTATTCCAAAGATTGCTGAACTGAGAATTGGCTCAGGATCATCATCCGGATATACAGAGCGGATTTAAGACACTTGCAATCTTTTGGATGGCTATCGACGATTTTTACATTTTGTTGAATGAGAGGTCGGTTGTAAAGGATTGGATTGGTGGAGGATCGAAAGTCTCAAATTTTAAGCGGAGACCTTAAATTAAAACATCTATTATCGAAACTGTTTGTATGAGTTTGATTTGTCAAACTCTGAAATCTATTTCTGTCTGTACAACCTACCACCGCCTTCTTTCTGTTTCAGAACGGGTCGATTTATTTGAGGATTAACTGACATAACAGAGGACTGGCCTCGAAATAATCATAATAGCGATTTTAATATCGATATTCAATCGAGTTGAAATAAGACGTGGCTAATTTTCTACAACTATTAGATCTTTCGCCACTTGTAACTGAACGTGTCATAGAAAAGCAACCATATTTTACTACTAACCCAGAACATATCACCAAATGTACTGTACCTATTAAGCGACAACTTCGCTGTGTGTTTTACAAGAAAAAATCAATAATAAGTTAGTTAAATGTTAAAAATCAATAATAAGGTAGTTAAATGTCACCATAACACAACATTATGTGTCCAATATGTCACCGCTGCTTTACACATTTCAATGAAAACGTGTTTATGAAAGATCTCTGCAACACAGTAGAGATCTGTATATTATCACAGTGAATGACACTAACGTAAATGTAGATACGAGGACAAGACAAAAAGTAAACAGCCACTCCCATTTGCAATTGACAGAGGCAACCAAGCTTTTCATGCCTTGTTTCAATACATGTTTTAGGCATGAGGGCAAAATTACACCATACTCGTGTCATTCACGATATTGAACGTCAAACATGGCTAGAGATGCAAAGGCAAGTTTTTCGTCCAAAGTTGAGTACCTTGCTGTAATTCGGTACTTGTATTTCGAAAGGAAAACATGTCAGAAAATCTATTGCGAGTTGACCAATGTTTATTGGTAGCCTGCAGCATCGTATGCACAAGATAAATTATGGGTTGTGGAATTCAAACGCGGTATGACGTCTTTAGAAGACGAAACCAGGTCTGGACGCTCACCAGATGCCATCGATGAAGAAATATGCAACAAAGTATGGGATCTAATGTACTCTGATAGTAGAACTGAGGTGGAGGAAATAGCGAATGCATTACATATTTCAAATGGTGGCCTTTCAACAATTTTACCTGATCGCTTGGATATGCGCAAGCTAACAGCCACTTGAGTCCCAAGGTGATGGCAACTTTATTTTGGGACGCAAAATGTGTTATTATGTTTGACGTTCTAGCAAAGAAATGTACAATAACACGTGCGTATTATGCAAATTTGCTCGGCCAACTGAGAACTGCGATCCGCGAAAAACTCCAAAAGGGATTCTGCTCCAACAGGACAATGTAAGAGTCCACACTTGCAATGGATGCTGTTGAGCGGAAAGGGTACAAGCTAATACTGCAACCCGCCTATTCTCCGGAATTAGCTCCTAGTGACTATTTCCTACTCCCAAGCTTGAAAAATGATATCCGTGGATGTAATTTCCGGTCCAGCGAAAAAGTCGTGGTGGCAGTTTAGGAATTGGTCGTGGACAATGACCCTGACTACTTCAGTTCTGGGATGATGGAACTGGAACAGCGGTGGTCCAAGTGCATCCTTCTAGAGGGCAATTACATCGAAAAAGAAGAGATCGATCTCACCCAGATATGAGTTAAGCTGTGTTTTAGTGACTCGCCCGCGTATTTTTGTACCATTTGGTACGAGTATGATATTATTCTAAAACGCACCTATCGAAGTAAGGCAGGTTAAATCTATCATACAAAAACACCTGAACGGTATGATGAGGAGACTGAATCTGCGAGCAAATAAATCGAAAACTGTAAACGTAGAAATATACGATCCGAATATAAAATTTATCGAATGAAGACCAAAGAGTTAATCAGAAAAGCAAAACGCAAACATTATACTGAGTCTGTCTTGAATTCAGCAGATACTAGGTCTATTTGGCACCATTTTCATAAACTTCCAAATAAACCCAAACAACAACTAATAACGGAAGAAACAGTCGCAAATAGTCATCGATAAATAACCCCTGAACACACTGCTTCCGAGTCTAATGAATATGTCACATGGATATCTGATATTCTTAATATATATGACGCAATTAGAAGACTACGCAAATAGCAAAGTGCCATTTGATGTACATTTAAAGATACTATGATAAATATTGAAATCAAGATGTTATGGTTTCCAGCCCTTACTAGCGTTTTAAGTGTCATGTATTCTAAAGGCGGATAAACGTTCCTCAACATTCGGCGGTTCCAACGACTCGTACTAACATTCAAAGAAAACATAATGTACAGCCCAGTTTTCTCAAAAGAGAGGTGTTCATTGCACGAATTTGAGCTCAGTGGTTCCATTCTGAAACATCTCTATTAGCTTCCAATACTGTAGGACATTTACCCCGACATTAAGATGCAATGAGATCTCATGCCCCCCCCCCCCCCACCCCCCCCACCCCCCCACCCCCCAAATAAAAAAAAAACCTGCTACGGTTTAAGGAGCGGTCCGACTCGCCCCACTTTTCCTGGTCAGGCTTTGGCCTACTAAACCGTTTATCGTAATGTAGTATATTTTCTTGTTCTTTGAGATTAATGGTTCCATTTTGAAATTTTGAAAATATTTGACGGTCACTGATGAGGTCTAACTGGCAGAAACTAGCTAGTATGGCCAGGAAAATCTTGTACACGCCATACTTTTCAGTTTTGTGGAGTATTCCTTGCTTCCAAAGTATAATCCTTTCATATAACATATTTACCGGTACTCAAGTTCGGCTGGTTTCAGCTCTGTGCGGAAGCAATATGCAGTCCAATCTATTTCCCCAATCCCCGATGGTCGGGGCGCAGCAATGGTTTAAATATAATAATAAACATTGCTAGTGTTTTCTGTTGTATCGAACAACTGAGGGTCCTTCAGGGCTTCGGAATAAATAAGAATGCACTTGCCTTAGACGTCCAACACAACTTGCTTAAGTCGGTATGCGTTGATTTAAACACCAGTAGTCATCAATATCAAAACACTCCTGTTTTATGGCTTCGAAATGATCTTAAAATTGTTCTATAACAGTTTTAGTAAGATTATATGGAATATTGCAGTTTTAGACTGCATAAAATTGCATTTAATCTAATAAACAAGTTGTTGCAACTGATTCGTTTCATTGCATCCTGATAGAAGTATGTTATTGGCACGAGTGTATGTGTGTTTACATACTTGTAAATAATCGCACACTATAAAAGTTCATATGGTTAGAACAAGATGTTTGTTTGTTTGATTTGAGGTTTAACGTCCCCGTCAACACTGTAAAGGTCATTTTGGAGACGTTGCTTCCAATTTTGAGACATCTCAAACCCTGTCGTCCAATGAAACCAATAGGATTTATAAGCATGGACGGTCCGACTAGCACCGCTTTGCCTGGGCAGGCTTAGATCCTCTAAGGGGTTTACCAGTACTCGTGTGTGGGTCGGATTTAGCTCTGCGTGGAAGCATCGTGCAGTCGTTATATTTCTTCAAGCCCCGATGGGCGGGGGCCGAAGTACAAGATGTATATAAGCTTGAAGGTTGATTGTCTTACAAGAAATTGACGAAACTCCTCTACAACTTTTGCTGCACATTATGATGCCACACGCATGCGACATACTGCATTTTTTTTCACATCTCCAAAATGGCGAATTTTCTGATGAAAATCCGTGATAATTTTCTAATTTTTATTGCAAACATAGATCGTGGGGTGCTCGTTAGAACCGCCTCGTTGAGGCGGTTCTAACGAGTACCCACAACCTATGTCTTGGAGCAGAAATAAGTAAAAACTATGTATACCCCCCGTAAACCGCAGTTTTCTCTGTATAAAAGTGGGTTTAATGGGGTGTTCATTTCACGGACTTATTCACCGTTCAAAATAGTCAAACATAAAAACAAGTTACTGCCGAAAAGCGGCAAAATGTTAAATATCTTCATTTGCCAAATGTTATGCGACAAGCGATACTTCAGCAAGTCCTTGCAGTTAATAATCATATAAACTCCACTTTATGTAGATACAAACTCAAGTTTACAGGAGTATACATTATGTTTTCTTAATCATTCCCGGAAAATGTCTCAAATTTATCTCCAAGTAGGAAGTTTGTCGATCTTCGGATAGTACGTAACGCACGCTCAGTTTATAATGGGCTGATCAGGGACAATTTATTTTCCCGTTTCATTTTGCCATTAAAATATCACATTATCATATTCTCATCAATCCTGAATCTACATTCCCTCTACTTCGACAGATTTTTTTTCATACGATTCTTTTGGGAAAAAAAGTTTAGGTCATTTTTATGGACAAACAGCCTAAATACCTACTTTCCATGAGTTACTATGGGGACTTGCCTTGAAATTGTGACAAGACCTAGGTTGTTAGTACTCGGGGGTTGTTTTTTTTGGCAAAGAACGTGCAGTGTACTGGTTAAACGCTTATGTATAAAAAATAGAAGTGAAGGCAATGATCAGGAATCGATACAATTAACCCACACCTCCCACCGGAGACACCAAAGGGAAAGAAACACAAACCTTTTAATAACTAAACCATAATGGAAACACCAATAGGACAATTACTTTCCCACAAAATGGCTAACCGGCTATTCAAAACAAAAGATATAAGCGATAAATGCATTCAAAGACAAACCATAACAAAAATAAACCGCGACCGTGGAACAGTTAACGTCAGTATGTGTGTGTGTGTGTGTGTGTGGGGGGGGGGGGGGGGGGGGGGGGGGGCTTACATCGATTTTATCCTGCCTATTACGTGAAATGATGTCAATACTGGCCGGCTCGTATTGACCTTAAAAGTGTTCTGTGAGCCGAAAACTGTAAAACAAACAAAACAAAAATTCGTAAGGACAGGATATATTGCATTCTGGCTGTGTTTGTGCCGCTAATAGTATTTGACTTTGCTGCTTACTCAGGTGTCTGAAATACACATTTACACAGACCAGGTAGAAGCTTCCCGAGGTGTATGGGGCGCCGTTTTACTATTTAATCCGTATTTATAGATATCCATAATTATTTATGGATATCCATAATTCGAGTTATGGATATCCATAATTCGAATTATGGATATCCATTATTATTTATGGATATCCATCATTATTTATGGATATCCATAATTCGAATTATGGATATCCATAAATCGAATTATGGATATCCTTAAATCGAACTGAATTAATGATATCCATAAATCGAATAATGGATATCCATTATTCGATTTATTGATACTCATAAATCGAATTATGGATATCCATTATTCGGCTGATTTATGGATATCCATAAATCAAATTATGGATATCCATAAATCGAATTATGGATATCCATGAATCGATTTATGGATATCATTAATTTAGATCGAAATATGGATATCCAAATTATGGATATCCTTAATTCGAATTATGGATATCCATTATTCGGCTGATTTATGGATATCCATAAATCTAATTATGGATATCCATAATTCAACTCTGCAAATAAACCTAATGAATAATGACTGCTCCCTTTGCATAACAAAACAAACAAAAAACTCGACTATTCGCGTCAGGTTTCCGATTTAGGTGTGTAATAAAGGCCGGGATGGAGGTGGAGGTAATGTAGGGTAGGCTTAGTGGTGGCCTATGGTGTAGGAGAGATATGTTTTGTTTGATTTGAGGTTTAACGTCCCTTTCAATACTATTGAGGTCATTATGGAGACGTTGCTTCCAAATATGTTGGGCATTAAGCCTTCATTGAGATTAAATGACATCTAAATCCCGCTGGCCTCGGTAGCTCAGTCGTAAGCGCGTCTGACTGGTGATCAGGAGGACGCGGGTTCAATACCAGCCAGGGTCGGCAACATTCTTTCGTGGAAATTGGTCATGAAATATTTTCTACTGTCATTCTCTCCCTTTCGCTGATTCAAGAAGGGCAGTTGTCAGTGTCTGGGAAAGTATGTGCACTGTACTAGTTAACTGCTTACGTATAAGCCTGCGCAGAAAAAGTGTGGATAGGTAAACTGACTTGCCCAAAAATGACCTAAATTAGTGTTGACTGGGCCGTTAAACTCAAATCCAAACAAACAAACAAACATCTCAATCCCTGTCACCCACTGACTAACACGACTTTATTTGGACAGGCTTAGACCTTCTAAACGGTTTACCAGTACTCTCAGCTAATGCAGCCAAATCTATTTCTCCAAGCCCCAATGGGCGGGGACCAGGAGGTATATCTGAATTTGCCTGGTACTCCATACATCTCAAGTAGAGTATTATATGGATATATGTTAATGCTATATACAGTGAAATTCTACTAATAAGACCACCTAAAATTAAGACTAATTCTGCTTTAAAAAGTTTATTTAGAAGGGTGCAGTTATTCTTTCTTCGTGAATTCTGCACACAATGTCCTCTGGTCAGGGACCATCTTTGGAACTGTTCAAAGGTGGTCTTAATATAGGAATTTTACTGTATAACGACCATGTGCATTTTCTCCGGAAAGCATGCACGGATTGCCTGTTTGGATAATTATACTCTAACGTCCGACTTTCAGTGTCCTTAGGTGCGCAGTCCTCATAGAGGTGATTCCAGAGGGACAGGATGCGCTGGCCGGAATTTCCAGATCTTACGGCTGGTTCCGATATTTAACTGCACACGTGGCGGGGGTTCAGTGTATGTCGCCCGATGCTTTGGAAGCCTAACGGGCATGAAATGTTACACGGCGGAGAGGTCCCTTTGACTGGCCATCATGAAGACCTTGAAGATTTTTTACATTAAACAATCACGTGTCTTAGGGAGAAATCATTAAATCAAAAGCTTTTTCCGGTGATTTATGGATATCCATAATTCGAATTAAGGATATCCATAAATCGATCTGAATTATGGATATCCATAAATCGAATTATGGATATCCATAATTCGAATTATGGATATCCATAAATCACCGGAATAATGGATATCCATAAATCGAATTATGGATATCCATAAATCGAATTATGGATATCCATAAATCGAATTATGGATATCCATAAATCGATCTGAATTAATGATATCCATAAATCGAATTATGAATATCCATAATTCGATTTATGGATATCCATAATTCGAATTATGGATATCCATTATTCGGCTGATTAATGGATATCCATAAATCGAATTATGGATATCCATAATTCGGTTTATGGATATCTATAAATACGGATTAAATAGTAAAACGGCACCCCATAGAGGTGTAGTAGTTAACGTTTACCACTATCTAGGCGAAATCAGCAGACGACAAATTGTTGATATTTTTTTCTTTTTATTTTTTTCCCAGAAAACAGGACTTGACATCTCATGCCAGAAAACAGGACTTGACATCTCATACCAGAAAACAGGACTTGACATCTCATGCCAGAAAACAGGACTTGACATCTCATGCCAGAAAACAGGACTTGACATCTCATGCCAGAAAACAGGACTTGACATCTCATGCCAGAAAACAGGACTTGACATCTCATGCCAGAAAACAGGACTTGACATCTCATGCCAGAAAACAGGACTTGACATTTCATGCCAGAAAACAGGACTTGACATCTCATGCCAGAAAACAGGACTTGACATCTCATGCCAGAAAACAGGACTTGACATCTCATGCCAGAAAACAGGACTTGACATCTCATACCAGAAAACAGGACTTGACATCTCATGCCAGAAAACAGGACTTGACATCTCATGCCAGAAAACAGGACTTGACATCTCATACCAGAAAACAGGACTTGACATCTCATGCCAGAAAACAGGACTTGACATCTCATGCCAGAAAACAGGACTTGACATCTCATGCCAGAAAACAGGACTTGACATCTCATGCCAGAAAACAGGACTTGACATCTCATGCCAGAAAACAGGACTTGACATCTCATGCCAGAAAACAGGACTTGACATCTCATGCCAGAAAACAGGACTTGACATTTCATGCCAGAAAACAGGACTTGACATCTCATGCCAGAAAACAGGACTTGACATTTCATGCCAGAAAACAGGACTTGACATCTCATGCAAATTGTCTCCAGAGGAGACAATTTGCATGAGATGTCAAACCTTGTTTTCTGGAAAAATTAGAATCATATTTCATAATGTCGTCTGCTGAGAAAAACAATACCCAGCATGCGGAGCGTTAAGCTACTCTTCTCATACACCAGTGATCATGGGTTTGATTCTCGGCTCCCCCCGACTTCGGATGAGTCTTTAGACTATATAACTTTTGTTGCTGGTGGCACACACACACACAAGTACACGCACGCGCGCGCACGCGCGGAATTGTTAAAGTCATCCCATTTTATAAGACAGTCAAAAATGGGATATTTGCAAACAGTGTAGGCAAGACCAAATACAAACACTTTTATCAACACAGAAAAATAGAGTTTATAATGGTATGCATTATTTTCCTTATTTTGCTCAAAAAGCTAAAACCGCCTACACAGTATATGTTTCGTCTAGAAATAATGCGAAAAACATCACGAAAACACGCCTATACATTTTGACCCCCTTAAACCCCACTTTTGTATAATAAAACTGGGGTTTGCAGGGGTTCTTACGTGTATCCACAATCTTTGCATCGTAAAATTTTCATGTTTTCGGCGGTAAAATTTACAATGGCATTTGTATAGGGGTGTTTTTGTAATGGAAACATTTTTCAGCTGAACATGTGCCTTCACCTGACTCATATCCTATAGGTACGAGGACTGTTCAACATGTGCCTTCACCTGACTCATATCCTATAGGTACGAGGACTGTTCAACATGTGCCTTCACCTGACTCATATCCTATAGGTACGAGGACTGTTCAACATGTGCCTTCACCTGACTCATATCCTATAGGTACGAGGACTGTTCAACATGTGCCTTCACCTGACTCATTTCCTATAGGTACGAGGACTGTTCAACATGTGCCTTCACCTGACTCATATCCTATAGGTACGAGGACTGTTCAACATGTGCCTTCACCTGACACATATCCTATAGGTACGAGGACTGTTCAACATGTGCCTTCACCTGACTCATATCCTATAGGTACGAGGACTGTTCAACATGTGCCTTCACCTGACACATATCCTATAGGTACGAGGACTGTTCAACATGTGCCTTCACCTGACTCATATCCTATAGGTACGAGGACTGTTCAACATGTGCCTTCACCTGACTCATATCCTATAGGTACGAGGACTGTTCAACATGTGCCTCCACCTGACTCATATCCTATAGGTACGAGGACTGTTCAACATGTGCCTTCACCTGACTCATATCCTATAGGTACGAGGACTGTTCAACATGTGCCTTCACCTGACTCATATCCTATAGGTACGAGGACTGTTCAACATGTGCCTTCACCTGACTCATATCCTATAGGTACGAGGACTGTTCAACATGTGCCTTCACCTGACTCATATCCTATAGGTACGTGGACTGTTCAACATGTGCCTTCACCTGACTCATATCCTATAGGTACGAGGACTGTTCAACATGTGCCTTCACCTGACTCATATCCTATAGGTACGAGGACTGTTCAACATGTGCCTTCACCTGACTCATATCCTATAGGTACGAGGACTGTTCAACATGTGCCTTCACCTGACTCATATCCTATAGGTACGAGGACTGTTCAACATGTGCCTTCACCTGACTCATTTCCTATAGGTACGAGGAGTGTTCAAATATGAATGCAACTAAGCACATAAAAATGATTCCGTGATAGATTTCGATGAAAAATTGTCCCCTAAGTATTCCCCTTTAACAGATATACAAACTTTCAGTCTTCTGATCCAATCATTGAATGCATTTTGGTAGTCGTTTCGAGGTATACTATATGAAATATTGCAGAACCGAGCTGTTTTATTTCCGAGCTGTTTTATTTTTTTTCAACCGCGGGAACAAAAAAAAAGTCACACGGGGCAAGGACATGGGAATACGGGGGGGGGGGGGGGGGGATGAGGGAGTTCAATAACCTTTTCCTGCTTCAGATAGTCTTGCACAATGAACGCCTTGTGCGATGACGCATTGTCATGTAGCAATCTGACATTGGCCAAACCAGTTGCGGATCTTCGTTCTTTGAAATATTTCTTCAATTTTCGAAGAACTTTATTCTTGAAAAATTTCGCATTTATAGATTTGCCTTTAGGCACAGCAACCTGAATAGCAGGGCCCTGATTTGAAAAGAATATGGCATACATTACCTTCTTGACGCTCATGGTCCGCTTTGCAATGCATGGTCTTTGGCAATACTTTGTTGCCCATATTTTGTTCTGAATCTTTCGTTTTGGCTGAAAAAAGTGAACCCATGTCTCGTCACCTGCGACGACATTAGCGAAATACCGTGCATTGTAATTTGGAAACTTTTTAAGCAACTTCTTGGCGCACTGAACGCGTGTCTTTTTTCTGCTCATCTGTCAACAGATGGGGAATCCATCTAGCACAGATCTTTCTCATTTTCAAATCCCGTTTCAGAATTGTATGAGCTGCTCCTAATGAGATGCCAACCATACTAGCTATTCGCCTAGTGGAGCATCGTGCATCGGTAGCAACTATTTCTTTCACTCTAGCAATCATCTTGGCAGATGTTGCTCTTTTCGGCCGAAGATCATGTGGTGCATCTTCTGTTGAGCCTAGCCCACAGCTGAATTTCTTACACCAATGAAAAACTGTCGGAAAAGACATTTCATTAGGCCCATAAATTGAACATATTTCATCAAAAATGTCTTTGCACCGTATACCAAGAATACAACGATTCTTAATATAGGACCATATTTCAACGGCGTACTCTGACCTTCTTCCAATCATGTTTTGTATTAGTATACAAGAGTAGACAGTGTTTATCGAACGATATACATGGCTAAAGTGGACGGATTGTAACAGGTTTGGTATCAATGTATAGGTAAAATGTTTTTCTACGCTGTGATATTACTTCCATGTGATTTTCGCATTAGTGCATGAGAAAACGTTCTACTTACATTCATATTTGAACAGTCCTCGTACACATTACAAAAATTCTTAAAACATCTTAACCGGATCTGTTACGTAAATTGTTGCATTCATACTGGTGAATACGTACAATAATAGGGTGATTGGGTGAGGTGTCATGTATCTTTTGTTACTGGAGCGTCCATGTGGCCTTGTAGCAGGAATATTAATGATTGTATTTCTTCTTTTTCCTCTTTCCCCCATGTCATTCACTTTAATCTCCTCTACCATCTCTTCTATCTCTTTTTTATTCCTTTCTCTGGGAGACGACAAAAATGACCCGCAAGAGTTGACTATCGTTAAACCCAAAACAGTCGACCAATAATCATCCTTGGTGTAGCTGCTTAGTTGCGTGTGTCAAGACCAGGCGACATGAGTTCGATTCCCGGTTCTCCAGACTTTTTATGCATCTTTACTTGTTATAAGCATATACTATTTCATTATTTGTACATGTGATACGGACATTAGTATCTCAAATCAAGTACATGTACCCACATTTTAGGTTTTGAGCAATCCCAACCACCCCCTCTGTAACCCCACATCACGAAAATACGCCTATATAGTTTTGCCCCACCCAACGTTTGAATCCCACTTTTATATAGAAAAACTGGGGTTTACAGGGGTAAACCTTAGTTTTCTTATTTTCTGTTCCATAATATAGATTGTGGGTACTCGTTAGAACCGCCTCAATGAGCTCGTTAGAACCGCCTCCATGAGGCGGTTCTAACGAGTACCTACAATCTGTATACGGCCCCCGCCCATTGGGGCTTGAAGAAATAAATGGGCTGCCTGAGCTGAAACCGACCGCACACGATTACTGGTAAACCGCTAAGAGGATCTAGGCATGCCCAGGCAAAGCGGTGCGAGTCCGTCCGTCCGTTTTTATAAACTCTATTGATTTCATTGGGCGACAGGGCTTGAGAGGTCATTTCATCTCTATGTTGGGTAAAAGTCCCACAAAACTGGAAGCAACGTCTCCAAAATGACCTGTACAGCGTTGCCTGTGACGTTAAACCTCAAATCAAATTAATAATAATAATAATGATAACAATGATAATACAATCTCAGATATATATGAAAATTAATCAGATATTCTCTATTATGGTCATAAAGCCTGTTAGATTTCATGTGCATAGCTCAAGTGGTTCTTGAGATAAGATATTGAGCAGATTTTCCAAGGCCTAAAAAACTATGTGGCTACATGTATGTTCCTTAGTAACAAACTATACGATAACACACACGTGTGCAAAAATGGCGTCTTTCTCATTTCGTGTATTAGCATTTTTTCAGATGATTATTTTTTTCTTATTCATACTCTAAACATCTATTGCTGATGCTTGTTTGAATGGCTTTGTTGAGACGGTTATAACCTGTACGCACAATTTGCGTTATTATGTAAGCATAAATAAATAAGGACAATAATGCTCCTCCGCCCTTTAAATCCCTATTTTTTCTGTTTAAAGTGGGGTTAAAGGATGACCATTACACAGACATGTTAACCTAATGCGTCTGGTGGAAGAGAAAAACAGCACATGTACGTTTCTCACGGCTTGTGTTTCGTGTCCATTTCAACCATCCTCTATAATGAACGTGAGACAGACAGACAGACATAACCTATTACACTACTTTGTATTTGGAGGCATTTCTAGATGTTGTGCTGCTGCTGGAACCATTAGTTTGTTTGAATTCAGATTTTACGTCCTCGTCAACAATGTTTAAGTCATTTTTGAGACGTTGATTCCAGTGTTGTGGGGCTATTATCCGACATTGAGATGAAATAAAATATCAAGCCCTACCGTCCAAACAAACCAATAGGGTTTATATGCAGGGACGGTCCGACTAGCACCAATTTGCCTGGACAGGCTTAGGCCGTCTAAGCGGTTTATCAGTAGTCATGTTTGTCGGTTTCAGCTCTGTGTGGAAGCATCATGCAGTCCAGCCTCGATGGGCGGGGCCTTTGAACCATAAGTATTTGTAATAAATTACAATGTTTTATTATCAGCTACTGGCGGCAGAATGTGCCCTATACAGCTTCATCACTCAGAAAGAAATATGCTTTTCCAAATAAGTTCGGTTTGGGAAGCTGACCGAATCGACATAAACTCAGTAATGTCACCACGTGAACAAGTCCATAAAATGAACACCCCACTAACGACGTAACTTGACGTCACTGAAAATAATGTGACTCGATGCGTTCATGGAAGTATGAACTACAATGTTTTCTATAGGTTTACATTAGACTTTTCACTGGAAATGTAAATATTCATTATTAACGATACGTTAACTAACGACATCGTTGATTGGCGCAACTGAGTTCTGTACAACCAGAAGCCACGTTTTGAACGGCACTGGCAAGTGTCTGCAAAAACAAAACGTAGCAAAAATCTGTGATACTGTTAAAACCAGTCACTTTAAAACGTTCCCAAACTTCCTGTTCGTCTATAACCAATTGAAATTTGAATTGAAATCAACACACTCGCTGATAAACGGAACAGTAGGTGAGTACACTTCCTAAATTATATCTTGAACCCATGATTGACAATGGTATCTTCCACTTAACAACTTCGGTTACGTCCATTTCCAATTTAAAGGGTGTCAAATTTATTGTATTTTTGTGTAAGTTCTTGCAACATTTTCAAGTTTAAGCAAACAGTATAAATACTGAGCACATCACGAAAACACGCCTATATAATTTTGACCCCCTAAAACCCAACTTTTATATTGTAGAACTGGGGTGTCCAGGGGTATACATTATTTTTCTTATTTCTGCTCTAAAATATAGATTAAGGGTACTCGTTAGAACCGCCTCGATGAGGCGGTTCTAACTCGTACACACAATCTATATTTTAAGCAGAAATAAGAAAAATATCACAATTTTTCTTCTTAAAATTTTAAGATTTTTGGCGGAAAAATTTACAATGTATTTGTGTAGGCGTGTTATCGTAATGGACGCCGCGTTTTGCAGTGTCTGATCAGGATCAACGAGTTTTGCCTACGTACATGTACCTTGCACGGGACTCTGCTTCACTGGTTACATGTCATTGGCCTCAACCTAAGATTATTTTGTTTATTCATGTGTTTCCCTCCCGATTGACTGCCACTGCAAACCACGTGTTTCGCACATGGCCTTTCAGTATTTAGCCAATCCTTGAGTTTGAAGATTTTTGAAGTTGGATCGTCATGTGTTTGCTTTTTCCTTCTGAACAAGTTCATGTACCGGACACGGAATGTAAGCACATCCATGTTACAAAGTACATTCTTTCATATCTCAAAAACGGTCTTTTTTTTCTGTTAAAAAAATTGTGATAATTTTCATATAAATGTCTCAAACGTTACATGTAGTTGTTAGTGGCCGTTAGAACCGCATCATTGGGGCGATTCCTACGAGTACCCACAACCGATGTCTTACGAAACTATACACTTGTAAAATCCGGATTTTTCTATATAAAGTGGGGTTCATAGGTGTTCACAAGGGTGTTCGTTACACGGTGGTTTTAACATAATTGTAAAATGGTCCACTTTATACAGAGGACATTGTTTTTGTTGGTGATGTTGCTGTTGCTTTTGAGGTTGTTATACATGTAATTGTTGATTGTTCATATGTTTTTATCATTTCTGCTGAAACACATAAATTGCGGATAAACCTTTCAACAGCCTTCAGGCGGTCCTGGCAAACACCAGTCGGAGTTAATTACAGTAGAACTTCAATGACTCGAACTCCGATAGCTCGTTTACCATGGATGAGTCGAACCCGTTCTTGAGTCCGCAGGAAATTCCTCCAAATACGATTTTGGGATAATTTAGGGAGATTTTCTTCTTTTATCTTGCAAATATATCTTGTGTGTACTCACGAGAATCGCATCGATGATGCGATTCTAATGAGTACACACAACATACATTTATAATATAGAACACCGAAAAGATATCACACAATTGTCTCTGTTATGCCTCCTGGTATGGCACTAATAGTATAATATCACTGTATTTTTACATCTGCGCAGTTTTATTTTGCAGATTGCTCAGTTCTCAAAATTACACGATTAGCCAAATAACTTGACAAATAATTTTGTTATAGTCAAACAAAATAGGCTAAAGTTAACCAAGCACCAAAAGCTAGTGCAATTTGACATGAGACTGGTGACCTCTATTACCATAATTTGACATGAGACTGATATGACCTCTATCACCATAATTTGACATGAGACTGATATGACCTCTATCACCATAATTTGACATGAGACTGATGACCTCTATTACCATAATTTGACATGAGACTGATATGACCTCTATTACCATAATTTGACATGAGACTGATGACCTCTATCACCATAATTTGACATGAGACTGATGACCTCTATTACCATAATTTGACATGAGACTGATATGACCTCTATCACCATAATTTGACATGAGACTGATATGACCTCTATCACCATAATTTGACATAAGACTGATGACCTCTATTACCATAATTTGACATGAGACTGATGACCTCTATTACCATAATTTGACATAAGACTGATGACCTCTATCACCATAATTTGACATGAGACTGATATGACCTCTATCACCATAATTTGACATGAGACTGATATGACCTCTATTACCATAATTTGACATAAGACTGATGACCTCTATTACCATAATTTGACATGAGACTGGTGACCTCTATTACCATAATTTGACATGAGACTGATGACCTCTATTACCATAATTTGACATGAGACTGATATGACCTCTATCACCATAATTTGACATGAGACTGATGACCTCTATTACCATAATTTGACATGAGACTGATATGACCTCTATTACCATAATTTGACACGAGACTGATGACCTCTATTACCATAATTTGACATGAGACTGATGACCTCTATTACCATAATTTGACATGAGACTGATATGACCTCTATTACCATAATTTGACATGAGACTGATATGACCTCTATCACCATAATTTGACACGAGACTGATGACCTCTATCACCATAATTTGACATGAGACTGATATGACCTCTATTACCATAATTTGACATGAGACTGATATGACCTCTATTACCATAATTTGACATGAGACTGATATGACCTCTATTACCATAATTTGACACGAGACTGATATGACCTCTATTACCATAATTTGACACGAGACTGATGACCTCTATCACCATAATTTGACATGAGACTGATGACCTCTATTACCATAATTTGACATGAGACTGATATGACCTCTATTACCATAATTTGACATGAGACTGATGACCTCTATTACCATAATTTGACATGAGACTGATGACCTCTATTACCATAATTTGACATGAGACTGATGACCTCTATTACCATAATTTGACATGAGACTGATGACCTCTATCACCATAATTTGACATGAGACTGATATGACCTCTATTACCATAATTTGACATGAGACTGATGACCTCTATTACCATAATTTGACATGAGACTGACGACCTCTATTACCATAATTTGACATGAGACTGATGACCTCTATTACCATAATTTGACATGAGACTGATGACCTCTATTACCATAATTTGACATGAGACTGATATGACCTCTATTACCATAATTTGACATGAGACTGATGACCTCTATCACCATAATTTGACATGAGACTGATATGACCTCTATTACCATAATTTGACATGAGACTGATGACCTCTATCACCATAATTTGACATGAGACTGATGACGTCTATTACCATAATTTGACATGAGGCTGATGACCTCTATTACCATAATTTGACATGAGACTGATATGACCTCTATTACCATAATTTGACATGAGACTGATGACCTCTATTACTATAATTTGACATGAGACTGATGACCTCTATTACCATAATTTGACATGAGACTGACGACCTCTATTACCATAATTTGACATGAGACTGATATGACCTCTATTACCATAATTTGACATGAGACTGATGACGTCTATTACCATAATTTGACATGAGACTGATATGACCTCTATTACCATAATTTGACATGAGACTGATATGACCTCTATTACCATAATTTGACATGAGACTGATGACCTCTTTCACCATAATTTGACATGAGACTGATATGACCTCTATTACCATAATTTGACATGAGACTGACGACCTCTATCACCATAATTTGACATGAGACTGATGACCTGTATTACCATAATTTGACATGAGACTGATATGACCTCTATCACCATAATTTGACATGAGACTGATGACCTCTATTACCATAATTTGACATGAGACTGATGACCTCTATTACCATAATTTGACATGAGACTGATATGACCTCTATTACCATAATTTGACATGAGACTGATATGACCTCTATCACCATAATTTGACATGAGACTGATGACCTCTATCACCATAATTTGACATGAGACTGATATGACCTCTATTACCATAATTTGACATGAGACTGATATGACCTCTATTACCATAATTTGACATGAGACTGATGACCTCTATTACCATAATTTGACATGAGACTGATGACCTCTATTACCATAATTTGACATAAGACTGATATGACCTCTATTACCATAATTTGACATGAGACTGATATGACCTCTATCACCATAATTTGACATGAGACTGATATGACCTCTATTACCATAATTTGACATGAGACTGATGACCTCTATTACCATAATTTGACATGAGACTGATGACCTCTATTACCATAATTTGACATGAGACTGATGACCTCTATTACCATAATTTGACATGAGACTGATATGACCTCTATCACCATAATTTGACATGAGACTGATATGACCTCTATTACCATAATTTGACATGAGACTGATGACCTCTATTACCATAATTTGACACCTGACTGAATGCATATATTTATCTTCGCCATTTTTCGGAGAGGTCGATAGTTTTATTCAATACATAGAGGTCAGTAAATGGGTCGCAATTCACGAGATGCCGAAAATTCACGAGAAGCTTACGAAAACCGGCCTGTTAGGCGATTACATTGACTATTTTAGTCTTTGCATAAAGCAGTCTCATATCAAATGGTACCAGCTACATCCCATATTGTGTAGAGAGTTCTGATTCCCACTGCTCACCACGGGGACGTGGGGGGGATGTAGAAAACTTATATCAAGACCACGTTTTCGGACTGTTCAAAAGTGGTCTTAAGACCACTTTTGAACAGTTCAAAAGGTGGTCTCTTCCAAGAATACAATGGGTGTAGAATATACAAATACAGAATAACTGAAACCTTCTGCATATGCTTTTAAAACAGCATTAGTCTTAATTTCTGCTTATCATAATAGTGGGACTTTACTGTACATATGTGCAATCTATTTGTCATTACATTGTATTATATCACAAATGATGTGTGTGCACTGAATCTACAGCCAATGCGTTAGATAAAATCCCGCCTTAAAATATCTTCAAACTCAAATTTCTTTTATTGTTCCCTTCGGAAGTCCAGGTGTCTCTGCCGTTTTTCCTTGTTGGAGCTTTTGTGTTGAGGCCATGGTCGGTTGACTATAATTATAGATAACTGGGTTCGTACAATTAGGTGCAGTGGTATAATATGAAACAAGAAAAGATGTTATACAAAATTGACAAGTGACTCGACTTTGATTACATTGCACTATTTCGGCATGAAAAAGGCAATGTACGTGTATCTCATTTAATCCCGCGCTTCCTTTAGTTCAGTTATAAAGTATAATAATTAGATTGGGTCCACATTGAACTCGACACAATTAGACAATGTTTATTCAATTTGATAGGTGGAAAGCTGAACTGGACAATTTGATATTCGTGGCAACTAGAGTTGAATTCAGAAATGTTTAATTTGAAAGCGTTACATTTGTCAGGGTTGAACAATAGAAGTGAAGGCAATGATCAGGAATCGATACAATTAACCCAGGCCTCCCATCAGAGACACCAAATGGAAAGAAACACAAAATCAACAGCGGAATGCCAAAAGCACAAAACGGCCAATTGGTTATCCAAAACAAAAAGATATAAACGATTCACACATTCAAAGACGAGCTGTAACAAAAATAAAACGCGACAGAAGAACCGCCTTGGAACGGTCAGCGAAAATTATTTCACTGGGGTGGGTGTGTGTGTTTGTGGGGGGTGGGGGGTGATGCTTGAACGATTGTATTCAGCCGCAATCCTCGTCCTTACTTCCGTCGTGATTGTTCAGTCCGCATGAAAGCTTCATCACCGAGAACACAAAACTCAAGCAACTACAGAGATGAAACCACGGTGAGGACTCGACTCCAAGAAATAACTGAAATGCCGGAGCAAAAGAAAACCAACAGTTAGACTCCGATGGACCCGACCAGAGTCAGAGCATCAGGTACCAACCAACATTACATAAAATTATTTTTTTATTCTAAGTAAGCCTTAAAGGCAATTGTAAAAAAATGAGAGCATTAACTGCGTGTACGGGGAGACCTTTTTATAGCTTGAAGTCTACGAAGACTGATTGTGTGGGCGAAGTTACAACCTCGCATGTACGATCAGTGAAGGGACTTTGAACTTGCTATTTAGCATCCTTTTCAACACCAAGGACAACGCAAGTGCATTAATAATGAGTGTTTTTACATAGACATCATTATTATTATTATTATTATTATTATTATTATTATTATTATTATTATTTATTCCCATCGTTTTATTATTATTAGCAGTAGTAGTAGTCGTATTACGAGTATATGTACTTTCCCACAAACAAAATTTGCTACTGTTCATTATCATCATCAGCATTTCCATCGTTTTTATGGTTATAATTAATATTTTTGTTGACATATTATTATTATTATTAGTAGTAGTAGTAGTTGTTGTTGTTGTTGTTGTTATAGTAGTAGTAATAGTAATACTATGTACTTCCATACAACCAAAATTTACTAGTGCTAGTGTTTATCCAGTTTTGCATCACATTAACAAGCACGATTAATAATGTGAAGAAAGTCGAGTTTACATTAGTTTAATACATGTAATACTTATTTGAACCTATAAACTAACAATAAAAAATGCCATGTTTACAGTCAAGAGAGACATCATTATTATACCCCCCGCAAACGAAGTTTAAGGTGTGTGTGGGGGGGGGGTATACTGTTTTCACGTGGTACGTCTGTGCGTAACACTTTGGTTTTCCCTGCATATCTTGCTTAATAGTTTACAGAATCTTATCATTTTTGCATAAATGTTGATATTGATGAGATGCTGCTGCTACTTGAAAATAAAGGTCCTGCGATCAATACTGTTAAGTTATTCCCCTTTGTAATTCTTGAAAACTTGTCCGTGACACTTTTGATTTTCCTGTATATCTTGCTTAATAATTTTAATAACGTTTATATTAATTGCTCTAGCTTAATGAAACTTATATCACACTTGCTGTCTGAGGTAAGGAATCTGTTATAGTAAAATATTTATCAAGGGCCCATAACTCTTGGAGTTATGCCCCTAGATATGTGTTCATTTAACATAGCCATTTTGTGAGGTCTAATAATGTTAAAGTGTATAGGGAGTAGGTACCTCGTTGGCGCAACTCCTCTCACAGTTTAAGGGTGATCATTTTGAAACTTTGCAGGTGTTTTCATATTGGTCTGAAGATGTGCATGTGGTTTTTTCTTACTCCTAAAAATATGTCTTTCACTTTTTTCGTCTTTTTCAACTTAGCCATTTGTTTAGGTCTAATAATGTTAAAGTGTACAGGAAATGGGTACCTTGTTAGCGCAACTGCTCTCACAGTTTTAGGGTGATCCTTTTGAATCTTTGCAGGTGTTTTCATATAGTTCTGAAGATGTGCATATGGTTTTTTCATAATCCTAAAATAATTTCTTTCACTTTTTCATCTTTTTTAACTAAGCCATTTTTTAGGTCTAATAATGTTAAAGTGTATAGGGAGTGGGTACCTTGTTAGCGTGAGGTTGAACAGATGCCAAAACTCATCAAATAGATTTTGTGTTTCAATAATTTTGGGCCAAGTTGCTTGCTATGAGTTCAACTTTTAACATGTCTGCTCTTTTTTATTATTGACCATTGTCATGCGGGGGGTATCTTATAAGCAGTGCTTATTCACTTTTTTCATTATGGGTATGTTACAAATAGTAAAACATGTCTATCTGAAATAATGACGTCCAACATGGTGTCAGAAATGACAAATGTTAAGTAAAAATTGAAATATCTTTCTTTTGTTTTCTTTCAACAAGGCATTTTGGAGATGAGAAATATGCAATGTGTCGCACGGGTGTGTTATCGTAATGGAGTAGGGATTCAGCAAAAAGAACAATTTGGAAAGTTTTATTCACACAATTCGCCATACAATGAAAACATATAATATCCGCCATTAAATGATGATTAAATATTGTTTGCAAAATAATAAGAACTAAAATTATTTTTTTAACATGAAAAACTATTCAAAGACTTTAAATGTTCTCAAAATGACACGCAAATCTTTATTCTGGCTGAATTGTTATTAGTGAACATAGTGCCTGTAGAAGTTCGAGTCCAAATATGATGAGAACCATCATCCTCTGATTGGAGTTATACAAGAAACATATCACAAACTTTTATCGCGCTAACACGTCCATTTAATGAACAACCTTTACAACCCAATTTATATATTAGAGAAAAGTAGCGTTTACAAATCCCGTATGCTTCCATTGTGCTTAAAACATAGCTCGCGGATAATTTTTAAAACCGCTTCAATGGCATTTTTCTTATTTATACACCACGAACATACGCCTATGTAATTTTGAATCCATTAAACCTAGTCCCCGCCAATCGGGGGCATGGAGAAATAGATTGGGCTGTATGATGCTTCCACGCAGAGCTGAAACAGACCGCACATGAGTACTTGTAAACCGCTTAAAATGTCTGAGCTCGCTCAGGCAAAGTGCTGTGAGTAAGATAAGCACTATTGGTTTCATTGCGGGGTTGGGGTGGGGGGGTGGGGGGCAGGGCTTGAGATGTCATTTCATCTCAATGTCGGAACAAGTCCCACAAAATTTGAGGCAACGTCTCCAAAATGACCTTAATAGTGTTGACGGGTGTGTAAGTAATGTTATATACATCTGAAGTTGGAACAGATTTACTATAAATAAAAAGTAATGACCTAAATAGTGTTCTCCATTCGAACAAATCAAACCAAAGGCCCCCTTAAATCCGGGGTTTACCGGGGTTCTGTTTTCTACTCAAAAACATAGAATTTGGCTTCTCGTTAGAACCGCCACCATTTTATGTTTTATGCAGAAAAATTAAAAATATCTGGTTTTTTTTATCTGAAAATGTTCATTTCTTTTTTGCGTAAAATGTTCAGTAAAATTCCTATATTAAGACCACCGTTGGGACTGTTCAAAAGTGGTCTTGAAGACCACTTTTGAACAGTCCCAAATGGGTTCTCTTATCAGAAGACACAGGGTGTAGAAAATAGAATTTCCGAATACCATTTCCGAAATCGAGAATGGTGAACCCCGAAGGTCCTTCATCTCGCTCTGTAGTTTTTCTTTAAACTTTATTGGTGGCCCCGGTGTAGCCTATTCTTCTTGTATAAGTCGTTGTATATAAATTAAATGTTTATAAGGTTGCGAAACACACATGTAGTAGAGAATACAAAGCAAGAATAACTGGAACCTTCTCAATAAGCTTTTAAAAGCAGATTTTGTCTTATTTTTTGGTGGTCATAATAGCAGAATATTACTATATATTCCGATATGTGTGTTTTCGTAATGATCTGGGATAATGTCTGATGCAACAATAATACGGAGAAAGTCAAAAATATTTATAAGAAAAATATCATTTTTGAGTCATGCAAAACACTAAATCCATGGACTTGATATCCTAGGCAGTCCGGCTGCGATACTTAATATTCATCCTCTTCTGTGCTCTCAGACAGTGCTGGACCCACACTGTCCAAGGGGTGGAAAAAAACATTGTTCGACCGGGACTCGAACCCAGGGTCTCTCACATACCGTGCGAACACTCTACCGACTGAGCTACCGAGCCACACGGTCGCCCTATTACAATTTAGGACGTTTGACAAGGACAATGACAAGGCCAGAGAAAGAAGCAGAGACCAGTTGAAGAGGATGAAAGATCAGAGTTTGAAGTGATAGAGATACGTTCTGAAGAAAGTTTTGATAGTGACACCAACACAGAGTTACGACCTCCGAGGTACAACCTATTAGTTCGTGGAAATACGACAGATACATCATTTCCATCCAGATGAAGAAATAGAGGCGAAGTACGATTGAGCCGGGGCACAGCATTTCCTACAATTTACATGTGCGCCTAGCTAAGGTTCAGATCAGCCTGCGCATCAATATAGTCAATATAGTCTAACCAGACTTCTCTTGGTGCATGAAGGAGCATTGGGCCCTTATCTATCCTTAGAGCGCACAGCGAAGACTCTGATCAGACTGCGCGGATGTACAGTCTGATCTGAGTCTTCGCTGGGCGCACATGTCTTCACATGTTTTATTGTAGGGTTTTTCGTGCGCTGGCTCAATTTAGAAGAGAACGTCCTCCAGTCAGATTTCAAGCTGGGCAACAGTGTTACAGATGAACGGACTACGTCTTTTGTCCTGATCCAAATAATGTTATATACATCTGAAGTTGGACCAGATTATCTTTCACATATATAGAAAGACTCATTCTTAGACAATCTATTGAGGATAACAAATTTCCAGATTTCATGCAATCAGTTCTTTCAACTATAGACCTGTTAGCAATTAACATTTTTCATTTCATCACTTTCATGGTTTTTTCACAATTTCTTTAAATATGTTCCAGAAAGGTTTATCCTTTGGAAGCAAGAAATACACCACAGAGCTGGAAAATATGGAGTGTACATGTTTTCTGGGCAAGACTAGCTAGTTTTGGCCAATGGCCTCATCAGTGACCCTCAGATATTTTCAAAATTCAACAATGGAATCAATGGTCCAAAAGGACAAGAAAATATAAACAACACTATGATGTAGGACAGGGAGACGTTTTACGGCCGCCACACATTCCCAGCCAACAGCTGTAGTGACGTTAAATACGTGATAGAAAGGTTTATCCTTTGGAAGCAAGGAATACAACACAGAACTGGAAAATATGGAGTGTACATGTTTTCTGGGCCAGACTAGCTACTTTCGGCCAAATAGGCCACATCAGTGACCCTCAGATATTTTCAAAATTGAACAATGGAATCAATGATCATAAAGGACAAGAAAATATAAACTACACTATGATATAGGGTAGAGAGACGTTTTACGGCGCCACACATTCCCAGACAACAGCTGTAGTAACGTTAAATATGTTCTAGAGGAAGCAAGGAAGTTTTAAGTTTGATTTACTAGTCATAATGAAAGAAAGGATGTCGAACAAAACAGCGAATGATGATATCGTATGTATGCTTATGATGTGGCTATGTTGTTTTATGTACATACAGAATAGAAGCGAATGCAATGATCAGGAAGCGATACACCATGAAAAAACTAGACCCAAATGGAAACATCAATAGAGGAAAGCCAAAAAGGAGTTACTTCCCCACAAAATGGCTTATTCGATTTCAAAAACAAGAATATATAAGCAATACACACATTCAAAGACGAACTATAAAAATCAACCGCGACAGAAGAACCGCCTTGGAACGGTCAGTGAAAGGTATTTCACTGGATGAGGGCCTTAAACCGATTTTACGCGGCCGCAATCCTCGCTTTTACTTCCGTCGCGATTAACACAAATACTTCAGTCCGCATGAAGGCTTCCTAACTCATCAGTGCAACATCTCCGAGAACACAAACATCTAACAACCGCAGAGATGAAACAACGGTGAGGACTCGAGAGCAAAAAATAGCTGAAATGCTGGAACAAAAGAAAACCAACACTTAGACTCCGATGGGCCCGATCAGAGTCCTTGCATCGGGTACCATTCATCAATACAGTGGATTAAATTTTAATTCTAAGTAAAGTAGAAGTAAAACAAAGATCAGGAATTGATACAATTAACTTACTCCACCCATAAAAGACACCAAAGGGAAAGAAATACGAACATTAAGCGACCAGACCATAATGGAAACCTAAACAAAGGAATGCCATAAGGACAGTTACTTTCCCACAAAATGGCCATATGGCCATCCATAATTAAAAGACACAAGTGATACACACAGTAAGTAACAAACAACAACATAAATAAATTGCCACAGAAGAGCCGCCTGGGAACGGTCAGTGGAAGATTTCCACTGGGGGGCTTAAATCGATTTTACGTGGCCACAATCCTCGCCCTTACTTCCGTCGCGATTTAGACAAATAATTTGTTCAGTCCGCATGAAGGCCTCCTAACTCATCAGTGCAACATCTCCGTGAACACAAAAATCAAAGAACCACTGAGGTGAGACAACGGTGAGGACTCGACAGCAAGAAACCACTGAAATGCTGGAGCAAAAGAAAACCAACAGTTAGACTCCGATGAGCCCAACCAGAGACAGAGCATCAGGCACCAACCAACATTATCTCTCTAATTCTCAATAAGCCTTTACGTTGGAGCCGTCATAGAATCTGAGGCCTGACCCACCGGCATGCAATTAAAGAGGGAAGCAAAGTTGCCAACCGTGATTGGGTTAACTACCATGCATGCAGTCCGTCGTATAATATCCATGTTATACTCAATCTTTTTATATCGAAGAACGATTTTACGAAATTGGGTGCTGAAGTCATTGCGGTTATATATTTTTCTGAATTTATATACTACGTCACCATAAAATTCGGGTTCCGATAGACCTTGTTGCAGAAGAGATTTAAGTCCAATACTGAATTTTGAAATTAAATCAGAATGGCGTCTATAAAATTTTGAAAAGGCTTTGCGTAGTTAATGGTACCGACAACCCTGATTAAGGAGTTTAGCCGTTAATAATTTATTTCGACTGTTGAAGTCAGTTACATGACTACACACTCTAGCAAATCGAATTAATTGCGAAATATAAACGCCATAGGATGGCGCACGAGGAACATCACCATCCAAAAAAGGAAAATTTACAATCTCAAAATCAAAGTCATCGCATTTATCATAAATTTTGCACGAAACAAATCCATCTACAATAGATAGATGTAAATCCAAAAACCGGGGCCTCGGTATCAGAATAATTTGCTTTATTTAACTGAAGTTCTAGGGGGTAAATCTGACTGATCAAACCATCAAAATAGGTATTATCAATATTTAATAAATCATCTAAATATCTAGAAGTAGAGCTAAAAGCTTGAATAATTTCAGATTGGTTATCAATGGAAAGCGACAAAATGAAGTCTCTTTCATAACAATACAAGAACAGATCAGCCACAAGAGGTGCGCAATTAGTACCCATCGGAATACCCACAATTTGTCTAAATAACTTAGTACCGAATCTTATATAAATATTGTCAAGTAGAAAGGTGAGGGCATCACACACTTTCTGACATGACCAAAATGTATAATTCTTATGCTCTTTAGAAGTGAAAAATGCATTTCTGACATTACATGCAAGATAGAGAGAATCTTCTCTGTGAAAAGCCCATTCAATTAAATCATTTAGCTTATCTTTTATAAGATTATGAGGAAGTGTAGTGTAAATAGTGGAAAAATCGTAGGTAGACAGACTAGAAGCACGAAAATGTCTAGATTTCAATTTATTTAAAACCTCATTCGAATTTTTTATAGACCAAAACAGATTTCTTCCTGATCTTTCAAAGACTTTATCACAATATTTAATTACATGCGTTTTAATAGCAGTAAGACAGGAAGTTAATAATTTAGAAAGTTCAGTGGTAGTGCAAGAGCTAGAATTTGCAATAAACCGTGCTTTGTAAGGGTTTTTATGAAGTTTTGGTAACCATTACAGCGTAGGAAGCTTGTCTTGGCCTTCGTTAACACACACAGCAAACTTGGTGGCTGAAAGACAAATATGTTTATCTACTATAGCTCTCTCTTCAGCTAAAGGCTGAAGTTCATAGGCCTTAGTACCACCAGTACTTATGTTAAGCGTATTAACATAGTGGAGCCGTCACACAACGACGACGTTGTTAGCGGCCTTGTCTGCAGGGGCCAAAACAAACTTCTTATGAAATTCTTGAATACCTAGTTTAAGATGACGTAAAGACGTCTTGGGCTTAGGAGGTAATAAGTTAGTTTTTTGAGAATAGAAAGAAATGCGTTTATTCACTAGTTTTAAAATGCTAAGTCTTTACACTTGAATCGCCATAGAATCTGAGGTCTGACCCATCGGCTTGCAATTAAAGAGGGAAGCAAAGTTATCAACCGTGATTGGCTTAACTACCATGCACACATGTACAGTCTGTTGTATAACATTTATATTGTACCCAATCATTTTATACCCAAAAACGATCTTACAAAATTGGGTACTGAAGTTATCGCAAGTACATAATTTTTTCTGAATTTTTAAAACAGAACAGAACAAAATTTTATTCGCAATATAGTAGGCTATAAAGCCCGTGCGGACATATTGCATACATATACAATGGCATTTTGGACAGTGTTCTAGTGACTAATACAATCTACTCCATCAGTACAAAGTAGAAGTAAAACAAAGATCAGGAATTGATACAATTAACTTACTCCACCCATTAAAGACACCAAAGGGAAAGAAATACAAACATTAAGCGACCAGACCATAATGGAAACCTAAACAAAGGAAGGCCATAAGGACAGTTACTTTCCCACAAAATGGCCATATGGCCATCCAAAACCAAAAGACACAAGTGATACACACAGTAAGTAACAAACAACAACATAACTAAATCGCCACAGAAGAGCCGCCTTGGAACGGCCAGTGGAAGATTTCCACTGGGGGGCTTAAATCGATTTTACGTGGCCACAATCCTCGCCCTTACTTCCGTCGCGATTTAGACAAATAATTTGTTCAGTCCGCATGAAGGCCTCCTAACTCATCAGTGCAACATCTCCGTGAACACAAAAATCAAAGAACCACAGAGGTGAGACAACGGTGAGGACTCGACAGCAAGAAACCACTGAAATGCTGGAGCAAAAGAAAACCAACAGTTAGACTCCGATGAGCCCGACCAGAGACAGAGCATCAGGCACCAACCGACATTATCTCTCTAATTTTCAATAAGCCTTTACGTTGGAGCCGTCATAGAATCTGAGGCCTGACCCACCGGCGTGCAATTAAAGAGGGAAGCAAAGTTGCCAACCGTGATTGGGTTAACTACCATGCATGCAGTCTGTCGTATAATATCCATGTTGTACCCAATCTTTTTATATCGAAGAATGATTTTACGAAATTGGGTGCTGAAGTCATTGCGGTTATATATTTTTCTGAATTTATATGCTAAGTCACCATAAAATTCGGGTTCCGATAGACCTTGTTGCAGAAGAGATTTAAGTCCAATATTGAATTTTGAAATTAAATCAGAATGGCGTCTATAAAATTTTGAAAAGGCTTTGCGTAGTTTATGGTACCGATAACCCTGATTAAGCAGTTTAGCCGTTAATAATTTATTACGAGTGTTGAAGTCAGTTACATGACTACACACTCTAGCAAATCGAATTAATTGCGAAATATAAACGCCATAGGATGGCGCACGAGGAACATCACCATCCAAAAAAGGAAAATTTACAATCTCAAAATCAAAGTCATCGCGTTTATCATAAATTTTGCACGAAACAAATCCATCTACAATAGACAGATGTAAATCCAAAAACGGGGCCTCGGTATCAGAAGAATTTGCTTTATTTAACTGAAGTTCTAGGGGGTAAATCTGACTGATCAAACCATCAAAATAGGTATTATCAATATTTAATAAATCATCTAAATATCTAGAAGTAGAGCTAAAAGCTTCAATAATTTCAGATTGGTTATCAATGGAAAGCGACAAAATGAAGTCTCTTTCATAACAATACAAGAACAGATCAGCCACAAGAGGTGCGCAATTAGTACCCATCGGAATACCCACAATTTGTCTAAATAACTTAGTACCGAATCTAATATAAATATTGTCAAGTAGAAAGGTGAGGGCATCACACACTTTCTGACATGACCAAATTGTATAATTCTTATGCTCTTTAGAAGTGAAAAATGCATTTCTGACATTACATGCAAGATAGAGAGAATCTTCTCTGTGAAAAGTCCATTCAATTAAATCATTAAGCTTTTCTTTTATAAGATTATGAGGAAGTGTAGTGTAAAGAGTGGAAAAATCGTAGGTAGACAGACTAGAAGCACGAAAATGTCTAGATTTCAATTTATTTAAAACCTCATTCGAATTTTTTATAGACCAAAACAGATTTCTTCCTGATCTTTCAAAGACTTTATCACAATATTTAATTACATGCGTTTTAATAGCAGTAAGACAGGAAGTTAATAATTTAGAAAGTTCAGTGGTAGTGCAAGAGCTAGAATTTGCAATAAACCGTGCTTTGTAAGGTTTTATATGAAGTTTTGGTAACCAGTATAGCGTAGGAAGCTTGTCTTGGCCTTCGTTAACACACACAGCAAACTTGGTGGCTGAAAGACAAACATGTTTATCTACTATAGCTCTCTCTTCAGCTAAAGGCTGAAGTTCATAGGCCATAGTACCACCAAGCTCCTGCTTAAGCGTGTTAACATAGTGGAGCCGTCACACAACGACGACGTTGTTAGCGGCCTTGTCTGCAGGGGCCAAAACAAACTTCTTATGAAATTCTTGAATACCTAGTTTAAGATGACGTAAAGACGTCTTTGGCTTAGGAGGTAATAAGTTAGTATTTTGAGAATAGAAAGAAATGCGTTTATTTACTAGTTTTAAAATGCTAAGTTTCCAGTCCTTAAGGGCTTTATGCTCAACATACTCTCGCTTACACCATCGATTACCGAATTCATTCAAGGAAGCAGCGATTTCATCTCTACATTTACTGAAATCAATTTTAGAAGGAAACCGATATTTCGGTCCTTTAGAAATTATATTCCTTATCCTAGAATCAGGAATAATTTTCAAATTGCCAGTAATTACATGACCAGCAGCAGGATAGCAATACTTTGAGTTTTTACAATCACATGAATCAGGAGTATTAGTATCAATATCAAGATCTGAAACAAGTTTATTGAAATTAAAAATGATAGATCTAACAGGTTTGTTATATTTATAGCAAATTATAGGTGTTTCAGTATTTTGAAAATAAGCAGGAATGGAAGAAAGCACCGATCTCTCACGGAAGATACTGGGCAAATCTATAAAATCCATACCCTTATTAATGAAGGATATTTTGAAGAAATGGCGTTTATGATTAATTTCAGAATCAATGTAAGGACGGAGAGTATGCTGAGTATAGCCTCTAGTTAAGAGAGCCGCATCATATAACTGATGAGAACTATCATAGAATTTATTCGCCTCGGTGTCCAGAAGACGTAAAACAGAAACGGGTAATGAACTTAAAAATGAAAGCATAGAGTGGCGTCCATGATTTAATAATATAATTGACAGTCACTTCAGTCTAGTATTGTTTCGTTTAAACGCACGTGTTTTACGTTTAAAGTTACCATTTTTCCTGGTGCCGTGAGATCTAGTTCTGCGTTTTCGACATTCCAGGAGTGAGAAAATATCAAAGTCCGGCATTCTGGAAATATTACCTTCATGATAAATGTTGTCATTAAATCCCAGTGGAAAAGGGGTCTGTAAAAATTTAATCCATTTCAGTTCAGCTTCATGTCTTTTGATTATTTTGAATCTAGATGTAGAATTTGCATCGTAATAAAGTTTTTCCACTGGTTGTATAACAATGTTATTTACAGAATGACCTGTACGTCGAAAGTGACGGTACAAGAAAGTGTCAGTTTTCTTAGGCTTACTCATTCTACGATAATGCTCGTTCAATCTAGTTTTAAGCATGCGGTTAGTTTGACCGACGTACTGCATATTACAGTTTGTAGCACGTCAAGTAATTAGATAAATTAAATCTGTAGACTGTCATGTCAAATCAGACATGTTAACTACAGAGAAGCGTCTACCGTTTACAGATGAAGTAACGGTAGACGCAGTGCTTAAATGCGAACAACATCTGCACCTCTTGGCATTGCACTTAGAAATACTGGGATACATTCCACTTCTTTTCCACGGATTAGTATATTTTCGAAGGATGGGCGATTTGAGAGGAGATAGTCTTATACGAAGACTACTCCCAAAAACATTGGTATTGCCTGCTCCTTTGAGATTAACTGAAGTTACAGAAGACAAATTTAAGGTCTAACCAATACCGAAGGCAACATAGTATTAAAGTTCTTAATAGAATGGGGAATCCGTACAGAAGAAGCAGAGTGTAACCTAAGGGGTGATATTGATATTTTAAATGTATTTGTAATACTCATTTTGGTTAGTAAGGTTGTGATACCGTCAATACTAAAGCGATGTTCATACCGGTTATTAAATAAATACTGAAGAAGATTCCTTCGAATAGAAGGAAGGTACAACAAAAGCCCACAAAACATCCTAGTCTACTTAAAGTACAGGGATGTCAAACAAGCAGTTGTTATACAACGAGGAACGAACATCGGTTTAATAATGACCTTCAACAGGTATCTAAAGGATGTCAATTGATGGAACAGTGAAAAGCAATTGTATAAGCAATCCCTGAGGATTGGAAAAATAAGAGCATTAAATGCATGTACGGGGAGACCTTTTACAGCCGCCACACGGCACAAACAAAACAGCCCTGATATGCAAAGTAGAAGTAAAACAAAGATCAGGAATTGATACAATTAACTTACTCCACCCATTAAAGACACCAAAGGGAAAGAAATACAAACATTAAGCGACCAGACCATAATGGAAACCTAAACAAAGGAAGGCCATAAGGACAGTTACTTTCCCACAAAATGGCCATATGGCCATCCAAAACCAAAAGACACAAGTGATACACACAGTAAGTAACAAACAACAACATAACTAAATCGCCACAGAAGAGCCGCCTTGGAACGGCCAGTGGAAGATTTCCACTGGGGGGCTTAAATCGATTTTACGTGGCCACAATCCTCGCCCTTACTTCCGTCGCGATTTAGACAAATAATTTGTTCAGTCCGCATGAAGGCCTCCTAACTCATCAGTGCAACATCTCCGTGAACACAAAAATCAAAGAACCACAGAGGTGAGACAAACACTGCAAATAAAATATTTTCCCTTTACATAGTTGCAATAACCAGTGCTAGCTGTCAAAACTTTTGGAGAAGGTGCTTCTTTTGTTATTAGATTGAATATTCATTGTAAATTAATATATGTAAAAAGAACATAAAATTCGGGTTCCTATAGACCTTGTTGCAGAAGAGATTTAAGCCCAACATTGAATCTTGAAATTAAATGGGAATGGCGTCTATAAAATGTAGAAAGAGCTTTGCGTAGTTTATAATACCGAAAACCCTGATTAAGAAGTTTAGCAGTCAACCATTTATTACGAGTGTTGAAGTCAGCTACATGGCCAGACACTCTGGCAAATCGAATTTATTGTGAGATAGAAACGCCATAAGATGCCGCACGAGGAAAGAAAGGAAATTTTACAATATTTAAATCAAAATCATCGCGCTTATCAAAATTGCAGGAAACAAGCCTAAATACAATAGATAGATGTAAATCAAAAAATGGGGCCTCGGTGTCAGAAGTATTTGCTTTATTTAACTGAAGTTCTCGGGTGCGTAAATTTGACTGATCAAACCATCGAATTAGATTGTCAATATTAAATACATCATTCAAATATTTAGAAGTCGAGCTATTCAGATTGGTTTTCAATGGAAAAGGACATCATGAAGTCTCTTTCATAATAAATCAAGAACAAATCATCTACAAGAGGTGCACAATTCGTACCCATCGAAATACCCACACTTTTGTCTAAATAACCAAATCATATGTAAATATTGTCAATTAGAAGGCTTAGAGCTTCACACACTTTCTGACATGACCATTATGTATAATTTTATACTCTTCAGAAGGGAAAAGAAGACTTTCTTAAATTACATGCAAGATAAAGGCGTATACACTTTTTTCTTATATCTGCTCAAAAGCATAGAATGTGGGTGCTCGTTAGAACCGCCTCGCCGAGGCGGTTCTAACGAGTACCCACAATCTTTGTTTCGAGCAGAAATATAAAACATACCGAGAATTTCATTTTTGGTTGTAAACGTTACCAATATATTTGAACAGGCACGATTGACAAATAAGTCCTTATTTCTTTTTGCTTAATCCTTATTCCTTTTCCCTTATGTTTATTTTTTCTTTTTTCTTATTTTTTTCCTTATTTATTTTGGCTACTTGAATTTTTATAAAGTGTCATGTCAGTTAAGGTCCAATTTCGGCCCCTATCAACATAAGTCGACTTTAAGTCAATTTGCTTACAAAAAGATTCGGCAACTTTGTGCAGATTATATTTTTACTTATTTTCTTTGGATGCATCGAATCCATTGCGAGTAATTTGAAAACCGAGTACCGCTGAAATCGATGCTAGGGGGCGTATTCAGCCTTACAGACAACAGTCTCGGCTGTTTATGAAGTAACTCAATAAAACCGAGTTTCCGGTTTACATTCTAATAATAATTATTCTTCGATTCGTCAACCTTTTTCATTTATTTTAATATGATCTATTTCGGAATAATAAACTGCGAATAAGGAAAAAAGATGTAAACCAACTTTTCATTTTTCCTTATTCGAGTTTAAGGTTCATAAAACATTTGTGTATAGAACATTCATCACCATTTTTACTCATTACGAAAACACGCCTATTCCAATACATTGTAAATTTTACCTCCAAAAAATGAAAATTTTTAAGATGAAAAACTGTGATATTTTTCTTATTTCTGCTCAAAATATAGATTGTGGGTACTCGTTAGAACTGCCTCGTCTAGGCGGTCCTTACGAGTACCCACAATCTATATTTTAGAGCAGAAATAAGAAAAATAAGATTTACCCCTGTAAACCCCAGTTTTACTATATAAAAGTGTGGTTCAAGAGGGTCAAAATTACATAGGCCGGTTTTCGTGATGTTCTCAGCACAATGGTATCATATAGGTTTCGAAATTTAGGAAGTGACAATCACGAATGAGGAAAAGGAAATAAAATAAATCGGGTATATTCGCAGGTATGTTTCTTTTTTTATTTTGGGGTGGGAGGAGAGGGGGTTAAGGTCCTTTCAAGATCATTTAACTTATTTCGAGCCAATCCATCACGAAAACACGCCTATATAAATTTGACCCCATTGAACCCCACTTTTAAATAGTAAAACTAGGGTTTGCAGGCGTATACATTATTTTTTCTTATTTCTGCTCAAAAACATAGATTGTGGGTACTATGTTTTGAGCATGAATTTACCTTATTTGCATTATTAAATCACGCAAAATCACGCTCTCGTTTCCAATCGAGATTTCGAGTTCGTGGGGGGTGGGGGGTTCACGTGATCCCAACGTTACTTCCTAGTTAAACAAGTTAAAGTCGTTGTAATTATTTACGTTTTTCTTGAAGTTTTGCCGACCAAATCAGATAAATAGTTAAGTGATAATTCCGAATATTGTTTTATTCCTATTTGCTTTTATTCCTATTTGAATTTGAAGGAACTCTCCTTGAAAATGTAGAAAGCATTAAATACCTTGGTGTGAAAAAAACGAATGATATAAGGTGGAACACTCACATTAGTAATGCTTGTACTAAGGCAAATAGGACCCTTGAGACGGAATCTGTCAGCATGCCCACAAGACGTAAACGAAACGGCATACAAGGGACTGGTTCGTCCAGTCCTGGAATATGCAAGTACGTCCTGGGATCCATCTACTGTTACCCTCCAGGAGGAACTGCAGAAAGTCAAAACACGTGCGGCCCGTTTTGTAACTGGGAATTACTCGTTTGAAACTGGGAGTATGACTGGGAGTATGAACAGTTAAAGTGGAAATCTCTTGAAGAGCGAAGGAAACAAAGTTGGCTGATACTTTTATATAAAGGTCTAAAGAGTAGAGCCAGTATACCCATGGGTGACATTGTTCCCCCTTCAAAGACAACACTTCGGAAAAAAACATTCATTAGCCCTCCAAAATATCGGCACTATGACTACAAATTTAGCTTCATCTCTAGGACAATCTCAGATTCGAACAAGCTCCCCTCTTCTCTCTTGATGTCTGCAGAAGGTGCAGATGGCTCCATCTCTAGATTCACCACCCTTGTGAGGTCTAGAGACTAGTTCTGTTGGTCGAAAGTCCTGGTGAAGGATTGTCTAAGGACGTGTCACCAGTGAACAATTCTGATTCTGCCTGATGTTATTTAAATGAAATATTGATTTTCTAACGATAAGACAGTGGCTGAAATTGGTGAGCTGTTTGGCACTTATTTCGCAACAACAACGAGTAATTGAAAATGTGGTCGTGTAAACAATGCATTCCGTAAGTGTGATTGCCAAGAAGATGCTCGCGTATTCACTTAGGATCTTTTGACGTGACTTTTATATTAAGTTTCTATCGGTCTATAACGGGAAAATTATTTGTCAGAATGAAAAGTATCACGGGTAAAAAAGGTTGAGAGAAATGGAAAGACTGTAACAAAGCCAAGGAAACCTGGCAAAAACACCAGACTTTCCGCTGTTGGTGTTTCCATTAATGTCTGTTGTTTCATGTTTGTGTGTCTTTCCCTTTGGTGTCTCTGATGGGAGCTGTGGGTTGATTGTATCGATTCCTGATCATTGCCTTCACTTCTATTTTCCATTCTTCTCAACCTTTATTACCCGTGATACTTTTGAAAGCCAGGCCTTTCTATACCATGCAGGCTTTTCTGGAACCTGTAGAATGAGGAAACTGCTCCCTTTGAGCGTTCATGGCTACAACCTCGAGCACAACCGAAGTCATTCTGACCCATAATTTTCCCGTTATAGACCGATAGAAACTTCAAAAAAGTCACATCAAAAGATCATAAGTGAATACACGATCATCTCCATGGCAATCACATTTACGGAATGCATTGTTTACACGACCACATTTAAAAATCACTCGTTGTTGTTGTTGCGAAATAAGTGCCAAACAGCTCACCAATTTCAGCCACTGTCTTATCGTTAGAAAATCGATATTTCATTTAAATAACATCAAGCAAATAGGAATAAAACAATATTCGGATTTATCACTTCACTAATTATCTTATTTGGTCGGCAAAACTTCAAGAAAAACGTAAATAATTACAACGACTTTAACTTGTTTAACTAGGAAGTAACGTTGGCGACCATATTAGAATGATCAAGTGACCCCCCCCCCACTCGAAATCTCGCTAGGAAACGAGAGCGTGATTTTGCGTGATTTAATAATGCAAATATCGTGAATAAGAGCAATCTCGAAATTTTTCCTATGAAAATTTTCATTTTTCGGTGGTAATATTTACCATGTACTTGTGTAGGAGTGTTTTCGTAATGCTCAATAATCAGCGGTGGTTTGATTTGGGCGAGGCTCGCACCCACAGCGGTGAGAGACCTAATGATTGCGAGACAGCGCCATTAACCAGTAGGCCATTGAGGTGCCTCCACAAAATTGGAAGCTACAACTTCAAAATGACCTGAATAGTGTTGACCGGGACGTTGAACCTCGAACCAAACAAACACGTACAAGGAGCTTACGGAAATGGTAAACATTAAAATACATGATAGATTTTTATTACGTTTGTTCAGATGTTCAGAATATTTTTGTAAATGATGATAAGTATAGTGTTTACATGAGTTTGTGTATATCCCGACAGCCCTTCAGTTACGTAACAAGTATATTAGTTTCGTCTTCTGACTATATGGCGTCCGGTGAAGAGCTCGATTGGAGGTACCTCGTGGCTGAAATTACAGCTAGTGATGTTCTGACACCAGAGGTTCGCTGTTCATGTAAACGAATTATTTGGTGCTCTTAACATAATAATTTCGTTCGATATTTGGCAGGGAAACGACTGCAAAGTAGTTGACCTAGATTTTATAGTGTTTATAATGTAATATATATGCTAAATATTACAATAGTGCATTAATAAGAACGGTGGTCTAGTGGTAAAATGCTCGGCTAGGGCGTCCTTTTGACTTTTGAACCATATGGTTGTGAGTTCGAATCCCATGGCTGACACATTTTTTCATGAAAACATATAAAAGTTTATAAGATTATTATTTCTTGCAAGTTGATAGATTGTTTTGGTGTCAATAACTGAAAAAAATATACATACAGTGGAAAGTAGAAGCGAAACAAAGATCAGGAATCGATACAATTAACTTACTCACCCATCAAGGACACCAAAGAGAAAGAAACACAAACATGAAGCGACCAGACCATAATGGAAACCTAAACAAAGGAAAGCCGTAAGGACAATTACTTTCCCACAAAATGGCCAAATGGCCATCCAAATTACAAAGACACAACTGATACACACAGTAAGTAACAAACGACAACATAAATAAACCACCACAGAAGAACCGCCTTGGAACGGTCAGTGGAAAGAATTCCACTGGGGGGCTTAAATCGATTTTACATGGCCATAATCCTCGCCCTTACCTCTGTCGCGGTATACACTAATTTTGTTTAGTCCGCATGAAGGCTTCCTAACTCATCAGTGTAACAACTTCGAGAACATACTAATAAAAAAACTACAGAGATGAAACAAGGTTGAAGACTCGACAGCATACAACAACAGAATTGCTGGAGCAAAAGAAAACCAACAGTTAGACTCCGAGGGGCCCGACAAAAGACGGAGCATCAGGCGCCAACCAACATAAATTCCGCTATTATGACTACCTAAAATTAAGACTAATTCTGCTTTAAAAAGATAATTTATTAAGTTGCAGCAATTGTTCTTTGTGTTTTCTCTGTAATGTGTCCTGTGGTCAGAGACCACCTTTGGGACTGTTTAAAAGTGGTCCAATGCATATGAACCCTATTGGTTTCATTGGACGGCAGGGATCGAGGTGTCACTTCATCTTGAGATGTCATTTCATCTCAACGTCGGGTAAAAGTCCCACAAAATTGGAAGCAACAGCTTCAAAATAACCTGAATAATGTTGATCGGGACGTTGAACCTCAAACCAAACAAACACGTACAAGGAGCTAAAAACTCTCTGAACGAGGATTTAGACTGTTCCCTTCAACCCTTAATGTTTTAGATATAAACAAGCAGTGTAAAACCTGCTTATATTCCACAAACTGATCCGGGGGCTACACTGCCAACTTCACTGTTTGCTAAACCCAGCACATGATTCTAACCCAGATTCTACGGATATACTATGACCCTAGCGATAAGAAAAGTCCGGCTAATTTTACTGGATTTACTACAACATGGACTTAAATCACAGGAAGCTACTGCGCTTTTAGTTTTTAATTTTTGGTCTATGGAAAACAATCAACGTCTTTATGTAAAACTTAAAGCCTTCTTTTTTTTGACGGCTTCGTGGCCTTCTGGATAAGAGCGCTGACTCTTAATCATTAAGTATCTTTCCGCTGTTTTTGGTTCTCGCTAGGGTAAAATGAGGGACGCTAAATTCTGCAACGGAAGGTCAGGTAGTTTTTTCTCCGAGTACTCCGGTTTTCTACCGCTTCTGAATAACGATCGGCTCGAAATGAGTTAAATAAGGTAGAGAGGGCCGTATAACCAAAACTAATAAAAATCTGATTTCACTAAATACATTTTAATAAGCCTGTCATTTATATGTTTATCTCTACAGTAATCTATGTATTGGATACATGCACGTGTTACAATGTCCTCGTCTAGGTTATTTTAGCAAGTAACCATACAAGTTTTATGAACATGTACGAAACTTAAGTCATTCATTTTCTTTATTTCTTGTCCTTAATAGTGAGCTGAAACACAACTCGGGATTTCTCCGGGAAGCAATAATAAGTTGTGATCCAAATCTGATGACAAATGAATGACCAGAAGGGGTAGATACATGTAAGAGCGCCGAATGTTAATCATTAGGTCTCTAACAGCATCGTTTGGCTAGGGTTACATGTGAAACGACGTTCTGCAACTGAAATCCAGGAAGTTGTTCTCCGGGTACTCCAGTTTTCAATTTTGCAGTTTTCGCCACTAAAATAGTTAACTAACTGCAGCATTCGAAAGCAAACCAATAGTATCCCTAAGATCAAATGAATTCAAGCCTTTGCATTTATACAGTAAAATACCTATATTAAGTCACACACCACTTTGCCTGGGCAGACTTAAGACCTTCTAAGCGGCTAAACAGTACTCATGTGCGGTCTGTTGTATGAAGTACAAGAAAAGCTATTATTATTATTATCATTATTTATTTATTTCGAATGCTTGTATCTGGACAGTCACTTATCAAAGATCATTCATATTAAGAACGATAGAAAAAATACCTTTAAATAATGGCGATGAGGCAATGGGTTGTTTTTAATATGTCATACGCAGTTCCACTATGCTAAAAGAATATATAAATCAGACTACTATGTGACATTGGTTCTAGTGTAAAAGAGTGAAGAACATGGTGACCTGAATTTTAGGGTGATTTCACTTGATATGTTGAGGACTTGGTTGTTTGAATTGAGGTTTTGCGTCATCGTCAACACTATTTTGGCCATTTTGGAGACTTTAATTCAAATTTTATTGGACTCATATCGACATTGGGGTGAAATGGCATCTTTTAAGCAGTCCCAAAGGTGGTCTCTGACCACAGGACACATTACAGAGAAAATACAAAGAACAATTGCTGCAACAACAAGTCCTGCCGGCTAAGCAAACCAAAAGGGTTTATTTATTGTATGATTGGACTCGCACCCCGTTGCCTAGACAGTATATCTCAGATCCTCTGAGCGATTAACCAGTATCCAGCTGCGGTTCATTATTTATTGGAGAGATGTCATTTGTTTGTTTGTTTTAATAAGGGTTAAACGTCCCCTTCAACCCTGTATGGGTCATTTTGGAGACGTTGCTTCCAGTTTTGTGGGATTTTTATCCGACATTGAGATGCAATGACATTTCAAGCCCTGTCGCCCAATGAAACCATTAAGATTTATAAGTATGGACAGTCCGACATGCATCGCTTTGCCTGGGCAGGCTTAGATCCTCTAAGCGGTTTACCAGCACTCGTGTACGGTCGGTTTCAGTAATTTTGCCTGATAACTGGAAAACTATGTGATTTTTGCCTTGGTTTTACAGCCTCTCAAGATTATTTCACTCATATCGAGCCAATTGTTAATCAGAGGCGGGCGAAAACCGGAGTAACCGAAAAAAAAAACTAACAAAAAAATGCAACCCTGACTTTCCGTTGCAGAACGAAAGCTATGTGATGGAAATAAGACTATTTGGTCACCATGTACACGTGGCAGGAATATGAACTGCATGAGATTGCGACGAATGGTCTCGACATGTATATCAATGTAAGCATGGCCTATATTTCATAGTTCAGTGACTTTGTCTTCTACTTGAATACTGGTTTTTGGAGCATTATCATACATGGAATATCCATGTGACCCGACGATTGACATAGAAATATATCTAGGTCAGTTTGATCTATATTTCATGGTACAGTGATTATGACTTATAATTAGAAATGTCATATCTGGATATAAGTTCAGCTGATGATTGGTCTGAACACATATACTAGGGCAGTGTGGCCCGTGTACTTCATGGTTGCGTGATTTTTGCCTTATAATGTGTACTGGTTGGAGAAATTTCATACCGGGGTTATAACTTCCGGGTGACCTAATGATTGACATAAAATATACGTGTGTATCTTGGTTGGTGTGAACTATATTTCATGCTTGAATGATTTAGTCAAATATCTCTCACAGGGGTGGCATAAAAACTGAAAGTGCATCATTATCTCACATGGGTGGCATTACAACTGAAACAAAACAAAAAAGAATGAATGAATGAAAGCACATCGTTGAGGGATGTGTGGTTCATATTCAGACACATAAAGCTTACATATATCTGTCCTATGGCCTGGTACCTTTATACATATCCTACTATGAAAACAGGAAGACAAGGCAAGAAACGGCCGAGCTACACTGAGCTGCGACATCTCTCCAGAGACCAGTGCTGTCAGTCATTTGATTTGATGAAAATATGTCCCAAGCTGCATTTTAAAAACAAAACATTTGATGTTTGCAGTGTGTAATTATAATTTTTGATTGTTTGCGAATTATAAGCTCAAGAGCTGCAGATCATCATATAGGCCCGGGTTTGACATGACCTGTCTGTCGTCCGTGTGTCGGTAGCTCATATTCTCCAGGACCTGACTTTGAGCTGATACTTGATGGGAGGAAATGGCATTACATTAAAAAGTCTGTGAAATGAGAACCCTGGAAAATCCAACTTTAGATTGAGAATAAGTTTTACACCTTTATACGGTAGATTCATTATTGCTGATGAACATAGATTGTCGGTACTGCTTAGAACCCACAAGCAATATTTGACCTTTATATACGAAAATATCACTGATTTTCATCTGAAAAATGCTTGTACTGGAGATATGAAATCAATCCTTATGTTTAGAACGCCTCTGTATAACATGTAACAACATGTTATACTTTTTCTTGTTCTATTAAAAATCAGGTTTAAAGGAGTCACCATCATACGGACTTGTAAACATTATGTTAAGATGGTTCAGCATCTTATCCAAACTTCCGTATTTCGCGGGTCACAGATTTTTGCGAAGCTTGCATATCGAACTGGTGGTATATTTCCCGATGAAAACGATTCAAAGATGCGTCATTTTTCCCCCAAAATTCCAAGTTTTAACCAGTATTCTGTATACAATCAACTCTTCTTTCAGATGGTTGACAAACAAAGCAAATGCAAATACTTTGAAAAATGCATTGAAAAGGGAAGTTGTGATGATGATGATGATGATGATGACGACGACGACGATGATGATCGGAAGCAATGTCTGCATAATGCCCTAAATAATGCTCAAACTAATTAAACAAGCAAACATTTAAATTTAAGCCCGCTTGGCAATTTTCAAACACAAGGAAAAGCACTATTTTAAAGGGACATCCCTTAAAATGGCCATGCAGACGTCAAGAAGCAAGGTTCACATGCAAAGCAAGAATTTGAGCTACAGCATGGATACCCCTATAAAACGGTTGCAATTCAGTATGGCGCGATCTGTTCAAAATTTAAGTTTGGGTCAGAAACATGTCAATCCTTCGGTTATGCATTATTTTGGGCTTCTAAATGACTTCATATTTTGTTAGGCGGTTCTTGGAAGGTGTTAAGGTCGCTCAAGCTGCCGCTTTGCTTGAAAGTGGGTTCACCCAGAGGATCGTTGCTGAACGCTTTGATTTATCGAGAAGTGCTGTTGCCAGGCTATTGATACACTACCAGGAGACAGGCGTGTTTACTAGACGAGAAGGGCAAGGCCGACACAGCATGACGTCACAAAGGGAAGATAAATCTCTTCGAAATCTAGCGCTACGAAATCCGCAGTACAAAGCCAGAAGACTATAAATCGATTTCCAGCATGCAACTGGTCAAAGGATATCCTATCAAACAATACGTAATAGGTACATGAAGGTGCTCTGAGGGCCAGACGTCCGACAAGAGGGCCTATTCTCACAAGGCAACATCGTGCATGGCGCTATGAGTTTGCCCAAGTATATTAGAACTGGCGATTGCAAAACTGGCGTACAGGATTGTTCACGGATGAAAGCAGATTTTACCTGAGTGCATGTGATCGACGTGTTCGAGTCGGAAGACGACCCGGAGAACGATAGAGGACTGCAACATTATGGAATAAACATATATGGAGGGGGGGGGGGTCAGTGACGGTATGGGGAGGAATTTCTTATGAAGGACGAACGGACTTGTACGTGAAGAACGGAGGTACATTGACTGCATAACGGTATCGAGATGAAATTCTAGATTCTATTGTGAGGCATTTCGCTGGGGCAATCGGTGACAATTTAATTCTGATGCATGATAATGCGCGCCCTCATACTACTAGAGTGTGCATTGATTACCTTAATCGTGAGACTATAGAAGTAATGGACTGGCCGGCACGTTCATCTGATTTAAACCTAATAGAACATGTGTGGGACAGTCTATAAAGACGTATCTCGCAGGTTGATCATCCACGAATGACTATTCAAGTTCTCAGACACATCCTTAGAGATGAGTTGGAAACACTAGCTTTACAAACTGTTCAAAATTTGGTTCGTAGCATGCCTCGGCGATGCCAGGAGTGTTGTGCTGCTCGAGGTGGTCATACACATTACTGACAGGGCAAAGTGCCTGTTTTGCGCATGTCTATGACATTTGAAATAATCTGACGTAAAGATGGCGATTTCTCAAACATTTATGCAAATTCTTCCTTAACAGGTTATAGGCGTGAATTGTGAACTGGTTGTCAATGTTTGCCATTAACATGTTGCAGATAAAGTTATTCAGCTTTCTGAATCGTTGTTTCATCATCATTAATTAACAACTTTATACAATAAGGAAATTTGTGTTTGCTCCTTTAATTGTTTTGAGCAGTATATATTTGCCTCAAAACAAGCAAACTTTGCATTAAACTGTGTTTATTTTTAAAGTGCGCAGCGTGTAACTTTATTGGACGTGGACGCCGAATAAGTACATATAAGTACAAGTCAGCCGTATAAGTACATACCTTTAGATCGTTTGACAAACAATCTACCCAAAACACATTATTAAATGTCAAGTGCAGAAATTTGGCACACGCTCTGTTAACAAAAGACAATGCAAGTTATTTTATATGCGACGCTGTTAAAACAATAAACAAGAGTTGTCAGAAGACAACATAGCTTGCGTTTTGGGGCCTAAGTTGTATGAGGGCAAGTTATCTCTAATGAAATTTTCTTCTGTAAAACAGCCCAACAGACTGCAGCAATTAAGAGAACCAGATAAATACCCCTAAGAACAACGGAAGAAGAAATCTTGTATTAAGTGTTTTATTTAAAAATATACATGTATATGTCATTCAAGTTTTGCAGGTTTTGCCGGAAAAAAAGACATTTTCTTTTGTAAAAGAGCTAAACTGACTGCAGCAAATGAAAGAGATCCAAAAAGTACCCCTTACTCCAAATAAACAAGAAATCCTGTTTTCAAGCCTTTGCACTGTAAAACAAAAACAAAAAAAAAATAAAAAAAACAGCAAATCTATATTTGATAAAAAAAAATCTACAAACTTCCGAGTGATAATAACTTGTATGTGTTTCTTGAAAGAAAACAATCCTCCTCCAGGTTTTGAACTCACGACCCTTTGATTCAAAGTCCTAAGCTATATTTACTAAACCGCAGAGCTTGCAGGTAAACTTTAGCCAAGATAATAAGAGTGGTCACGTAGAGGAAATAATTAACATCTCAAAAGTCCAATTTAAGCCAAATAAAAAAACTTGGAAATGAAGTACAACGGAATATGTAAAATATGTTTTTTTACCAATTATTAATTATATATATTTGATAAAAAATGTATAACACCACAAATAAGAGCTTGCTTGTAAACTTCAACCTAATACGGATCCCGACGCTGACAATGACGCTAACGCCGACACAGGGCGTCGGCGGTATGGCAATAGCTCTCCCTTACTTTTGTAAAACGAGCTAAAAATAAAGAAATGAAAAAAAAAATGCATTTTTCCTAATTGCGTTGTAAACGCAAGAATTGCGCAAAAATGGGAAGACCCCGAAAATTTCGAAAGGTTCCGCGTATGCGGTATTCTGTGCACAAGTCTTAATCGACGGGCTCATGAATATTCAATTCCTAATCAATCAGAGTAATCAGACCTTGAAACGACTTGTTTCCTTCAATGTCAACCCTTTCCAACTCTGTAAAACGATGCAGCTACTTTCTGCAAACAGTGTAGATCTATATGAGATGGCTCATAATGAGCCATCTCATATTGATCTACTCTGTTTGCTAGTCTGTTCCTGATTTTGTCTAAAATCGCTATTGACAACAGTGAACCCGTCCTAATTTAGATATGGACGAATTTATTTGAGAAATTCAGGGGTGAAAGTGTAAATGTTAAGGAAGTTAATATACTCGTTAAGAATTTATTTCATGGTAGTAATAACGAACAATATTAAATTAATGAGTCGATATAATAATGTCATATTAGTGTCAGATTATGTATTATGTGTTTTGGTTGTACGGCCCAGTGAACAGCTAAGCTCATGTGGGGCCAGTCAGTTACCCCATTCGCCCATTCACTGTTCCCAAACAGGCTTAGACCATCTAAACCGTTTACCATTACTTAGTGAGTTCGCCCCCCCCCCCACACACACACACCCCACAAACGAAAGTATATGTAATTTACAACAGCCGGTGGGTCATCGGCCGAGTCCTCAAGCATTTTGCTTCCATGCAGAGCTGAAACCGACAGCATGAGCACTGATAAACTGCTTAGAAGGTCTAAGCCTACCCAGACAAAGTGTTGCGATCTGGACCGTCCATGCATATTTAAAACGCATTCAATGCACGATTGTTGTACAAAAATGTCAATATTTCACTGTTAGAATACGCGATGTCGTTAAGGACGTTGTTTGTGTAACGTTACGTGCCGTATCTAACTAATTTGCATATTAAATCCACTTGTTGATTACGGGATTTATTACATGGCGTTATTACATTTTCAGACGCGACGTCATATGATAAAAGGATGTTCAATCAACCTGCCATTATAGGTTTGAACAGGAACAGTGGCAATACAAGGGGAGTCAAGTTTGTTTTATTAGCTGCGGTGTTTAAAGCAATGTCTTTATAATCAGCCTCGCCGAGACAAATATTTCACTGACTGACACAGACGTAATAAATTTCAAACCATTACGAATATTTTGATAATTTTTGTAAGACACATGTATATTGACAAGATTAATCAATGGTATTGTTAAATGCAAGATTACTTTATATAAAAGCCTCGCGGAGGCAAATATTCAGAAACTGAGTGCAGACATATTAAAACGTAAGGTATATATTTCAACAATGCTTGGCATGCAGGTGTATGTGAACAAGACCTAACCAATTGACTAATGCCTGATTTTTGTATAAATAGCATCACCGAGGCAAAATTTTCACCAGCGGATAAAGGACGTAAAGCTTTTAATCCGCATGAAATATTTTGATAATTTTTGGCATACAGATGTTTGTTGTCCAGACTACGATCAATTTGTTTTTTATTACATTTCGTCTGGAACACGATACGGATTTTTCTGCATGCCCGTCGGGTCGTGCATCTTACCATAAGTTGGTCTGCTCCTGAGTCACACAAAGATATATCTACAGTGTAACAGTTTCGTCTTCTAAACATGTCTAATTGTTTATGCATTTTATACCCCTGGCATACGAAGTGTGCTAAGCGGTATGTAGTTTTCTTCCTGTGCCTGTTTTGTCGCCCCTCAATTTGTCCATCTGTCTTTCGGAGCCCGCAAAATGATATATGCACAGTCACTTGCAGTTAACCCACCGCACATTCAGTCACATAGCACCCATATCGTGAGAACAAATAGCCTTTTTAAGTGACTGTCACATAAAAATGTGTCACATAACTATTTATTCTGCTCACGAAAGGTCACATGAGAACGTGTGTCCGTCCGTTAACACTTTACTTCCAAGTTTTGCTCAAATTCTTATATCTTGCTAGCCACTTCTCCAATACATTTCATATTTAGTATATGATATCTCAAACATGGATCAGTCAGACCCCTAGATCAAGTGCCTTGACTGGGCTAGGGGTCAGTAATAAGGACATAGACATACTGGTAATTTCCAAATTTTGTATTTTTTTTTTTTGTGTTTGTTTGTTTAACCCTCGCATTCTTAACTAATAATATCTAACTGGTATTAATAAAAAAACACACAAAGTATAGTTTCTGTCATGTGGCAGAAGATCATTGTATGGTTATTGGAAGATTTTGCTCTTCATCATGCTAACTGAAATGGAGTTTGACATGTCATATTCTGCTTTACAGCCGACAAAATATGGTAACAATCATGTGACTGCTGCTGCTGGCACAGAATGTCAAGGTCACAGTGACAGACCTTTGCATCGCATTCATATTTATGTAAAATAGTTGATCTCTATCTTTTATGGTATTTGAAGTTGATATGTGGTACTACTTTACAGCTTACAAAGTATAGCAACAATGATTTGACCCCTGCCGTCAAGAGCTCACCCTTTGATTATTGATTGAGATATTCATGTTAAAGTTTTTTATAGCTCTTGGCTTTTCGTTGCATAACTAAAACCCATGATTATGTTTGATATGTGGACTTAGAAATTGTTCTCTACCCTGTTGATGGTATTCGTCACCCCTTGGTCACTGTCTCTTCTTTATTTTCCATTTTCCTACACAAAGAGCCCTGGCAAGAGGTGTGAAACTTATTTTGTAGTTGCCAATTTTGTCAGGCGTAAAAAAAAAGAAAATAGCTGTGTTTCTATTAATATGCCGAAAAAAAATTTGGTCGGTAGGTAGGCGAAACTTTTTTTGATTATTTTATATTTTTCTGCCGAAAAAAAAACAGGCTCGGGTCTGTATTTTTATGCGTTTTGTTTTTGTACATTTTTTTGTTAATACATTTGTCATGTTGAGACTTGCACTGCATATCATAATTCATTTTAGATGCTCAAAAATGTCAGCGCTGCATTTTGGAAGGTATTAAATGCCAAAAACTACAAAAATGTACTTAATCAAGAAATTACTATGGGAAAATGCAAAGACGACACTGGGTAGAGTCGGCAATCGAAAATGGAAGGGTCGGTGTTTAAATTTTTACTGCGTTCTTTTATTGATAAAAAAAGTAGAGTCGGGGGTTCTAAAGCAAGGTCGGTCGGGTGAGCGGAAACACGGCTATTTTTGTTTAGGTCACACTGATTTGTTATGAGCTCTCAAGTACAAACCAAGTTTAAAGACAGGAAATCCAAACAACACAACTTTTGAATTTCTAATCTAAGTTTTGAGTATGACTGCTTATGAATGTTTTCATTGCTCTTAAAGGAACTCATTTTTGATTTTTATTTGCCTTCACTGCAGCTGGTGTTGTGCCGTGTGGCGGCCGTAAAACGTCTCCCCGTACATCAACCATAGTGCAGTTTATATTTTACTTTTGGTCCTTTGAGATCAGCGTGAATATTCTGAGAAATCGGAAATAAATTATTGGTTTAGACTCATATTCTAGACACGTTTTTAATTATTTGGACCCCATTTTGATTTATATCAGTCTTTGAGTCGACTGCCTGTTCGGGGTTCGCGGGGTTGCGGTATGTTTCCTCTGGCTTTCTTTGCCGGATCGTTGCAGGGTCGCTGATGGGGCTTTGTTGGCCGAGGCTACGTGGTGTGGCCCGTCTTCTTTCTTATGAATGTTTTCATTGCTCTTAAAGGAACTCATTTTTGATTTTTATTTGCCTTCACTGCAGCTGGTGTTGTGCTGTGTGGCGGCCGTAAAACGTCTCCCCGTACATCAACCATAGTGCAGTTTATATTTTACTTTTGGTACTTTGAGATCAGCGTGAATATTCTGAGAAATCGGAAATAAATTATTGGTTTAGACTCATATTCTAGACACGTTTTTAATTATTTGGACCCCATTTTGATTTATATCAGTCTTTGAGTCGACTGCCTGTTCGGGGTTCGCGGGGTTGCGGTATGTTTCCTCTGGCTTTCTTTGCCGGATCGTTGCAGGGTCGCTGATGGGGCTTTGTTGGCCGAGGCTACGTGGTGTGGCCCGTCTTCTTTCTTATGAATGTTTTCATTGCTCTTAAAGGAACTCATTTTTGATTTTTATTTCTATTGAAAAATAAAGGAGTTTAACCAAATGGCAATGAATTTGATCATTATTGATTTAAAGATTCTAACGTGAATAATTAAGGGTTGGTCATATTTGCAAAAGACAAACATTACGCAAGTTGTGCTGACTAGAAAGCGCTTTTTATCATACTGACACGCCGGTGGGTCAGGCCTCAGATTCTATGACGGCTTCAACGTAAAGGCTTATTGAAAATTAAAGAGATAATGTTGGTTGGTGCCTGATGCTCTGTCTCTGGTCGGGCTCATCGGAGTCTAACAGTTGGTTTTCTTTTGCTCCAGCATTTCAGTGGTTTCTTGCTGTCGAGTCCTCAACGTTGTCTCACCTCTGTGGTTCTTTGATTTCTGTGTTCACGGAGATGTTGCACTGATGAGTTAGGAGGCCTTCATGTGGACTCAACAAATTATTTGTCTAAATCGCGACGGAAGTAAGGGCGAGGATTGTGGCCTCGTAAAATCGATTTAAGCCCCCCAGTGGAAATATTCCACTGACCGTTCCAAGGCGGCTCTTCTGTTGCGATTTATTTATGTTGTTGTTTGTTACTTACTGTGTGTATCACTTGTGTCTTTTATTTTGGGTGGCCATATGGCCATTTTGTGGGAAAGTAACTGTCCTTATGGCCTTCCTTTGTTTAGGTTTCCATTATGGTCTGGTCGCTTAATGTTTGTATTTCTTTCCCTTTGGTGTCTTTTATGGGTGGAGTAAGTTAATTGTATCAATTCCTGATCTTTGTTTTACTTCTACTTTTATCATTCTGACTTTTCGGTTGGATTCTTTTTAAAGTAGCCAACTTGTATTATCATCGTGTAAAGTGCGTGCAATGAAAACCCCTGTAAACCCCAGTTTATATAGAGAAAAGCGGGCTATACATTTTTTTCTCGTGTTTGCTCATAAACACAGCTCGTTAGGGTATCCACAATCTATGTTAAAAGCAAAATTAAGAAAAATGTCATAAGTATTCGTGTGAACAATTTTAGTTTAGTTCTACAACCACAACAGGCATCATTTTATCATATGGATATATCTAGTAATTTGACTTTTTGGATCTTGTATGATTGGCGTGTTAGCAATCAGCTATAAAACGAAAAGGCACCCCGTAGCAAGTCCGTGTCATGAATACCCCTCTAAACCCCACTTTATATAGATAAAATTGGGGTTTACTGGGGATTTTATTATTTTCCTTATTTTTGCTCCAAGACATACGTTGTGGGTACTCGTTAGAACCTATGTTTTGGGCATAAATAGGAAAAATATCACAAATTTTCATCAGAAAAAAAAGCCGTTTTTTGAGGTTTGAAATGTGTTATCGTAATGGTTGTCCTAATGGAAAAAAGAAAAGAAGGATTTTTTTACAGATAATTACTGTAGTAAAGTGCCCAAAATAAGACTTATTTATCACCATATAATATTTCAGAAGTGCTGCGTACATTTTTGCACGAGGAAGTTCTGATAAGGAAGTTTTCGATCCGTTCCGTGCAATCTAAATGGCAGTTGAATTATTTTGAGGGAACAAAGCGTAGAGATAAGGTTAAGTTTGTCAATGGAAAGGTTATTTTTAAGCTTAAATTATGACCCAACGCTTGAAAGATTTATGCAAATTATTTTCCGCCAATGTCATGCGCAAATAAGTTTGTTGCAATTTCTCTAAAGTACTATTTTATCTGCACGAAATACAATGAAAACTTTATGAGCAGGCTAATTTTATTTTTTAACATTTTTATATTTACGAGTTGGCCCATATCCATGTATCATTGATGGTGGCATCTTAATATAAATATGCATGAGCAGGAAAATAGTATTGTTGGTATTTTTAATATTTATGAGCAGGAAACGTTTTTACGTAGCAATGTAATAACTATAAACAGGAATGATATGTTTCTTGACATAATTCAATCCATGAATTGAGTTAAAAGGATACGCATATTTGACCTGATCATAAATATTACATCACTATTGTTGACTTACTTCTATATATGAGCAGGGCATAAAGAATACAGCATGGAAAGCATTTGTCATGCTCAATTCAATTCATACTCAGTTCAGTAGATATTAAAGGGAATGGAAACACCTTCAGGGGACACAACTCCTGCAAAAGTACTTTTGTCTCCCATGTCAATAGGGGTCAACGCTTACAGGAAAGAATTTGCTCCTGGGGAGCAAATTCTTTCCATTAAAAGTAGACCCCTTTCTCAGTGGGACAGGGCTTATAGAAAAGCGAACAGGAAGTCCCGAAAGTGGTCTCCCTTTGAAAAATGGCGGAAAAAATCTGCCATGTGTTCCCTTTCCTCTTAATATTTGTCCTGTTCACACATAGTGCAGCACTAATGTTGGACATATATCTATATATTGGCAGAAAAAAAGATATATGGACAGGACTAATAATTTTCAACGGTTAGAATTTTAATACTTGCGAGCAGGGCAAATATAAATTTTGGTGTCTCAAAATTTATGAGCAGGGCTATTTTTATTTTTATTTTTACTTTTTTAATATTTATGGGTTGGTAATATATCATTGATGGCCTTTTAACATAAACATACATCAGCTGGAAAAGTAGTATTGTTTCTATTTTTTATATTTATTAGCAGGACATATTTTGTTGTTACCAATTTAGTAAGTATACGCTGGACTGATATGTTTGTAATAATAATAATAATAATGGAACTTATTTATAGAAGGTAACACATTTAGTTAACAAGTACTAAGCTACCATGTGGCCCTCTTTTCCTTGGCAGAAACCAGTACTACGCAATGTGGATAAAGTCTCTTGCTCAAGGAAACAACACTTGCCGCTCGTGGGGATCGAACCCGGTACCTTTCGATCCCGAGTCCGATACTTTACCACTGCACCACAGCAGTGTTGACATAATTATATTATGAGCAGCACATATATTATTGCTGGTATTTTAATTGCTGTGGAGGATAAATATTATTGTGGGCATTTTAATACATATGAAAAAGACAAACATCATTGCTGACACTTTAATATTTATTGACAGGCAAATACTGTTGTTGGCATTTTTCAACATGATGAGCAGGACAAACCTCATGCTCAGTTTAGTTTAGAACGAAAGTGTTTTACAATTCGAGATCATACCTCGCCTATGTGCAGGCGGATCCGACACGCGCTACCTTTGAAAATTGCGCTATTACGACCACCTTAAGTTAAGACTAAATCTTCTAGAGTGCCTCAGTTATTCTTTCTTTGTGTTTTCTATACCCAGTGTCTCCTAATAAGAGGCCGCCTTTGGGATTGTTGATTGTTCAAAAGTGGTCTTTAAGACCACTTTTGAACAGTCCCAAACGCGGTCTAAGATAAGGCAACTTTTGAACAGTCACAAAGGTGGTCTAAGACCACTTTTGAACAGTCACAAAGGTGGTCTTAATATAAGAATTTTACAAGAAACATTTAAAATGCACGATCAATGAAAACCCAGATCAACTTGGTTTTAGCTGTAGAGTTTGCATTGAAGCTGTTCAGAAAAGAACCATGTCACGACAAGTCCTGATTAGGCTGATCTCTGTAGCTAAGTCGGATGTGCGTCTGACTGGTGATCAAGGAGTCTTGGATTCGATACCTGCTGGGTCGGCTGAATCGTTTCGTGGAGATTGATCATGAAATCCTTCCTACGGACATTCTCTCCCTTCCGCTGATCGTCAGTCAGTTTCTTGCGAAAAATGTGCACTATACATGATAAACCCTTATAAAGAAGCATGTCCGGGCAAAGCGTGGTTAACCCATTCAGTACCAGAAACCCCTAATGGGTACCTTGGCAACCCTTTTAAATAAGCATGTCCAGGCAAAGCGTGGTTAACCCATTCAGTACCAGAAAACCCTAAAGGGGTTCCTTGGCAAACAATGCAGGCCCAGATCAGACGCCACAAAACGCTGCGCCTATCAGGGCCTGCACTGTTTGCAAAATGTTAAGCCATTTCCAAAATAAATGTCAAAGGGAACACAACCTGACACCCCTAACTTTTGAAATGGACTCCTCCTATATATAAAGAGGAAGATTCCATTTGGTACAAAAAGGGTTAAGTAAACTGACCGGCTCGACATGGCTAAACTAGTATTGAGTGGGTCGTTTAACTAAAAACAATCAAGCCTGTTTTGGCATTTGCGAACAGCAAGAAGCAGATCAGCGTGTGCGCAGGCTCATCAGAACCTAGGATAGAACGATCAACGTCAAATTTTTTCCTGAAGTTTAACCCTTTTTGTACCAAATGGAATCTTCCTCCTTATATATTGCAGTGGTCCATTTCAAAATTAAGGGGTGTCAGGTTGTATTTTCTTCAAATTTTATTTGGAAAATGGCTTAACTTTTCGCAAACAGTGTAGGCCCTAATCAGACGCCGCGTTCATCATTGACTCTCAAATATTTCCAAAATCCGCAATGGAATCGGCGATCCCAAAGGTCTGGGAAATAAACACACACTATGGTGAATGGCAGGGAGATTTTTTACGGCCGCCACATATCTCCTTAACACCAGCTGTGGCGGAGTTAAATGCTGTTTTTTTTTTTTGTTGTTGTTTTGTTTTTAAAGAGTAATCCTTTTGAAGTAAGGACCAGAAGACAAAACTCCTGCTGATTGTACAATATTTTTTTTGGCCAGACTAGCTAGTTTCGGTCAGTTATGCCTCATCAGTGACCCTCAAACATTCCGCAATGGAATCGACGGTCCCAAAGGACTAGAAAATACACCCACCCTATGATGAAGACTCTAAATAGTCTGTCTAGCTGCACAGGCTGGCCTGTGACTTGCTTGTTCCCGGTTGCATACCCTGGAGATAATTTATCATGTAACATCACTTTTACACATCCGTCTCCTTAAATGGTGTCTTAAATTTTATATCTCTAGATCTATCATTTTTTCAGATGAACATTTTCGATATTTTTTCTTCTTATTTTCAATCCGACATAGATTGTGGGTGCTCGTTAGAACCGCCTCATCGAGGCGGTTCTAACGAGTAGCACAATCTATGGACAAAATGCATAACTCGAAACATAGACTGTGGAAAGTCGTTAGAACCGCCATCTATGTTTTTGAGCAAAAAAAAAAAAATAATAAATTATGTATTCCTTTGTAAACCCCAGTTTCGCTTTATAAAAGTGGTGTTTAAATTGATCAAAATTTCAAAGGCTTATTTTCGTGATGTAAACATTGGATTGAAGGCACTGAACTGGATCTACACTGTTTTCAAAGGTAGGGTTTGTGGTGTTCATCAGGATACGGGGTTATACTTACCGGTTTGTAAAATAAACTTCCGCCGAGAGAATAAGTGATTTATTTTAAACAATGAATTGTTTCATCGTGCCATAGCAACACAATATATTCCCAGGAATTTGCCGATAGACTTTAGTACAGAAGCTTACGAATATAATTCAAATTTTAATTAAAAGATAGTGCTCCCAAAAAGTGTTAAAACACAGCAAAATTATCAAAATCGGAAACAAAATTAGATTAATCCATGGGAAGAAATTAATTTCACAAGAAATCACATTCTCCACGACAACTTTTTGCTTAAGCTTAAATAATAAATGTCCATAAAGCTATAAACAAGTTGCATTTATTCGAAATAATATAAAAAGATACGGAAATTTATTCTGCAAGGAAATTAATAGCATAGGGAAATTTATATTGCAATCCGGAAAATAAATTAATTTGCACAATATTTTCTTCCGCAAAACATTGACAAATTTGAATTAAGTCTGCATGTACTTTATAATTTTTATTATTATATTATGATTATTATTATTATTATTATTATTATTAATTGCTGCTATTATCACAATTTTTATTATGAGTTATTATTAATAGTATATGATTATTATAATTATTATTATTACTATTATTATTGTTATTATTATTATTATTATTATTATTATTATTATTATTATTATTAATTGCTGCTATCATCACAATTATTGTTATATATATTAATATTGTTATAGAGGATCTTACATTAGTGTTCATGTATTATTGGATTTAGTAAACGAGTGGAGGAAAACTGATAAAATGCTAGGCTTTACCGAGCCATTTATCCCTTTTCTTTAACGAGTTTAATAATTTCAATAATACATGAGCACGAATGCAAGATTATATTCATCATATGACATTTAAAACGCAATTTATTCACGATTGTTTAACAAAAATGTCAATATTCCGCCATTAGTAAACGCGACGTTGTTAAGGACATGTAACGTTACGGGGGCGTATCTAACTAATTTGCATTTAATCCACTAGAGGATTATCGAATTTATTAAATGGCGTTATTACATTATCAGACGCGACATCATATGATAAATTTTATTATTATTATTATTATTATTATTATTATTATTATTATTAATAATAATATTTCACAATGACGAAACAATAAAAGACAAACCTACCGCGAAGGTTCTTTCACTTAAATCATGTTAACAAGTCCCTATGTAGAACATTTTAATGGACAAAAGGGGGTTTACAGGGGTAAACTTTATTTTCTTTACTTTGGTTTAAGTACACATTACGAAGACACGCCTATGCAAATGCATTGTCAACTTTACCGCCGGAAAAAAATGAACATTTTAAGATGAAAATTTTTTTATATTTTTTTTATTTCTGCTCAAAATATAGATTGTGAGTACTCGATAGAACCGCCCCATCGAGGCGGTTCTCAGTAACGAGTACCCACAATCTATATTTTAGAGCAAAAATAAAAAACAATAAGGTTTACCCCTGTAAACCCCAGTTTGACTATATAAATTGTGTGTGTGTGTTGGGGGGGGGGGGTCAAGGGGGTCGAATTTACAAAGGCATGTTATCGTGATGGAATAATTGCACAATGTAAACACTGTTTATACATCTACAATATTATTCAGGATCTGATAATAAACTACTTTTGTTAGGATACGGGTACTCGTCGCTATGAAGCCGTCCTAGCGAGCAAAACAATCTAATAGTTTTTAATAATTTAATCTACTTTACAACTGACCACGAGGCCCCCGCCTATCGGGGCTTGAAGAAACAGATGGGCTGCCTGATGCTTCCACGCAGAGCTACCTGAAACCAACCGCACACCGGTACTGGTAAATCGCTTAGAGGATCTAAGCCTACCCAGGCAAAGTGGTGCGAGTTGGACTGTCTGTGCTTATAAGCCCAATGGTTTCATTGGGCGACAGGGCTTGTGATGTCATTTCATCTCAATGTCGGGTAAAAGTCCCACAAACTTGGAAACAACGTCTCCAAAATGACCTACACAAACAAACAACTGACCTCCACCAGTGCTACATGATTTTAATTAGTGCAGGTCAATAACACCCGATAATTACGGACATCATTGGCCAAAACTTTGAGTCGCGTGCAAATACATGTCTTCGCCTGATAAAAGTATGTGAAAAACATAATTTCATTGCCGAATTTAGTTCTTTGATGTCACAGATGAGGAAAAGTTATTTGTAAATGACCATCAAAACCCAAAACAAAAAACATTCATTCTGATATAATTACATGTAAAAATGTTTATAACGTTCTTTTTTGTGCACAGTTTAATAAGCGTCGCAACGACCTTTTAAGAAGTATCCAAGCTAGAGCACATTACGTATAGCCCTCGATTCCTTATTTGATTCCGGTAAGAGCGTTTTTCGAGGATTGAGTGTTGTATATGATGGCGAGGCACCCGGCTAGAAATACAAACTTCGTTTAGCTTTATATATTTATCAAGTGCTGGAACTAAAGATTACGTTGGTTTAAACTTTATTTCTTTGTATAATACATACATTTTTTACACATATAATGTTGAAAAAGAATACAAGTATAATACAAAGAGATTCAGAAAAAAGTCAAATGACTTATTCAAATCTGTATCCCTCGATTACAATATCAATGTACTAAGTATAGTTGTGATTGTCAAGTTTGTTCGAATTTGCAAATTATTGTGAAGATATTCTAGGTGAATTTCATTTTGGTTACAAAATGAATAGTATAGTTGTGAAATAAAGCATAGATATATGGCTCCACGGGGAATGGATTTTAAGGTAATTATTTTGTTTCATTTGCACTGATGAATCAAGTCTTGGGCGTGTGATTTGGGGCTGTCTCAAGAGAAACAATACAATGTAGAAACTCAGTTGCGCTCTTCGAATCATGATGTGAGACAGAGGCTGAAGATCGGTTCGGTTGGACGCTGTAGCTGTTTAACTCGAGTTAGTAGATGTGTTATTCAAACTTTTTCGGGTAAGAACGCGCATGTATATATTTACGTGTGTAGATATATGTATGTGTGCCCATGTAGAAAAACTACACTTATTTATATATCTGTGATAAGTACTATTTGAAATCTGTGATTATAAATTTGAGGTACAAAATCTTTTAGACTTAAGAATATAATCTTGTACTGCTAAGAATATTTGTATGTTATCGTTCACAGAGAGATCAGTACTGCCGTATAGAAGGATGTTTAAAGCAGGTTGGCAAATAGCTGAGACAATGTTTAACATGTCCTGTCTAACGTCAGTGTACTGTTTACAGGCCATGAGGTAGTGATGCGTGTCCTCAACAGCTCCACAAGCACATAAAGAGTTGTTTAGAATATTCTTTTGAAAGAGATGATCGTGTAGCGAGCTGCAATTAAGTCTTAGTCTGGCATGATGTACTTGCCCAAATCTTTTACCTGCACAAAAGTATGACGGTGGTATTCTTTCGTAAGACTGTAGTTTGTGCTTAAAAGCTGCTAATGAGGGTGCATTTTTCTTGTCATCTGGCAAATCGTTCCAGGTGCGAGTCGCCGACGGGAGAAATAATGTATAATAAAGCTGCGAGTTGGCTCGGACAGTCTGTAAATTGGCATTATTTCGCAAATCGTAAGCTGTGCTACTGCCTACCGTGAAGGGTACTAATGAAGATGGGTATTCCGGTGTGAGAAAATTCTGCATTTTGCAATAGAGTACAAGTTTGTGTTTTTGTCTCCGAGCTTCCAGAGATTCCCATCCAAGATCATAGAGAAGAGAGTTGATTGATACTAGTTTTGTTGCCCCAGTAACGATTCGTGCGGCTTCATTTTGGATTTTTTTCTAATTCGTTCGCCTCGTATCGGGTGCAATTATCCCAGACAACATCGGCATATTCAAGAAGTGGCCTTATAAAAGAAGTATATATTGTTTGTAGGGATTTTCTTTCGAGTTTGAATTTAAGTTTGCGCATTATATTAATCCGAAACCATGCTTTCGTTTTGATGTTGTCTATGTGGTCATGCCAGGTGCAATCGGTCGAGAAAATAAGACCTAAATGCTTATAAGAATGTACTTCGTTAATATGTTGCTGGTTCATTGATATAGGAGGATGATAGGGTTTATTTATTTTTCGCGAAAAAATCATTGACTCGGATTTTGCAGGATTAAAAAAAACAAGCCATTTCGTTGCCCATGAGTGAATCTTAGCCAGATCAGAGTTGATCTGGGCTGCCGCATGCATGGGGTTCTCCACCACTATGTACAGACTAGTATCATCTGCAAAGAGCCTGATAGAAGAATGTATGTCTACAACTATGTCATTAATATAAATCAGGAACAGAAGTGGGCCAAGGATGGAGCCTTGTGGGACTCCTGCCTTGATAACAGACCAAGACGATGCAGCTCCAGGTAGTACTACTCTTTTTTTGTCTATTATGCAAATAATCTGTAAAACATTGCAGTAGCGACTCAGAAATACCAATGCTGTGAAGTTTGTAGAGAAGGCCTTTATGCCATACTCTGTCAAAGGCTTTACTAATGTCGCAAAAGACCGCACGTACTTCTTTACCTTCGTCGAGAGCTTTGCAAAATGTATTGTAGATATGAATTAGTTGATTAACAGTTGAGTCTCCAGGAATAAATCCTGACTGAAGAGATGTTAGTATATTATGGTCACGAATAAAGTTAAAACGGTGCTTATGAACGATTTTTCTAGGACTTTGCCTATAGTACTTAGGAGAGAAATTGGTCTATAATTCGATATGATTGAAGGGTCACCCTTTTTGAAGATTGGGATCACGTTTGCCTCTTTCCATGTATTTGGAACTTTACCCTTACTAAGAGAGAAGTTAAAAAGATCACTGAGTGGTACAGATAGAGGACCAGCTAGTTCCTTAAGAATGCGATTGTTAATTGAGTCAGGACCAGCTGCTTTACCTAATTGCAACGACTTTAATATTAATTCAACTTCTGCCGGAGTGGTTGAGATTAAGCTGAGGAAACTCTGAGCTTGAGGAACATCAGTGGGTAGGGAGGAATTGTCATCATTTAGCATTGTTTGTTCTATAAAGAAGTCATTCATTAGATTAGCCTTGTCTCCGTCTTATGAATAAACATTATCTTCTTTGTAAAGAGGCGGGAGTGTTGAAGATTGATCGGTTTTAATAAACTGTTTTAGAGTTTTCCACCAGTCTTTCTGTTTGATTTCTTCGTTTTTTAATTTGTCTGCCAATTTTTCTGTTTGTAATTGCTTAGATTTTCGAATTTCTCCTATAATTTTGTTTCGTATTTGTTTGTAATTGTCAAAATCTACCGTGCTTTTTAATTTTTTGAATTTGTTGTATATACGTTTTCTCTTACGGATCATTTTCTTGATTCCATTAGTTAGCCATGGAGGATCAGATTGACGAATTTTTTGCTGTTTTGTTAGGAATGTGTTTGGAAGTAAGGTTGGAAATTTTTTCAGTAATGTTTCTAGCATATGTATCAACGTCGTTGTCTTTTAGCTAATTCCGGTTAGTGATTTCGACCTCGTGCGAAAGGGATTGATAGTCCCCACGATCAAAGAGCCAAATATGCCGGTGAAAGACTCGTGTAGTGTATTTTCTAAAATTTAGAACAAAAAAAAATTGGACTGTGATATCTAATGTTTTGATCTAGAAAGGGATCACCAACTCCGCTTAGAAGTATAGCATTTTTGTCAGAAGTAAATATCAAATCAATAGCGGAAGACGAATTCTCCGTTTTGTGTGTCGGTTCCGTTATGAGTTGCTCCAAATTGAAATGTTGACATATGTCGCGTATTTTATTACCCGTTGCTTGCTTGAAAATATCGAGGTTAAAATCTCCTGTTATAAAAATATTACTAATGTTTGTGTCAAAAGCCATGCCAATGGAATCTTCTATGGAAGCCAGGGTTGCAGCAGGAGAAATTGGTGGTCTGTAAAATGTACCCAACAAAAAATTTCTATTATGAATGTTGAGTTCCATCCAAATGCATTCTATATCTGGAATTTCGAGATCTAATCTACGGCGTGAATATACATTGTTTTTTATGTAAACACATATACCTCCGTGACTATCCCCTTCGCGGTCACGCCTATAAAGTTTATATCTCTCTATAGTAACTAAATCATCTGTCACTCCCTGATTTAACCAAGTTTCTGTTGGACAAATAATGTCAAAGTTTTTTAATTCTGCCCCGATTATTTCTATTTTATTTGAAATCCTTTGAATATTATAATGAACTAGGGAAAAGTTGTTTATTATAGCGGCTTCTTCAATATTATCTGATCCTTGGGAGGAAACGCTAGTATCGTCCCGCAGATCCGTTGGGCCTGGATTCAATTCAATGTCACCTGAGCGCACTAACAGCAATGGCATGAACATTAGATCAAGTGATGTTTGTATAAATGAAGGATAATCTAATACGGGTCCTGGATTGGTTTCTATGTCGCCACACATCACGAGAAGCATTGACAAGAATGATAAGAGTTCAAAATGGGTAAAGTGAGACAAGCCTTTGTGTTTTAGATGCCGATAGTTATGCAGTCCTATACGCATCTTGTGCTCTACAATATCATTCATGTTATACAGTCTATAAGACAGCGCATTTCCTTTATGGATGCAGTGAAAGGACTGCTCAAGACTTCCGCACACAGTGCATTACAGCATAACAACATGTTCTTTTGAAGGCTGCGATCCCCGTGGAGTAAAGACATAAAATATAAACAATAAGAAACAAACAATAGACAAAACATGTAAACATTAGAAAAGGATTACGTTGATATACATTTAAAAAAATAGACCAAGGCCAACCAAAGGTCATCATTTGAATAAACTTGGTAGGGACTGAGCCCAACATGCTTCCAAGTTCCGAAGTAATTGGCCATTTGGTTCCTGAGTAGGAGATTTCTGAATGGTTGTTACCATATATGAGCTTGACAGCCATCTTAGTCATGTGATCCATTCCTAACGAACAAACTTTTGCTCCCCTCCCTATGAGGTTCCACATATGATTTGGTTTCAATTGAGTGAGTGAGTGAGTGAGTGAATGAGTGAGTGAGTGAGTGTTTAGGTTTTACGTCTCACTAACCACTACGGTCATACGGAGACGGTACCTCGGTTGAAAGACTCATCCGAAAGTCTGGAGAAGCCCGGGGTTGATCCTGCGACCCTTTCAAGTGGCTAAGTAGTATCAGAGAAGATGTCGTTTGAAAATATTGACGACGCAGGCGCAGACACAGACATAGACAACAACGACGGACGGACCATTGTTTATATCATAACCTCTCCCAGTGCCTTTGGCCATTGTGAGCTAAATACTTAATAATTTAATTGAATGACATTCCATAAAGATGATTCCCTTTATCGTGCATGCAATGAAAGAAATTGCACATTATGGTCATGTCAAAACGTGCGTGAAGCTCTCACCTTTCAAAATGGCCATGATTATATTAGATATGGTACTTGAGACAAATAATGGGAATTCCGATGGGTACGAACTGTGCACCCCTTGTGGCTGATTTGTTCTTGTTCTGTTATAAAAGAGACTTTCTGTAGATAAGCATTCTGAAGCTACTAAAACTTTCAGCTGGACGTCTTGATATTTGAATGATTTATTTAAAGGTGATTTGATTGATAATACCTACTTTGAAGTTATGATAAGTCACCTTTACCTTTCTGAACTTCAATTAAATTAAGCAAGATCTTCTGATACCAAAGTAGAAGTAAAACAAAGATCAGGAATCGATACAATTAACTTACTCCACCCATCAAAGACACCAAAGGGAAAGAAACACAAACATTAAGCGACCAGACCATAATGGAAACCTAAACAAAGAAAGGCCATAAGGAAAGTTACTTTCCCACAAAATGGCCATATGGCCATCCAAAATACAAAGACACACGTGATACACACAGTAAGTAACAAACAACAACATAAATAAATCGCCACAGAAGAACCGCCTTGGAACGTTCAGTGGAAAGATTTCCACTGGGGGCTTAAATCGATTTTACGTGGCCACAATCCTCGCCCTTACTTCCGTCGCGATTTAGACAGATAATTTGTTCAGTCCGCATGAAGACCTCCTAACTCATCAGTGCAACATCTCCGTGAACACAAATAATCAAAGAACCACAGAGGTGAGACAACGGTGAGGACTCGACAGCAAGAAACCACTGAAATGCTGGAGCAACAGAAAACCAACAGTTAGACTCCGATGGGCCCGACCAGAGACAGAGCATCAGGCACCAACCAACATTACCTTGGATTAGATCTCTCTAATTCTCAATAAGCCTTTACGTTGGAACCGTCATAGAATCTGAGGCATGACCACGGCGTGCAATTAAAGAGGGAAGCAAAGTTACCAACCGTGATTGGGTTGATTGCCATGCATGCAGTCTGTCGTATAATATCCATGTTGTACCCAATCTTTTTATACCGAAGAATGATTTTAGCGCCTTAATTTTTGGATTTACACTTATCTATATTAAATGATTACGTTGATGCAAAATTTATAATAAACACGATGATTATGATTATTGGATTGTAAATATTTCGTTCTTGGATGGGGATGTGTCTTGCAGTATCCTACAGTGTTTTAAATCTCAATTAACTTGGTTCATCAGAGTGTCTGACAATGTAATTGACTTTAGCACTCGCGATAATTATTGACTGCTTAACATTTTAATAAGGGTTTTCGGTATCCTCAACTATGCAAAGCCATTTCTAATTCTTTAAGACGGCATTTCGATTTAGGTTCAAACTGTTTGAGCAAAATCCCTTCTGCAACAAGGCCTTTTATGGCGACTTAGTATATAAAATATATACTTTAAATGATTTCAGAACCCTATTTCGTAAAATCATGATCTGACCGTTCCAAGGCGGTTCTTCTGTCGTGGTTTATTTTTGTTATGGCTTGTCTTTGAGTGTGTGTATCGCTTATATTATTTTGTTTTGGACAGCCAATTGGCCATTTTGTGGGAAAGTAACTGTCCTTTTGGCTTTCCGCTAATGATGTTTCTAAAAGGGTGTAGTTGTTTCATGTTTGTGTTTCTTTCTCTTGGTGGTTCTGATGGGAGCTGAGGGTTAATTGTGTCGATTCCTGATTATTGCATTTACTTGTATTTTGATATTTAAAGAGTAGATACATCATAAAATTTAAATGAAAGACGGCATGCATGGCACGGTTGATTACTTTGCTTCCCTCCTAAACTGCATTCCGGCGGGTCGAACCCCAGACTCAATGACCTAAACACCTTTTTAAAGTTAAGTCGTTGGTGCCTCTCTGGTGTTGTCGGTTGTGTTTTGCTCCCCTATTTTAGATCTTCTGTGCTGTCGAGTCCTTATAGTTGTTTTGTTTGCAAAAATGAAGGAAAGAGACAGTGCCATTACGACACACACAAAACAAAAAAACAACGCAAATCGCGCATAAAAACATAAAGAAAAATAGTACAGCCAAACTTTGATAACTGGAAAATCTATGTGTCGTTGAATCTGTTTTTCAGTTCATGATAACAGATAAGAAATGATGGGGATAATTTAGGGAGACTGTTTCTTATATGCTGTGTGTACTCGACAAATTGCTCGAACTTTTAACACTAATAAGATAATAATACAGTAAAATGAAGAAACACGAGGGCAAGTCAATAAATAACAAGCATATCCCATTTCCAATTGACCGAGACAACCACGATTTGCATGCCTTGTTTACATACATGTTTGAGGGCAAAATTGCACCCTTATCGTGTCTTTCACTTATAAGATATCGAACGTCAAACATTACTAGCGATGCAAAAGCAAGTTTTTCACCAACAGTTGAGTATAGGTGCTGTAATTCGGTACTTGTATTTGAAACGTGAAACAGGTGAGGAAATGCATTGCGAGTTGACCAATGTATATGGGTCTTCTGCACCATCGCACAAGATAAATTCTGGGTTAGGGAATTCATGACCGAGGAATTCAAACGCGATAGAACGTCTTTAGAAGACGAAACCAGGTCTGGATGTCACCGATGAAGAAATGTGCAACAAAGTATGGGATCTGGTCTGCACTGATAGGTGAATTAAGGTGGAAGAAATAGCGAATGCATTACATATTTCATACGTTAGTGTTCCAACAATTTTACATGATCGCTTTGGAATGCGCAAGCTAGCCCAGAATTCCTAGCGACGAGAAAATGGCAACCAGGGCATCAGTATGCAGCGCATTGTTGAAGCGGTTTAGGACAAAGGAAGATGTTTATCTTTCATGTCTTGTGACTGTAGATGAGACCTGGATCCATTATTTTGAGACGGAGAATAAAACTAAAAGTCGCCAGTGGGTAGGGCCGGGGTCTCTGAGGCGAAAGAAGTTCAAAACGCAACCCTCTGCTGACAAAGTGATGGAAATTTTATTTTAGGACGCACAAGGCGTTATTATGTTAGACTTTGTAGCAAAGCAAAGTACAACAACAGATGCGTATTATGCAAATTTGCTCGACCTACTAAGAACTGCGATCCGTGAAAAAGCCGAGGTAAACTCTCTGAAGGGATTCTGCTCCAACAGGACAATGCAAGAGTCCACACTTGCAAAATTGCAACGGATGCTGTTGAGCGGAATGGGACTATTTCCTATTCCCAAACTTGAAAAAAGGGTATCAGTGAACGTCATATCCGGTCCAACGAAGAAGTCGCCACAGTTGAGGCGTGGGTCGGAGACAAGGACCCTTCCTTCTTCAGTTCTGGGTGGATAATACTGGAACAACGTTGGCCCAAGTGTAACATTCTAGAGGGCAATTACATCGATAAAGAAGCGACCGATCTCACTCAGAAATAGACTCGCCCTCGTGTACTATGTTACTAGTAAATGGTGGATCAGATACGTTTTATCAATTGAAGTATGTTTTTCAATGACCATAATATTTCCGCAGTCAATAAAGATTCCTCTCAGCACCGAATTTCTCAGGCCACGCATTGCAATTAGCTGCAATGTGTATGCTGTTGTTACAAACACAAGAGAACAGTAAGGGCTCGCTCAAATACTTCTTATATTCACAGAAGTAAGTGCCCATCTGATAAAGTAAGACCATTTATTTAATAATGCAATATTTTAAGAGGATAGCACAGTTAGCTTTTAAGCTGTTCCATCTTTTGACCCTCTCGGACTATCATATCTTTATCAGGTTAAGGTGTTACAATGCAATTGATATTGCATTGTAACTGTTAATATAAGAATCCGAGCTTATAAAATGACCGAGGTTTAATAGAGTAGCAGTCTATCATGCAGGTATGAAATGCAATATCTTTGATTTGTTGGAAATTTTCTAAGCTTTAAAAACACTAAGCTTGCACATCTGTACCAGAAAAAAGTCCTGTAATAAGAAATGCAGTGCGGTGCAAGAAACAAATAGTCGGGCCTTTAAAATGGTGCGAGCTGCTGGTTTGTGGCATTTTGCCGGCCGTTCTAAATTATTACTTAATGCTGTGCCCAGGGTGACAGACTGGAAGTATAAACCCCAGATAAAATGTGTTTTTTTACTTCTGGGACATAATCGGGCAACTTTTTAAACGGTGATAGTTTAGATGATACCGGTGAAGAAAGAGTGTGTTCGTGTACTTTTCATGATAGATGTTCATCATTGTGTAATCCAAGAAGATTCTGGTTCATTACATTTTGTATACTATTATTGTCGGTCTGTAAGTAATGTTTACGACTTTCGTTGAGTTTGGATATGGTGCCGTAAGCTATGCACGTATTCTTGTTATAATTCAAAGGTAACATGTTTAGTTTCCTTCAATTATTTAGCATTTTCAAGTTCACACTGAATCTTCTTCTCAACAGTATCTATAGTTTTCAACAGTATATATAGTTTTCAACAGTATCTACAGTTTTCATAGTTTTCAACAGTATCTATAGTTTTCAACCGTATCTATAGTTTGGTCGTTTTTGAGTACTATAGCTTCATCTGCATAAAAAAATAGAAGAATATGGCCCATTATATTTTATTTTTAACACTGTTCGTCAGTGTTTCAATTGAGTGACATGTCTGAAATGTTTTGATTGGTTAAAATGCATATTTCTTTTAGCGTTTCATATTTAATACTTTAGTTTAAACATATTTATTTCTCTATACACCATACAAAATATAGTGTATATACATGTATATAGTTACATTATTGATTAGGACTTAATCTATCAGCTTAATTAGTAATTCTTCTTTTCATGTTCAGCTTCGATACAATTTTGTAAGATTCAGTTCTGAGTAGAGACATCATCAGCCATTCCTGTCGTTCCTGCCGTTGATGAGTAAAACAAAATTACCTCTGATGGGAGCTGTGGGTTAATATATCGATTCCTGATCACTGCCTTCACTTCTATTTATTTATTTGTTGAAACCATTTTTTAGCCGTCATGTAAATTGGAATTTTAATGTTCGTCACCATGTCAATAATACATTTCGCTCCGCATGACACCCGGCTACTGATGATTCCGAATTGGCTCAAACTAGCTAGTTTGGCCAAGAAAGACTAGTTCACTCCATAGTTTTCCGTTCTACAGTCAATTTCTTGCTTCTATAGGATAACCCTTTATACCTGCCCCTCATCATAGTGGAATTTATATTTTCTTGTCCTTTGGAATAATTGATTCCATTGTAAAGTTTTGAAAACATTTAAAGGTCACTGATGGGGCCTAATTGTCTGAAACTAGCTAGTCTGGCCCAGGTAAACTAATTCAATCTATACTTTTCAGTTCTACAGTGCATTCCTTGCTTCCAAAGGATACTTTTATTAGAACATATTTAACGTTTCAACTGCTGGTGTTACGGGGTCTGTGGCGGCCGTTATAGGTCTCCCTTTTCCCAGTTTTTAAAAGATTTGAGGGTCACTGATGAAGCCGAATCGGTTCAAACTATTTAGTCTAACCCAGAGAAACTTGTTCACTCTATACTTTTTCAGTGCTACAGTGTATTCATTGCTTTCAAAGAGTCACCCTGTCAGGTGAGGCATGTATCTTAGCGGATTTGGTTGCCATTTTTTGTTATATTTTAAATTTTGCAAGTCTCGCTGGTTTGGACATCCATGTTTGCTAATGTTGGCTCGGTGGGGGACGCCTATAAGTCATAGGGTAGGCGTCTCTTGCCTGATGCCTCCAGCTGACCCGTCTTATGAGCTACGTCGGTCGGTGTGTGCTCGGAGGGGGTCTGCTGTGTTTTCCGGGTCTTGTCCATCATCCGTTTCGGTTTCAGAGCTTTGGATTGAGACACACTGATGAAGAATAAATATCAGAAAGGCCTCGGTGGCACTAAATTTGGTGTAGTTACGCCTTAACAGAACATGTTAGTGGGTCCAGAGTCACAAATGTTACATTCCAAGAACGTCATTCAGTTGCAAAGATGAATAATTTAAATCAGTTTTGCCATATATAAATAAGTTTGACAACCAACTTAATCATGTGACTTAATAGTTCCTTCAACTACGTGAGATTTCCAAACCCCTTATTGGTTTCAATAAGCGGATTTCTTTTTAAAGATAAAAAAACTTGAGCTCAGTGCCACAGGACCAGGCAAGTAAAAACCTTGACATATGCTATCTATAAGTTATAGGTTGGAAGCGTTATATTTATATAGACGTCCGTTAAGCTGATTGCATATATCAACTCTCTGTTGTCAAGACTGCCGAATAATTAAACAATCTTCTGTGTTGACTAGTTTTCTGGGACTGAATTGATCGTGACGTAAAAAAGTCAAGGTCATCCAATGGTTACTAGTTGAGCCAAGTTAAACAAAATGGCACTGAATCGCTCACCTGAGTTCAAGTGATAGCCTGTGACAGGCATGTGGATCAGAGGCATTAGGTATATCTGCATTTAGCACTGGCACTCATATTTGCCTATGGAGAAAAACTATTTAATTAGTTTGATTAAGGATCTTCTAGGCAACATTTGTGTGAAGTTTTAAATGAAATTTAACTAAGGGCGTAGGAGAAACTGTCATTTAAAGGAGAAAACTAAAATAATGTCCATGGGTGACACATTATGTTTCACGTGTGTCGGTCTAGCTGCTAATAACATTACCATTCATTTTAAGCCAATATTTGAAACTACCCTTGTGATAATTATGTTCATTGCTATATCGCATCTCCATTCCCGAAGCCATAGGCTGAATTTCGCAACGTTTGTCCTATATTCGATTTAAAAATTTGATATTTCCAACATTTAATAAAGTAAATACACCATATGATCAAAGGAGATTTGCGACACTGTAAATTTCATAATGCAAGGTTTTTAGACCCAGTCGATTCATGCTTGTTGCCATGGCAACGAGAAAAATTAACGAGGTCACGGTCATTTTACCAACGTTCCTTTGTTGCTTAGCAACCAAACATACATAACTGTAGTCTTTATTGAAAAACTATGTTGGACACAATCAGGATTTAGCTTTCAAATGAACATAGTTTTGATATGCAATACTAAATATACTCATGTATTCTATTATTGTAAACTCACGTCACGGAGGTTAATTGAAATATATACTTGTCCGTAGTAAGCATAATGTTGTTATTTGTCAGTAAATATTTAACAAATAAAACTTCAGTTTGTGGAATCCATTTAAAGTCTCTCAGTACTTCACAAAGATTTTTATAGTGTATATTATATTTTCTGGCCCTTTGAGGTCGCTGAACCCAAATATAGAGATCACTGTTTGTCTTGTCATACTCTAGTTTATCCATAAAGGATTTAGTTCAAAGTATTCCAGAAACCTCCTTTTAAGACGCATAGAGCGTAAAATTGAAGATGTCGAATATTAGCGGAAGCGCACTTATCACTGAACGTGTTTAGTATTGTTTTTGTCGTCTTGGTTCTTGTACTACTGATTTGGTTGCTCGGAATCTGAGTAACGCTAAAGTCATGGAACTTGACAAATTAAAGTTTGTGTACGGGGTCTCGATCCCAAATGTTTGAATGATTCTTATAACTTCTTTCATTCAAGACTCAGCTGATAAGCATAACCCTAAAAACTAGTAGGGCGGTTTTCTCGATTCCACAGATCACTTCAGAGACAAGAAGAAAGGCCCGCAGCAAGGTAAAAATTCATGCTACGGCAAAAACGACAGGTAGCTGTAAACGTCGTGCGAAATTTGAAACTTTGAGAAGGAAAATAAAGACAGACACTAAACAACAACATTATCCGAGTAGGCAAACGTCGCTATGGCAACATCAAATCAACGTCGGTGCAACTTCACAACGTGGCACCGACGTAGATGTGACGTTGCATTAACGTCGTGACGTTGCACCAACTTTGATGTGACGTCACAATTACGTCATGTGTCTGCTGGGATACTTGGTACGTGGTGTAATGGAAAATCACATAGACTGCTATAGGTACATCAATAGTCAAAAAGAAGAAAATTATTCCATCCCTTAAAAAGAAGGTGTTGCAGAATTGGACCCTAAACGGACAGAAAAACTGACTGGTCGATTCGATTATGTGTTGAAAAAAAAATTAAAATCAAAAATGAGTTCCTTTAAGAGCAAAGAAAACATTCATAAGAAAGAAGATGGGTCATACTACGTAGTGTCGGCTAATTAAGCCTAATCAGTGACCATGTAATGATCAGGCAAAGAAAGCCAGAGGAAACATACTGCAATTTAGCGAATTTCGAATAGGCCGTCGATTCAAAGACTGTTATAAATCAAAATGGGGTCCAAATAATTAAAAATCTGTCTAGAATATGAGTCCAAACCAATAATTTATTTCCGATTTCTCAGAATATTCACGCTGATCTTAAAGGACCAAAAATAAAATATAAACTGCACTATGGTTGATGTACGGGGAAACGTTTTACGGCCGCCACACGGCACTCACCAACTGCAGTCAAGGCAAAAAAACCCTGAGTACAAGGAGGTTCCATAAACTGATAGATTGGCTCCTTTCATGGATAATATTGAAGTTTCATAGTTTCATCAGAGGGAGTTATAAAGTTACTTGAAGGCTTGAATCCCTCTAAAGCTTTAGGATCTAATGAGCTTCATCCTAGAATTCTTAAGGAATCAGCAAACGAACTTGGTCCGGTGTTTGCACATTTCTTCCAGCAATCTCCTGATACTGGTGAAATAAAAAAAATGACTTCTTGCAAATATTTGTGCCCTCTCATTAAAGGAGATAGAGCTCTTGCTCACAATTATCCCCCTATGTCACTGACATCCATGCCATGTCAGTGGCTTGAACAAATAGTTTATTCAAATATTATGGCCTCGTTGTATGAACACCAAATTTTGTCAGATAGGCAACATGCATTTAGTTCAGGAAAAGGCACGCATCACGAAAACATGCCTATATAAACATGACCTACTTGGACCCCTTTTGTATAGTAAAACTTGACTTTACAGGGCTACACCTTATTTTTCATATTTGAGCTCTAAAATATAGAGGCGGTTCTAACGAGTACCCATGCACAATCTCTATTTTGAGCAGAAAATAAGAAAAAATATCTCACATTTTCTTCTTAAAATTTTCTTCTTTTTTTATTTTTTTTTTGTTTGTTTTGTTTTTCTTTTTTTTTTGACAATGCATAAAATTTATACAGGCGTGTTTTCGTTATGGTTGCGAAACACAGCTGACCAGGACAAAGGTGGACATTTGGATACATTTATTCTGGATATCAAAAAGGCTTTTGACACATCCCCTCATGAACTACTTAAAACCAAATTATTTTGTTACTGCATTGGCGGTACGACTCGCAGCTGGATGCTGCATAAAACAACCAGTTGTTGTTAAGGGTTAAATTTCGGGATGGACTTCAATTTTGTCTGTTGTCCCACAAGGGACCGTCTTGGGTCCATTGTTGTTCTTTTTGTACTTTAATGATATTTCCACATATATTGACTCCGAAATATGACTGATACCAGATGACTGTGGTATGGCTTTGGTATCGTGAAATTATTAGAGTGAGTGAGTTTTGGTTTTACGTCCCACTAACAGCTTAGGTCATAATGAGACGGGACCTCGGTTTAAAGACTCATCCGAAAGTCTGGAGAAGCCGGGGATCGATCCTGCGATCCCTAGTTTTCAAGGCGAGTAGCATAACCACTGCGCCACAGTGGCTTCTCGTGAAATAAGAGAGGCTCATTGAATGTTCAGAGGGATATAGATAAATTATGGTGTTTGGCAAGAAAATGGGATATGCGAATTTAGTCAGTTACTGTAAATGCAATATTATGCAGATAACTTGGAAAAGAACAAGCAAAAAAACGGGGCTTCTTACACTTTAGGGGGAACGGTTCTCGAAAATGCGGATTCCATTAAATACATTGGCGTGACCATCACACATGACTTAAGATCATCACGTGAACAAGTTTGTGAAATGAAGACCCGTGAAATGAAGACCCTCTCCCCGCTAAACCACACATTATATAGAGAAAACTGGTTTGCGGGGGTGGGGGCATAGCATCATTTTCCTTATTTCTGTTCCAAGACAAAGGTTGTGGGTACTTGTTAGAACCGCCTCATTGAGGCGGTTCTAACTTGCACCCACAACCTGTGTTTGGAGTATAAATAAGAAAAATATCACAAATTTTCATCAGACAAAAATACTTTTCTTGAGGTATGAAAAAAATGCACTATATCACATGGATAGGTTATTGTAATGTAAAATACGCATAGCAAAAAGGGTAGACCTACAAAGGCTAAGAGAGCACTTTGTTTCTTGAGGCGAAATCTTTATCAGTGCGCTCAGACTGTAATAGACTGTAATCCATAGCCCGACCATGAATGTGATAGTTGTGTCTGGACCCAAGAAAGTGGCCTTTCAGAAAGAAATTGGAAATGTTTACAACAGGGCAGCCTAGATTTCCAACGAGCAATTATTGATTTGAAACTGGAAGTATGGCTGGAAGACTAAAATCTTAAGATGGGAGTCTCTCAAGATAAAAACGATAAAAAAACGGCTTATACACTTGTACAAAGGTAGAAAGGGTACTGCCAGCAGTCCAACAGATTACCTTTTTACCCCCAATTAGGAGCTGCAGCAAGCATCACTCTTGCACAGCAGATAAGGATATTCCATAGTTTGAGCTTGGGATAGAAATTCTGTTCTAACCCTGGTGTTCTTACCCAAAATCGAATATTCTCGCGTGTTTGATAAATGCACTGGTTGAATACGACCCCATATGCACTGTCGTTAAGGTTGACGTCACAGCACGTTACGTGACGTCACTTATAATTCCAAATGACTGCAGCATTGGAGTCGGTGCTAAGAAATGAACGGTATGCAAGAAAAACTGTATAGGTCATTTTGGAGAAGTTGCTTCCAATTGTGTGGGACTTTTACCCGACATTGAGATAAAATGACAGCTCAAGCCCTGTCGCCAAATGAAACAAATAGGGTTTATAAGCATGGACCGTCCGACTCGCACCGCTTTGCCTGGGCAGGCTTAGGTCCTCTAAGCGGCTTACCAGTACTCGTGTGTCAGTTTCAGCTCTGCTTGAAAGCATCATGCAGCCGATTTATTTCTTCAAGCCCGGATGGGGGGGGGGGGGGGGAGGGGGGGGAGGGGGCTGAAGATGCAAAAGATAAAGCAAAAAATAAATGTTATTTCTTTGGCGAAAGCTAGTAACTACCTTCCCATTTGATGTCTCACCAGTAACAACTCGTTTGTTGGCCCCCGCCCATCGGGGCTTGAAGAAATAGATGGGCTGCATGATGCTTCCACGCAGAGCTGAAACCGACCCGCACACGAATACTGGTGAATCGGTGTGAATCGGACCGTCCATGCTTCAGTATAAACCCTATTGGTTTCACTGGGCGGCAGGGCTTGAGATGTCATTTCATCTCAATGTCGGGTAAAAGTCCCACAAAATTGGAAGCACTGTCTCCAAAATGACCTTTACAGTGTTGATGGGGACTTTAAACCTCACATCAAACGAACAAACAAGTAACAATTCTGCACTCATATTATACAATAAGCTGAGAACGCTATGCGTACGCATTGTTTCCCTGTCATTAAAATGCATGCATAACATATTTCCTGAGTACAAAAGACCCAAGTTCAAGGTTTAAAGAGTTGACAAATTAATTAATTAATCAATATCCATAATTACACTGAGGCTTCCGGCTTCTTTTCGCATTTCAATGCCTTAATTATTTGATATGACTGATTAACTATGTAATAATACATTATGAACAAAGGCGCAAGCCATGTTTTTGCAAATCCATCACAGCCTGGTTTGTAATACTTATGCTGGCACCTATCCGTATTTTATTTAATGTTTATTATTCAGCGCATTTTTACCCTTATTCTTTTAAGCCAAACCCATTTCTTTCTATCAACCAATCAGATTAATTGATGTAATTTATTGCTACAAATTCATAAACGGAATGCCAAACAGTGTAGATCCTGATCAGATGGCTTCTGAAGAAGCCATCTGATCTGGATCTACACTGTTTGCAAAGATATGGGTTGTCGTGAACATCAAGATAAGAGTAAAATAAAGGATTCATAAACCGAAGGGAGTTTGAAGATCCGATAAAGAAACGAGTGCGCTTGCAGACGAGTTTCTTTATCGGATGTTCAACCTCCTGAGATTTATAAATCCCACATTTAAAATGGGCTGATTCAATAAACTGTATTTATTACATTTCTAACAATGAATTACCTATTTTTTCTCGGTGAAAGAAAACCCGATAATCGTTCAACAGTGAATTATTTCATTTCTTCGTTTCGAACGTTTTGACGTCATAATTGCTAGGCGACGTTGTTGACGTCGTTGGTAACAACAATAACAATAGTTGACATTTGGCGGAAAATCTGATAAAATCATAGAAATCAGACTTCAATTTTCGCGTCCATTTGACAAGTTTGAGAGAGAGAGACCTGCAACACGAAGATAAAGTATTATTTTCTTGAAAATACAGTTCTAATTTCATGATTTTTGTGCATCTGTATTTCAAGGACAGGATGATTTTCGCATTGGAATGAAAACAAGATGGCGACTGATTTTCAAACTAAAACACGCCTCCTGAAATCAGTACCCTGACTGGAACTATTTTGGTTGGAAATCAGAATGGGTGAATTTGAAAATTCAAAGATAAAACATGAATAGAAATGTAATAAACAGTTCATTCTGTTGTTTTGATTGATTACGGAGAAATAATTCACTCATGTTCTAAGGCTTTCGTGCAAAAAACTCGTTCGCTATCGCTCACTCGTTTTTTACTCGGAAGCCTTAGAACACTTGTGAATTATTTCTCCGTAATCGATCAAAAAAAAAAACAACAACAAAAAACAAATAAATACTATATTACATGCATTTTGATAGAGCTGATTGATCACTTTGCATCTAATTCTTAGTACAGGTCACTGTCAACACACGGTCTATGCAAACGATAGTGGGCCCAGTGACGCCTGAGCTGACTGTTAAGACGCCATCTTGAAAGTGCTTTCTAATGCACTGAATGGTAAATAGAATATCAAAAATTATATTAATGATAAAACAATTAAAATTCGATAAACAATTAAAATTGCGTACAGTAACCAAACTCATCACGTAAACACGCCTGTACAATTCTGAAACCTCGAACCCCACTTTTATGTAGTAAAAATGGGGTTTACAGGGGTAAAGCTTATTTTTCTTATTTCTGCTTTATAATATAGAGTGTGGATACTCGTTAGAACCGCCTCGATGAGGCGGTTCTAACGAGTATCTACAATCTATATTTTGAGCAGAAATAAGAAAGTTTTGGTTTTTTTCGGCGGTAAAATTTACAATGTATTTGTGTAGGCGTGTTTTCGTAATGTTACGTCTCATTCTGTTGTTACTTGTATGCCCTTATAATTCCTATTCTTCATCATTATGTGCATTTCGAGCGATTTGATTGGTTGAAATAAAAGTTTTATACTTCGATAAATTCCATGGGCAAGACTCTAGGTTCGGTTTCACATAGCGACAGGTAGTAATATAACGTGACGTCAAAGAGTACGTTTGGAACCCGCGCCTTACGTTATTGTTTATGAAGCGATATCACAACAGCGTTCGATTAAAAGATGGTAAACTATTGAAAACGTAAATGTTAGAAGACAAACTAACTGAATGTAAAATACTTATTTTTTTTCGCTTGGGTTAATTTCTTACAAATATATGTTCTAGAAAGCGTTATCCTTTGGAAGCAAGGAATACACCACAGAAGTGAAAAATATGAAGTGTACATGTTTTCTGGGCCAGACTAGCTAGTTTCGGCCATTTAGGCCTCATCAATGACCCTCAGATATTTTCAAAATTCCACAATAGAATCAATGATCCCAAAGGACAAGAAAATATAAACTACACTACGATGTAGGGCAGGGAGACTTTTTACGGCCGCCACACATTCCCAGACAACAGCTGTAGTGACGTTAAATATGTTCTAGAAAGGGTTATCCTTTGGACGCAAGGAACACACCACAGAACTGGAAATATTGAGTGTACATGTTTTCTGGGTCAGACTAGCTAGTTTCGGCCATTTAGGCCTCATCAGTGACCCTCATAGTCCGGGATTTGAGACCAGATTTCGAAAAATTTAATGCACCCAAAATTCTCACGCTTTATCTGTGCCGTTTCATTGAGATAGGAGCCTAACCTATATGACATGTGATTATTTAGCAAATCTGGTGGGGAAAAGGGGTTGAAAATTCTATGAGTTTACACCCACCCCCATTCGGATGGTATAGTTGGATTGGGTTTAGTTATGTGTAGTTTGCGCTTACATATGAATGTTGATTTATTGCATCAGCCAAAATATTTGTCAATACTCGAAGACACCAAAATTCATGATATGACGTAATTACATCCGGTGTTACCATAAATTTTTACCATTGAAATTTGACCCCCAAAATTTGGTAAATTTTACACTATTTTCGCGCTAAATAATTTTTAGTACTTTTTGAAACAATTTCTTTTTGTCAGTATGAAGGACGGTTATTTTTGCATGTGCATGCGAAACTTGATGACTCTGTTTCAATCCGGGCATGAACAAGGGACTCCGATACCTATGGACCATTTTACCACTTTTTCCTGTTGTGTCACAGATCGTGATAAAAATTTATATTAAAACCAACATAAACTAAATTATTTTACTGGCTGGTCATAGATGTATCATAACAGGGACCAATAGATATATTTTTGAAAAGTTACTGATGGTCATTTCCTTCCGGTTTATATTTAGTGAGGGGAATATACATCACCAAGCATATTTGTCAGCGGGTGAACTGGCAAGTGATTCTCTAAACTAGTGACTTGAAACAATCAACATTTAATGAATACATTGTATATTTCAAGAATCATTATCCAAAGTTTCCGGTTTGTGCTGAAGGCTCCCCAAGTAACATCGACATTATTATATTTTAAATGGCCACTTGAAATCTTACTGGGTACCTTATTTTCTGTTAAGTCGCACGACTAAAAATAAATTGTACCCGAGGTTTAATGTAACGTAAAGCCATCCCTTAAACATTCTTCTATCTTCACTTTTCCCAGAGTTGTGGTATAACCTGTAAACGTGCATCTTAAGATGTCATTTGCACTTACTTTCTACCATTTTGTTGGGCAACCTGCCTACGATAGCCTTATCCCTCTATTCACCATTAGCTCTTAATCATCCTGTGTCTCTTGTCACACACTGATTAATCTGATCTTCATCTCCTTTATTACTCCTTTCTTTTTCTGACATTTGTCCCATATATTGATTGTTTTGGGTTTAAAGGCACGTCACCCCTTGTTGGTCATTTTTGTCCTCTCTCCAGAGAAAGGGTAAAAAGCGACAGAAGAGATAGTTGAGCAAATGAAAGTAAGGGGCAGAGGAGAAATGGGAAAATGGAAAAGCAGAAACAGAAGAAATAACAGTTTTTCCCCTCTGCTGGAAGAACAGCAGGTCTTGTCCAGCTGTAAGCCACTATCAGCTGGACGCCCTATTGACGCAAGATATACGTCACCTTTGCCTCACCCAACCACCCCAATTGTCCCATATAGATTGGCCAAAAAGGCCTTCTATGACAAGCCATCAGGTGTTATCACGTTTGAAAAACAGAGTGTATGCTATGATCAGGAATCTATACAAAATATCTCGCACCTCCCATTAAAAACACCAAAATGAAAATGTCATGGATGGAAAGCCAGAATGACAGTTATCTCTCCACATGACCGAACAGCTATCCAAAATAAAAAAGGCATTAGCAATACATACATCTTAAGGACTAAGTATGAAAATAATAAAACACAAAAAAGGATCGACGACGGGGTCAGTAAGAAGTTTTACGGGGGCCGAGGTGGGGTTATTTTAGGTGGTCACACTACTCGCCCTTGATTGTAGTGGTTAAAACCGATAAATTGTTCACTCTACATAATGGAGTTCTAGCTCATCAGTGCAACATCTCCGAGAACAGAAAATCAAACGACTAAAGAGATGAAACAATGATGATGACTCGACAGCATGAAATAGCTAGAATTCTGCAGCAAAGGAAACCAAACAATTAGGCTCCAGTTAACCCTACCAGAGACAGAGCATCAGACACCTACCTTCAAGCGTTCTGGCGGAAATGCGTTCGTACATATGAAAGGAACTAGGCGGGCGGGTTAATTTACTTGAGGTTGAAACCTAATATGTCAGATATATTGAACAGTGAACAGGGACGATGTTTTGCATAATAAATGTTACGATTCTTACGTAAATCAAGCTTCTTCTCTTCACCTTTGTCAAGAAGGGTGGGAACATCGGCCCTCGACTGAACTTTTCTGCAACTTCATGTAGCTTGGTGACCTCAATTTGCGCATGTTTGCCAAAAGATCGACCAAAACCAGAGTCATCGAATCAGCAAATAAGCTGGAGTATATCAGATCCGCAGCTGGAGAATTAGATGCCGTTATCTTCACTGAACATTGTCGTCTTTCAGAGGTATTGCTGTCATGGTGACTTCGTACAAAACTGCCACTGGTCACCAATTAATTGTTTATGAAGCTAACCAACAAAAGATAACCAAACAAGCGCAATCAGTAAAGCAGAAAACTGTGACAACGCCAATTAGATGTGGTTTACGCTTGCCATCAAGTTTACGCGAATTTTCCTTGAACACAAAATTGTAAACAAGCGGCCGATGGGAAACTACGCTCACCAGAGCTCAAGTGGGCATAAATCCCCCCCCCCCCCGTCCCAACACACACACAAACACACACACACACACACACACACACACACACACACACACACACACACACACACACACACACACACACACCCGTGGTGGCCATTTATTTTAACAGACCATAATGGTTTAGTAGAGGCCAATCCCAGGACCACTGATGCCAAATTATTTTGAAATCAACCATTGTTTTCTTTTGTTGCCGTCGCATATATTAAAGTCAGCTTTGAATCATTTTAGGGCTAGAGTTCAAAATGCTGCATACCAAGGTCTTGTATTTATTGAGATGCAGAATTTAAAATCACTTTTGGCCGTTTATTGGTGTAACGATCACACAGATCCCTCTAACAAACTTGGATTTCTCGACCACACTGATCAGTACATGTAATTTGGTATCAGTGAGCCCAGTAGTTTTAGAATAATTAAAAAAAAAATAATCTTATGGCCCCAGGATCATTAAGCTGATTTCAAATATCATCTATGATGACATAAGCTGAAACGGAACCAGAAAACCCTGTCTTTTCCTTACAAAATCCTAAGTGACCGAATGTGACCTTGACGTAAGAAAGGTCAAGGTCAACGAAACATCATCATTTGAACAAATTCGATAGGGCCCGGGTCCCATATATTGTATACCAAGTTTCAAAGTCATCGGTCGATTGGTTCCTGAGAAGGCGATTTTCAAAGGTGTTTACCATATATGGGCATGGCGGACATTTTGGTCATGTGACCCAGGTATTCAGAATATATGTTTGTTCTTCCACCCCATGGCGGCTTCACATATAATTTGGTTCCAATTGGCCTTGTAGTTTCAGAGGAGATGTCGTTTGGAATTGTTTGGATGCTTAAATGAGAAAAGAGGGTAGGAGCATTTATCTCCCCTTTTTATGTCTTTTTCCCCACTTTTTTGATTTTCTAACTCCATTTTCAAGATGCTGAGAGACCTCTAAATAAATTCGAATCATAGTTAAGTGTGAGAAAGTAAGGTGCTTTAAACTCCTTAAATACGCGTGCTACGAATTTCAAATCCCCGACTATCAGATATTTTCAAAATATCTTTTCCAATTGAATAATCATTCCGCCGTAGCCGTTGGAAAGTTCATTCTTACGCTTCCGATAAAATTCTGAATAGGCCTACTAACCAATTTGTTGGCAGTTTTAAACATTTTGATGACAAAGTTTTAATTAGGCCTATGGGGAAAGAATTATCATTTTTGTGGATTTATCGATGTGTAAACTCCGGCGAATCACACACCAACTTAGCAGGACGCCACAAAAATGAAATCCATTCCTAAAGTAACCTTTATTTCAACGCTGCCTCCGAGTTTGACGTCATACATTCTGGACGTTGTTTGTCATCTTCTGAGACGCCGTTGAAGTCACGCCAATTGAACTTTCCCGCGTCTTAATTTAACGGTTGCATTGGAAAAGTAGATTCGGCTAAAGGCAAATATTTCTTTAGAGGTGCAAGAGGTGATTATCATTTTTAATTCCTTGAGAAACCGTAGTATTTCTTCGTTATGTATGTAATATATAAGCTTCAAAACCGTGTTATATACAATTCTAACACAGCGCGCCTATATAGGCAATGTAAAATAACTGTGTTTTATTCTGCAACAAATCACAGTTCGGAAGAGCGTGACGTGTGACGTCATTAAAACTGCAAATTTATGACGTCACTTGTCGATTTACTTGATGTTAGACGGTGTAACGCCATTTTCTCGCATCGAAAACGTTAGAAAAGGATATAAATGCATGTGTTTCAGTCGATAATTTTAGCGGGATTTCTTCTAACAATGGCGAAAAGTTGTGAGATTTTGAAGGAAACAACAACATTATTGCCGATTTTCAGCGTGTTAGAATCGATATAGATCAGCTCTAGCCAGTGATTTGTTGTGTAATAAATCACAGTTTGTCGGTCAGTTGTAAGTAGACAAATCACGCGCGCTACGCGCTTGTGATTTGTCTACTTTACAACTGACCTCCAAACTGTGATATATTACACAACAAATCACAGCTAGAGCTGATCTATTTCTTAAACAAAAATTGTCATATAAATGTAACGTCGCTGTTATTTACTGGAAAACGTAATGTCATAAAGTCATATGATCACATTGTAACTGGCGTGTTACACCACGACGCCGTCGTTGACAAACCCTGTTTTTACTTTTTATTTAAGAAACAGATCAGCTCTAGCTGTGATTTGTTGAGTAATAAATCATAGTTTGGAGGTCAGTTGTAAAGTAGACAAATCACGAGCGCGTAGCGCGCGTGATTTGTCTACTTACAACTGACCGACAAACCGTGATTAATTATCTAACAAATCACTGGCTAGAGCTAATCTATTTCGATTCTAACACGCTGAAACTCGGCATTAATGCTGTTGTTGCCTTCAAATTCTCACAACTTTTCGCCATTGTTAGAAGAAATCCCGCTAAAATTATCGACTGAAACACATGCATTTATATCTTTTCTGACGTTTTCGGTGCGAGAAAGTGACGTCATAAATTTGCAGTTTTTAATGACGTCACTCGCCACGCCCTTCCTTGCCGTGATTTGTTGTAGAATAAAAAAAAAGTTATTTTCAATTGCCTATATAGGCGCGCTGTGTTAGAATTATTTTTTTCACCTTTCTCAGCGATAAAATCCGATTTAAAATCGTTATATGATAAACAGAATCTTACACTAGTGGTCATTTCATATGAATTTATGAAACTCGCCGAAGGGTGGTTTCATTAATTCCATATGAAATGACCACTCGTGTAGGATCCACTATGTATAGACTAAATAGAAAAAAAAATGGCTGTTTGCGGTATTTCTTTTCCTATATTACTAGTATCAACCTGAATGAATTTATATTGTTTTATTATATGACGTTGCGTCTGAGAGTGTAATAACGCCATGTAATACTATTGATAATCCACTAGTGGATTAAATATGCAAATTAGCTAGATACGTACCGTAACGTTACGTGTACGACGTCCTTATTGACGCCGCGTTTACTAATTGCAGAATATTGATACTTTTGTAAACAATCGTGAATAAAATACGTTTAAAATGCGATATGATAAATAGAATCTTGCATTCGTGCTCATGTATTATTGAATTTATTAAACTCGTTGAGAAAAAGAGATAAAATGCTCGTCACAGCCTCGCATTTTATCCCTTTTCCTCAACTCGTTTAATAAATTCAATAATACATGAACACTCATGTAAGATCCTCTATATACCCAAATCAGTGTTACAGTGAACCATGCTACTCAGAAGCTTTTGTGTGTGCGAGCGTGCATGCGTGCGTGTGTAGCTGCAATATTTGAATTGAGGTTTAACGCCCCCGGCAACACTATTTAGGTCATTTTGGAGACGCTGCTTCCAATGTGGTGGGAATTTTACCGACATTGAGATGGAATGACATCTTATGCCTGCCTTCAAATGAAACCAAAAGGCATATATGCACTGGACGGTCTGATTCACACCACTTTGCCTGGCTGACTTAGTCCTTCCAAGCGGTTTACCAGTACTAATGTGTGGTCAGCTTGCTCCGCGTGGAAGAACCGTGAAGCCCTATCTATTTCTCCAAGCTCCGATGGGCGGGGGCGAAGAATTTTTTTTTTTTTTTTTTTATTTGAGGTTTAAACTCCCCGTTAACACTGTATATGCCATTTTGGAAACGTTGCTTCCAATTTTGTGGGACTTTTACACGACATTGAGATGAAATGACATCTCAAGCCGTTTCGCCCAATGAAACCACATGGTCTCGCACCGCTTTGCCTGGGCAGGCTTAGATCCTCTAATCGGTTTACCAGTATTCGTGTGGGGTCGGATTCAGCTCTGCGTGGAAGCATCATGCAACCCATCTATTTCTTCAAGCCCCGATAGACCGGGGCCGTGGGGGCGAAGAATTCAGAATTATTATAATTAATACTTCATGAAACAAATGTTGTAGGTATTTGTTAGAATCGCCTCTGCTAGACGAGTAACAATTTCCACAAAACTTGTATCTTTGAATATTGTGATCCTTAATGGCTGCTATTCTGTTTTAAGTAAAATAGTTGGGAACAAATACTGTCGTTATAACAGGGGTCGCCCGTATATTGAATCAACATTGAGTATAACTTTCTTTATAAACCCATATATGACAATGGAATATTCCACCTGATGAGTTCGGGGTGTTCCATTTCCAATTATAGGGATGTCGGGTTTGTTTTGTTTGTTTTAAGTTTTATAAAAATGTTCATACTTTAAGCAAGCCGGGGTCGGCAACATTCTTACGTGGAGATTGATCATGAAATCTTTTCTACGGTCATTCTCTCCCTTCCGCTGATTCAAGAAGGGCAGTTGTCAGTTTCTGGCGAAAGAATGTGCACTGTACTGGTTAACCGCTTACGTACAAGCCTGCCCAGGAAAGTGTTGATAGGTAAACTGACCGGCTCAAAAATGACCTAAATAGTGTTGACTGGGCCGTTAAACTCCAATACAAACAAGCAAATCATACTTTAAGCAAACAGTGTAGACTAAGAACAGACGACGCGTTCTGCGGCGGCTGATCTGGGTCTACTCTGTTTGCCAATGTCCCACAAATGGGCCGCTAGGCATATATTGGTTAAAACTAAATTTTGAACAATTCAAAAGCGGTCTTAAGACCGATTTTGAACAATCCCAATGGGGCATGGCTCCTTATTTTTCTGGCGCTGCCACTTATGTTTAGGCCTGTCCAGGAAAAGTGTGCTTTTGTAAACTGACCGTCTTCCCGACATGGTCTAAACAGAGTTGAATATGCTGTTAACCTCGAAAACAAACACGAAACTAGAGGACACTGGGTGCAGAACCACATAAAGAAAGAATAACAATTTAGTATTAATTTTAACCGGTGTTAATAGCGGAACTGTAATTAACTATTAGTAATTATTATACATCTTAGGACCTTAGTTCATTGCCATCTCTTACCATGCCAGTGTCAGCGTTTGATAACAGCGCATACGATTTGGTAGCAAGAGGTCGCGAGTTTGAGCCTCGTCACGAGCCAAGTTTCGTTGATATTGCTCTTATAATTTCTTAGGCCATTCCTTGCTGTAATTTACAGGCAACACAATGTGTGCTGTGCTGTAAAAACTGAGTCGGGCACAGCATTTCCCTACAATATACACGTGCGCCCAGCGAAGAATCAGATCCGAATGCCCATCCATATGGTCTGATCAGATACTTCTCTTGCTGCACGGAGTAACATGGAGTCCTTACCTATCCTTAGATCGCACAACGAAGACTCTGATCAGACTGCGCGGACGCGCAGGCTGATCTGAGTCTTCGCTGGGCACACATGCTAATTGTAGGAAATGCTGTGCTACGGCTCAATTAATAGGTCTTTGTCTATCCTGCCGGCGTCGGTAGCTGAGTCTGATGTGCATCTGACTAGTAATATGGTGGTCGTGGATTTGATACTTGATTATTTCTTGGCCATTATCTCCCTTCTGCTGAATCAAGAATGCTAGCTTTCTGTTTTTGGCACAAGAATGTACACAGTATTGGTTGACAGAGATTTATAGTGAAATTCCGCTGTTAAGACCGCCTAAAATTTAAGGCTAATTCTGCTTGATAAAGCTTACTCAGAATGGTGCAGTAATTATTATTATTTTTTTTTTTTATTTCCACTAGCATGTTCAAATATCATACAGCATACAAAATGGTAATTTCTATAGAGTGTGCGCTTAACTAATATCCATTTCTGGATGCTTTCATGCGATATACAATGGCGGCATCATCACGAAAAAAATAATAATAATAAAAAATAAAAATAACGCCAATTCAAATACACTGCATAAAGTGTGCTGCCGAAAAGGCAAAATTTTCAAGATGAAAAATTGTGATATTCGTCGTATCTCCTTCCGAAACATAGACCGCGGGCGCACGCAGGAACCGCCTCATCGTGGCGGCTCGAACGAGCGCTCACAATCCACATCCCAGAGCACAGATAAGGAAGAACAAAAAGATTACCCCTGTAAATCCCTGTTTTACTGTATAAAAGTGGGGTTCATGGGGGGTCGAAATTGTAGAGGCGTTTTTTCGTGATGAGACATATAAAGTGTAGCATTACGTCCACAAAAGTGCAATAAAAGCCATTACAGCTCTGGAGAGTTGTTTTGTTCAGTTACTGCAGTTATTATTCTTGGTGTTCTCTGCTCGCAATGTTCTTTGGTCAGGGACTACCTTTGGGACTGGTCAAACGTCGTCTTAATATGGAAACTTTACTGGATAAGTCTGCCAAGGAAAAGCGTGGTTAGGTTATTCTGACCTAAATAGTGTTGGCTTGGAAAACAAACAAACAAACAAAACACACCTGATAGCAAACAAAATTAGTCTACTCTGATCTGGTCAATGGCACTGAATATGCATTTTAAGATCTTACTTGTATACTTTGATCGTGTTTGATACTGTTCTGGAATTTAAAACTGTCCATGTTTTGCATTAAAATATATTTGAGTAATTTTATGCATTTTTTTTAAAGAAATTTTGTAGTCTTGTTGCTAGCCTGGATTTTTAACATAACAATAGAAAGATATATAACCGACACGCAATGTCTGATCAACGTTGAGTGAAGGTCGATGCAGTGTCATGACGTTGCGTTGACGTTCATGCGATGTTGCAACAACGCCATGTGCCTTGGGCGGACATTCGTACAAGTTGTCCGAGACACCAATTCATTGAAACTACGATCAATCTAAGTAATTTCTGCGCATGCGTATTACTAGTCATGCAGATGGCAGGTGTTATGGGACACTTTGCGAGTGACACGCCTCGTTCAATTTATTACATTTATATTTTAGGCGAGCTGTCTCTCTCATTAGTAACTGTCAAGTTCAGGTATACAATAAAATGTGTCTTTTTCGGTTTTTGCCAGGCCCCTGGATAGTACAGTCACTTGCCATAATATTGTTCATCTGAGTTTAGCTTACAAATTCAAATATATATAATAGTTCTTCCTTCATAACGTCTTCGGAAATCGTTTTTTTTTTTTTTTTTTTTTGTTTGTTTGTTTGTTTCTACGTCTAGCAAACACTCTTTTGGTGTTATTCTTCTAATCAAGCTTGTCAGTTTTACATACGTACCCTTTATAGGTTAGCGTTTACCCAGTACAGAGGAGTTTTTTTCGCCAGTAACGCCTAAAAAATAATAGCCGTGTTTCCGCTAAACCGACCTACCTTACTTCAGACCCCCCCCCCCCCCCCCCGACTCTACTATTTTATCCGTAAAAGAACAAAATAAAAAATAAAACACCGACCCTACCATTTTCAATTTTCGACCCTACCCAGTGTCGTGTTTGCATTTTGCGATAGTAATTTCGCGTTTTAAGTACATTTTTGTTGTTTTTGGCATTCAGTACCTTTCGAATTACGGAGCTGACTTCATCTAAAATGAATTATGATATTCAGTGTAAGTCTCAACATGACAGTTTTATCAATAAAAACATATACAAAAACAAAAGCACATAAAAAATACGGATCCGACCCTTTTTTTTTTTCGGGAGAAAAATGTAAAATAATAAAAAAAAAGTTTTTTCCTACCAACCGACCAAATTTTTTTCAGGATGTTAGTAGAAATACAGCTATTATTTACGCCTAACTAAAAATGTCCGTCTTGAATCAGCGGAAGAGCCCATAAATGATAATTTCTTAATACAAATACTTTTCTAGACTTTAACAACTTCATTGTCAATACAGTACAATTCCTATGTTAAGACCACCTTTGGGACTGTTCAAAAGTGGTCTGTAAGACCACTTTTGAACAGTCCCAAAGGTGGTCTCTGACCAGAGGACAGTGCACGCAGAAAAGACAAAGAAAGAATAACTGCAACCTACTAAATAAGCTTCTAAAAGCAGATTTAGTCTGAATTTAAGGTAGTCTTAATAGAGGAATTTTAGGCCTACTGTTTTGGTTGTGAATAGATATAAGAAAATAATTATCGGCACCCGCCCATAGGGCTTGAGGAGATATATGGGCTGCACGATGCTTCCAAGCAGAGCTGAAATCGACCCGCACACGAATACTGGTAAACCGCTTAGAGCATCTAAGCCTGCTCAGGCAAAGCGGTGCGAGTCGACCCGTCCATACTTATAAACCCTACTGGTTTCATTGGGCGACAGGGCTTGAGATGTCATTTCATCTCAATGTTTGGAAAAGTCCCACAAAATTGGAAGCAACGTCTCAAAAATGACCTTAACAGTGTTCACGGGGACGTTAAACCTAAACAAAAATGATATTTACAAATGCCGCAGCAATCCTCAAGGTGGGTTGTTGGGCTTTCCTAGCATTTTCTGTTCACGTATCATGCCCAGTAAGTTTAATCATTCCGATAATGCATGATAGTGATAATGATTGACTTCTTTAAAACCGGAATATTCATTACGGAAACCCGCCTATACAAAATACATTATAAACTTTACCGCCAAAAACAAAAAAGAAAATTTTATGATGAAAAATTGTGATATGTTTCTTATTTCTGCTCTAAAATATAGATTGTGTGTACTCGTTAGAACCGCCTCATCGAGTACCCACAATCTGTATTTTAGAGCAGAAATAAGAAAAGTAAGGTTTACCCCTGTAAACCCCAGTTTTGCAGTATAAAAGTGGGGTTAAAAGGGGTGGGGGGGGGGGGGCGGGTGAAGAATTATATAGGCATGTTCTCGTGATGGTCTGAGAAAATACGTGTTTATGGTATTTTCCAAGGAGATTGCGGGTACTCGTAAGTACTGCCTTGTGTTTCAAAGCAAATGTATGGAACATAATGTATATCAATGTTAACTCTACTTTACTCAATATGAAGTGGGATTTACAAGGGTATCATTTACACGGTCATATTTACATGCTCAGTACATATACAAATCAAAGCAGTGAGAGTACTGGTGGGTCGATCGTCTCTGAGTGTGGGTTGGGAAAATAGTCATGAACTGAGAATCGAACTGTTCATTTAAATTTAAGCAAGCACAGTAGATCTGATCAGATATCGCGTTATGTGGCGTCTGATTATGTAGATTCTGTTTGCCAAAGCCAAAGTGCACCAGCACAGTCCAACCGCCCCGCTTGAATTATAGATGGGTTGCATGATGCTTCTACGCAGAGCTGAAACCGACCGCACACGAGTACTGGTAAACCGCTTAGAGGATCTAAGCCTGCCTAGGCAAATCGGTGCGAGTCGGACCGTCCATGCTCATAAACTCTATTGGTTTCAGTGCGCGACAGGGCTTGAGATGTCATTTCATCTCAGTGTCGGGTAAAAGTTCCATAAGATTGGAAGTAACGTGTCTAAATGACCTATACAGTGTTGACGTGGACGTTAAACCTCAAATCAAACAAACAAACGAGCACAGCCCAGAATTTCCTTCTTACGCTTCGCTCTGACGTCTTAAGAATGCTATAAACAACCAGTACATGGATTTTGTTCAAGGTCAGATGGTCAGTTATAGTCACGCGGACAAAAGCAAGCAAAAGATTCTGTGCTCTTAATAACATAGACTGTGGGTACCCGTTAAAACTCTTCATTTAAGAAAAGTGTTCTGTCAAGTTTTTGTCTGAAAAAAAAAAAAATATGGTAGCATTTCCGTCAAATTATTTACATGTACTTGTCATTTGTTAATGTGTCTAATTGTTTCCCTTCTATATACGCGTATATTGATTCATCTTTCTGAATTTAGAGTATTTCATTGATTATGCAAAACAATCTGTGCTGAAAAAATATTACATGTTTAACATTTTATCCAGCTGCAAACAGTGTAGATCCATCGATGGCTTCTGATCAGCATCTACAATTTTTTGTCATTGTTTCTCCTCTCTCTTTTCTCCTCGCTCAGTCCAACCACTGCATCCCAGTTCCTGAATAACAGTGACCTGTAACAGAACCCCTTCAGCGATATGATCAAACAAAAAAGTTAATTTTACCTGTTGATGCAGGGCCCGCACACAGTTGGGAAGGTGCAATCAGAGACCCTCCCCACTTTTGGAAATTATCTCAGATTCATGCAGTTTTTCACCCGAAATTCACACCCTCAACCCGCCCCTTTTCAGAGTCTGAGTACGGGCCTGAATCATGTTCAAAACTGTTGCTACATGTATATGGCGAACAGTGCCGACCCTGATCAGAAGGAATGTAGTGTCTATCCGATCTGGGTCTAATAACGGTACCACCTATAAAGACTGGGCCGCTCATGTTTTGCTTTTAAACATTTCACGGTTCTAAACAGAAGTGCGAAAAGTCTATCTTTACTCGACTTCGCATTGTTTTATGAATGTAGTGTTCCGAAGACGTCACGTGGCAGCGTGTATTGTTTTTCTTTCATTACGAGAGCAACCTCGCATTCTTATACTATTTCGTTTAACCCTCAAACGCCACTATTTAAGTAAACAGTGTAGTCCGTGTGCAACCTGCAGAGCAGAAGCCACATTTCGCGGCGTCTGATCTGTGTATTCAGTGTTCACACGGTTATTGATAGCTCAGTTATGTTGCATCGATAAAAATAGCGCAACATATGGAAGCCCTGGAGGGACTTCTAACTTCACCACTTCTGACTTCTTACTTCCGACTTCTAACTTCCCACTTCTAACTTCCGACTTCTGACTTCTAACTTCCGACTTCTGACTTCCGACTTCTAACTTCTGACTTCTAACTTCCGACTTCTTACTTCCGACTTCTAAATTCCGACTTCTTACCTCCGACTTCTAACTTCTGACTTCTAACTTCCGACTTCTAACTTCCGACTTCTAACTTTCGACTTCTAACTTCTGACTTCTAACATCTTACTTCTAACTTCCGACTTCCTTCATCTTGTCCATGTGGATACGCCATTTTGAATGCTTCACTGTGTAGGTAATAACATACAATCGATTCTAGCATTAGAAACGTTTTAAGTCGGAAGTAAGAAGTCGGAAGTTAGTAGTAGGAAGTTAGAAGTCGGAAGTTAGAAGTCGGAAGTAAGAAGTCGGAAGTAAGAAGTCGGAATTTAGAAGTAGGAAGTTAGAAGTCGGAAGTTAGAAGTCGGAAGTTAGAAGTAGGAAGTTGGAAGTCAGAAGTCAGAAGTCATGAAGTAAGAAGTTAGAAATCATGAAGTTGGAAGTAAGAACTCGGAAGTTAGAAGTATGAAGTTTGAAGTGGGAAGTCAGAAGTCGGAAGTTAGAAGTCGGAAGTTAGAAGTTAGAAGTCATAAATTACAAGTAAGAAGTCATGAATTAGAAGTTAGAAGTAAGAAGTCATGAAGTTAGAAGTTAGAAGTCATGAAGTTAGAACTCAGAAGTGGTGAAGTTAGAAGTCCCTCCAGGGCTTCAATAGCAACGTTTCAAGTCCTATTAATATTGGTTTTCCCAAATCAGTGATGGTCACGTGGACAACTGCAGGAATTCAGTTTTGCCATTTAGTAAATTAGTGTCGATCGTAAACGATCGTCCCAAAAACTGCTATAGTCAACTATCGGAACGCAATGGTGTTCATACCTCATTCTAATGCACTTGCGTCTGATTGGATAACGTCAAAAAATTGCGACATACTGTCGGAAACCCGACGTAATCGCGTAACGTGGCTTTTCATTGGATGGCACTTGGTTTTACGCAGCTCACAGCGCTGGTCGATTTGTGCAAAAATAGTACGGTTTTTAACAAAACAACCGTATAAGTGCATTAGAGTGGGGATAACTGTCTAGCAAAATTCGACGTAAAACGAAAGTTCCGACCGCCAAAGCTCCGATTTAACCCCCCCCCCCCCCCTCCACCACACACACACAATCACAATTTTGAATACAGTTATCCCCTAAGTGAATACATTGACTCACGCGACGTCACATGATAATTAAGTGACGTCAAAATAAACCATTGCTACCTCTAATATGAATGGACGATGACGATTTAAAATGTCAACGGCACTCTTCCGCTGTTAATAAAAATCTGCGAGGAATTGTTTCTTTAAGCCCTCAAACCTGATTTGTCTACGCCCATGGGAGACGACACTATAGTCGTAGGGTTTAAAACTGAAGTACAGCCATGAATCACCGCACTTGAAACTTTGACATTTCAGACATTAAACTTCAGTCGGCATGATCATGGGTGCAGACTGGCTATTGAAATATTGCCAAAGACAGTTAATGTATAAAACACATTTCTGGGATATTACTCTAGACATTCACATTTAATATGTGCTAAGCGTAGACATGTTTTTTTGTGAAAGCTATACTTGTATACTTCGCAATGACATCAATGCAATATCTGAAACAAATAAAAATAATATCAAACACGAGTGAAATCATATCATATAATTTCACTGGTGATTGATACGATACCATTAATATTGTTTCACTATAGCGAGCCGGATTTGTTTATGTTTTGTTATTAATATTGCGCTCTGCAACAGAATAAAAAGAAACAAAAATAAGGACTATAATGTCTACCCCATAAAATCCGCATTTTTCTTTATAAGGTGGGGTTGGGATGGGCGGGGGTTGGTGGGGTTTTTATTTCACAAACATCTTTACCTGATGCCCAAGGTCCCCGCCTATCGGGGCTTGGAGAAACAGATTGAGTTGCATGATGCTTCAACGCAGAGCTGCAACCGAACGCACATAAGTACTGATAAACCACTTAGAGGGTGTAAGCCCTAACATAATAAATACCCTTTTGGGTTGTTTGGGCAGCGGGGCCTGAGGTGTCATTTCATCAGCAATGCCAGGTAAAAGTCCCACAAAATTGGGAGCAATGTCTCCAAAATGACCTAAATAGTGTTAAGGGACGCAAAACCTCAATTAAATACAGAACAATCAGACTACCTGATGCCCGTATTTTTTTCTGTTAACGTTCAATTTGGATACGTTGCTTCCGATTTTGTGGGATTTTGCCCGATTTCGAGATGAAATGACAGCTTAAGTCCTGCCCCCTCCCCCAACCCAAAGAAATCGCTAGCGTTTAAGGGACGATCCGATACGCACCACTTTGCCTGCTTCTTCTAAGCTGTCCAGCAATGGATCAGTACTCGAATGACTATTTCGTAACGTGATAAACCAGACTTAAACCCTGTTTTTACATTACGGAAACACATTCGTGCGACATAGTGCATTCTTTCATATCTCCAGAATGGTGGAATTTATGATACTTTTCTCTTTATTATTGTACCTAGCATAGGTTGTGGGTGTTTTATTGAAGCGGTTCTAACGTGTACCCTTAACCTATGTATTAAAGCAGAAATTAGAAAAATAATTTCTACCACTTTAAACCACAAATATATATAGGGCTACATGACGCTTCCACGCAGAGCTGACACCGACTGCTCGCGAGTACTGGTAAATCGCTTAGAGGTTCTAAGCCTGCCCCGGAAAAGCGGTGCGAATGGTGTGATTTCACAGTTTTCTCGTTTGGAGGGTTGGTGTTAGTTTATACATAATTATTTTAGTTCGATTCAAGCTAATTTAAATTGCTCTCGAACACTCATTGCGGATGTTATGGCGCGCGCGAGAGACAGCCAGTGACGTTTGCACCACTGCTACCCTTTACACGTGAGTGGAGTGGGGTAGTGGCATTACATGTCTTGCCCAAGGACACACCTCGCCTCCCATGACTGGATTCGAACCCGCAATCGCTCGATCATTAGTCGAACTCGCTAACCACTGAGATATCGCGGCTGCCATAACTTGGATTTGTTAACACGATGATATCACGGACTTGTTAACATGATGATATGACGGACTCCTTAACATGGTGATATCACGGACCTCTTAACATGATGATATCACAGACTTCTTAACATGATGATATCACGGACTTCTTAACATGATGATATCACGGTCTTCTTAACATGATGATATCACGGTCTTCTTAACATGATGATATCACGGATTTGTTAACATGATGATATCACGGACCTCTTAACATGATGATATCACGGGCTTCTTAACATGATGATATCACAGACTTCTTAACATGATGATATCACAGACTTCTTAACATGATGGTATCCTCCGTGATATCGTCATGTTATGAGGTCCGTGATATCATCATGTTTAGAAGTCCGTGATATCATGGTGATATCACGGATTTCTTAACATGATGATATCACGGACCTCTTATAATGATGATATCACGGACCTCTTAACATGGTGATATCACGGATTTCTTTACATGATGATATCACGGACCTCTTATAATGATGATATCACGGACCTCTTAACATGACGATATCACGGACTTCTTAACATGATGATATCACGGACCTCTTAACATGATGATATCACGGACTTGTTAACATGATGATATCACGGACTTGTTAACATGGTGATATCACGGACTTCTTAACATGATGATATCACGGACCTCTTAACATGATGATATCACGGACTTGTTAACATGATGATATCACGGACTTGTTAACATGGTGATATCACGGACTTGTTAACATGGTGATATCACGGACCTCTTAACATGATGATATCACGGACCTCTTAACATGATGATATTTCGGACTTGTTAACATGATGATATCACGGACTTGTTAACATGGTGATATCACGGGCTTCTTAACATGATGATATCACAGACTTCTTAACATGATGATATCACAGGCTTCTTAACATGATGATATCACAGACTTCTTAACATGATGATATCAGAGACTTCTTAACATGATGATATCAGAGACTTCTTAACATGATGATATCACAGACTTCTTAACATGATGATATCAGAGACTTCTTAACATGATGATATCAGAGACTTCTTAACATGATGATATCACAGACTTCTTAACATGATGATATCAGAGACTTCTTAACATGATGATATCAGAGACTTCTTAACATGATGATATCACAGACTTCTTAACATGATGATATCAGAGACTTCTTAACATGATGATATCACAGACTTCTTAACATGATGATATCACCGACTTCTTAACATGATGATATCACAGACTTCTTAACATGATGATATCACCGACTTCTTAACATGATGATATCACCGACTTCTTAACATGATGATATCAGAGACTTCTTAACATGATGATATCACAGACTTCTTAACATGATGATATCAGAGACTTCTTAACATGATGATATCACAGACTTCTTAACATGATGATATCACCGACTTCTTAACATGATGATATCACAGACTTCTTAACATGATGCTATCACAGACTTCTTAACATGATGATATCACGGACCTCTTAACATGATGATATCACCGACTTCTTAACATGATGATATAGGGTTTCATTGTTCAGTTACCGTGTTAGTCTTCTGTTACTGTGTTTGTTTGTTTATTTGATTTAGAGTTTAACGGCCCAGTCAACACCATTTGGGTCATACTTGAGCCGGTCAGTTTACCTATCCACACTTTTCCTTGGCAGGCTTAGACGTAAGCGGTTAACCAGTACAGTGCACATTCTTTCGCCAGACTTCTTAAAATCAGCGGAAGGGAGAGAATGACCGTAGAAAAGATTTCATGATCAATCGGCACGAAACTCTTTTTTAACATCTAGTATCAGAGCCTGGCATGAACTGAGTCCTGACGTCAGAGATGTAAATTCAGTGGAAATTTTCAAAACTCGTATAAATGAAAATCAAGCAAAACCTCCTAAATATTATTATATAGGTGAAAGATCTGCTCAGATTCAACATGCTCGGCTGAGAACTTCTTGCAGCTCCCTCAATCATCATCTCCTCTTAAAAACATTGTTAATAACCCTAACTGTACTTGTGGATCTGCTGAAACAACAAAACACTACTTATTTGAGTGCCAGAAATACAACAGAATACGAATCGAAATGATGGCCAAGGCTACAGAGCACTAACACTCTTTTGTTTGGCCACACTGAGTTAACATACAATCAAAACTGTGAGATTTTCCTTGCTGTACAAAAATTTATCACTTACAGTAAACGCTTCAGACAGTGAGAATTCTCTCTCTCTCTCTCTCTCTCTCTCTCTCTCTCTCTCTCTCTCTCTCTCTCTCTCTCTCTCTCTCTCTCTCTCTCTCTCTCTCTCGCTCTCTCTGTTAGTGATAGTTTCTTCTTTTTCTACCCTATCTTTGATCTCTCAGCTTCACTATTATATGGCTGAGATTTGGTTTAAATAGTTCTATGATTGTCTTTGTGTTATTCATTTCACCGGTTGTATTTGTAATATGCAAGTTAGATGGGAGACAGATTTATATAAGCCTATTGGCTTCTTTCTGAATCCCTTTGTAAGTTTTCGTATTTGTGTAAAATATGTGTATGACATAATTTGAAATAGAATAATTATGTTTAAACCAATCGCCACGAAAGAGTGTTGCCGACACCGGCAGGTATCGAACCCGCGTTCTCCTGATCACAAGTCAGGCGCGCATCAGACTGAGCTACCGAGGGACTATATTAAGACCACCTCTGGGACTGTTCAAAAGTGGTCTTTAAGACCACTTTTGAACAGTCCCAAAGGTGGTCCCTGAACAGAGAACAATGTAAGCAGAAAACTCAAAGAAAGAATGACTGCACCCTTCTAAATATGCTTTTTAAAGCAGAAATTTTCTTAATTTAAGGTGGTCTTAATAGCGGAATCTCACTGTATTATATTTCTTGGGCTGTATATTTTGTCACAACCTGTATATGTGCGTGATACTGTAACAAAGTGGCGCGAAAATTGACTATGACAGCTACACCAGGAAGTTAGAGAAACTCGCTCTCTTAACTTGCTTCTCATTGGCTTATCCACTGACCTCTTTCCGGGTACAACGTTCTGAACGAGTATTGTTGCAAAACTGCACAAAACAGACTTGTAATTTCTTGTTTAAACTGATATATTATCCAAAAATATTTAAAAACAAAAGAGATTGAAGAACGTATTATTGTTTTTGTTATTTACTTATCCATTCTTTGTTTTGTTAAATAAAAGATCGCTTTTAGCTCAACTTTCAGTTTTCCCATTTCCCCATAATGCCCTCGTATATAAGGCAAGGTAGTAAGCGAAACATAACTATGAGAAACCTATTTCTCGCCATCAATCAAGAAAAGCAGACATAATTTGAAAGTTCATATTTTTATTGTTTGATACGTTTTTAATTAATATGAATTGTACTTTAAGTCTGAAAAAGTGACAGCTTTCATTGATATCTATATTCATGAGAATAGATAATGTGCATGCAATTTCGATTTAGGAAGTAAATTCAATGGTGCGCTTTAGTGATATGAATATTTAAACTTTGAAGCTCTTGAGGATGTAGGAAAACAGATAACCTAAAGTGGTTAATATGAGGATATATTTGCTGCGTCCTTTTAATTTTTCCCTCTTTCAATCAATGCACAAACTACAACAGACGAGGACATACATACACGGAAGATAAACTGAACCGTTGGCGGAAATTAATACCATGCAATGAGTGTTTAATTACCATGGATATTTCAAAATATTGTGAAACTATGGAAAATCAATAATTTCTCAGGTTTTAAAGGTAAATTTTTGTAAAGTTGCAGATTACGATTGTTTATCATTTTCGCAGCGCGTAAACAAGTCGGCCCAATGAATAACCTTGGAAACCCCACTTTATTTAGGGAAAGTTGGGTTAACAAGAGTATAAAGTTGGTTACTAGTGGTGGCTTAGAAACGTAGGCCATCGCATCAATACATCACGTTAAAAAGGCCGTGAAATGAACACCCCTCTAAACCCCAATTTTTATAGAGAAAACTGCTTCAAGATATAGGTTGTGGGTACTCGTTAGAACCGCCTCAATGAGGCGGTTCTTACGAGCATCCACAACCTATGTTTGCAGTATAAATAAGAAAACTATCACGGATATACATCAGAAAAGGAGTCATTTTGGAAATGGGAAAAATGCACTATGTCGCACGGGTTTGTAACCGTTTTGAAAATGAGCAGCCGTGTAAACCCCACTTTATATAGAGTAAAGTGGAGTTCACAAGGTTTAAACTTTGAAGCTTCTGAGGTTCACATTATTTTCTTTACATTTTTTTTTGCTCAAAAACATCATTCGTTTGAGGTACATGTATAGAGAAAACTGGGGTTTAAGTGGGTATGAAATAGTTGTCTTATTTCAGCTCCAATATACGGGTTGTGGGTACACGTTAGAACTGCCTCAATGAAGCGGTTCTAACGAGCACCCACAATCCATGTTTGGAGTCTAAATAAGGAAGATATCACAATGTTTTGTCAGAAAAATAACACCTCAAGCCCTGCCACCCAATGAAACTATTATGGTTTACATGCATGGGCGGTCCGATTCTCACCACTTTTCCTGGACAGGCTTAGAACCTCAAATCGATTTACCAGTACTCGCGAGCAGTCGGTGTCAGCTCTGCGTGAAAGCTTCATGCTGCCCAATCTATATCTTCAAGCCCCGATAGGCGGGGCCATATAATTATTGTTATTTTTATTATTTGCCCTCCCCTATCGGGGCTTGGAGAGATAGATTGGATTGCCTGATGCTTCCATGCAGATTTGAAAACGACCGCAAATGAGAACTGCTAAACCGCTTAGACAGGTCTAAGCCTGCCCAGGCAAAGCGGTGCGAGTCGGACCGTTCATGTTTATAAACCCTATTGGTTTCATTGGGCGACAGGGCTTGAGATGTCATTTCATCTTAATGTCGGGTAAAAATCCCACAAAATTGGAAGCAATGTCTCCAAAATTACAAATGACCTATACATTGTTGACGGGAACGTTAAACCTCAATTCAAACAATAACAAATTATTATAATTATTATTTTTATTATTATTATTATTATTATTAATATAGTAAAACTTCGATGGCTCGAACACCGATGGCTCGTTTACCACGGCTGATTGAAACCCATCCTAGGGACCTTAGTGAATTCTTCTACATAAGAAATAGTGAAGGAAAGTTTATGATATTTCGTCTTTTATCTTGCAAATGTATGCTGTGTGTACTCGTTAGAATCGCCTCATTGAGGCGATTCTAATGAGTACACACAACAGAAATTTATATTATAGAACATTGAAAAGATATCCAGAAATTATCTCCATTTACGCCCCTTGGCTGTAGCCCTCAGTGGCTCGAACTACCCTTGTCTCGAACAAATGTTTATGGTCCAGAAGGGGTTCGAGCCATGTCCTTAATTATAACGGAACGCTTTGGAAATACCTGATAAAAATGTAAACCAGATCAGATGCAGCTGAAGCAGTTTCTGATCAGGGTCTTCACTGTTTCATTATGTACAAGAACTTAAGGGTATACCGAAACAGTCCAAGTTCCCGTTCATGACCGTGTTCCCCGCCTACATTTAGAGACAATCGGCCAGTGAGTGCTGCCAGTGCTTTGATTTATTTACCCTCAAACCCCTATCGCCCTAGAGTTTCTGGAGTGCACTATTTCATCACTGAAGTTGGGCACATGCATTCTACCTCCCCTACATATAGTGCATTGTAACACATTGACCTGATAAAGATATGCTATCTCAGGACAAGTGAGCTTTATCACGTCAACGTGACATTGCACTTTTTGAATGACCCGGATAATCGGAAAAAATGGCCAAAATGTTATTATTACCATAAAAATCGGGAAAATCTCCTTTCAAATTATCAACAGAAAAATAACGGTCAGATGATAGTAAATATACTGATCGATTATATTCCGCACCGAATGTTGGGGCGCACTGAGGGCAATCGGTAAGTGATCGTAAATTGCCAATTTAAAGAGTTTACACGGTATAAACTGATAAATAGAATCGTGTCATTTGATATCAAGTACATCAGGCTCGGCTTCGAGAACGCATGTAGAATCGCTCGGCAAGCCTCGCGATTCTACAAGCGTTCTCGAAGCATTGCCTGATAAACTTAATATCAAAAGACACGAACCTTGTATTCTCTATTTACCGAATGGGGTTGGTAATCTCAAAGTATTAATGATTAGGAAAAATAATAAATGATTTCAATAATGAACAAACTCAATTAAGAAATGTATTTTTTTTTTTTTTTTTTTTTTTTTTTTTTTTTTTTTTGCTGCTGCTGCTGTTCATGAAAGTATGAACGCAGTTAGTCGCGTGCAATGTAAATGAACACCGAAGGGGTTCATTTTAACTTTGCCAGCGACCCGCTGTCCTTCATACTCAATTTCATGAAAAGCAGAAAAAATAAGTTTATTTTTCTATATTTCCATTCTTTGTCCCCCTTTAATGGGCGAAACAATGCATATAGGGCAATTTTTTTAAAGCTGAAAAACATTTAGCCGCTTTTATTCCTACAAAGAGCGGAACAGCGTTGACGTCACCAGCGCCCGTACAGAACCATGGTTTAGACGGACATCACTTGACATCACTGAAAATCATGTGACCCGATGTGTTCATAGAAGAATGAACTACATTGTTTTCTATAGGTTTACATTAGACTTTACACTGGAAATGTAAATATTCACTGTTAAACTGCGACGGAAAGTCCGGTAATTTTTCTCCGGGTATTCCGATTTTCGTCAACCTCTGATTAGCATTCGGTTCGATATAAGTGAAATAATCTTGAAAGAGCTATAAAAGCAAAAATTAAGGGGAATGGGAACACCTTCAGGGGAGGCAACTCCTGCAAAAGTATTATTGTCTCCCATGTCAAAAGGGGTCAACTCTTAGAGGAAAGAATTTGCTCCTGAAGAGCAAATTCTTTCCTTTAAGAGAAGACCCCTTTTTTCGTGGGACAGGGCTTATAGAAAGGCGATCAGGAAGTCCCGAAAGTTGTCTCCCTTTGAAAAATTGCGGAAAAATCTGCCAGAAGCTCCCATTCACCTTAAAATAAAAAAAAAATCATAAAAATCGCTGTTGACTCCGCTTCTTTGTAACATATCTTTATAATTATATGAAGTCATATCCTAAAAATGTCAAAAATTAATTTGTATGAAATATTATATGTATATGCTTGATAAGCGAACAGGATGTCTGCATGTACACTGAAATTTGAATTAAATAAAATGAGAAACCACATTGATAAATTACAGCAAAGACGATAACGTCGCCATATTGTTATTATCATTACACGTATTATAATTATTTTCTATTAATTTCTATTGCTCTTAGAGTAGAAATAAAAAAAAAAGGTTTACCCCCGGAAACCCCAGTTTTACTATATAAAAGTGAGGTTCAAGGGGGTCAAAATTATATAGGCGTGTTTTCGTGATGTTTTGGCTATTTATTTATTTATTATCTTTTTTTAAAGATATGCAAGGTGTACTCACAGAACCGCCTCACTGATATATTTAAACCTCTTTAAACAGCAGTTTAACGTCACTGTGACAAGCATCTTGCGGCTACAAATAACCGTACTTCGAATTTCGTGGAAACTATGGGGTGCCGTTTTACTATTTATTCCCTATTTATAGATATCCACAATTATTTATGGATATCCATAATTCGAATTATGGATATCCATAATTATTTATGGATATCAATAATTATTTAAGAAATAAAATTTATTTTTCTGCAGTTCATGGAAGTATGAACGCAGTGGGTCGCGTGCAAAGTAAATGAACCCCGAAGGGGTTCATGAAAACTTTGCTAGCGACCCACTGTCGTTCATACTTACATGAAAAGCAGAAAAATTAAGTTTATTTTTTATATTTACATTATTTGCCCCTCATCACTGGGCGAAAAAAATGCTTGTAGGGCGAACTTTTAAAGCTGAAAAATATTTACACGCTGTTTTTCTACAAAGAGCGGAGCAACGTTGACGTCATCAACGCCCGTAGAGAACAATGGTTTAGAATGACGTCATTTAACGTCACTGAAAATCATGTGATTCGATGCGAACGCAATTGTTTTCTATAGGTTTACATTAGACTTTACACTGGAAATGTAAATATTTATGGATATCCATAATTCGAATTAATGATATCTATAATTCGAATTATGGATACTAGCTGATTTATGGATATTATTAATTCGAATTTTGGATGTCCATAAATCTAATTCTGAATATCAATAATTATATTTATGGATATCATTAATTCAGATCGAATAATGGATATCCATAAATCGAATGGATATCCATTATCGAATGGATATCCATTAATTCAAATTATGGATATCCATAATTCGATTTATGGAAACCATTGATTCAGATCGATATATGCATATCCATAATTCGAATTATGGATATCAATAATTCCAATTATGGATATCAATAAATCAGATTATGGATATCCATTATTCCGCTGATTTATGGATATCCATAATTCGAATTATGGATATCCATAATCTAACTATGAATATCTATAATTCGGGCTGAATTAATGACATTCATATTTCGAAATATGGATATCCATATTTCACCGCTAAAGCCTTTGGTTTCAGTCATTACTTATTCTGTTTATTTGCAATGACGAATTATGGATATTCATAAATAGAATTATTGATAAATGGACCGAATTATAGATATCCATAATTTGAATTTATGGATATCTATAATTCGTATTATGGATATCCATTATTCGGCTGATTTATGGGTGAATTATGGATGGCTATAAATCGAAATATATATGGGCCCTGTCAAGCGATTTTGGTACTTATCGCCTATGCGAGCAGCGAAGGTCCAGGCGAGCCTACGCATCAGCGCAGTCTCACCAGAACCTTCGCTGCTTGCTAATACAAGCAGTCGGAATCAAGAGGAACCTTCAGACAGAAAGCCATATCCCTGGCCCCTCTGAATGGCTGGGCATGCGCAGTTAAAATTTGTCATGACGGAATGCTTGAAGACACAAATTCGCTTGGCGGGGCTCATATATCTGTAAATATGGATTAAATAGTAAAACGGCACCCCATAGTAAAAGCTTAGTTATTTGTCAGTGATAATCACGTGGGCAGTAGCAATATAACTCGGATCCATTTGTAACTTTTGGTCGATAGACGAACAATTGATAAAGAAAAATGAAGGGGATTTCCCAATATCTGCGTCCATTTCTAAGTAATAATTACTTTTTAAAGATCAAATTTGGTAACAAACACTCGATCGCATGCATGCGTATAAAAGTGTTTATTGAGATCGTTAAATAAACCTCAGCATTTTTAACGTATTGCACCCGATACTCCAAGGTTCGAGGAAGTTTTCCTGCACACTTTTTTTCTGTAAATTATATGAGCCACACTAGGCGAATACATGTTTTCAGCCATGTGTGGTCGTCAAAGATTCAAATCAATTTACTCAATATATAGAACCTGCTCTCCATGTATGGAGAAGCTTAGGGTCAAGCCACATGCAAATAACGCGCGTTTGCGCGTTTGCGCGTTTGCTCAGGCTGATATGAGTCATTGCTGTGCTTACACACGTCCTCAGTAACTTTTTGCCCATCTCGGCTCAGAAAATTAAAACCTCTGTCATTTCCCAGTACACCTTTGCGGAAATCCTTGAAGTGGTAATGTGCTTTGGTAATAAAGGGTTATAGGAACAAAACGGTTAAACTCTCTCTCTCTCTCTCTCTCTCTCTCTCTCTCTCTCTCTCTCTCTTGTCGCTTTTCGCGTTTTCTTTTTTTTTCTGTTTTATTTTTCTTAACTTAAGAAAAGGGGGCCCAAGCCCATAGGGGCTTGGAGAGATTGTGCTTCCACGCAGAGCAGAAACCGACCGCATATAAGTACTGGTAAACATCTTAGAGGGGCTAATCCTGAAAATGGTGTCATCCCTTTTACACACCATTTTCATCATATAAAGTGGGGTTTATGGGGTGTTCATTTAAGAAATTAATTTTATTTTTCTGCTGTTCATGAAAGTATGAACGCAGTGGCTCACCTGCAAAGTAAATGAACACCGAAGGGGTTCATGTAAACTTTGCTAGCGACTCGCTGTCGTTCATACTTTCATGAAAAGCAAAATAAATAAATAAATAAAATAAGTTTATTTTTTATATTTACTTTGCTAGCGACTCGCTGTCGTTCATACTTTCATGAAAAGCAAAATAAATAAATAAATAAAATAAGTTTATTTTTTATATTTACATTCTTTTTCCCTCATCACTGGAGGAACAAAATGGAGGAACAAAATTTTATAGTGCAAGCGTTTAAAGCTGAAGAACATTTACACGCTTTTTCTACAAAGAGCGGAACAGCGTTGGCGTCACCAACGGTTAAGCCTGAAGTTACTTGACATATCGAAAATTTCCATCTGAAAAAAATTCTAGCACTAGTCGCATAAATATGATAGTATCACATAATCACGACAACGAGTCCATGCAGAATACCCCCCCCCCCCCCACCACCATCACCACCCAAGAGAACCCCAGTATATACAAAGAAAATATATCAAGTGAACAAGTCCGTTAAATGAAAACCCCTAAACCCCACTTTATATACTGGTGTTTACGAGGGTATTGTTAAGAAATGAATTCTACTTTCCTGTTTATTTTTTATGTTAACATTCTTTGCTCCTCATTACTGGGCGAAGAAAAAAAATGCTAATAGAGCAATCTTTTAAAGCTGGAAACATTTACATCCTGTTTGTCTACAAAGAGCAGAACAGCGTTGGCGGCGACAAATCCCATTCGTAGATAACCATGGTTTAGACTGACGTCACTTGACGTCACTCATGTGACTCGAGATGCGTTCATGGAAGTATGAACTACATTGTTTTCTATAGGTTTACATTAGGCTTTACACTGGAAATGTAAATATATTATGTTTCTATTTTCTGTGTTTGCAGTATAAATAAAAAAAGGAAAGGTCTATTGCCAGTTAACTGGCAATAGCGGTTTTACGATAAAATCGCTATTGCCAGTTAACTGGTAATAGCGGTTTTACGATATAATTGCTATTGACAGTTAACTGGTAATAGCGGTTTTACGATAAAATCGCTATTGCCAGTTAACTGGTAATAGCAATTTTAACGTAAAATCGCTATTGCCAGTTGACGTGCAGAATTATTCCATTTACAGTTATGAATGTAATGGCTTAAATGCATGTTTTTGTTTTTCTGCTTTGACCAAGCATTTCCATATTTTGCATATGTAATCCATAATCGCCCCAGCTCATCGGGGCTTCAAGAGAAATAGAATGGGTTGCATAATGCTTCTATGCAGAACTGAAACCAGCCGCATGGCATATGAGTACAGGTAAACCACTTAGAAGTTTAAAGCGTGATGCGAGTCGGACCGCCCATGCATACAAACCCTATTGGTTTCATTGGACGATAGGGCTTGAGATGTCAATTCATCTCAAAGTCCGGTAACAGTCCAAGAATGCGGGTTATTGATAAAACCAGTTCTTTGAAGGGGTTCTAGTGAGTCTAGGGCAGAAATATGAAGTATATCAGTAAATTTAGACAGTAAATGTTTATAGGCGCGTTTTCATAATGAATTGTTATTCCAAACATACATTACAAAAACACGCCTATACAAGTACATTGCCAAATTTTGATCAGAAATGGAAATTTAAGAAGCTAAAAGATATTCTTCATACATCTGTTCAAAACATTGATTGCTGGGACTCGATAGAATCGCCTCGACAAGGCAGTTCTATCGAGTATCCACAATCTATGTTGTTCAACATGTATTTCATGTAATCCCAGCCAGCTAGATTACAAAGACATGTTTCATGTAAGTGAATTCCAGTTCTCGGACAAAAGTAAGACTTCTTACTCGTAGCAAAATAAAGACTGAATTGTTTTTAAATGTGTAAGTTAATGAGGACACATAGACATATTTGAGGGTGCTGCACGTACATGTACGAGTAAGAAGTCTGAAAAGAAAACAACAAGAAGAGAAAGACAGTTGGTTCTGTCAGTTTTATTACAACGAAGCTAGGGAAACTTTGAATATGTAAAGTGAAATTATCCCAATTAAGTCTAACACATTTCCGCCAGTTTAGGACTGTATCCCTAAAAAGTGATGCTAGTCGGACCCGTCCTTAAATTCTAGCGTTTTCTATGGACGGTAGGGCTTGAGATGACATTTCATTTCAATGTCGGGTAAAAGTCCAACGTCTCAAATATGACCTAATTAGTCTTGACGAGGACGTAAAATCTCATCAAACACCAAGCAAAACCCAGCGACGACTCAGATTCATATGCGCATCCACCAGTTTAATCAGTCTAAGATGTATGCGCAAGGGATAACCAAGAGACAACATATACATTCAACTAGCTAATAATCTAAAGAGTCTTTATATTTGAACCAGCACATGACAAAACCTACAAGAATGCTTGGGCGACAAGAGAAGACATAGACCAGCCTGCGCATCCGCGCTGTCTGATCAGAGTCTGCGGAAAGAGACACTCGCAAAAGTTCTTGTCATTGATGGCTGCGCAGGTTAATTTGAGTAACCTGCTTTTCGCACCGATGTAATTGCAGGTTTTGTCATGCGCCAGTTCATTTGACAAAACATCTGATGTACAGTACCCAAATTAAAGGGGAACAATGTTTGATACTAAGTACTAATGTAATAATAACATGAAAAGGTTTTGCAACCGTGGCTTATCATTACTTCCAGTAAGTTTGCACGTGCGCCCAGCGAAGACTGACCGGCCTGTGCTACAGTGCATTCTGATCGGCCTTCATTGTCAGTGCAAGGGATAGCTAGGCAACGACGACCACCTTAGCTCAGTCGGAAGCACGTCTAACTGGTGATCAGGAGGTTGATGGTTCGATACCTGCTGTGATATCTTACTACGGCCAGTACCTCCCTTCAGTTGATTATAGAAGGGCATTCTTAGTTTCTGGCGAAAATAAGTGTATTGTCATGGTTGTCATCTTCCGCCATTAAAGTTAATAAAGGGTAACTTTCAATATTGACATTGTATGTTGTATCCATGAAAAGTATTTCTGGATATTTTTCATATTGCAGTCTCATTTCTTCTGTTTGGATATAAACCAAATCTACATTTCTAGAATCATCTACTTCTACCAAGGTCGTTGCTTTATTCTTAACTGTTAATTCCTTAAGCATGTTGCCCAGAATATCGCCCTTACTTAAACCGGCTTGCTTTTCTTTGGCAGTTTGGAGCCTTACGTTGCTTATATCTTTAGTTTGGACAGACTTGTTGGAAGCAGTAGGAACATACCTTTTACATATTTCTTCCGAAAATATTCGCATATATGTATGTCTACGTGTCAGAAATTCATTCATTTGTTTATTTTCAGTAGTTCGTTTTCATTCATGCTTCAATAACAATAAAAAATTGTCATAAGATATTTTATATTAATCTTTTAACTGGTAATAGCGGTTTTACGTTAAAATGGCTATTACCAGTCAACTGGCAATAGCGGTTTTACGATAAAATCGCTATTACCAGTTAACTGGCAATAGCAATTTTATCGTAAAACCGCTATTACCAGTTAACTGGCAATAGCGATTTTATCGTAAAACCGCTATTACCAGTTAACTGGCAATAGCCACTTCGTAAAAAAAAAAACACAGATTTTCATCAGAAAATTTCATTTTTCACATTTTGGAGATGTAAAAAAATAATGCACCGTGTCATTAGGGTGTGTTATCGTAATGTACAGAACAATGGAGTTTTCATAAGTAAACTTTATTTCCGTTATTCTTGCTCAAAACCATATAGATCTAGTATTGTTCATTACGATAAGACATCTGTATGACAAAATGCATTCTTTCCTATCGCCAAAAATGATAATTTTCTGGTTTAAGAAATCTAAATAAAGTAAGTACATGTAAACTACCACAAGACGGCTTATTTTGCTCATTTCTGGCCAAACATGATAAATGATATAAGTAAACGACACAGAATGAACTGCTAGTTAGTATAGAGGCTGAACTTAACCTCAGCTCAACTTACTTACTTTACTTATCTGACAATGATGACTGATAAGTAATCTAAGTAAAGTAAGTAAATACCGCAAGACATGGGATAAGTTGTGTATGTAAACGACATAGAAGGCATTGGTAGCGCCTTTAGATGAATTTCAGGACTCGGAGTATGAAGTATAAGCCTAAAAAAATGTGTTATTATTCTTATTTATACTAAAAAACATAGATTGAAAGTGCTCGTTAGAACCGCCTCATTGAGGCGGTTCTAACGAGCACCAACAATCTATGTCTTAGGGCAGAAATAAGAATAATAAAGTTTACCCCTTTAAACTCCGGTTTTCTCTATATAAAGTGGGGTTTGGTGGGGTGTTCATTACACGGACTTGTTGACGTTATGTATTTATTAGAACCTCCTCACAATCTATGCTGGCAGTGTAAATACACTTCTTGATCTGGAAAATGACAGTTCTGGAGCTATGAAAGACAGAACTACGAGTATGTCACACGGTATATGATACCTGAATGTATCTGTTTACTCGTATTACGAGAACGTTGCCGTCTTTCTCTCCTTCAGCGTATGATTGACTGCTTTCGTAATGGAAGTAGAGGCCAGCACACTATAAAACTTACAATAAGACATTTATGACCAATAATATAATGTTATTAATCAAGTAATTTCGTATTGGCCCAGTTACATGTCTGAGATCTGCTGCATTGGCCCGAGGTCGAAGGCCGAGGGCCAATGCAGTTGACCGAGGACCTTTTGTTTGTTTGATTTGAGGTTTAATGTCCCCGTCAACACTGTAAAGGTCATTTTGGAGGCATTGCTTCCAATTTTGTGGGACTTTTACCCGACATTGAGATGAAATGACATCTTAATCCCTGCCGCCCAATGAAACCAGTAGGATTTATAAGCATGGACGAGCCGACACGCACCGCTTTGCCTGGGCAGGCTTAGATCCTTTAAGCGGTTTACCAGTACTCGTGTGCGGGTCGGTTTCAGCTTTGCGTGGAAGCATCATGCAGTCCATCTATTTCTTCAAGCCCTGATGGGAGGGACCTGCAACTGGGTCAATGCGAACTTACTTGATTAATGACAATTTTATTAATTGACACAATTAAAAAATCATGATTATTGATTGTTGACCTCACTTGACCTCAGTTAATACTGGTTGACCTGGTGTTAATACGGATGCCCTCAGATCAATACAGGATTGTCAATTAATAAAGACCCGTACACATCCACCTTGCCTTTTATTTTATACTAATTAGCTGTAAAATCAATGCCTATCCGAAACAAATAAAAATGATATTTTCACACTGTGAAAATATGTTGTGTGTTTGTTTTGTAATTTAACGGCCCAGTCAACTCTATTTAGGTCATTGTTGAGCCGGTCAGTTTACCTATCCACTCTTTTCCTGGGCAGACTTATACGTAAGCGGTTAACCAGTACAGTGCACATTCTTTCGCTGCCCTTCTTGAATCAGCGGAAGGGAGAGAATGACCATGATCAATCTCCACGAAAGAATGTTGCCGATCCCCGCAGGTATCGAACCCGCGTCCTCCTGATCAACAGTCGAACGCGCATCCAACTGAGCTACCGAGGCCGGCGAGAATATGTTGTACTGTGAAAATATATAAGATCATATTGTGAAAACGGACTACTTTTTTGTTTTTCTTGTTTGAAATAAAAAGAAAGTATACTTTTTCGACAAAAAGCTATATTTATCGAATGTGTTCATCACGAAAACACGCCTATATAATTTTGACCCCATCGAACCCCACTTTTATATAGTAGAACTGGAGTTTCCGGGGACATACCTTATTTTTCTTATTTCTTCTCTAAAATATAGATTGTGGGTACTCGTTAGAACCGCCTCGATGAGGCGGTTCTAACGAGTGCCCAAAATCTATATTTAAGGCAGAAATAAGAAAAATATCACAATTTTTCATCATAAAATTGTCATTTTTTTTTCGGCGATAAAGGTGGCAATGTATTGGTATAGGCGTGTTTGCGTAATGTGAAAACATATTTCGTTGAGTGTGTGTTGAAAACACGAGAAATTTCGCGAGTACGAAGCCTGTTACGAACAGCTGTTCAATTACAGGACATCGCTAAAGACACATATACAATAAAAAGAAAAATTACCTTTTCTGATTTTGATAAATTCCAATAATATTTTATCACCTGCGTTGAAAACATATGAATTCTGATGTTTTTAACACACTCGATGAAATATTTTTGGCATTCATCTCAAAAAGAAAATACCCTTTATTTATCATATGACGTCGCGTCTGAGAATGCAATAACGCCATTTATCATATGACGTCGAGTCTGAGAGTGTAATAACGCCATGTAATATTTTCGATAATCCACTAGTGGATTAAATATGCAAATTAGCTAGATACGTCCCGTAACGTTACATGTACGACGTCTTTAACGACGTCGCGTTTACTAACGGCGGAATATTGGCATTTTTTTTGCAAACAATCGTGAATAAAATGCGTTTTAATGTCAAATAATAAATAGAATCTTGCATTCTGCTCATGTATCATTGAATTTATTAAACTCGTTGAGGAAAAGGGATAAAATGCTCGGCAAATCCTCGCATTTTATCCCTTTTCCTCAACTCGTTTAATGAATTAAATAATACATGAGCACTCATGTAAGATCCTCTATGTATTAAACTCGGTAATCCACTTATGCAAACAAGTTAGATACAGTTAAGACATCCTTAACGACGTCGCTTTTACTAATGGCGGATTATTGGCATTTTTGTTATACAATAAAATCTTTCATTCATGCACATATATTATCAGATTTATTAAAGTTGTTGAGAAAAAGGGATAAAATGCTCGGCAGAGCATCGCAATTTATCCCTTCTCCTCAGCTCGTTAATTAAATTCAATAATACATGAACGCTCATATAAGATCCTATATTTATCTCTCTTTGGACAGTCTGCATGCTATAGAATGGGCAGAGATATCGAGTCTTCGCTGTTTGCACAAGCATTATTGTAGTTTTTCGCCGTTTGCTTCCTTATTTTCTTCTTTAGTGGACATTTCGTTCCATACTTATGTTGCGATGGTACATTGTCAGTGTAGCGGAAACGAAAGCACTGAAGAGTAGGGTCCTGAACGGGGATTCTGACTGTTTCGATTAACCCTTAAATTCCTGGGGCCAGTTGTTCAAAACATCATTAGCTTAACGAGCTCGTTAGTGGTCATATTGTTAACTCTTCTAGCAAGTACAATATCGTAAATTTTGGTATTTTTGCTGAAAAAAATGTGAGCAGCTTTTGCGGACGCAAAAGCTGCTCACATTTTTTCAGCAAAAAAATCAGCATATTTGCCATATTTAATGATCAAAGTTTTAACGATACGTTAACTAACGACATCGTTAGTTTTGAACAACTGGCCCCAGTACTTAAAACAAACAGTGTGTACCTGATCAGACGCCGCTTCATGCGGCGTCTGATCAGTTTCACACTGTTTGTCAAACTCAACATATGAGTCTTGCCGAGATAGATTCTAAGGGTAGGGTATGTCGGGGTCTACACTGTTTGCTTAAAAATACATAATTCGGGATGTCAAACTTTCGGGAAACGGTCCAAGCTCCCGGTCAGGACCACCTCAGAGATAATCGACCTTCCAGTGCTGTCAGTACTTTGATTTGTCCTTAATGTATTTCAGGAGACTATGAGCACGATTTCCTTCTCCTCATGGTCAGGAAACACAGTGTCATCTAGTGTTGCAGTACACCCAGCAAGTTTAGGTAAGATAGGTTTATTGGTCTTTCAAAGATGTACAACCTACGTCAGAGCTGTGTTATTCTCTGTCAGCACAAAAAACGGACCGACGTCGGGACGATAGCGATACGACGTTGACACGTCGTATCGCTATCGGCCCAACGCTGGCCCGGCATTCTTTGCTGACTGGGAATTTCAGCCTTTTATCAAGCTAACAAGCCAGTGTAATGAGCACCCCGCTAAACCCCACTTTATAGAAAAGACTAGCGTTTACAGGTGTATGCATTATTTTCCTTATTTTTTCATTTGCTAAAATATTGATTTTGTGTACTGGTTAGAACCGCCTCAATGAGGCGGTTCTGACGAGCACCCACAGTATATGATTATACTAGAAATAACTGAGTGAGTGAGTGAGTTTGAGTTTTACGTCCCACCAACGGCTAAGGTCAAACGGAGACGGGACCTCGGTTTAAAGACTCATCCGAAAGTCTGGAGAAGCCCGGGATCGATCCTGCGATCCCTGGTTTACAAGGCCAGTAGCGTAACACCACGAGAAGTAAGTAAAAAATATCCAAATTTTTTTATCTGGAAATTGTTAGTTCTGGAGGTATAAAAGCTGCCAACTGTAGCACATAGATGTGTTGTAAATGAGGCAAGTAATTTACCAAATTCTAATCCTATAACTATATGTTTTAAGACGGTCTCTACCCATCGGGGCTTGGTGAAATAGATTTGGCTGCATGTTGCTTCCAGGCAGAGCGGAAACTGAGCACTCACGAGTTCTGATAAACCGCTTAGACGCAATGAGACTGTCCAGGCAAACTGGTGTGACTGAGGCCGTCCAATGCATATAGGTCTTTTGGTTTCATTGGGCGGCTGGGCTTGAGATGTCATTTCATCTCAATGTCGGGTAAAAGTCCTACAAAATTGGAAGTATCGTCTCCAAACTGACCTAAAAGTGTTGACGGGTACGCTAAACCTCAACTCAAACAAACAAAACAAAAGGATTACACCAAAGCGTTGCCAAATTCTCGAGGATCTCCCCTCTTCATCAGGGTTATATGGACACCAAACTCTACATTTTACATGACTTTCCAATATGGCCTTCCAATGTTGGGAGTGTCTCAAACATAGGAAGGCCATATTGGAAAGTCATGTAAGTTGTAGAGTGTGGTGTGCATATATCCATTATAAAGAGGGGAGATCCTCGAAATTTCGGTAGAGAGTTGAAGTAAAACAAGTGGTTGATTATTATTATTCCCTTATGGAAATAAATCTACAAGGATTTACAATCTACGTCAGAGCTGCAATGCTGCAACCATTATTATCACATCAACAGCTGCGTGTAATGAGCACCCCGCTAAACCCCACATTATAGAGAAGACTGGGGTTTACACGTGTATGTATTATTTTCCTTATTATTGCTCGAGATATCATTTCATCTCGCAATCAGGTAACAGTCCCACAAAATTAGAGGCAATAGTATTGACGGTGACGTAAAACCTCAATTATCACTTCTTTGCATCGGAGAAAGACTGCTTTGGAGACATGAAAGACCGTATTTATGGCACATTGTTGTGTATTGTAATATCTTCATCTCACACCTGTGTCTCTTCCGTCTCCGTATGACCTTAGCTGTTGGTGGGACGTAAACCTGAAACACACTCACACACTCAATCACTCACTTACTCATTCACACTCACTAACACCTGTGTCTCTTTTCAGCCAAACATCCACACAGATGGAGTAAGGATGAGGTACGAGTGTGGTTAAGGTGGTGCGCGGAAGAATTCTCCATAGAAACAGTACCGCCTGATAAATTTGATATGAACGGTAAGACAACACAAGAAAAAATCAAAGCACTGAGCGTACTGGTGGGCCGATTGTCTCTGGGTAGACTTGGAAAATAGTCCTGGACTGAGACATAAACTGTTTCGTTTAACCCTTAAGCAAATAATTTAGACCATGATCAAAACGCGGCGTCTGATCTGGGTCTACACTGTTTGCTAAGTCTCTCCCATGATTCCAGTCCAGATTCTATAGATAATCCTCTTCCCAACACTGACCTCAAAACGGCTGTTTTCTGTAAATAACCGTTACAATGTATATACTTGAATGTGATACTCATGTGGTCTTAAGTATGCTTAGACAATCGACCCAAAATTGACCTGTGCCCCCTTCCTTTCATCGCGATCCTATTCAGCTTTTGTTACCCAAAGTACCATTTGTCCATGCATATAAACCATGTTGATCTTATTGGACGGCAGGGCTTGAGATGTTATTTAATCTCAATGTCGGGTAAAAGTACCACGAATTTGGAAGAAACGTCTCCAAAATGACCTATATATATATATATATATATATATATATATATATATATATATATATATATATATAGTGTTGAAATGGAGGGCGCTAAACCTTGAACAAACATAAACGAAGTACCATTCAAATACGAGCCAACACACGGTAAAACTTATAATAAGGCATGTGCGGGATCAGCCTGCACATCCGCTAATCTTTGAGGCAGTAGATGGTCCCAGCCATTACGAAAATGCACCCGTGGCTAAGTGCATCTTTCTCATATCTCCAAAATGTTCTAATGAACATGTGTGGTATTTTTCTTATTTATACCCCAAATTTTGGTTGTGGTTGCTTGTTAGAACTGAGGCGGTCGTAACGTGTACCCACAAACCATGTCTTAAGGCAGAAATAAAGAAAAATTGTATACCCCGCAAACCCCAGTTTTCTCTAAATAAGGCCTAAAAATAGCTGTGTTTCCGTTAACCCGACCGACCCTGATTTTTCCTGCCGACCGTGCAATTGTTATTGCCATCCAGAAAAAAAAAAAAGATTTTCAAACCTACCGACCTTAATACTTTCTAGCACTTTTGATGAAAATTCATTAAACTGCCAAAATAGCAAAATTAATAATTGAAACTCTAGTCTTTTGTTTCCTTGATGCTTAAAACCTCATTAACCCCTATCTTGCTGTTCACAACAAGCCCTATCTTTACAAACAGTGTAGCTCCAGATCAGATGGCTTCTGCCATCTGATCAGGATATACACTGTTTGGCATTCAGTTTATGTATTCGTAGCAATAAATTACATCAAGTAATTTGACTGGTTGATAGACAGAAATGGGTGTGGCTTAAATTAATATTCAGCAAGATAAGGGTTAATATAGTTAGAATTAAGTCTTTTTAACTGCGTTTCGCTTTTTTCAGATAAAAAAAGTTTTAACGACCCTTTGTCGGCATGTTAGCGGAAACACAGCTGTTTGTTAGGCCTAAAGTGGTGTTTAAATGGGGTATTCACTGCACGGACTTAATATCGTGGCGCGGATTTACAGGCTGATTATATCAAACTTTTATTTAGTCATTTTGATAGCGGATACATGTTAATTAAGGCGTAATTATACCTAATTTAGTGACACAGAGGCCTTTCTGATATCTTCATTAGTGTGTCTCAACCCCAAAGTTCTGAAACCGAAACGGATGATGGACAAGACCCGGCAAACACAGCATATCCCCTTCCGAGCACACAACGACCGACAAAGCTCATGAGACAGGTCAACTGGAGGCATCATGCAAGAGACGCCTACCCTAGGACTTATAGGCGTCCCCCACCGAGCCAACATCGGCAAACATGGCCCACACTCCACGGAAGTCCTGGGCATCAGATAGGAGATGGAATCAATGTCAGTCGATTGAGCAGTCATTATTATAAATGTTATATTCATATACTTTGGAACGTTTTGTTTTAGTTTGTTCTAAAAAAGTGTTAGCATTCAAAGGAAGCGTAAAAATTTATTCCAAGTTCCAAGTAGACATTTTGATAGTCCTTAAAAGGTACAAGTATAGTTTTCACAAACAAGTTGGCCCTTAGCACATATTACCTACATTGTGGGTGCACATGTAACTTATGGCTGTACTTCTATGTAAAACCATTCGTCTATAATAATCAGATCTTCATTTAACAATTTCAGGTAAAGCATTGTGTCTACTAGCGAGGAGTGATTTTATGGAACGACTACCAAAGAACGGAGATGTACTTTACAACTGCCTACAAACCCTCATCACCAAGAATACAGGTAAGCAGCCGCACCTGCAATAGCGAAGACTCAGATCAGCCTGCCTTCGCTGTTCGAATGCGTCTTCTGTAGCCCCTACTCTATTGCAAATGACTTGTCACGCCCCGCCAATCGGGGCTTGGTGAACTAGAGCTGCCGCCTAACGGGCGCCAATTATACTCCCGCTACCGACAAATTTTTACAAGTATTTGACCTTGAGGAAGGTCAACGTAAAGGTCAAGGTCAGGTTTGTGTATATCAATCTTAAGTACTAGTGGCAAGGTGTGTGGTGTGTGAATATTATAGAAATCGGTCAAAGAATAAGGAAGTTATGAGCAATGTTAAAGTTTTTTTGTAACGGACCGACGACAGACGATTTGTAACGGACCGACGACAGACGACGACAAGCTGACTCCTATATACCCCCTTCAAACTTCGTTTGCGGGGGTATAAATATATTGGATTGCACGGTGCTTCCACGCAGAGCTTAAACCGACCGCGAACATGAGTACTGGTAAACCGCAAAGAAGGTCTAAGCCTGCCCTGGCAAAGTGGTGATTGTCGGAACGTCCATGCATATAAACCGTTTTGGTTCATTGGGCGACGGGGCATTCTTTCATATCTCATAAACGGTAATTAATTTCCTGTAGAAAATGTGTGATATTTTTCTAATTTATGGTTCAAACATAGGTTGCGGTGCTCGTTAGAACCGCCTCAATGAGGCGGTTCTAATGAGTACCCACAACCTATGGGGCCGGCTTCGGTAGCTCAGTCGGATGCGCGTCTGACTGGTGATCAGGCGGACCCGGGTTCGATACCTGTCGGCAACATTCTATCGTGGAGATTGATCATGAAATTGATTCTACGGCCATTCTCTCCGCTGATTCAAGAAGGGCAGTTGTCAGTTTCTGGCGAAAGAATGTGCACTGCTTACGTATAAGTCTGCCCAGGAAAGTGTGGATAGGCAAAGTGACCGGTTCAAAAATGACCTAAAAAGTGTTGACTGGGCCGTTAAACTTCAATCCGATCAAAACCAACCTATGGATTGAAGCAGAAATGCATGTATGAAAAATAATGTTTACCCCTGCAAACCCCATGTTTCTCTGAATACAGTGGGCTTTAGAAGGGTGTTCATTGCACGGACTTGTTTACCTGTTGGATCCCGATGAGAAGGTTCATAACGTATCATCTCAGCAGGATTAACACTGCTTGTAAACACGATAATGATAACTGACTACACATCATGTGAACAAGTCCGTGAAATGAAGACCCCTCTAAACCCCACTTTATACAGAGGAAACTGGAGTTTACGGGGGTATTCATTATTTTTCTTATTTCTGCTCCAAGACATAGGTTGTGGGTACTCGTTAGAACCGCCTCAATGAGTTGGTTCTAACGAGCACCCACATCCTATGTTTTGAGCATTTATAAGAAAAATATGAAGGATTTTCGCCAGAAAAGTAGCCATTTTGAAGATGTGAAAGATGCACTATGTCGTACGGGCGAATTATCGTAATGAGACCCTAATTAACAGAAAGATATACGAGGGCTGTTCCAAACGTAATGTCCTTGTTGTTTCAAATGTAAAAACTTTTTTGCTTGCTCTGTCCTTCAAAATACTCTCAATCTACCTGAATACACCTTTTTAGCTGGTCAGTCCACATTTAGAAAATAGAAGTTAAGGCAATGATCGGAAATCGATACAATTAACCAATAGCTCCCATCAGAGACACCAAACGGAAAGAAACACGAAAAAATGAAATTACTAGACCCAAACAGTCGCAGGGGATGGGGTCTGCCGAAAATTAAGTATGTGGTATCTCTGACTCCAAAACCTTGGTCACAAGTTGTGCCTTGTCATCGGATGCATTATCAAGCAAGAGTTTGGGATGCTTAACTCCTGCTTTGTGGCATCGGGATTGTAGCACGTCCTCAATTTTCTTAGTACAACATTTTTATAGAACTTTGCTGTGACTGTTCTGCCTTTTGGTACCGGAATGTGCATTAATGAACCCTTATTGTTGAAGAAAATGACATACAAAACCTTCTTTACCGTTCGTGTTCGTTTGGCAATAAAGTAATTGGACGTCTCACATAATTGGTGGACCAAATTTGGTTGAACCACTTCCGCTTTGGTTCAGAATGGTAAAGCCATGTTTCATCACCAGTTGCGATATTGTCGAAAGCCTTTTGCTATATTTTGGATATATTTTCAGAATGTTCTTTTCCTGCATTGGCTACACGGTTTCTGTTTTGTTCATCTGTCAACAAATGGGGTATCCATCTTGCATGAGTTTTATTTTCCTATTTGTAAATTTTGTCCCCCATTCAATAGGGGTCAACTCTTAAAGAATGAATTTGCTCCTGAGGAGGAGATTCTTTACTTTAAGAGTTGACCCCTTTTTCTGTGGGACAGAGCTTAAAGAAAAGCGAACAGGAAGTTTCGACAGATGTCTCCCTTTAAAAAATGGCGGAAAAATCTGCCAGGTGTTCCCATTCCTTTAATATACCATGAACTCGTGCTAATGACAAGTTTGCCAATCGAGCTAATTGTCCCCTTGTGAATCATGCATCTTTTTGCAGGATATTGCGGGGTTTTTTTTTTTTCGACTTTAATTTTAGTTGTTATTTTTGCAGGATGATCTGTGTGAGCAGCATCTTTAAGTTGCTGCTGTCCGTTCCATAATCTAGATACCCACCTGCAAATCGTTCTGAAACATTTGTAAGACTGAGTTGCGACCTGCCTTTTATATATGTCCTAATGTCAAACACGTTGTTAGCTCTTTTCCAAGACATTGTGTGTACACTTTAATGTGTACGCTATAAGGACATACACTGTACAAAAGTCTGTGAAGTTGCAGACACGAGGTGGTTTTAAGCACATATTGCGCGCCCGGTGCTAAATAAAGCTACACAGGCATTAATTTTGGAACACAAATTTTGATAAATTGAGAAGAGAAATGGTCAAACGAGCAGGAAACGTTGTTGTACCGGTATCAGGTTGCCAAGATTGAGGAGTTCACATCAGAAATTTCGGGTAAAAGGGTTTTGAGTATTTGATTGTGTTGTGGTTTTACGTCACGTCAGTACTATTTATGTCATTTTGGAGACGTTGCTTCCAATTTTGGGGGCTTTTACCAGAGATTGAGATTGAGATGAAATGAGATTGCAAGCCCAAACACACAAAGAAACGGAACGGTCCGACTCGCACAGCTTTTCCTGGGCATGCTAAAACCTTCTAAGCTGTTTACCAGTGCTCAAGTTCGATCGGTTTCAGCTCTGCGTGGAAGCACCTGCAGCCAAATATATTTCTCCAAGTCCCGATGGGCGGGGTGCCTGGCAATGATGTCTCTCAATTCATAGATGGAAGAGTCCACTTCAGAAATTCAGGGATAAAAAGGTTTAACAAATTACCAAGAGAGGATGTGTTGTGTTGAAATTCAAAGATGGAAAGGTTACATTTCAGAAATTTAGGGATGGGAGGGTTAAACGACTAACAAAGGTGCCGGTCTTCATCTTTTATGACCCGGCTCGTCATTAAGAGGAATGGCAACACCTTCATGGGAGGCAACTCCTGCAGAAGTATTTTGTCTCTAATGCGATTAGGGGTCAAGTCTGAGGAGAAATATCTTTCCTTTAAGACCAGACCCCTTTTTCAGTGGGACAGGGCTTATAGAAAAGTGACCAGGAAGTCCCGAAAGTTGCCTCCTTTTGAAAAATGGCAGACAATTGTGCCTGGTGTTCCCATTTCCCTTAAATAGAGGATTTTACATGAGTGTTCATGTATTATCAGATTTATTAAACGAGTAGAGGAAAAGGGATAAAACGCCACGTCATATGATAAATGCGTTTAATAAATTAATAGGTCTTTGGTTCTGGTTTGTTTGTTTGTTTGTTTGATTTGAGGTTTATATCCCCGTCAACACTGTTTAGGTCATTTTGGAGACGTTGCTTCCAATTTTGTGATACTTTTACCCAACATTCGCCCAATGAAACCAATACGGTTTATATGCATGGACGGTCCGACTCGCATCGCTTTGCCTGGGCAGGCCATAGATCCTCTAAGCGGTTTACCAGTACTCGCGATCGGTCGGTTTCAGCCCTGCGTGGAGGGATCATGCAGCCTATCTTTTTATTCAAGCCCCGATGGGCGGGGCCGCTTTTGGTTCTGGTAATAAATCTTAACATTATGCCGTTCTTTTAAGACATAAATCAGCTCTAGCGGTGATTTGTTGAGTAATAACAAAACATAAACAGAAACACACATTTTATTTCTTCTCAGGTCATACAATGATAGATGAGGCAAAGACAAATAGCTTAAATACATGTAGTATTAAATAAAACAAAGTTTGGAGCTCCATTGTAAAGAAGCTCAACTCACGAGCGCGAAGCGGGGGTGATTTGTCTGCTTACAGCCGATCGACCAACTTCGATTTCAACAAACGGGCCTCCGAGGCCTAGTGGATAAGAACGCTGACTCTTGATCATCAGGTTTCTCACCGCTGTGGGTTCGAGCCTGGCTCGGGTCACATGTGACGGGAGGTCAGGTGGTCTTTCTCCGGGTGCTCCGGTTTTCGCCCTCCTCTGATTAACGATCGGTTCGATATGAGTGAAATAATCTTGAAAGGGCCATAAAACCAAAAAAAAAAAAAAAAATACGTGCAGCAAAATTCCGCTATCAAGAACACCTGAAATTAAGACTATGTATGCTTTGAAAAGCTAATTTAGAACGGTGCAGTTCTTCGAATCTTCTGCATACAATGTCCTCTGGTCAGGTACCTCCTTTGGGACTGTTCAAAAGTGGTCTAAAAGGCCACTTTTGAACAGTACCGAAGGTGGTATTAATATAGGAATTTTACTGTATCTGCTTCATCATAATGTGACTTCCCGCCAATTTAAGATACGAGACCGGTCACAGGAAAACCTCTAGTTTAGTTTAAACATATTTTATTGCTTTTCATTTACAATGAAACAAGCTGCAGCAAGTGGGTTGGGCCACAAGTTCTAGCAACATTTATCACGGCCCTCCCCGTATACACGATTCCTCTCTTCAGGGATTGCGACCAGTCAAGACATTACCCAGCCTGCTTAGCTGCACAGACTAACCAGAGTCTTAAAATTTTAGATTTAGAAACTCGAGGTATTGCGTTAGCCAATCAGTGAAACTTAAGCTGCTGATCAAACTCACACTGGTAAAGGCAAGCGCGCAGGGTAAGGAACAAACACACCGGATAAGGAAATTTTTCCGCTCAGGATAAAAAAGAAAATGGCGGAATGGGTATCACATGTGTAGGTTTGTTGTTGTTCTAGATCTCGTGTTATGGTTACTTATCAATACGGCTGCTCACATTAGCTTCACGGAAGACACATATTATTTACAAATTTATCTTCGATGGTCCGAATTCGACAGTTACAGCCAGTCAAACGGAGAACCGGACACAGTGGAGCTACTCCACCGCGAAATCTCATTATTTTACATGAAACGCTCTTCTGGGAAGATGGCATGCACTTTTTAGAAGGTGATGACCTTTAAGGTCTCACCTTCTTATGGCAACACTCCAAAGAATTCCCTTGATACCGCATCACTGCTCTGTTTCAAGAAAAATAGGTCCTCATAAATCAGAGAAGAGACGCGCCTGTATCATTTGATATGTGAAAATAATATGCAGATTGAAAAAAAAACTGTGGATGCAAAATACACAAACAATGAAATCAGAGTTAAATGTCATAAAATGGATCTAGATTTGAAATTGGTCTCGTTTCGGAGCTGACCTGGCCTAGTTATTAACAGCGAGTTCGGTTGACTTTCTAGGGTTACACCAAAACACGCGGGTTATGGCTCGTGCCGCACTATTAGAGTTAACTTGAGTTCAATCAAGCTTGCTTTGGGAGTTGGGAGTTCTGTCTAGCAAGAGCAAAAACACGACGGCAGGGGGATAATCGTAGGTTAATTAAGAAATGAATATAAACTTATTAGAAGGTGATGACTTTTCAGGTCTCACCTTCTTATGTCAATCGACACTGGCGCCCCTCGATGTTGAATCACTCCTATGCTTCAAGAAAAAAAAGCCTCCATATATCTATCAATAGACGCGCATGTATCATTTGACAAGTGAAAATGATATGCAAATTGTCAAACTGAGGAAACCAATTACACAAACTTCTAACTTTAGAGTAAAATGCCATAAAATTAACCCTATGGTTCAAATTGGTCTCGATTCGCATCTTTGTCTTGACCTAGATTGCTTTGAGCGAGTTTAGTTTTCCAACCAATGTTAACACAAGAAAAGTAGGGGAAACAGTAGGCCTACTCTTGTACAAAGTTGTACAATGATTGCCCCCCCACCCCACCCCCTCGCCCGTCCCACTTTACAATCCCCCAATTAGAAGCGACAGGAAGCATCAAATGTCATTTGATGCGTCACCAGTAACGATTCAGATTCAGTACTCTACTGACGTCAAGAAAATGTCATCGTTTGCACTCGAGTAAATCGAAAGTATAAACATGTTTTCAAGTTGGAAGTGATTTTTCGTACACGTGGCCAAAATTTCATATAGTTGGAAATAATCGATTTTCGGATTGCATTTAACTTACAATTTTCCAACTTCCACCGTATTCGTTGTTACTAGGCAAGGCTTCCAACTCTCATACCAAGCTAACTCTAGCCTTCGCAATATTCCTACACGGCGCGTTTTGGAGCAAGTCAACTCTTGTTAACTCCAGTACATCAACTGAACTCGCTCAAAAAGATCGCGGATTAATAATTCAATGAATGAGTTGACAGTATGAATGGAATACTACGACTTGCTATACTACAGATAGAGAGAAGTTTTGTTTGTTTGTTTGATTTAAGGTTTAACGTCCCCGTCAACACTGTAAAGGACATTTTAGGAGACGTTGCTTCCAATTTTGTGGGACTTTTACCCGACATTGAGATGAAATGACATCTCCAGCCCTTTCGCCCAATGAAACCAATAGGGTTTTTAAGCATGGGCGGTCCGACTCGTGCGCATCGCTTTGCTTGGGCAGGCTTAGATCCTCTAAGTGGTTTACCAGTACTCGTGTACGGGTCGGATTCAGCTCTGCGTGGAAGCATCGTGCAGCCCATATGTCTTCAAGCCCGATGGGCGGGCCGATTCACTGTTGCATGGACATATTTCTGTGAACCATCAAGAAAATATGACTTTATAACTTAAAATCCTGAATCTTAATGTTTATAGTACGGGGTAATACATATCTATTCCGGGCGGTGGGTGTTTTTTTTTTTTTTTTTTTGTTTTGTTTTGTTTTGTTTTTTTGAGCCGAGGTCAGAAAATATCAGATTTTGTTTCCTCTTCTTCTATATATGAATAGTTCCCCCTTTTTTTACTGAGGTGTATTTGATTTGTTTGATTTGACGTTTAACGTCCCCGTCAAGACTGTATAACGGCCCCGCCCACCGGGGCATGAGGAAACAGATTGGGCTGCATGATGCTTCCACGCAGAGCTGAAATCGGCCGAGCATGAGTACTGGTAGACAGCTTAAAGGTTCCGATTCTAAGCCTGCCCAGGAAAAGTGGTGCGAGTTGGACCATCCATGCATATAAACTATATTGGTTGCATTGCGCGGCAGAGGCTGAGTTGCCATTTCATCTCATTGTCGGGTAAAAGTCCGACAAATTGGAAGCGAATTCTCCAAAATGACCTAAAAAGTATTGACGGGGCGTTAAACCTGAAATCAAACAAATAAACAAGTGTATAGACGTGCTTCGAATTTCGTTGTACTGTTACCTAACATTGTGATGAAATGGCCACACTATGAGACCAATGTACTTTCCGACTTCAAATTATAGCCCTGGGGCCAAAAATGCCCCCGCCCCGGGGCCTTTTGGTTTTACATTGACGTATATAGGGAAACCCTTTGAAAATCTTCTTGTCAGAAACCAGGAGGCTGAGGTGTTTGATATGAAGCTGCGTCTAGTGGACCTCTATCAAGATTGTTAGAATTATAGCCCTGTGACCAAACAATGCCCCCGCCCTGTAGCCCACTGGTTTTACATAGACATCTCGCAGGAAAATCTTCAAAAATCTTCTTGTCTGAAACCATAAGCCTCAGATCTCAGATATTTGATATTTGGTATGTAGCTTCGTCTTGTAGACCTATATCAAGATTTTCAAATTATAGTCATTGTGCCAAAATTGCCCCCCCCCCCCCCCCCCCCCCACGGTGCCCTTTGGCCTTACATTGGGATATATAGAGAAAATCTTTTAAAAAAAAAACTTTTCTGAAAACGCAAGGCCCAGGTCTTTGATATTTGGTGTGAAGATTCATCTAGTAAACCTCTACCAAGATTGTTCAAATTATAGCCCTTGAGTCAAAAATGGCCCTGCCCTGGGGCCCACTGGTTTTATTTTGGCTTACATATGGAAAGCATTTAAAACGCTTCTTGTCTGAAACCAGAAGGCCCGGGTTTTTGATATGTGGTATGATGCTTCATCTTGTTGTCCTCTACTATGCTGTGTAAATTATAGCCCTGGGGCCAAAGGTTGCCCCGCCTCAGGCCCCGCCGGTTTTACGTTAACATATATGTAAAACCTTTAAAATGTTCTTCTAAAAACCCCAAGGCCCAGGTCTTTGATATTTTGCTAGAAGTTTCATCCGGGTGAACTCTACCAAGATTATTCAAATCAAAGCCCTGGAGTCAAAAATGGCCCCGCCTCAGGGCCCACCGGTTTCACACAGACTTACATACTGAATACCTTTAAATACCTTCTCGTCTGAAACCAGAAGGTCCAAGTCAGTGATATTTTGAATGAAACGTCCTCTAGTTGCCCTCTACCAATATTGTCCAACTTAAAACCCCATCGGGGTCAAAACTGGACCTGCCCGGAGCCCACTGGTTTTATATAGGGTTAAGGCTGAGCCGGTTCATCTCCTTCTGCTGCACTAAGACCTGACCCTCAATGTCCACATGGTGCCGAGCTCTGTATTGTCAAAGGGAACCACTGACACATAACCACCCTCCCTTTGTCACCATGTGGCATTATTAGTAAAACTGAGCCTCTTTATTCCCCTCTGTTGCACTAGGACCTGCATGACTCTCAATGTCCACAATATGCCCAGATAGTGACATACAAGTTAGCTCTGTACTGTCAAAAAGAACCAATGACTCATATGTCTAGCATTTTATGACAATTCTTGCCCCCATGCACCCCCCCCCCCCCCCGCCAATTGTCACAGTGAGGCATTGTAAGTTAGACCATTACGATAACTCACCCGTGTGACATAGGGCATTTTTCACATCTCCAAAACGGCTAGTTTTCTGATAAAAAGCCTTGATATTTACTATATAAATGTTCAAAACATAGGTTGAGGGTGCTCTTTAGAACCGCCTCAGTAAGGCGGTTCTAACGAGTACCCACAACCTATGTCTTGGAGCAGAAATAAGAAAAATAATGTATACCCCAGTTTTCTCCATATAAAGGGGGGTTAAGGTGGGGGCGGGGGCATTTTACGGACTTGTTCACGCGATGCTGAGCAAATTCATCTCCATGCACTAGAACATGACCCTCAATGTCCGAAAAATGTCCAGATAGTAACATATAAGTCAGCTCTTTAGAAGGGAACTTTGAAAAGACTTCATCCTCATGCAGAAAGAAAATAATTTGGAAGGAATGTTCCATGGGTGACCCTCTGACAAATTGCTCAAAATAGTTTCGCTCCACTGAACATAAAAGCCACAAAACGAACAATAAACAAGCTTTAAACTGACTTCTCATTACGATAACACACCCATACGAAATAGTGCATTTTCAACATCCCAAAATGGCTATTTTTCTGATGAAAATCCGTGATATTTTTCTTAACAATGATCAAAACATAGGTTATGGGTGCTCGTTAGAACTGCCTTAATGAGGCGGTTCTAACGAGTACTCACAACCTATGTCTTTGAGCAGAAATATGAAAAATAATGTATAACCCCACCCCGTAACCCCAGTGTTCTCTATATGAAGTGGGGTTTAGAGGGGTCTTCATTTCACGGACTTGTTCACGTGATGTACTTCTAAATAGGTAGCCTGATTTTGAAATAATTTCACAGGAATGTTCCTTTGGTCACTCTCAACCAAAATGGCTCAAACCACCCACTCCACCTCATTTTACCTACCACTTTATCTGTACAATTCGGATCAGGTGAGCGTTCCAGGGCCATAATGGCCCTCTTGTTTAATCCAGGTTTCACTTGGCCGACGGGCGTCTTTCAAACACTTGACAAAAAATAGCAATCAACAAACTTTTAAACTTGTGATCGAAGCCTCGGATAAAAAACAGCCAGTGTCCCGGAATATTGGTGTAAGGTATTTTGTTTGTTTGATTTGTGGTTTAACGTCCCCGTCAACACTGTAAAGGTCATTTTGGAGACGTTGCTTCTAATTTTGTGGGTTTTTTACCCGACATTTAGATGAAATGACATCTCAAGCCCTGTCACCCAATGAAACCAATAGGGTTTATTAGCATGGACGGTCTGCCTCGAACCGCGGTTCCTGGACAGGCTTAGATCCTCTAAGCGATTTACCAGTACTAGTGTGCGGGTCGGATTCAGCTCTGCGTGGAAGCATCATGCAACCCATATATTTCTTCAAGCCCCTGTGGGCGGGGGCCGTTGGTGTAAGAAAGCCATTTGCTAGCACGTATATATAGAGTGTTGCCAGTGAGTAAATTATCTTGTTTGCTAGAGTCTATATATGTATGTAATTGTCTCCAGAAGTATTCTCATTGACACAAGAAGAAGGGATTCGCAACATGTACCGTTCGATTCTCATTTTTTTAACATTTCATATGTCTGCTCCTCGTGTTACTACAATCATACATAACCATTGACTGTTTTTAAAATTAAAAAAAAAAAAAAAAAAAAAAAAATTGAAATGACCCAGTGTAAAAACTAACAGTTTTCTACCATCACCTTCTATTAGTACTTTCAGTACTTTGATTTGTTGTATGTAGACATGCACATGATAAATCGGACTGTTGCAAATACGATTTAGGGAAAATTTGAAATTAGAAGGCCCGCAGTGAGAAATCCTAGTTCAATTTTCAATACAACGCCCACGGGCAAGGAAATGGGTACAACGCATATGATAAGACACAAAATTTTCCGGCGAAAATGGTTCTTGTATGGTGGTAGCACTAGGAAATTTCCATCTCAGATTAGGTTTTCCTATATTAATAATTAGTCCTACATAGTTTAAAGCACCAATTGTGACCTTTAGGAAACGTTCAAAGTTATGTGCATTGTCTTGGCATGTGCATTGCTCTGGTTCATCCCCTATGAGGGGACAGATGGATTTGGTTCATCGCGATCATGAATTAGAGAAATGATATTTATGTCCATGCAGTAGTTGTGGTAGAAACAGAACTTGGCGAAACCATGCAATAGGTATGTCTCACAAATTTGGCGAAGTTATCTATCTTATTTTCAGCCAAAAGAACAAACATACAATTTTCTACCACAAATACTGCATTGACATAAATATCATTTCTCTAATTCATGATCGCGATATGAATATGACTGATATGTTGTCTTACGTTTCGAGTTATTCCATCTAACTCCGTCTTTTGAGAACTATAACATGTAAGTATTTGATTTGTTTGTTTGTTGGTTTGTATTGGGATTTAACGACCCAGTCAACACTATTTAGGTCATTTTTGAGCCGGTCAGTTTATCCACACTTTGCCTGGGCAAGCTTATACGTAAGCGGTTTACCAGTACAGTGGACATTCTTTCGCTATAGAAGCTGACAACTGCCCTTTTTGAATCAGTGGAAGGGATGATGATGATGATTTCGTGTTTAACGACGCGTCAACCCTCTTTGTGGGTCATAAGCTCAGTGGAAGGGAGAGAATGACCGTAGAAAAGATTTCATGATCAATCTCCACGAAAGAATGGTTGCCGACCCCGGCAGGTATCGAACCCGCGTCCTCCTGATCACCAGTCAGACGCGCATCCGACTGAGCTACCGAGGCAAAACAAGGAACAGCTTGTTGGACGTAATAATTCGTCAGTCATTAATGACAATGACCAATCTTAATCACATGCGAGAAATGTAACTAAGATAGCCGAAGCTGCTGACAGAGCAAGAGAGGTCAGAGGAGAAAGCTATATTGCTGTTTGTGATGCCTTCGCTCTGACTTTGCGCTGTGCAGCTTCGCTGATTCTTTTTGCCTCATATTAATTTGCACCCCTTCTGATGAGACCCCGCCACTTTGCTGTTCCATCGATTCGTTTGGAATGTTGAAGTCCTCAAGGGATGCTTTGAGGGTCGGTGTCCCTGTATCGCTTATTCTGACCACCATGTCCATTTCTAGTTTTCTTTGGCAAACGTTCCTCTGAAATCATGTGGGACGTACAATGAACAAGAATTACAACACTTATTTGCTTCAGCTTCTAATTACCAAAAATGAAAACAGCGGCCAAGGTTTGAATAAGTTGGATCGAGTGGCTTGATGCAACGTGGCTCTCTTCGCCTAGCTCCGGGTTGGGTGACTTTGCGTCGATTGTTAATCAGTAACTTTGGGTAAATCGACCCAATGTAACTAAACCTACGATTCAGAAGCTTACCTTCTGCCCCCGCCCATAGGGGCTTGAAGAAATATATGGGCTGCATGATGCTTCCACGCAGAGCTGAATCCAGCCCGCACACTAGTACTGGTAAACCGCTTAGAGGATCTAAGCCTGTCCAGGAACCGCGGTGCGAGGTGGACAGTCCATGCTAATAAACCTTATTGGTTTCATTGGGCGACAGGGCTTGAGATGTCATTTCATCTCAATGTCGGGTAAAAGTCCCACAAAATTGGAAGCAACGTCTCCAAAATGACCTTTACAGTGTTGACGGGGACGTTAAACCTCAAATCAAACAAACAAAAACAAATCAGAAGCTTACCTGCGAATGTCCGCGTGATTATCACTGACCAATAAAGAAAAGGCTGGGTAATTTGCAGAGAAGATATGGGTAATTTAAGGTTCAGAGGAGGCAAATCCTGCAAAAGTATTTTTGTCTCCCATGTCAATAGGGGTCAACTCTTAAAGGAAAGAATTTGCTCCCGAGGAGCAAATTCTTTCCTTTAAGAGTTGACCCCCTTTTCAGTGGACAGAAAAGCGAAAAGGAGTCTTGAAAGTTGCCTTCCTTTGAAAAATGGCGGAAGCTTCTGCTAGCTGTTCCCATTCCCCTTAAAGTAAAGAACTTAATAATAAGGTATGGGCAATTTAAAGTAAAGAACTTGCTTCCTACCCTTATCATCAGGAAAACATGCCTATATAATTTTGACCTCCTTGAACCCCACTTTTATATAGTAAAACTGGCTTTTACAGGGGTAAACCTTATTTTTCTTATTTCTGCTCCAAAATACAAATTGTGGGTACTCGTTAGAACCGCCCCGACGAGGCGGTTCTAACGATTACCCACAATCTATATTTTGAGCAGAAATAAGGAAAATATCACAATATCCAAAAATTTTCATTTTTTCGGCGATAAGGGTTACACTGTATTTGTATAGGCGTGTTTTCGTAATGTTCTAATGCACTTGCGTATGTTTGTTTGACTTGAGGTTTCGTCTCCGTCAACACTATTTAAGTCATTTTGGAGACGTTGCTTCCAGTTTGTGGAACTTTATTTCCTCGACATTGAGATAGCTCTGCCGCCCAATGAAAACAATTTAGGGTTTAAACAAATTCAGGGTTTATAATTTTGTTTTTGATTTGAGGTTGATGACATGACATCTCAAGCTCTGTGGCCCAATGAAAGGGGTTATAAGCATGGACGGTCGGACTAGCACCGCTTTGCCTGGGCAGGCTGAGATCCTCTAAGTGGTATACCAGTACTCGTGCGCGGTCGGTTTCAGCTCTGCGTGGAGGCATCATGCAGCCATCTATGTCTCCAAGCCCCGATGGGTGGGGGCCGATTAAGGTTTATACGCATAGAGGGTCCGACACGCACCACATTGCCTGATTAGAAAAGTATTTTTGTCTCCCATGTCAATAGGGGTCAAAATTAGCAAATTCTTTCCTTTAAGAGTGGACCACCATTTCAGTGGAACAGCGAAAAGGAAGTCTCGAAAGGTGTCTTCCTTTGAAAAAAGGCGGAAGCTTCTGCTAGATGTTCCAATTCCTCTTAAAGTAAAGAACTTGCTAAAAAGGTGTAAAGAACTTGCTTCCTCTTGAAGAGAGCAAGCCCTTATTCTAATGCACTTGCGTATGTTTGTTTGTTTGACTTGAGGTTTAACGTCTCCGTCAACACCATTTAGGTCATTTTGGGAACGTTGCTTCCAGTTTTGTGGGACTTAATTTACCCGACATTGAGATGAAATGGAATCTCAAGCCCTGCCGCCCAATGAAACCAATTTAGGGTTTATACGCACAGCGGGTCCGACACGCACCATACTTTGCCTGGGCAGGCTTAGACCTCCGAAGCGGTTTACCAGTACTCATGTGCAGTCGGTTTGGTTGGTTTTAGCTCTGCGTGGAAGCATAATGCAGCCCAATCTATTTCTTCAAGCCCAGACGGCGGGAGCCGCACTTGCGTATGTAATACGACGTTGGACTATCTGCGACAGTTCTACGATATAATCATCCCCTAGCAATATAATCATCCCCTATGAGGGGATAGATGGATTTGGTTCATCGCGATCATGAATTAGAGAAATGATATTTAAGTCCATGCAGTATTTGTGGTAGAAACAGAACTTGGCGAAACCATGCAATAGGTATGTCTCACGGATTTGGCGAAGTTATTTATCTTTTTTTCAGCCAAAAGAACAAACATACAATTTTCTACCACAAATACTGCATGGACATAAATATCATTTCTCTGATTCATGATCGCGATGAACCAAATTCATATATCCCCTCATAGGGGATGATTATATTGCTAGAACCAGAGCAATGCACATGCCAAGACAATGCACATAACTTTGAACGTTTCCTAAAGGTCACAATTGGTGCTTTAAACTATGTAGGACTAATTATTAATATCGGAAAACCTAATCTGTGATGGAAATTTCCTAGTGCTACGACCATACAAGAACCATTTTCGCCGGAACATTTTTTGTCTTATCATATGCGTTGTACCCATTTCCTTGCCCGCGGGCGTTGTATTGAAAATTGAACTAGGATTTCTCACTGTGGGCCTCCTAATTTCAAATTTTCCTTAAATCGTATTTGCAACAGTCCGATTTATCATATGCATGTCTACAACCAACAAAAAAGTGCATGCCGTCTTCCCAGAAGAGCGTTTCATGTAAAATAATGAGATTTCGCGGTGGAGTAGCTCCACTGTGTCCGGTTCTCCGTTTGACTGGCTGTAACTGTCGAATTCGGACCATCGAAGATAAATTTGTAAATAATATGTGTCTTCCGTGAAGCTAATGTGAGCAGCTGTATTGATAAGTAACCATAACACGAGATCTAGAACAACAACAAACCTGCACAAGTGATACCCATTCCGCCATTTTCTTTTTTATCCTGAGCGGAAAAATTTCCTTATCCGGTGTGTTTGTTCCTTACCCTGCGCGCTTGCCTTTACCAGTGTGAAACTGCGCGGATGCGCAGGCTGATCTGCATATTTTACGTTCGCATAATATGGCGAAACAAGTTCTTCCATGGCGTGGCTATTATGAAATTGTATATCCGAAGTAAATATTAGTATTAATTTCTATATACATAAAACGACACAATGCGGAAGTGTTCCTTTTTCATAATTTGAGCAGGGGCACGACAAAAATGCAAACTTGGCGACTTTTCCGACAAGCGTAGACTCAGATCAGCCTGTGCATTCGCACAGTCTGATCAGAGTCCTCACTGCTCGCATGAGTGTTCAATAGTCTCTGTACAATTGGCTGAGAGGTACCCGAACCTTTAGATCAGACCCACTGGATGTGCAAGCTTTTCTCGCCGCGCAGGTTTTTGTTTAGGTCCTGTCCTGGCACAATAAATGTATAGTCACGACACGATTAAAATCTATCTTGGGTAAAGGCTTTTTGCCAGTTTTGTACGACAAAGACAATCATTAGGTTCTCTTTCTAAAAATAGGATTGATTAGACTGGAAGCGCAAGCCGGTCTCGCCTTCAAAGGATGTAGAGCGGCTCATTGTAAAATCAAAGCACTGAGGGTACTGGTGGGTCGATTGTCTCTGGGTGTAGTTAGGAAAATGGGCTTGAACGGGGACAGTTTCGTTAAACCCTTAAACTCCTTTTAACTGAAAGTAAACCGTGTAGACCCTGGTTAGACGCTGCGGTTTTCGGCGTCTGACCTGGCTCCCGCCTAACTGATAATTTAGTTATTGTAAGTTGCTTTATTATACCCCCGCTTTTGAAAAGGGGGATGGGGTATACTGGTTGACACCTGTCCGTTCTTCCGTTCCTGCCTTCTGTCCTTCCCTCCTTCTGTTGTTTTTTTTTTTTTTTTTTTTTCGTTATTCCGTAACATTTTTAGCATATCTTGAAAAGTTTATGAGCCTGAATCTTTGAAATAAAAGTAAAGCACCTTGGCAGTATAAATTGTGTGACAGAAACTGTCGCATTTCCTTGAATTTTCTTTTTTTCTTCCTACCATAGCAATCCAGATAAACATGGGCTAGATAAGAAAATGCCATTTGAGTTATTCTTTGCAACAGACATTGTTTAACTCTTGAAAATCTTGAAAATCTGTACTTGGTCATTACCTATTTAATTGTGGGTGATATAATTGTTGGAGTTTTTTTTCTGGCTGTATTAATTGCTAATTTTAATTCACCTTTCTTTTTCTCCAAAGAAGTCCCATTATACAAAAAATCAGTAAAGATTTCTCAAAAACATTCAAAAGCTAGATGCTTCAAACTTTGTCGCAATGCAATATCGATGACTGATATCGTGTAAGAGACGATGGGTTTTCTCAGCTTATTTGTTCATTTGTTCTTTCACTAGTACTCTTCTGGCTAAATTTTTCGCCAAAGATTTCTCAGGTACTTTAAAAGTTAGAAGCTTCAATCTTGGCATGCAATGTGATAATGACGACTTAAATTGTATAAGAGACAGTAAAATTTGCACGATTTTTATGTATGCAGTGCGCCAGATGACCATGTCTTTGACACTGGGCAAAAATATGGCCGAAAATAGCAGAGGAACAGAGGGCCTACTGCAAAGTGCGCGCATTGCTAGATGTGTCGCCATCGGAGATTAAAGCCGATTTGGATAAAGTTTAGCGTGGCAATGCATTATCGTATCGAACAGATTGCAGATGGGTGCGACAGACATCAGTCAAAGATGTGCCACGGTCGGTTCGACCGCTTGCAGTAATGTCAGAAAAAGAAATCGAGATTGTGAAAACGGCAATTGAATATCAAAGCGCCAAAAGGCACTGGAATGACAGATTCTGTGACTGAAAACCAGTGCTTCAGCTGAAGTGCACGACCCGCCGGATGCTTTTAGTTTTATGAGTGTTACCATATATGGGTATGGCGGCCATTTTGGTCATGTGACCTGGACCTAAAACGGCTCTCCCAATAAATGCGCCTTATCGTAAGGAGCAAAAATATATCTTATACTTTAGTACTGTATTCTGAATGGTTTGCAGGATAAAATGCATTCTCACTTTTCCAATACAAAAGCATATTTGTCAAAGTTTGACCTAGGCACAAAGAAGGTCAAGGTCAAACCAGGGTCACCATTTTAGCAATTTATGATGGGCCTACGTCCCATATGCTATTTATCAAGTTTGGTGGAAATCTGCCCAGTGGTTCTGGAGAAGACTATTTTTGAAGGGCTTTTACCATATATGGCTTTGCGGCCATTTTGGTCATGTGACCTGGACTCCATGAGCAAATTTTGGTTTCTACCATCCCATAGAGGCTCCATATGAAATTTGACTTCAATCGGCCCAACGGTTTCCGAGGAGAAGCAGTTCGAAATTTTTCACATTTTTCGCCTCGGCGAGGCTATACTAAATGTAATGTAATACTTCGCAAGTTCATTGGTTAGATCTCATTGATATCTATCAGTATGCCAAAAATTGTTTAAATATTCCAAGCGGTTAAGTCACTATCACCAATTTTCACAAACGGGTTACGGACGGACAGACAGACAGACCATATATGGCTTGGCGGCCATTTTGGTCATGTGACCTGGACCCCATGAGCAAATTTTGGTTTCCCCCATCCCATAGAGGCTTCATATGAAATTTGACTTCATTCGGCCCAACGGTTTCCGTGGAGAAGCAGTTCTAAAATTTTCACATTTTTCGCCTCGGCGAGGCTATACTAAATGGAATGTAATATTTCGCAACTTCATTGGTTAGATCTCATTAATATCTTTCAGTATGACAAAAATTGTTTAAATATTCCAAGCGGTTAAGTCACTATCACCAATTTTCACAAACGGGTTACGGACGGACAGACAGACAGACAGACTGACAGAATGACACGGTGATTTTAGGGCACTCTTAGAAAATCAACCGACTTCAGTCGGTCACTTTTCTGCGGGTCATGCAATTCAGATTTACTTTCTTAAGTGATAAGGACAATGGCGCTGGAGTGCTGATTTTTAGTTTGGTTCACAAAACTGAGGTGAATCGGCTGTTAAACACTTTCATCTTCATTTTACTTGGACATTATAAATAAAACAACATGCAAATGACTACCCAGCAGGCACACGTCGCTAGGGCAACGTCAAATCAACGGCGATGCAACATCATGACCTTGCACCGACGTTGATGTGACGTCACAATTACGTCATGTGCCTGCTGGGATAGTTGCCAGTTTTATGACAACACATAGCCGCAACTTTTTTGTAAAAGCTTACACTTGTTGACTGAGATGTGTTTCGCGGCTTAGTCAAGAACCTGCCTTATGTCGTGCGCTACAATAAAGGAAAACACTTTTTGTGCGATGTTTGAAGTTTGCGGCATGTGACTAATTATTTATCACAACATTGTGCTTACATATTCAGTTATTTAGACCTATACAACAGAATTGGACAGTGATAACTGTTAGGAGTTTATTATTGCTTGCTTGCTACCGTACAGTGAAGTTTCTAGCGTCACGCACTTCGCATTTAATTAGGTCATGTAAGTGTTGTGAGTCTGTACCCTTTCAGCCCTTTATAGCAAAGTACAGATATCAACAGATGCAAACAGTGTAGAACCTGGTGAGATGGCTCATAATGATACACCGCATTCGGTTCTACATGCTATTGACGACTATTGACTAGACACCCAATTTACATGTGTAGAATGGACGCGTACAAATTCAGTGACTGAAGAGTGAACTTGAGAAACTCGTGGGTTGAAGGGGTAAAATCTTAACCTGGCCTGTAACTGTTGTGTGCGGGTCAGGACCAGACAAAGCGGCTTGGCCGATAATCAAAAGTTAAATACAGCTTATTATACGGTCTATTTTCTTTATTTTTCAAAGTTTATCTAGACACTTAAATGGTGTGCACTGATTGTAGCTCTATACATATTGTTTTTGTTTTCTTTCTTTTCTAAAAATATACAAAGGTACTTTAATGGCGTATTGATACAAATATAATTAATCATAACCCATTTTGTACTGAATGTAATATTATCACTTATCTGACGAAGATTTCATTTCGAAATCCCGGTTCAAAATTAAGGGGCGTCAGCTAGAAATATAGGAATTAATTTAGGAAAAAAATGGGCTAACTTTCGACAACAGTGAAGCCCGCAGTGTAGGCCGTGGTTAGACGCCGCCTCCAAGATTCGCCAATGACCCATTATGCGGTCGTCGGTATAAAATGGGAACTTTCCTTATGCATATTTAGTTAACTTTTCCCGTTTTGTTTGTAATTTAAGAAAGATCATTTTTGTATTTTTATTACAAATGAAACAAAACATGTAATCAAAATGCGGAAATAATGCCATGAGAAATTAGTTTTGAGACAGCGAACATGAAAAGTCAACAAACAACGGACTATTTGCGCGGAGTCATATTTCAAAAGTAGTGGAAGCCGGAAGTTCGGACGTTAAAATTGTAAACATGCAGCACGACGAAGAATGACAGAAAGAATCTGTCATTAAAAATGTGCGGTACACTGTTGACGAGATAGGTGATTAATATGGCATGAATTTGTCGGCCGTATTTTATACTTTGAAAGAAGTGCCATTACGCAAACACGCCTATACAAATACATTGCCACCTTTATCGCCGAAAAAATGAAAATTTTAAGATGAAAAATTGTGATATTTTTCTTATTTCTGCTCAAAATATAGATTGTGGGCAATCTTTAGAACCGCCTCATCGAGGCGGTTCTAACGAGTACCCACAATCTATATTTTAGAGCAGAAATAAGAAAAATAAGGTATACCCCCGGAAACCCCAGTTTTATTGTATAAAAGTGGGGTTCAAGGGGGTCAAAATTATATAGGCATGTTTCCGTGATGTTTAGCTAAAGCTAAAGAAGGTTTGTGCTAGGTGGATCCCCCATCTTTTGACATCGGAACAAAAGGGGGTATTGGTAGAAAAAGCCTCAGAACTCCTAGCATAACATAAGGATACGGATCCCAAGAGAATCTGAGAAATAGTAACTAACTGGAGATGATACGTGAAAAACAATAAAGTTTGGGTAGGTGAAAATGGCGAAAGACCTCAAATCGTGCAGAGAAATAAGAATTCGAGACATGCCACGTACGCTCTATTTTTTACTGCGATGGAATTGTGGCCGGGGTAAAAGTACATGAGAACAAGAATGTCACCGAAAAGTGTCATCGAATTAGTTTACTTTCTGCTGTGGTGGATCACTATGTTGCAAGGCGCCCACATGATGGGGTGCGTGGTCTTTCTGTGATTTCTTGCTCAATCCATATATCATTCATCGTTACCTTGGCGTTAGATGGTGTAACGTTTTTTCTTGTATCACGTATTATGAAAACAGGTAAACGCACGTGATACAGTCAGTAAATATTAGCGGGATTCCTTTAATCAATGGCGGAAGATAGGGAGAATCTGAAGGAATCAATAGCATTTTTTTCGGCATTTAGTGTGTAATAATCGAAATAGATTAGGACAAGTTTTCCTTTGATTTAGCCAATTAAAGGACAATAAAGTAAACCTTGTAACCAGGACATACTTAATAAATAAGAAAAAAAGTTTAGCAGCTTAGTATTACAACGTGATTGGCTGAAATTGTCTTCATCCCGGAACTGCCTGTCAACATTAAGTATATGTTAGGTCTTGTTCAAACAAAAGTTTCAAAACGGTGTGAGCAAATCTTAACAAAATAACATGGAATGATTGGTGCGATCGAAAACACAGAATCCCGCTCTGCTGATTTCACGGGTGAGTGAGTTTGTTTGTATGATCAGTGAACATCGATATTTGACAGCTGATCCGTCAGTAAAACGCACGCTGTTCGTTTGGTCGGTAACACTCTTTCAAAGCCGTCGGACATGCGCGTTGGGGGAGTGCTGTTTTGGCAGAATCCGGTCAGTGTCTGTAGTATTTCCATATACAGTCAAAGAGGCGAGGCTGCTAATGAATACGAGGACAAAAGAATCGACAAAGCAGAGCGGAAACGTTTACAGCGCAAAGCCACAGTTAAAGCATCACCAACAGATCTGTACTCTGCTGTTCTACATGTATCTGCAACAGACAGTTTTGACTTAAAACAGGACTAGTCTGTCATCTTATAACACACAAACAGTTGCATTTCTCGCATGTGATTAAGACTAGTCATTGTAAGCAATGACAGACGAACTATTTATAAAGTCGTCTATTCATACTAATGGGTCACGGCAGGCGAAACGTGTTGTTGGACATGCGCAAACAGCAAAGACTCAGATCAGCCTGCGCATCCGTACAGGCTGATCTGAGTCCTTGCCGTCAACTTTATTGACCATTGTCGTAACGTTTTCTTTTGGAGACGCGACGCGTTTGTTTTGGAGACGCGACGCGTTTCTAACGCGTTTCTCTTGGAGACGCGACGCGTTTCTCTTGGAGACGCGACGCGTTTCTCTTGACGACGTGGCGCGTTTCTCTTGGAGACGCGGCGCGTTTCTCTTGGAGATGCGACAGGAAAGGTGTCGTATTCTGGCGATTTGAATTCTTGCTCAGAGTACAAGACAGAAAACATTTTTTTCTTGCCGTGATTCAGTCTTTATTAAACGTAAAGTATCATTAGACAAGGTCTTGCCAATTTTTGTAACAGGTATCACTTTGCATTGGTCGACTAAACCAAAAAAAAACAATGCTTATGTGTTTCGTGAATGTAAGAAATGATGATTAACTCTTATCATGCTGCTCACGACAACCTCTATCTTTGGAAATAGTGTAGATCCAGATCAGATGGCCATCTGACCAGGATCTACACTTTTTGACATTGAGTGTTTGGTTTTTAAGAAAAAAATACATCAAGTAATCTGATTGGTTCAAAGTCAGAGGTGGGTGTGGTTAAGATGAATATTCAGCAGGATAAGGATTAAAGGTCACAGAACAATTTCAGTGTAGAAACAGAATGTATTTGAATGTACCACAAGTAAGAAATTTCATGTTTCTATTTATCGGAATACATCTCTGGTTTTAAGTGAGGAAACTTACATCAAAGTGCTACGCAATGTATCTATTTCAGATAGAAGCCTCCGTTCTGAAGTGGTTAAGCTACTGAACGTTTTAAACAAAGAAGCCGTCGGTTCGATTCCGAGCGTTTCAAGACCTTCAAATGGCCCCGTCTACGCATAACCTTAGTTGCTGATGGGACGCAAAACCAACAGAACATACACACATACCAACGCACGCACGCGCTTACGTTATTTCGGTTTGCCTGTTTGAACGAGAAGTTTCGGTTTTTCATTCTCGGCTCCATGAGGGTAATGAAGATATTTTGGTCAAAACCGAATACTATAAGACTTTCACATTGGTGTTTGGTGTTAGATGTGGAAAAGGGTCCGTCCCATGCTTCACTGTCCGCGTAACGAGGCACGCCGAGGGACGGACAGTAATCCCGAGGGACGGCTACACAGATAAGACCATTCTGCTTTCGGTGCTGCATGTTATATTTAAGGAAAATGAATATACCTCCAGGAGACACACCTCCGTCCGAAAAATTTTGTCTACAACACTCATAGGGATCTAATGTTAACGGAAAGAATTTAATGAAAGGAGTAAAGTCTTTCCTTTAAGAGAAGGCCCTTTTTTCAGCAGGTCTGAATGCTATCATGGGTGTGCTACATCTTTTCTAATTAAGAAATAAATCAGCTCTAACTGTGATTTGTTGAGTAATAAATCACAGTTTGGAGGTCAGTTGTAAAGTAGACAAATCACGAGCGCGTAGCGCGCGTGATTTGTCTACTAACAACTGAACGACAAACTGTGATTTATCACTCAACAAATCACAAACAAGAGCTGATCTATTTCGATTCTAACACGCTGAAAATTGGCAAGAGCGCGTGATTTGTCTACTAACAACTGAACGACAAACTGTGATTTATTACTCAACAAATCACAAATAAAAGCTGATCTATTTCGATTCAAACACGCTGAAAATTGGCAATAATGTTGTTGTTTCCTTCAAAATCTCGCCACCTTTCGCCAATGTTAGAAGAAATTCCGCTAGAATTATCGACTGAAACACATGCATTTACATCCTTTTCTTACGTTTTCAATACGAGAAAATGACGTTACACCGTCTAACGTCCAGGAAATCGACTAGTGACGTCATAAATTTGCAGCTTTTAATGACGTCACTCGTCACGCTCTTCCGAGCTGTGATTTGTTGCAGAATAAAACACAGTTATTTTCCATTGCCTATATAGGCGCGTTGTGTTAGAATTAAGAAATAGATCAGCTCTGACTGTGGTTTGTTGAGTAATAAATCACAGTTTGGAGGTCAGTTGTAAAGTAGACAAATCACGAGCGCGTAGCGCGTGTGATTTGTCTACTTACAACTGACCGACAAACTGTGATTTATTACTCAACAAATCACAGACAAGAGCTGATCTATTTCGATTCTAACACGCTAAAAATCGACAATGATGTTGTTGTTTCCTTCAAAATCTCACAACCTTTCGCCATTGTTAGAAGAAATCCCGTTAAAATTATCGACTGAAACACATGCATTTATATTCTTTTCTTACGTTTTCGATGCGAGAAAATGACGTTACACCGTCTAACGTCAAGGAAATCGACTAGTGACGTCATAAATTGGGAATTTTAATGACGTCACTCGTCACGCTCTTCCGAGCTGTGATTTGTTGCAGAATAAAACACAGTTATTTTCCATTGCCTATATAGGCGCGCTGTGTTAGAATGGTCACTTATTCCAGGTGGAGGTGCCGTAGGTCAGCATATTCAACCCAGTCCATCAGGCGTTGTAGGATCGTCTCTGTCCTTTGGCGAGAAAAGATCGTCTTTACAGACAGGTACGTGCGTGTGTTCGTGTGTGTGTTTGAATTTTACGTCCCACCAACAGCTATGGTCATACGGAGACGTGACCTCGGTTTAAAGACCATCCGATAGTCTGAAGAAGCCCGGGATCGAACCCACGACCACTGAATGAGGCGGTTCTTACGAGCACGAACAATCTATGTTTTGAAGAAAAAAGGACAATATCGAATTACCCCCGTAAACCCCATTTTCCTAGATGTAAGGTCGGTTTAGTTGGGTGACCATTAACCTTGTTAACCTTATGTCACCCGCCCCCGCCCATTGGGGCTTGGAGTAATAGATTGGGCTGCTTGGTGCTTCCACGCAGAGCTCAAACTGAGTGTCAGAACGTCCATGCATATAAACCAGTTTGGCTTCATTCGGCGGCAAGGATTAAGCTGTCATTTCATCTCAGTGTCGGGTAAAAGTCCCACAAAATTGTAAGCAACGTCTCCAAAATGACCTAAATAGTTTTGGCGGGAACGTTAAACCTCAAAGCAAATATTTTCAATGGCGTAGCGAAATGCAATGACATCATTCGTAAAGGCGTTACACATCATCGCGTTATCGGGAAGAACATATTCATATTCAGACGGACCTCCTTGGCCTAGTGGATAAGAGCTCTGACTCTTTATCATTAGGTCTCTCACCGCTGTGGGTTCGAGCATGGCTCGGGTCACATGTGAGACGCCAAGTTCTGCAAACAGAAGGTGGGTTTTCTTCCGTACCCGTACTTCCGCCCACTTCTGATCAATGATTGGCTCGATATGATTGAAATAATCTTGAAAGGGCCGTAAAACCAAAACCAGAAAAAAAAAAACCTTACTCAGTGACGTTTTTGTTTGTTTGTATTGGAGTTTTACGGCCCAGTCAACACTATTTAGGTCATTTTTGAGCCGGTCAGTTTACCTAACAACACTTTCCTGGGCAGGCTTATACGTAAGCGGTTAACCAGTACAGTGCACATTCTTTCGCCAGAAACTGACAACTGCCCTTCTTGAATCAGCGGAAGGGAGAGAATGACCGTAGAAAAGATTTCATGATCAATCTTCACGAAAGAATGTTGCCGACCCCGGCGGGAGTCGAACCCGCGTCCTCCTGATCACCAGTCAGACGCGCATCCGACTGAGCCACTGAGGCCGGCTACTCAGTGACGTGGCGAAAGGCAATGAAGTACCCAAAGTTTATAATACCACTGGCCGTGCACTTCTATTAGAGCCAGCGCACGACAAAACCTACAATACAACATATGCGCCCAACGAAGACTCAGATCAGTTTTCGTTGTGCGCTCTAAGGATAGCTAAGTGCCTATTGCTCTCCTTCATGCACCAAGACAAGAGAACTATATGGATGCGCAGGCTGATCTGATTCTTCGATGGGTGACTATGTAAGCGGTAGGAATTGCTGTGCCTCAGCTCATTTTATTCGTGTGATTACTACTGACAAATGATGTTCTTCCTTTCAGAGTCCTTTCCAGCCGGCCTACTTCTAGTCTCTAGCTCGAACAGTCAAACTTCTCTCTCGCCGGCCATGGGGACACACGTGCCTATCAGACCATTTATTCCAATCCAGCCTCGACCTAGTCAGTCCACATTGTCATCACTGTCCTACGCCGGCCAGCTTCACAGTAGATCAACTCCGAATTTGCCCATCAAAGGTTAGTTTGGCAGCGTCGAGCAAAAAAATCAAAGCAATTAAGAGTACTGGTGGGTCGATTGTCTCAGAGTGTAGATTTGAACGAGGACTTATACTTAGACATTTAACCCTTACATTCTTGTGCTGTAAGCAAACCACGTAGACCCTGATCAGACGCTGCGTTTTTTTGTGGCTCACCCTTAAATTCCTGTACTGTAAGCAAACAGTGCAGACCCTGATCAGACGCCGCATTCTGCGGCGTCTGATCTGGGTCTACACTGTTTGCCAAGCCCAAACCATGATTCCAGCCCAGATTTAACAGCTAACCCTTATACGCAACACGCTGAACTAACTCTGCTATTTTCTATAAATAAGTTATATTGATTTCGATAGTCACGTGGACAACAGCACGAATTCAGTTTCTGTCCTTTATAACATTGGGTCGATTGTAAACCAATCGACCCAAAAAGCGTTTTCGAATTTGTCTTCTCATCTAAATAAAAAATCAGCCTGGGTACCGGCTCTGTTGTTATACAATCTTGTTGGTCCGTACGAAGAAAGATTGAGTCACGTGACATCCATATAGCGCGCAGCGAAGACTCCGATCAGCCTGTGCGCCGGCTGATCTGAGTCTTCGCCAGACGCACTTTATCTAGGACGCATTTTCGCTTGATGCGGCTTATTTATTGAATAAAATGACACCTCGTACATGCTCTATTGCTGGATCCCCGGCTTGAAACTAAGATAACATACTCCTCCTTGACAATGAAGGTATTCGACTGGTAGGTCTCGTGAAATTTCCGTGAAATTCCACGTAGGAGTGTGGTGCCTTTCTTGTAATAAACAGTCACATGGTTCAGTAAAATCTTCAATTTGTGTCAAGCTCTTAAGCGATCGTAGTGCACGAAAGGTTCGACTTTTCCTTCACCACTATCGCTTATGTACTTGAAAAATAACTCATATTTGATTGGACCATGTGATCGGCTATTACAAGCAAGACACCACACTCCTGTGCGGAATTTCACGAACATTTCACGAAACCTACCAGTCGAATATGGCCTTTTTCTGCACATATTAACTCCTTGCCAAATCAGAGAGACAATAAGGAGATATATTGTATTAATAAGGTAAAACTTAGCCTAGCCACTAGGCGTGAAAATGAAAAATATGGAATTAAAATCATCTTTAACACTAAAATGAACAGTGTATAAAAGTTTAGCTAGTCTAGTCTCTCTGGCTCAATTTTATAATTGATCCTAAGATTTGAGACTCTGCCAAATAGACTTGCCATTACTAAAAAGGTGATAAATTTTTAAACCAATAAAAATACCAAAAAATGATCTGACTTTTATTATCAGACTAGTAGCTAGTCTATGTAAAACTTTGTTATATATTTTTTACTAAATATTAAATTTTATGACCACTTTTGAACATGCCCAAATGCGGTCTCTGACAGAAGACATTGTGCACAAAAACAAAGAAAGAATAACGGAAAAGGTTACCCAGGAAGGAAAAGCTATGTATTACAAAAACAGGCCTAGTCTAATATATGGAATTTTACCACCAAAAATGAAAATAATTGAAACCTTCTAAATATAAGGTGGTCTTAACAGCGGAATTTCACTGCATTTTATTACAGTTGTAGAGAGGATGAGCCTTGACGATGATTCCATTGAAAGTGAGACCGGATCCCCCAGCCAGTCACGCGGTAAGTATCTTTATATTCAGGGGAAAAGACTTAAAGGGAGAGCTTGGTTGTCCAGGGGAACAACAAATGATTGACAGAATCTCAAATTTAAATGAGCTATAAAGACATTAACTCCCTGCATGTTTATGTTTGGTTTGGACCGAGCCATTATCAGACAAGACTTTAAAAAGCACCGGTGGGTTGGTTGTATCTGTGTTCAGGCTGTGGAAATAGTCCTGATCGGGAAATTAGACTATTTAGTTCAATCCCTAAACTCCTGTATTTTAAGCGACCAGGGTAAACCCTGATCAAACTTCGCATTCTGCCTCTTTCCTATTTACCAGTGTCCCAGCATATGAGTCCATTCTTTGGTTTTGAGATAATATAAGAATCTTATATGGGTGTGAGGGGTGGATGGAAAAATCCGTCCCGAGGGTCACTGTCCGGCATCACGAGGCTTGCCGAGTGATGCCGGACAGTGATCCTGAGGGACGGATTTTTCTATCCACCCCTCAAACCCATATAGGATTCTTTTTCCTGCATACCTTCCATTTCTATGGCGAATTTTTAATGCTGCTGTCACTTAGGTTACCGACGTCCGCCAATTTGTAATTCTGCTGTCACTTAGGTTACCGACGTTTTGTGATGACACAATAGGAATGTTTAGTGACGTCACGCATGACGACGCCGCGCATGAGGTTGTAATTAACCAGTGCATTTATCAAACACGCGATTATATTCGATTAGGGGTCGGAACACCAGGGTCAGAACATAAATTTCTATCTCAGGGTAAAATCACGGATTACCTTGTCTGGTGTGCAAGAACACTCTTTCTTGCAAAACAGATAAGGAAATCCGTGGTTTTAGCCCGGGATAGAAATTCTGTTCTAACCCTGCCGTTCTTACCCAAAATCGAATATTCTCGGGTGTTTGATAAATGCACTGGTTGAATACGACCTCATATTCGCCGTCGTTAAGGTTGACGTCATAGTACGTTACGTGACGTCACTAAACATCACTGTAGTGGCATTACAATATGGCGGACGTCGGCAACCGAAGTGAGTACTGTATTAAAAATCCACGCTCAGAAATGGAAGGTATGCAAAAAAAAAGAATCCTACATGGGTGTGAGGGGTGGATAGAAACGTTCGTCCCTAAGGGTCACTGTCAAGCATCACTCGGCAAGCCTCGTGATGCCGGACAGTGGCCCCTCGGGGAAGATTGTTCCATCCATCCCTCCCCCTCACACCTATGTACGATCCTTATATTACACATCACTCTAACGTCACAGCGAGAAGAATAGCGCGACTATAAATTAACGTTAACTGGATTTTGTACAGTTCATCGATAGTTCTCGGGACAATCTCAAAAGTGCAAGAGGATCGTTTTCTTGGTTGCCCCCGCCCATCTGGACTTGGAGAAATACATTAGGCTGCATGGTGCTTCCATGCAGAGCTGAATCTGGCCACACACGAGTACTGATAAACCGCTTAGAAGGACTAACCTGCCCAGGCAAAGCGGTGTGAGTCATATCGTCCAATGCATATAAGCCTTCTGTTTTCTTTGGGCGGCAGGCCTTGAGATGTCATTTCATCTAAATGTCAGGTAAAAGTCCCACAAAATTGGAAGCAACGTCTCCAAAATTACCTAAATAGTGTTGACGGGGACGATAAACCCCCAATTCAAACATAAAAACAAATCGTTTTCTTGGCCGGTCATGCGCCGACACAAGAAAACCAAATGCATTTGGAATGTGATCTCGGCAGACAATATGATGTATTTTCTGATAAGGCAATATCCTATTGGATAACGTGAAACACCTGCGACTGTATTTTCTTCGGTCTCTTTGATTGACAGCCCATGATACTTTTCTAAGAACTAGAATTGCGTCCACAGGACACGGATGCCCCCGCCTGAAAATATGTTGTTGTTAGTAGTATGACCTTGACCTTACAGGTACGGGCCTGGGTCTTGCCTGCAACAAATTGTCTCACGAAGGTTAACATTTCTGCTAAGTAATTTCCAAATCCATACAGGAATAACAAATATACTGAGCAAAAAGACACTTTTCTTTACCTTTGACCTCTAAGTATGACCTTGACCTTGGACGTTCCAACCTGGGTCTTGCGCATGACACATCGACTTATGAGGGTTCACATTTCTACCAAGTAATTTCCAAATCCGTTGTGAATAACTGGCCGCCCCCGCCCATCGGGTCTTAAAGAAATAATATGTAGATAGGTTGCAGGATGCTTCCACGCAGAGCTGAAGCAGACCGCACACGAGTACTGATAAACTGCTTAGAGGATCTAAGCCTGCCCAGTTAAGGCGCTGCGAGTCAGACCGTCCATGCTTATAAATCATATATTGGTTTCATTGCCGACAAGGCTTGAGATGTCATTTCTTCTCACTGTCGGGTAAAACTCCAACAAAATTGGAAACAACGTCTCCAAAATGACATATACAGTGTTGACAGGGACGTCAAACCTCAAATCAAACAAACAATGAATAACTGGACATAAGCAAAAAGACATTTTTCTTTACCTTTCACCTGTAAGTATGACCTTGACCTTGAATGTACCAACCTGGTTCTTCGGCACGACACATCATCTCATAATGGTTAGCATTGTTGCTAAGTAATTTCAAAATCTATCCAGAAATAAAAAAAGTTATTGACCGTCTTCATGTGTCGGACCCCCGTTTTTAACCTTTGATCTCCAAGTACCTTAGAGGTACGGGCCTGGATTTTGTACGAGACAGATCGTCACATGATGGTTAACATTTCGCAAATAAGGAAGTCATTGACAGTGTTCAGTTTTTGGACAGCTTTTTACCTTTGACATCTAAGTACGACCTTGACCTTGGAGGTATGGACCTGAATTTTATGCCAGATAGATCGTTGAATGGTGGTTAACATTTTTGCCAAGTAATTTCAAAGACTATCCAGAAATAAGAAAGTTATTGGCCGTGTTTAAATTTTGGACACTTTTTTGACATTTAACCTCTAAGTACGACCGTGATCTTGGAGGTACGGACCTGAATTTTGCGCGCAACACATCGCCGCAAGATGGTTAACATTTCTGCCAAATTATTTCAAAATCCATCCAGAAATAAGGAAGTTATTGACCGTGTTTAAGTTTTGGGCCAGTCAAAATAGTATATGAACCTCAAACAAATTCCTTCAGAAGTGTTTTCACTATTTTCAAAATCAGTGAGGTGGCCTGACTTACAGGAAAAAAATCCCCCAAAAAAATTCCTGGTAAAAATGATTTTTTGGGGTGAACTGTTTGAAATTTGAATAAAAATCGTCCAAAACAGGAATTAATTAATAAAATCATTTTCAAGAAATCACGACAAATTGATTTAAATAGCCAGACATTGATTTACTGTTGTCAAGTAGCAATAGAAAAATTTTCAGCTTCATACGATTACGAAAAGTCTATTTTGGGGTAAAAATGTGGAAAAATTGACAAAAAAAAAAACAAGGAAAACGGGAATAATTTTTTTAAAAGTTAGTGGTTAGGATTCTTGAAAATGTTTTGTTGTACAAAATGGCATATGGGTCTAAGTTAACTACAGGAAAAAATAAAATTTTTAAATACACAAAAGTATCATTTCATGGGGTACGAAAAATGCAAATTTTTACATAAAAAAACACACTGAAATCCTTTATTCGGGGCATGTAGAAACATAGGCCCTATTGCATTATGTGGAACTTTATTTATATAACCATCGTACTAAGATTTTTTGTTATGCAAATCCAATTTGCCAAAAGAAAAATAATTGATTCTTAGTGTTTTTGGTAAAACTGAGAATTTTACTTGTATAAAAATAGAACTTTATGAACATCAGCTAGCTTTACATCATGCTGAGCTGTTTTGTTAGGTAAATCCATCCTATCAAAAGAACAAAAGACCCATGGGCCACTATGCTCGCTAGAGCTCAGGCGGTCATTTAACATGATTTTAATTAACCGATTATAAGGTCTCCAGCGTTGTTCAAATGGTTCCGATCCGTTGCACATCAAGGTCACAGGAGGCAACAATATAGTTTTTATTGAAAAATCTTCAAGGCCTAGGTCTTTGATATTTGGTATTAAGCTTTGTTTTACATAGACTTCTGTAAGAAAAACCTTGAAAATCTTCTTGTCTGAAACCAGAAGACCAATGCGTTTAATATATTTGGTATAAAGCTTCGTCTTGTGGACCTCTACCAAGATTGTTAAAATTATAGCCCTGGGGCCAAAAATGGCCTTGCCCCGGAGCCCAGTGGTTTTTATATAGACTTATATAAGGAAAACATTTTAAAATCTTCTTGTCTGAAACCAAAAGGCTAAAGGCTTTGATATTTGGAATGAAGCTTCACCTTGTAGACCTCTGCCAATATTGTGCAAATTATAGCCCTGGGGTCAAAAATGGCCCTTCCCAGGGCCCACTTGTTACACTATAGATCAGGTGAGCGATCCAGGGCCATCATGGCCCTCTTGTATGAGGGTGGGACGTGGCCCCAGCACAAAAAGACCCCCGGGTTGGTATGACTGAATGAGTCTAACCATAATGAACAAGAAATATGTGGTTATGGGGAGGGGATCTAAATGGTATCTGAGATATACAGATTTTTATGAAGTGGAGGGGTGAAGCATGACCGGGGCCCCCAGTGTTCATGTTACTGGATGCGTCTTATCATAAGGAACATTTAAAGTTATGGTTAAGGGGTGGGTTTCTGAACAGTTTCTCAGATATTTGGCTTTTTGTGAAGTGAAGGAGTGAGACATGGCCCCAGCACACCCACAGTACCCCCAGCTCTGTATGACTGTATATGCGTGTAAAAAAGAAACAAGAATATATATGTTTTGGGGTGAGCATGTATCTAACTGGTTGTAAGATATATGCATGAAATGAAGCGGGCGGGTCAATGCTCCAACACACCCTGGGGTAGGCATAAAAGCATATGGCTGAAAGAAGTTTACTCAAGGAACATGTCTATAAAAAATGTTAAAATATCCCAAAAGGCTTGACAGTAAATGCCATTTTTCTAATCTCCCAAATATAAGTCTATGGAAACTTGCAATAAGTTGCCATATCCACCGAACTAATGAGCCAATTTTTATAAAAAAAAACAATCTGCTTTAAAAGAGATGTCGTTTGAAAGTGTTGATGCCACACGAACGACGATGACGATGCCGACAATGGACAACTGCTTATCCTATAAGCTCCCCATGAGCCTTTGGCTCTGTTGAGCTAAACATTAATTAATTTTTAGTGTTTTACTCACCTGTCACGTAGTGACAAAGTGAGCTTTTGTGATCATGTTTTGTCTCTCGTCCGTCCGTCAGTGTGTGTATCCATCCGTAAACAATTTTAAATAAATATGTCTCTAATACCCTACAGCCGATCTTGATCAAATTTCATGAGGAGTATCATCAGGTAGGGGGAAAGGCTACATAAGGTTTTCGGGCTGATCGGATGGGAACTCTGGTTGCCATGGTAACATATATCTCCCAAAGACTTGCAATGGGAAAAACTTAAAAAAAAACTTCTGAAACTACAGGGCCCAGATCTTAGATATTTAGCATGTAGCAATGTCACAAGGTCACATACATAAACTCTGCCAATCATGCTCCCAGGCTCAAAATAAGCTACAGCCCAGGGCTCTTTAGCTCCCATAGAATTACAATTGGAAAAACTTCAAAAATGTTCTTCTGTGAAACCACAGGGCCCAGAGCTTAGACATTTAGCATGTGGTAACTTCAAGTAGTTACCTACATTATAAATCCTGCCAATCATACCATTGGGGTCCAAATTGGCCACAATGGGGCCCCTTACCTCCCATAGACATATAATGGAAGCTTAAAAAATCTTCGCTGAAACCATGAAGCACAGAGCTTAGATATTTAGTATGTAGCAATATAAAATAGTCACCTACATAAATCCTGCTATTCATGTCCCTCAGGACAAAATTGGCCAAGAACGGGGCTCATCAACTTCCACAGACTCGTAATAAAAAAAAATCAAAAAATGTTCTCCTCTAAAACCAGATGGCCCAGAGCTTAAATATTTAGGATGTAGCAATGTCAAGTGGTCTCCTACATAAATCCTGCCAACCATGCCTCTGGAGTCCAATCTGGCTATGTCCAAGGGCTCCTTAGCTCCCATAGCCTCTTGTATATAGCTTAACCTCAAAAATCTTCTCCGAAACCACAGGGCCCAGAGTTTAGATATTTAGTATGCATCAATGCCAACTGGTTACCTACATAAATCCTGCCAATCATGACATTGGTGTCCAAGGTGGCCCAGCTCAAGGGCTCATCAGCTCCCATAGACTTATGGTGGATTAAAAAATCTTCGTCTTTGATACTACAGGGCACAGAGCTTAGATATATAGTATGAAGCAATGCCAAGTGGCCACCTAGATTAATGTTGCTAATCATGCCCCTAAAGTCAAAGTTTGCCATACCCTCAGGGCTCATTAGCTCCCATAGACTTATAATGAAAAAAGTAACTTCAAAAATCTTCTTCTACGAAACCAAAAGGCCCAGAGCTTAGATATTTAGTATGTAGCAATATCAAGTGGTTACCCACATAAATGCCCGTCATGTTACTGGGGTCCAAAATGGCCACACCCTGGGCTCATTAGCTGCCAATGACTTAAAATTGGAAAAAACTTCAAAAATCTTCCCTGAAACCATAAGGCAGATACCTTAGATGTAAGCATGTAGTCACCTACATAAATCCTGCAAATCATGTGCCTGGGGTCTTAATGGGCTATGTCCCAGGGCTCCTTGGCTTTTACAAAATTATAATAGGAAAAATCTCAAAACTCTTCTTCTCTGAAACTATAAGGCCCAAAGAATCGATATTTAGTGTGCAGCAAGGTCAGGTGGTCACCAACATAAATCCTGCTAGCCATGTCCGTGGGGTCCGAATTGGCCACATCCCTAGGCTCAATAGCTTCCTAAGACTTAAACATGTAACTGAAAGAACTTCGAAAAATCTTCTGCCCTGAAACCATTGGGTACACAGCTTACATATTTAAATGTTCCTCAGGTAAGCCATTTAGGCTCAATGAGCCTCTTGCTGGTTAAACTGAGCATTTTCATAGTCTAAAAAACAGAACTTTATGAAATCTAAATATCAAGTTTTTTTATTCTGTAATTAACTGATACCCATATGTACATTTCTACATCAAAACATTTTGAAGAATCCTCACCACTTACTTTTTTATAAAAAAAAATATCTTGTTTTCCACACTTTTTTTTATAATTTCGGATTTCTACCTTAAAAAGACCAGTTTCTGTGCAGATTCGAAGTTGAAAGATCTTTTTGATAGCTACTTGACAGTAGAGACTAGAGAGTGCCCATCAGGTCATATAAGGTCCATGTAATACAATTTACTTTTGTAACGAATTTTCTAAATGCCCGAAATAATGGACTTTCAGTGTGTTTTTATGCAAAAAGTTGCATTTTAGAACCCCTCAAAATGATATTTGTTATACATTTACATTTTTTCCTATCGTTAACTTAGACCCATATGTCACTTTTTACAACAAGACATTTTTAAGAATCCTCATCACTAACTTTTTAAAATATTATTCCCATTTTCCGCATTTTTGTCAATTTTTCAAAGTTTTTACCCCAAAAAAGACAATTTTCTGTAAATGTATGAAACTGAAAATTTTTCTATTACTACTTGAGTGGAGTGAGTTAATTGTATCAATTCCTGATCTTTGTTTTACTTCTACTTGACAACAGTTTATCAATGTCTGGCTATTTAAGTCAATTTGGTATTATTTCATGAAAATTTTATGATTTAATTCCTGTTTTTTGCGATTTTTATTCAAATTTTGAACATTTCACTCCAAAAAATCGATTTCGCCAGGGAATATTTTTGGGGATATTTTTCCTGTAAGTCAGGACACCTCACTGATTTTGAAAACAGTGAAAACCTTTCTGAAGGAATTTGTTTGAGGTTAAGGATTTTTTGGTCTCAAATGACCAGCCTATTTCGGACCCCACTTTTTTACCTTTGATTTCTAAGTACGACCTTGACCTTGGGGGTACGGACCTGAACTTTTCACACAACACATTGCCTCATGATGGTAGCTATAGCAAAATATAAGAGTCAGTGCACGACAAAACCTAAGGTAAGACCTGGGTGTAGTTTTACAGTTTTACAGCAATAATATCATGTTCAGACTTTGACATTCAGCATGTCATCAAATTGCTGTCAAGTGTCAACGAAAGAATGTGATGATAGGTGCATGTATTCAGAGAAATCAAGAATTGGCTTTAAGTTAATTTACAGTGTATCACGGCATAAAAATAGAACATACTGACAATGAATTTAAACAGTTCACTGGAAAGTGTTTAAACAGCTTTCTTGAGAAGGTATGAATAACAAAGTCTCTGCCATATTTGTGTGAAGGGACCATTTTGCATATTGATTTTCTTGCATATTGATTTGGTGTTCTTGGACAGTCTGATGGTAAAAGCTTGAGAAAAATTTTATTCTTGAAAGTAGGTGGCTAAGAAAAATAATGATGAGGTTGAGATTTTGACAAGGCAATCTTAAGCTTGTTTACAGTTTATTTGTGCCTCATGCTCTGCGTAGCCTTGCATGAGTCTAACTAAGCACTTATCTGAGATTTCCTTATCTCAGTCTGAAAACCCATCGTCTCATGAGTTTGTTAAAATAATATCAGACAGTTGAGACTCCGATCGACTGCGCGCATGCGCATGCTGATCTGAACATGTGCTAGCTTATGTGAACCTGTGCTGTCCGCCCATGTTAAAGGCATTTTATTATATACCTACATTTGCAGCCCCGCCCATCGGGGCTTACAAAAATATATTGGGTTGCATGGTGCTTCCACGCAGAGCTGAAACTGACCGCGCACGAGTACTGGTAAACCAAAGTCTAAGACTGCCCAGGCAAAGTGGTGCGAGTCGTACCGTCGCCGCATATAAACCATAATGGTTTATTTGGGCGGTACGGCTTAAGATGTCATTTCATCTCGATGTCGGGTAAAATTGGAAGCAAAGTCTTCCAAAATAGTTATGTGTTGACGGGGACGTAAAACCTCAATTCAAACAAAACAAAAATATCCCTAAAAAAAGTACTTCTGTCTACACTCAGTTTTCCAACAACAGAAAAAAGGGAACAGCATCGCCCTACTCGCGATTTCCGACGTGAATACGTCCAGACGTGAAAACGTCACTGTAATGTAAAAATTTCGCGCTTAAAATGGCTTTATTGGAGGGAAATGTGTATATAATAAACATATTATCACTTTGGTTACTTAATCCGGAAACTTCCATCCGACGTGGTACGGCAGGTCAAATTACTGCAGCAATAAAATAAATATACATTATATACAACTTCACGTTCCCCATGAAGTTCAAAAATTGTTTTATCAAGGTTATGTTCTGCCACTGCTGGACTATGGGTCCAATACTTGGGGTGCGACAGCAAAGAATAATATCGAGCGACTATCAAAATTGCAAAAACGAGCTGCCCGTATCATATTAAATGCTGATTATAACACACCTTCTTCAGAAATGTTCAAGAAATTGGGGTGGTCGACTATTCAAAATCGCCATAGCTATAACAAAGCAGTACAAACGTTTAGAGCCTTAAACAATCTCGCACCAGAATACATTACTGCTTTACTAACCCCTACATCTGAAACGTATAATCGTATTTTACGGTCGACGAGAAATAGTTCCTTGTTAGAACCAAGATCTAGAACGTCAACGTTTGACAGATCGTTTTCAGCTTCTGCACCAAAGCTATGGAACTGGCTACCAAATGATGTAAAAACTTCCCTTGCAAGTTTTAAACTGTCAGTAAAAAATCATTTCTTGGAATGAACAATGATTTCATATCATTGTAAGATATATTTTAATTTAAATTTGGCGTTGCATGAGCATCGTGACGTTAAACCGACGTCGATGTGGCGTCACAATTGCGCCATGTGCCTCCTGGGTACAATACTACTAGACAAAAGCCCGAAACGACGCTGTGCTGAACTGTCGCGGTGCACATAAAACTGCTGGGACGGCGGGTATGCTGTTTAGACTTTAGTCTGCCACATATTTGTTGTCCTAGCTGTGTATTGCTGGTTTCACATTGCGATTGTTCGGCTCAGACGTGGTATTACGACAGGTGTGCATAAATTGTTAAATCATTTCAAAATCTATACACTTAAAATAGTTGCTGACACATACTGTATGCTCTAATATTTTAATACGGTAAGCTTTATTATTATTATTATTATTATTATTATTATACTTTTTTTTTAACACAGGTGAAATTATTTATTGTTTTATGCGCTCAATATTAATTTGATGTCTTAACAAGTAGCTGGCCTCTATCCTGCTTGCTAAGATAGTCTTAACTAGATTTTCCCACTGTTTCATTTATTGTTTTAAGATAAAGTATCGCCGTCTAATGTCTCTTTCATTTCTCTTTTCTTCTATTTTTAAGCCTGTTCTTGTTATTTTTTTTATTATTATCATTACTTTTTTTTTGGGGGGGGGGGGGTGGGGGGGGGGGCAGCCAGCGTTTTATATAGGTTTTATTGACTGTTTATATTGCATTTGTTTGCTTACTTGCATAGATGTAAGTATGTTTTAAGAGGGCCGCTAGGTAGACAAGCTATTTTAGCTAAGTGCGTTACCCTCTCAAAATATTGTATAAATAAATAAATAAATAAATAAAATACCATCGAAGAATACTTCTGCCTACTATAACAATAAATATTTCAGAAACCCGTAACACCCTACTCGCTTTTTCCGTTTCCGTATCGCCACCCTTTGAAACGAGGCTACCTGTGAGGTCCGGCATTTGCTGCGACGTTAGAAAGCAGTCATACCCAGCAGGCACATGACGTAATTATGACGTCACTTCAGCGTCGGTACGTCAATACGTTAATGCAACGTCACATCTACGTTGTATCGCGTTGATTTGACGTTGCCCTAGCGATGTTTGCCTGCTGGGATAAGACGGATACATCATGAAGACGTCACTTACAGAATGTAACGTAAGGTCTAAGTCTTCCGCTTGTTTAACTTTTCATTGAAAAACAACTTTATTGGAAGGACAAAAGGGTATACAATAAACATATTATCACTATTAACTTGATATGCCGCACAGTATCCCGTCTCTTGGATGTTTCCAGGTCTTACTTTGACCAGGACCATCCAATCGAAGTGATACAATCCGGTAGATCAAGTTATTGTCAGTGATAATGTGTATTTTTTCATGCCACGCTTTATTTGTATTTCAGTCGACACGCCTGGAACTTCTATCGTAAAGACGGAACTACGCTCCAGTCCGAGCCCAAATCCCAGCAAGGAATCTTTCTTGTCTCTCAGGGCAAATAGATCAGCAGGTAATTAAAGCTGTTCGGATCTTTCTTCCTCTTCGTCTATTCGCAGATGATTTTAGCACAAATAACTATATTATTAATCCTTTGTACCCTCTATCCTCTTTGAGAATGGTCTAGCCTACTAGAGACATCAAACGAATAAGCTCCTTACATTCCACATTCCAAAGCGTTCCTAAATAAAGAAAGGTTAAAATGGCTAAATAATACTAGCATGGTAACAGGAAAGCTCAATTTCTTCATACAATACTTTGAACAGGTTGAAATTAACTAAATAATTACCTTTATGGCATATCCAGAATGGTGACACTGAAACCTATGTTTTGCCCAGAAGAATAAGACAGATTAAAAGAATGCTTGACATTGAAACTATCGTTTATTCTAAATGACGGAAAGATATGACTTCTGAAACGAAAACATTTTCATAAAACAAAACATGGTATAAACAGCAACAAATCTTAACAAGTCTTGTGCTTACTTGCAAACAAGGTGGCACAGAGAAGAGGCCAAATTGCCAGTAATATTTCAAGAGACATAACTTACCGCAGCCAGAACCAAGAAAAAATAGTTATTGACATGAAGCCATACGGACAACACAAAAACAACACATGTAACAACAGAGACATACAATGAAAATATAAAAAAAACATGCTAAGGTGATTCTAATGAGTGCTTGTACACACACAACTTTATAGAAAATCAAAAATCCCTAAACTGTTCTCCTTATACATTCTAACGTGGTGCCAAACTGTGTTATGTGCAGTTACATCACATGTGGTAAGTCCCGTGCTTTATTGGATATAAGCCGCGTCCACTGTCCTAATCGCATTATGGAGGCTGAAAAATGAATTTCATTTCTAATACGTCTTTTTAATTGACACAGATTGCCGATTATTATGGGAGTTCATCCATCAACTTCTTCTTGATGCCAAATATAGCAAGTATGTTTGCTGGGAGAACAGAGAGGACTTTGTGTTCAGAATTGCCAATCCAACAGGTACTATTCAGCTTGAAAAGCACATATATGATAATGGAATCTGGGCTGCACTGTAACCCCTGGCTAGGTATATTGGGGTTAAACGTGGCATAAAATAAAATAAAATGTTTGTTACACATGATATAAGACAAACACACAGGTGTCTTAATTAAGAAATAAAACACTTCTGGTAGCAAAAACATAACGAAAGGACACACATGTGTGTGATACAGTCAGTAATTTTCGCGGGATTTCTCCTAGCAATGAGGCTGGAAGAATTTGAAGGCAACAACAAAATTATTGCCGATTTTCAGTGTATTAGAATCGAAAAAGATCAGCTCGAGTATATTATTCGCAGAGTAATAAATTACAGTTTATCGGTCAGTTGTAAGACGACAAATTACTCGCGCTGTGCGCTTGTGATTCTATATACTTAACAACTGACCTCCAAAATGTGATTTATTACCCAGCAACACACCAAGTCGACAAATCACACTCGCTAAGCGCTCGTGATTTTCTATACTTTACAACTGACCTCCAGACTTAATTAATCACTGCTAGAGCTGATCTATTTCTAAAATCACTTCAACAAATTGATCGAAAAAAAAAAGAATTTTGCATTTAAAACATACTCATAGGAATAACAGTCATGGGCGTTGGCAATGTACACGGAGTGCATTCGGAAGAAGAAGTGCGTATTACCGTAATCACCTATGTAATGCGAAATTTATTTAAATGTGGGTCGAAGCGCCAATCACCGTCTGGAGAGAGCAATAATAGGCCTACCTACGTTCAGTCTTTGTCTTATTCATTGCATGAACTGAAAAGTTTTATTTATTGGACTGGTTTGTCTAATGATGTGTATATGTGTATGATGACCAAATTTTCTGAACATTTCGATGGCTCGAACACCGATGACTTGTTTCCCGCCGCTGCTTTGAAGTTCTTCTTGTGTCGCAAGAGATAATTTGTGGAGAACTCTATACTTCACTCTGTGTTGACTCTAATATTCTTTTATTTCGAAGAAAATCGGAAATATATTACTTTTATGCCCCCGGACCTGGAGCAATGATTAACCACCAGGGGCTCGAACTACAACTGTCTCGAACAAGTGTTCACTACCCCAGATGTGTATGAGCCATTTGAATGCACTTGCGTATGGAACGCGAAGTCTGATTGGATATCGTCAAAATTTGCGACCGTATATTCTGATATCCGACGTCATCGTGTAACGTCGCTTTCCATTGGTTGGTATTTGGTTGCACTTGCCGTTTTGGGCAAAAAGAAAACAAGTGCATGAGTACATTAGAATGACGATAACTGTGTTGAAAATTGTTATTTGGGAAGGTAAATCGTCTGTTACAAGATACAGTCGCAAATTCGACCAGTGATTAAGTGCATTGGAATGGGGTTCACTGTGTTCAAGGAGGTTCCACTGACTGGAAGGTCGGCCCCTTTCATTGATAATATTGTTGGATCTTCGGCGGGAGTAATCAAGTTACTTAAAGGCTTGAACACGTCTAAATCTTTAGGGCATGATGAGCTTCATCCTAGACTCCTGAAGGAACTTGCAAATGAGTTAGGTCCATGGTTTGCACATCTTTGCCAACAGTCTCTCGATACGGGTGAATCCCCAAAGAAAGGCTCCTAGCGAACATTTGCCCACTCCTCAAAACAGAGATAGGGCTCTTGCTCGTAATTATCGCCCGGTGACCCTGACCTGTGTTCTATGTAAATTGCTTGAACACATAGTCGGCTCAAACATTATGGCCCACTTTGATGAACTTAAACTTTTGTCAGACAGACAACATGCATTTAAGAAAAGGCATAGTTGCGAAACTCAGCTGATCACGGAAATTCATGATTGGGTAAAATCTTGGACAGAGGGGGACAGGTGGACACATTTATCCTGGACTTCGAGAAGGCTTTTGACACTTCACCCACTGCTTAAGTCCAAATTGTTTGGCTATGGAATTTGGGGGGGAACTCTCAAATGGATAGATTCATTTCTGTGCTACAGAAAACAGCGTGTTGTTGTTAATGGTGAGTCTTCTGTATGGGCTCCAGTTTTGTCTGGGGTCCACAACGGACTGTTCTTGGTCCACTGTTATTCTCCATGTACATAAATAATATTTCCACTGACATTGACTCAGAAATAAGACCGTTCGCAGACGACTGTTTGCTATCTGGAAATTAGAGGTACAGACGATTCAATGAAACTTCAGAATGATATAGATGCACAAAATGGCGCATGAGATTCCAGCCTGTTAAATGCAATATTATGCAGATAACTAAGACGAGAACCAATAAAATTGAGGCTTCTTACACCTTAGAGGGAACGGTTCTCGAAAATGTGAATTCCATTAAATACCTTGGTGTGACAATCACACAATATTTGAGATGGAATACACACAATAGTAACATTTGTATTAAGGCGAATAGAACTCTTGGTTTCCTGAGGCGAAATCTTAATCAGTGTCCTCAAGCTGTGAAGGAGGCAGCATATAAGGGGTTTGTTCGCCCAATCTTGGAATATGGTAGTTGCATCTGGGAACCCAGTGGAGATGCCCTTAACGAAGAAATTGGAAAAGTTCAGAATATAGCTTCTAGATTTGTAACAAGCAATCACTGCTTTGAAACTTAGAGCATGTCTGGATCACTAGGAAAACTAAGATGGGAGTATCTCAAGAAAAGGAGAAGAGACAGTAGGCTCATACTTTTATTCAAGAGCCTAAAGGGTGGTACCAGCATTCAAACAGTTGACCTTGTTCCCCAGCTAGGCACTGTAGAAATCATCATTCACTGGCATTTCAGACCCCTGCTGCAAGAACCGACATCTATAAAGAATCGTTCTTCCCTAGAACCATTAGAGATTGGAATGCCCTTCCCGATTCGATCATTCGCTGCTGAATGTGCAGAGGATAATGTAGTTCAGTGTATCTCTTTTGTGAGAGCTAGGGACTAACTTCCCATATTACAGGTTCCGGTTTATGAATGTCATTTGACTTGACACCAGTTACAATTCTGATTCTGAGACTGACTGTATTGAAAATAGTCATTTTGGGACGTCATTCATAGGGTTTACGGTTGCAAATTCCGTTTTGCGGCTTCGCTGGGGCGTGGGCTGTAAAACATAACACTTCCGAACGTAAAACGGCCGATTTACCTCCTCAAATGATAATTTTGATTACAGTTATTCTCTAATTGAATTTCGGCTGTATGCGCTCATTTGTTTGTTTGTTTATTTGACTGATTATTATTTTGTTTGTTTGGAGTCTGTGGTTAACACCCCAGTCAACACTTTATGTCATATCGGGCCGGTCATTTCACCAAACCACACTTCCTGGACAGGCCTATATAAAGTGGTTAATAAGTGCAGTGCACATTTTTTCGCCAGAAACTGACAACAACCACCCTTCTTGAATAAGCAGAAGGGGGAGAATACCAATAGAAAAGATGATAAATTTCTGTATTTTAGGTCTGGCTGAGCTATGGGGTCAGCAGAAAAATCGAACAAACATGACTTATGAAAAACTCTCGCGAGCGTTGAGATATTACTACAGAATGAATATTATCAGGAAAGTCCCAGGGAAAAGGTTGACATATAAGTGAGTAGATTCTGACAGAACACCTTATCAGAATGTCCTTTGATACCATGCAGACCGCGCGATGGAAAATATTGTCTTGTGCTAGCCTGTGCGTCCGCACGGTCTGATCAAAGTCTTTCCTATGTACTACCTGAATGGACAGTAAACCAAAGCTTTTTCGTGAAAGCAGGCATCACGTGAACAAGTCCGTGAAATGAACATCCCGCTAAACCCCACTTTATATAGAGCAAACTGGGGTTTACGGAGTATACATTATTTTTCTTATTTCTGCTCCAAGACATAGGTTGTTTGTAGGCGGTTCTAACGAGCCCCCACATCCTATGTTTGATGTATAAATAAGAAAAATACCACGGATTTCATCAGAAAAGTAGCCATTTTGGAGATGTGAAAAAATGCACTATGTCGCACAGGTGTTATCGTAATTTTAATATGTTCTATAAATGGGTTATCCTTTGGAAGCAAAGAATATACCACATAACTTAAAAGTATGAAATGTACAGTTTTCTTGGCCGGACTAGCTGGTTTCGGCCACTTAGGCCTCATCAGTAAAGTTGAGTAAACTTGTTTTCTGACTAAGTTTTTGCCCAGAATGATCGAATATTCTCTTGGTGCACATATACGCAGATACCTTTGAGACAGCTCATGAGAAATGGGTACCTACCGCACAGGCGAACAGCAAAGGATCAAGCGAGACTGTGCATTGATCCTTTGCAGCTCGCATACATGTAGTAGATACCTTATTTTCTACTCAGTTGGGATCATTGTTTCCACTGTGGAATTTTTATGGTGGGTGAGGGTCACTGATGAGGCCTGATTGGCCGAGACATGTTAGTATGAGGGGACACTTTGGGAATTGATGTACAGTATGTATAGGAGTTTGCTGACTATTACCTTTGTCATTAATAAACGATCGAAACCATAATTGAAGGTCACTGATGAGGCCTGTTGACCAAGACTAGCCATCAGATGAGGTGCAAAAAATCGCACATAATAATTTTTGTTGTGTATTCAACGTTTTCAAGAATACGTAATTCCTAATTGTAAAACACACAATGTAATAAACGTTATTGTTAATGTTTATTTATCTATTTTATTGCACGTTTACAACTGCAAACAACTGACAGCAATTAATTTAATAAATTAGCCTGAATACAAATGAACAGCATCATGAGAAAAAATATGAAAGCATGCTCATTTAGCTACAGATGATATCGGTTGTCATCTTTAGGAGACCTTCATGCGACCTGAATAGGTTGTTTGTCCGGATCGCGACGGAAGAAAAGGGCAGCTGCGTAAAATCGTTCAAGCCCCCAGAAACAAACAAACAAAACAAAAACAAATATAAGCGATACACACACTCAAATACAAACCATAATAAACATAAACCCCGACAAAAGGACCGCCTTGGAACGGTCAGTAAGCTGGGCTGTGGGGTCTTAAATCGATTTTGCCCGGCCGCAATCCTCGCCCTTACTTCCGCAGCGATTTAGAAAAATAATTCAGTTCGCATGAAAGCCTCTTAACTCATCAGTGCAACATCTCCGAGAACACAAAAATCAAACAAACACAGGGATGAAACAACGGTGAGGACTCTACATCAAGAAACCTCTGAAATGCTGGGGTAAAAGAAAACCAACAGTTAGACTCCGATAAATTTTACGTTTTAGGCGAACAGATTGCAAATAATGTATTCATCTTGGAATTCATATTTAAACTGTTTTATGTCCGAACCCGGGTTAAAATGAACAGTGTTATAAAGAATATAATGTGTATCTTAAGAACAAACAGATTGGTTATTATCATATAAAGTCGCTATTATTCAATACGAAATTTCTCGATTAATGACAAGTTTATTAAATGACACAATTTACAAGAACATGATTATTGATTTTTGATCTGGTGCTAATACGTATGACCTCCGATGAATACAGGATAGTCAATTAATAATATAATGTTATCAATCAAGTAATTTCGTATTGGCCCAGTTACAGGTCCGAGGTCTGCTGTATCGGTCCGAGGCCGAAGGCCGAGGCCAATTCTGCTGACCAATGACTTGTAACTTCTAACTAGTAACGTTTTCAAGAATACGTAATTCCTAATTGTAAAACACACAATGTAATAAACTTTTTTGTTAATATTTATTTATCTATTTTATTGCACGTTTACAACTGCAAACAATTGACAGCAATTAATTTAATAAATTAGCCTGAATGCAAATGAACAGCAACATGAGAAAAAGTATGAAAGCATGCTCATTTCGCTACAGATGATATCGGTTGTCATCTTTAGGAGACCTTCATGCGACCTGAATAGGTTGTTTGTCCGGATCGCGACGGAAGAAAAGGGCAGCTGCGTAAAAAACGTTCAAGCCCCAAGAAACAAACAAACAAAACAAAAACAAATATAAGCGATACACACACTCAAATACAAACCATAATAAACATAAACCCCGACAAAAGGACCGCCTTGGAACGGTCAGTAAGCTGGGGTGTGGGGTCTTAAATCGATTTTGCCCGGCCGCAATCCTCGCCCTTACTTCCGTCGCGATTTAGAAAATTATTCCGTCTGCATGAAAGCCTCAAAACTCATCAGTGCAACATCTCCGAGAACACAAAATTCAAACAAACACAGGGATGAAACAACGGTGAGGACTCTACATCAAGAAACCTCTGAAATGCTGGGGTAAAAGAAAACCAACAGTAAGACTCCGATAAATTATACTTTTTGGGCGAACAGATTGCAAATAATCTATTCGTCTTGGAATTCATATTTAAACTGTTTATGTCCAAACCCGGGTTAAAATGAACAGTGTTATAAAGAATATAATGTGTATCTTAAGAACAAACAGATTGGTTATTATCATATAAAGTCGCTATTATTCAATACGAAATTTCTCGATTAATGACATGTTTATTAATTGACACAATTTACAAGAACATGATTATTGATTTTTGATCTGGTGCTAATACGTATGACCTCCGATGAATACAGGATAGTCAATTAATAATATAATGTTATCAATCAAGTAATTTCGTATTGGCCCATATACAGGTCCAAGGTCTGCTGTATCTGCCCGAGGCCGAAAGCCGAGGCCAATACAGCTGACCGAGGACTTGTAAAGTAGAAGTAAAACAAAGATCAGGAATCGATACAATTAACTTACTCCACCCATCAAAGACACCAAAGGGGAATAAACACAAACATTAAGCGAACAGACCATAATGGAAACCTAAACAAAGGAAGGCCATAAGGACAGTTACTTTTCCACAAAATGGCCATATGGCCATCAAAAATAAAAAGACACAAGTGATGCAAACAGTAAGTAACAAACAACAACATTAATACATCGCCACAGAAGAACTGCCTTGGAACGGTCAGTGGAAAGATTTCCACTGTGGGGGGGGGGGGGGGGGGGGGCTTAAATCGATTTTACTTGGCCACAATCCTCGCCCTTACTTCCGTCGCGATTTAGACAAATAATTCGTTCAGTCCGCATGAAGGCCTCCTAACTCATCAGTGAAACATCTCCCTGAACACAAATAATCAAAGAACCACAGGGTGAGACAACGGTGGAGACACGACAGCAAGAAACCACTGAAATGCTGGAGCAAAAGAAAACCAACATTTAGACTCCGATGGGCCTGACCAGAGACAGAGCACCAGGCACCAACCAACATTACCTTGGAGCCGTCATAGAATCTGAGGCCTGACCCACCGGCGTGCAATTAAAGAGGGAAGCAAAGTTGCAAACCGCGATTGGGTTAACTACCATGCACGCAGTCTGCCGTACAACATCCAAGTTGTACCCAATCTCCCCACATCGAAGAATGACCCTACGAAATTTGTTGCTGAATAGTAGAAGTAAAACAACTTGGCCAATACGGAATTTTTTTATTAATGACAGTTTTATTAATTGATACCATTAAAAACATGATTATTGATTTTTGGCCTCTGCGTTGATATGGATGACCTCAAAACAATTCCGGATAGTCAATTAATTACACGTAGTAACTCACTAGCGCGTGACGCCATCACACCGCCCGTTACAATACTGTTTGCGGCAAGAAAATCCCATTTTAAAATCGTTTTATGAAGCGACCGCCTCGTTTCATGAATTTCATTTGATATGCCCATGAATGAAAAACCCTCTTTTCTTATCTTTCTAGATTTCTTCAGGCTCCGTCGAAAATTCAGAAGGGTCAAAGAGGCGCAAAACCACATAGCAAGGTGCACGTTTCCCTACCATCATCAGTTTCATCATCTGGGAATGAAGCCGGCGTCAGATACGAGGAAGAATCTGACATTGACTCTATCCCAAGCGATATGGATTCACCTGACAATCTCGAGAGCAGACAGAGCAGTTTAGATGAAGTTGACGCTCCGAAAGGTGACTTTGAAAGGACAAATGATAAAAGACTGTTAAATAACGACATGCCATCAAGCCATGTCACGTATCCAAGCATAACTTTCCCGTATCAGTTCCCAACATTAGGAAAACCGTCTGATTTTAGGCGAAGCCCAAGTATAGTTGCTGCCGAAGCTACGTACAGATCTAACCACCCTGGTGTTCACTTTCGGAATCCAAACATTCCAACTGAATGTTATAACGTACGAGATGGAATGGCAGAACACATCTTCAGTAACATAAGTAATAATTCAAATATGGATTTCCATTCCAGAAACATAATACGTCCAATGCCCAGTTATCCGTCAGTAGGAGATTTCAGACCGTATTCTCAGTTAAAACAGGAGCCAAATTTAGTACGAGCTCATTCGACAAATTCAAATGAGTTTCTCCGACAAGATCGCGTTCTTCGATTGCCTATTGACAGCTTATACAGATCTCATTCTTGTGAGTTCCCTATTAAGGGCAACGAACTTACAGTGCCTTATCGTCCGGGACAAGCAAAATCCGCAAGTCCCGGCGCTGATTTACAATCCGAACCTGAAGATTTATCACTAAAAAGAACGAAGCGTGTGGAATTACATGGTGTAGGTTCAGCAAACAGCCTTTTCCAATACGAGAACTCAACACATTATAAAGATGAACCAGACAGAATAGAATTTCGGGGAAACAAAGACAGTAAAAATAACAGCGAGTCCGTGAGGTTAAACAATGGAAACCGATAACTGGACTGCGTAACTGAGACCGAGCATGGCTTTGGCATCAATAACAGTAACATTCCTAATCAGATCACCTTTGGGGCTGTTATGTCTAAAATAGCTGTGTTTCCGCTAACATGCCGAAAAAATAGGGTCGATAGGTCGATTAAACTTTTTTCTTTTTGTCAACTTTTAATTTGATGGAAAGGATCAAAAGTCTTTAAAGGGCTTAATTCCCGCCATATTACCAGAAAACATTCAAATAATGAGGTTTAGAGCATCAAGGAAGCAATAGAACAGGATTTTAAGTATTAGTTTTGCTTTTTGACAGTTTTATGATATTTTATCAAAAGTACTAGAAAATATTAAGGTCGGTAGGTAAGAAAATCTTTTTATTTTTTTCTGGATGGCCATAAAAACTGCAGGGTCGGCACAAAAAATCAGGGTCGGATGGGATAGCGGAAACATAGCTAATTTTTTTGGCCTTAAAAATGATCTCTTAACCCATTCTTTCCCAGAAACCGTCTGATCAAGGTCTACACTGTTAGTTAACATGATTTGCCGCTAATAATAGAATTGAAACGAAACCAAAATAGATCCCACGCCCCTAAATTGATAAATGGACTCGTCCAGCATATAATAGTGGAATTTTATACCACTAAACAAAGGGTTAATAGAACTCGACCTGGTTTAAGTACATGTAAGTCGCCTTTAGCTGGTATTTTACATAGGTCGAAAGTATCAACTCTGTTCTTAATTACCAGATGGACATGTAGTCGTAACAGTCTAGAATCCGTACAAACAACATATTTTTAAAGTTCCGTGACAAAAGGTATCCTAAACTTGCCTTCCCTAAAAATGGAAGTCTCGTCATGCTCTCAAATGTAATTGACTTACTATAGCTTCTCGTTGTTGGTGTCAACGTGGCTAGAAATCCAGGTAATATTGTTTTATGGGTCTCCGTGACCTAGTGGGTAAGAGCGCTGACTCTTAATTATCAGGCCTCTCACAGCTGTGGTTCGAGCCTGGCTCGGGTCGCATGTTTGACTCCAAATTCTGCAACGTGGGTCAGGTTGTTAATCTCCGGGTATGCCGGTTTTCGCCCGCCTCTGAGTAACGATCGGCTCGCTATGAGTGAAACAATCTTGAAAAAAAAATAACAACAACGAACAAAAAAAACATTATATATATATATATAAACACAAAACGCGGCGTCTGATTGGGGACTTTCACTATTTGTTTATTGTACAGGAATTCATGGGTTAACAGAAGCTGTCTGTTTCCGTTCTGAACCATTTTCCAGCCTACACTCAGAGACAATCGCCGCACCACGTCCAGTGCTGCCTGTTCATGATCGATTTATTGGTTGTTTTGGGTTTAACGACACGTAAACCCTTGTGGGTCATTTTGTGTCGTCTCCCAGAGAAAGGGAGTTAAGAGATAGAAACCTAGCAGAGGCGAAAATGAATGGTAGTGACGAGACAGAATAACTAACAACGCATCCCCATCTACCCCTACCTGCTGCAAGGACAGCAGGCCTTGCCTAGTTGAGATTCAATATCAGTTGGACGCCCAAGTGACCTAAGATACACGCCACCTTTGCCTCACCCAACCACCCCCATCGCCTGTACAAGCTCCTACAGTCTAAATGTTTACAGATTAACAAGGAAAATAATGTACAGTAAAATTCAGCTATTAAGACCAAATCTGCTTCAAAAAGGTTATTAAGAAGGGTGCAGTTATTCTTTCTTTGTGTTGACTGGGACCGCATTTGGGACTGTTCAAAAGTGGTCTTTAAGGCCCCTTTTCAAAAATGTATTTTTACTTTTGAACAGTCCAAAAGGTTGTCTAAATATAGGAATTTACTGTACTTGTATATACCACAGGCGAGGAAAAACAAACAACATAGCCTGACCGGGGCTCGTACCCAAGGACTAAAGAATACCGTTCAAGTACTCTAACCACACAGCCGACCTGTAACATTTACACGTGTCAGAATCCACACCTGACGCTCACGTTTTCCTATATAAAACCTGAGACCCAAAAGGAAAGAGTAACCAATTAAGCATAATATGCTAAGCTGGGGGCACTATCAGTCCGAAGCTTAGAATTCTATTGCTTACAGTACATTGAACAACTCCTCCGTTAACATACGACAACTGATAACCAATTAAGCATAATAACCTTAGCTGTGGGCTCTATCAGTCCGAAGCTTAGAATTCTATTGCTTAAAGTGCATTGAACAACTCCTCCGCTAACATACGACAACTGATATGCTGGTGTCCTGCTTTTCAACGGAGCGACATCCAGCAATAAAAACCGGTAAATTAATCGTGATTGTCCGTAAGAAAAGTCCGGTTATCACCGTAGCGGGCACTATCAGACTGGAATTGGACCGGTCCGATTCAAATGTGATAGTGCCCACTGTACATCTACCGCAGAATAGCGACTTTCACGTGATGCGTTTTCTAGCCAATGAAAAAACGTGTCTTATTCGTGGTATGCACCAAACCCTAATGAAAACATCACTGGGTCTAGTGGATAGCCGAAAGGACGGTTACTGTTGTCCGGAGATAAGTTGAAAGTGAGGTCAGCGAATGTTTTTGTTAATAAGATTTTCCACTGTTGTCAAAAGGGAACGACGCTTCGATAATGATAATTATAACGGTATAGTCTTTCTTGCCAGCCAATGATTGGTATGAGCATGATAACGGTGCAACCTGTCAGTGGTAACTGTCTACTTATCCACCGACAACAGAGCTTTCTCGCAAAATGACCAAACGGCTATTCAAAATAAAAAGAACACACACATACATAGACAAACCCACGAGAGAAGAACCGCCCGGAAAATGTCAGCGAACGTATTTCACTGGTTTAAAACCTGGCTTAACCCGTTCAACGCACAGTAGATCCAGATAAGATGGCTCGCATGATCCATCTCAGTTTGCATAACTGTCAGATTCTGTACCTAGTCTATAGGTTTGTAGCCTATCAACGGACAAGCCAGACAGAGACATCTTATTATGATAACGCATCAGTCTGGCATATTACAGTATTTCATATCCAGAAAACGGTTATTTTTCATATGAAAATGTGTGATATTTTCTTACTGTTAGAAGCGGTTCTAACGAGTACCCACAGCCAATGTGTTAGGCTAATGGAGAAATATAGACATTTTTGTACAACAGTCGTGAATAAATTGTGTTCTAAATGCCATATGATAAATTGCTCGGCAAAGCCTCGCATTTTATCATTTTGCTCTACTCGTTTAATTCAATAATACATGACCGCTCATGTCAGATCCTCTATGGCCACTAACGAGCTCATTAATTAAATGTCACGGGATGATTGTCACCGGTTGATTTGATGGCTTAAGGTGGTTGTGGCCACATGATGATGCTGATAATCTCCCGTATCTCAAGGGGGTTCGGGGTTCAACAGACGACAACGCTCTTTGAAGATTTCATGTTTTTGAGAGCTATGATATAACCTTCTCTCTTTCGACCTCGTCCATTTGATATATATATAAACATCCTAAGTAATTAGGTAAGACCTACCCTTGCCAGGGACAAAGAAAGACTGACAAAGGCTAAGGTAAGTATGTGCGCATGCGGTGTTAATCAGTGAGGTGAAAAGCGCGCGAGACTTACATAAGGACACCGGGAATTGATATACGTTACTCAGGAATGCTTAATGCTTAATGAAAGATGAAATACATGAGTATATGATGTATGAAAAACGACGATCAATAGGGGAAAATAACTGGAAATGACAAGAAAGTCCTAAGCGCAAGTGCTCCTCTAGTTTCCATAATTTCACTCTGTGACATAAACATGCTTTGAACAAATGTATGGGGCGCCTATTTAATCCGCATTTATAGATATCCATAAATAATAATGGATATCCATAATTCGAATTATGGATATCCATAATTCAAATTATGGATATCCATTATTATTTATGGATATCCATAATTATTTATGGATATCCATAATTCGAATTATGGATATCCATAATTCGAAATATGGTTATCCATAAATCAAATTGAATTGATGACATCCATAAATCGAATATTGGATATCCATTATTCGATTTATGGATATCCATAAATTGAATTATGGTTTTCCATTATTCGGCTGATTTATGGATATTCATAAATCGAATTATGGATATCCATAAATCGATTAATGGCTATCATTAATTTAGATCGAAATATGGATATCCATAAATCGAAATATGGATATCCTTAATTCGAATTATGGATATCCATTATTCGGCTGATATATGGATATCCATAAATCGAATTATGGATATCCATAATTCTCCTCTGCAAATAAACTTAATGAATAATGACTGCTTCCTTTGCAAAAAAAAAAATCGACTATTCGCGTCAGGTTTCCGATTTAGGTGTGTAATAAAAGGTAATGTAGGTGGAGGTAATGTAGGGAAGGCTTAGTGGGGGCCTATGGTGTGGGAGATTGATGTTTTGTTTGATTTGAGGTTTAACGTCCCCACCAATACTATTTAGGTCATTTTGGAGATGTTGCTTCCAATTATGTTCGGCTGAGATGAAGTGACATCTCAATCCCGCCGTCCTCAGTATCTCAGTCGGATGCGCGTCTGACTGGTGATCAGGAGGACGCGGGTTCGATACCTGTCAGGGTCGGCAACATTCTTTCGTGGAGATTGATCATGAAATCTTTTCTACGGTCATTCTCTCCCTCCCGCTGACTCAAGAAGGGCAGTTGTCAGTTTCTGGCGAAAGAATGTGCACTGTACTGGCTAACTGCTTACAAATATGGCTGCCCAGGTAAAGTGTGGATAGGTATACTGACAGGCTCAAAAATGACCTAACTTAGTGTTGACTGGGCCGTTAAACTCAAATATAAACAAACAAACAAACAAACATTTCAATCCCTGTCGCCCATTGACTCGCACGACTTTGTTAGGACAGGCTTAGACCTTCTAAACGATTTACCATTACCCTCAGCTCATGCAGCCAAATCAATTTCTCCAAGCCCCAATGGGAGGGGACCGGGAGATATATCTGAATCTGCCTGGTACTCCATACATCTCAAGTAGAGTATTATATGGATATATGTATGTTTGTTTGTTTGTTTGATTTGAGGTTTAACGTCCCCGTCAACACTGTATATGTCATTTTGGAGACGTTGCTTCCAATTTTGTGGGACTTTTGTCCGGCATTGAGATGAAATGACATATCAAGCCCTGTCGCCCAATGAAACCAATAGAATAAGAATAAGAATAAGAATGGACGGTCCGATTCGCACCGCTTTGGCTTTGGCAGGCTTAGATTATCTAAGCGGTTTACCAATACCCATGTGCGGTCGGTTTCAGGATAAGTCTAGGATTTCCTTATCTAGTGTGCCAAGAAGAAAATACCTGTCTGGCTAAAATAGACACACCCTATTTCATGGGCGCAAACCTGGCTAAATAGAGCCACCCTATTTCATGGGCGCAAAAATGTCATCTTTAAGCTGTTTCTCTCTCTCTCTCTCTGTATATGTGTGTGTGTGTGTGTGTGTGTGTGTGTGTGTGTGTGTGTGTGTGTGTGTGTGTGTGTGTGTGTGTGTGTGTGTGTGTGTGTGTGTGTTCTGTTATTAAATTGATTACAGAAGAAGAGATGGTTCTTTTATTTCCCAAAAACGCGTTTTTTGTGTGTGAGAAAAGCTGTCCAAGCGTGCCTCCATAAGAATAATGCGTCACGTTAACATCACCATGTTTCGAATATCCTTGCAAAGAGATTGCACTGTTTTCCTTTGTTGCCTTAGGTTGTGGATACACGTTAGAACCGCCTGGATGAGGTTGTTCTAACGAGTACCCACAATCCATGTTTCCAGCAGAACTTAGAAAACAATCACAAATTACATAAGAAAAACCAGTTTTAAACACCACATCCTCGGGATCTCTGGCCGGCATCACTTGGCAAGCTTCACGATACCGTACAGTTTCCTTCGTGACGGATTCCGCCCCTCGATATAAATGTCTGGCATCACTCGGCAAGCCTCGCGATGCCGGACAGTGGCCGTCGGGACGGATTTTTCTATCTCGTACAAATGAATTCTTGTAACATGAATGAAGCATACATCAAATGAATTTGCATCGATTTGCGGATGCTAATAAATAATAAAACGCCTACTTCCGACTCTGCGATAAAATGGTCATGTTACTAGCCTCATTAACCGGGAGTCGTGAGTTTCATTTCGTGCTTTTCTGAACTCTCAGATGGGTCTTTAAACCGAGACTCCGTCTCCTCATGAGCTTAGATGATAGCGAGACATAAATTGCAAACAAACAAGGCCGGCACTTTGTCTCTTGATTTGCTTTGAATGATCCAGCCACATCATGGTTTACAATGTTTGTGTCCTGTGTTTATATAGTTTCCTGAGTAACCTTTTATCCCCGGACCCAATGGTCTCGGTTTGGTGTCCGACTGTTTGTCAGTCCATTAACCAAACCTTGTCATCGCCCTTTTAGATATACGAGTGTCGTTCATTTAAGTGTGTCACTAAAAACCCCGCCACCATATCGTGTGGCTGTAAGGACCAAGTGGAAACTGCGTTGATTTCACGGGGAAGTAATTTTCTATAACAGGATCAATTTCAGACTTTCAAAAGTTTTTGAAAGTTCAAGTTGGTCAGTTATATACACTCATCCCTTACTGTATGCAAAACAAGCTTTGAAATTATGGCGCTGGTCTGAATTATGTTTCGGTTTCACTGATATATGAGCCCCGCCAAGCGAATTTGTGTCTTCAAGCATTTAGTCATGACAAATTTTAACTGCGCATGCCCAGCCATTCAGAGGGGCCAGGGATATGACTTTCTGTCTGAAGGTTCCTCTTGCTCTTGATTCACTGCTTGTATGAGTGGCTCTTGATTCACTGCTTGTATGAGCGAGCAGCGAAGGTCCTGGCGAGACTGCGCAGGCTCGCCTGAACCTTCGCTGCTCGCATAGGCCATAAGTACCAAAATCGCTTGACAGGGCCCATATAGTGAACTGTGTCAGATACATGGGACATCTGTTGCCTCTAAATTGCCAATTTTCAGGTGGCATAAAAATTAAAGTTGTTAAAACTGACCTGAAAGATGATCCTCGTCCCGGTCAGCCAAGAAAACTGCTACAAAAGCTGATGTTGCTGCTGGGGCAGATATGGTCACACAAGATGCAAGGTTCACGGTGAAAGAAATTGCTGAAAGTGGTGTTTCATCGGGGACAGTTCAAAAGATCGGCGGCAGCTTGTTCAGACACTAGTTTATGATTTAATCAATCAAAGCACTGATAGCGCTGGTAGGTCGACTGTGTCTGGGTTGTATACCTATAAATCTCTACTTTAAGCACAAACAGTGCAGATGTTGATCAGACGCCGCGTCATTCAGTGAGAACAAAATATGCTCACTCTTCTAAAGCAGCCTGAGGGGTGGTTGGGTGAGACAAAGGTGGCGTTATCTTGCGTCACTAGGGCGCCCAACTTAAATCAATCAGTCAATCAATCAAGAGAAGCCTGACTATGCTTTATGCGCAGTGTCTTGATGATTCGGTACCCCGAACTATGGCTTATAGTAACCCGACTTCGAGACCCGGATGTCAACTTACATATATATCTGCTTTAGCTTACGTTAGCTAGCATTTGTCATACATTCCATTATGTAGCGTACCTGTACTTGCTGCTAACGAAATAAAATTGTTAAATTTGTTATAACATGTTCGTTTCTTCAAACTTTTCCACCCTTAATACATTTTGTACGGGAATCACCAAAACGTATTACTATCAAACAGTAAAAAAACCTGATCAGACGTCGGGTTCCGCGGCATCTGATCAGGGCCAACACTGTTTGCAAAACGTTCAGCCATTTTCAAACAAATTTCGAAGATAACACAAACTGGCACGCCTCTAATTTATGAAATGGTATTTTACCATTTTCCATTCTGTACAAAATGAGTTAAACCTTAATGCCTTTTTATGCCCCCAACTTCAAAGAAGATGCATATTGCTTCTGCTTCGTTCGTCTATTCGTCCGTTTGTCCGTCCGTGACGCTTTTGGTGCATGGCATAACTTAAGAACTAGGGTTTAGAAATTGCATATATGGATTCCTCTTGGAAAAATAGCTGTCACGTATTTTTTCTCATCCGAATTAAAATTTTGTCATCAAAATATCTCAAAAAGTATGAGCTAGAGTCTTGAAAGTTGGTGAATAGATTGATGGTGATGAGTAGCTGACGTAAATATCTTTTGACTAAATTTCGAAAAATTCTTCATGGGTTATGGCCCTTTATGCTTTGTGATGCATAGCATAACTAAAGAACCGTGTATGCTAGCGTTTTGAAATTTCATATATGGATTCCTCATGGACAATTAGGTGACGCGTATTTTTTTCATCCGGATTTTCCCCTTTCAAGAGTTATTGCCCCTTGAAAATTTTTGACAAAATCTTGTCAGCAAAATATCTAAAAATCTATTGCAGCTAGAGCCTTGAAAGTTGGTGAAAAGATTTGTGGTGGTGATTAGATGACTTGATTAACTTTTGACTAAATTTCGAAAAATACTACATGAGTTATGGTCCTTTGTCACTTTGGTTCTTTGTACAGTATATGCTTTGTGACTAACTTAACATAACTTAAGAACCATGCATGCTAGGGTTTTGAAATTTCATATATGGATTCCAATGGAAAATTAGGTGACTCGTATTTATGTTCTCATCCGGATTATGCCCCTTTCAAGAGTTATTGCCCTTTGAAAATGTTTTGATAAAATCTTGTCAGCAAAATTTCTCAAAATTTATTGGAGCTAGAGCCTTGAAAGATGGTGAATCGATTGGCGGTGATAAGTAGATGTCCTGAATAACTTTTGACTAAATTCCGAGTTATGGCCCTTTGTCACTTAGAGTATTTGTACATTGTATGCTTTGTGATGCATAGCATAACTTATGAACCATGTATGCTTGGGTTTTGAAAGTTCATATATGGATTCCTCATGGAAAATCAGGTGATGCGTATGTATCTGTTTTATCATCCATATTATGCCCCTTGCAAGAGTTCTTGCCTTTGAAATTTGTTTGATAAAATCTTGTCAGCAAAATAACTCAAAACGAATTGAGCTACAGCTTTGAAAGTTGGTGAATAGGTTGGTGGTGATGAGAAGATGATCTGATTAAAACTGGACTATTGGGTATTTAGGGGCAAGCATATGGTCGGGGGCATTGTGTTTTACAAACACCATTTCTAATTTGTTTGTTTTAGCTCACCCGACCGAAGGTCATGGTGTGCTTTTGTGACCGTGAGATGTCCGGCGTTGTCGTTCGTCTTGCGTCGTCCGTCGTCCATGCGTAAACTTGTCTTTTGATCACCCTAGAGGCCACAGTTTTGAGCCAATTATTATCAAACTTGGTCAGAATGATCACCATGACAATATCTCGATCACGTTCGAATATAGTTCATGTCGGGTCAAAACAAGATCAGTAGGTCAAATCATAGAAAAAACATTGTAAACACACTGGAGGCCACAGTTTTAGTCTGATCATCATCAAACTTGCTCAGAATGATCATCTTGAGAATATCTCGGACAAGTTCGAATTGGTCATGTCGGGTTAAAAAGTAGGTCAGTAGATCAAATCAAAGAAAACCTTTGTGAACATACTAGAGGCCACAATTTTGGTTCGATCATCATCAGTCCAGCCAGGAATGATTATCTTGACAATAGTTCGAATATTGGTCATGTCGGGTCAAAAAGTATGTCAGTAGGTCAAATCACAGAAAAACCTTGTGAACACACTAGAGGCCACAGTTTAAGTCTGATCATCATCAAACTTGCTAAGAATGGTTTTCTTGACAATATATCGGTCACGTTCGAATATAGGTCATATCGGGTAAAAAAGTAGGACAGTAGGTTAAATCATAGAAAAACCTGGTGAACACACTGGAGGCCACAGCTTTTACTCAGATTGATCATCTTGACAATCTCTCGGTCAAGTCCGAATATGGGTCGACATATCAATAATTAGGTCAGTATGTCAAATCATTGAAAAACCTGGTGAACACAAAAGAGGCCACAGTTTTAGTCCGCTAATCATCAACCTTGCTCAGAATGATTTTCTTGACAATATCTCGGTCACGTTCGAATATGGGTCACGTCGGATAAAAAAAGTAGGTCAGTCGGTTAAATGATAGAAAAACCTAGTGAACACACTGGAGGCACAGCTTTGGTCTAATCATCACCAAACTTACTCAGAATGATCAACTTGACACTATCTGGGTCAGGTTCAAAAACGGGCCATGTAGGATCAAAAAGTAGGTCAGTAGGCCAACTCATAGACAAACCTTGTGAACACTCTAGAGGCCACAGTTTTGGTCCAATTATCAATATCTTGCTCAGAATGATCTGGGTCAAGTTCGAAGATGGGTCATGTCGAATAAAAAAGTAGATCAGTATGTTAGTTTGTCATAACGTTCGAACCGTTTGTGATAGAGCCTTCATATTTGGATGTAGGTTCCTTGTGACAAGGACTTCCGAATCATACCAAACACATTTGACCTGTGACCTTGACCTTGACTTGTGACCTACTTTATCATAACTATTGAACTATTTTAAATAGAGCCTTCATATTTGGCGTGTATGTTTCTTGTGACAAGGGCTTCCCAACCATATAAAATTTTCACCTATAACCTTGACCTTTGACATACTTTGTCATAACTTTTGAAGCATTTGCGATAGAGCCTTCATATTTGGCTTGTAGGTGTCTGGTGACAAGCTTGTCCCACTCATACCAAAAACATTGACCTGGACCTTGACTTGTGACCTACTTTATCATAACTTTTGAACCATTTGTGAAAGAGCCTTTATATTTGGCATGTATGTTCCTTGTGACAAGGTCTGACTACCCATACAAAAATTTTGACCCATCACCTTGACCTTTGACCTACTTTGTCATACATTTTGAAGCATTTGAGATAGAGCCCTCTTATTTGCATGTAGGTTCCTTCCTATTCATACAAAAAATGACCTGTAACCTTGACCTTGACATGTGACCTACTTTATCATTACTTTTGAACAATTTGGAATAGAGCCTTCATATTTAACATGTGCATTCCTTGTGACAAGGACTCAGAATCAGAATCAGAATCAGAATTGTTACTGGTGACACGTCAAATGACATTCATACACCAGGACCTGTGATATGGGAAGTTAGTCCCTAGCTCTAACCAAAGATGTAAACTTAGCTACACAATCCTCAGCACCTTCAGCCGTCAAAATAATAGAATCGGGAAGGGCATTCCAATCGCTAATGGTTCGGGGGAAAAACGATTCTTTATAAATATCCGTTCTTGCAGTAAGGGTCTGAAACGTCATTGAATGGTGCTTTCTACAGTGTCTAGCCGGGGGAACAAGGTCATCTGTTGGAATGCTGGCAGCACCCTTTAGACCTTTGTATAAGAGTATGAGCCTACTGTCTCTTCTCCTTTTCTTGAGAGACTCCCATCTTAATTTTCCTAGAATTCCAGTCATGCTCCCAGTTTCAAAGCAATAATTTCCAGTTACAAATCTAGCAGCTCTATTCTGAACTTTTTCAATTTCTTCATTAAGGACCACTCCGCTTGGGTCCCAGATGCAACTACCATATTCCAAGATTGGGCGAACAAGTCCCCTGTATGCCGTCTCTTTCACATCCTGAGGACACTGATGAAGATTTCGCCTCAGGAAACCAAGTGTTCTATTCGCCTTTGTACACATATTGCTAATGTGTGTATTCCATCTCAAATCGTGAGTGATTGTCACACCAAGGTATTTAATGGAATTCACATTTTCGAGGACCGTTCCCTCTAAGGTGTAAGAAGCCTCAACTTTATTAGATCTCTTCCTTGTTATCTGCATAATATTGCATTTAACTGGTTGAAATCTCATGCCCCATTTTCTGGCCCAACATCCTAATCTATCTATGTCAGCCTGAAGTTTCAGTGAGTCATCTGTATCTCTAATTTCCCGGTAACAAACACAGTCATCTGCGAACAGTCTTATTTCTGAGTCAATGTCAGTGGAAATATCATTGATGTACAGGGACAATAGAGGACCAAGAACAGTCCCTTGTGGGACTCCAGACAAAACTGGCGCCCATACTGAAGATTCACCATTAACAACAACACGCTGTTTTCTGTAGCAAAGGAAGGAAGCTATCCATTTAATAGTCTTCCCACCAATTCCATAACCAAATAATTTGGATTTAAGTAGTTCATGAGGAGGGGTGTCAAAAGCCTTCTCAAAGTCCAGAATAAATGTGTCCACCTGCCCCCCTTTGTCCAGGATTTTTGCCCAATCATTAATAACCGTGCTCAACTGAGTTTCGCAACTATGCCTTTTCCTAAATGCATGTTGTCTGTCTGACAAAAGTTTATGTTCATCCAAGTTGGCCATGATGTTTGAGCAGACTATGTGTTCAAGCAATATACATAGAGCACAGGTCAGTGACACCGGGCGATAATTACGAGCAAGAGCCCTGTCCCCTTTTTTGAAAAGTGGACAGATGTTCGCTAGGAGCCATTCTTTGGGAATTTCACCCGTATCGAGAGATTGTTGGAAAAGATGAGCAAAAACTGGACCTAACTCGTTTGCTAGTTCCTTCAGGACTCTAGGATGAAGCTCATCAGGCCCTAAAGCTTTAGAAGGGTTCAAGCCTTTAAGTAACTTGATCACTCCCGCAGAGGATACAACAATATTTTCCATGAAAGGGGCCGATCTTCCAGTCAATGGAACCTCGTTAAACTCAGTTTTATTAAATGCATCATTGAATTGAACAACCAATTCCTCTGCCCTTTCAGAGTCCGATTCAGCGACCCCGTTTCCTCCTCTTTTATTAAGGGGTGGTATACCTTGCCTATCTTTCTTCTGGCTATTGATATATCTGTAGAAGTCTCTGGGATTCGCCTTTACATCACCTACCAAGTTATTTACATACTGATCATGCTGATTTTTGATGTCATTTTTAATTTCTCGTCTCAAGTTTTCAAATTTTGCTCTGAGTTTACCACTTCCCGACTTTTTTGCCTTAGCATGAATCTTATTTCTCCTCCGAATTTTTCTTCTTATTTCTGGTGTGATCCAAGGAATTGAAGATACAGACCTGCTAGTTTTGGAGGGGATATGATTTTCGGACGAAGCTTGAATGAAAGACTTTATCAAATCAAAGTTCTCCTGGACAGACCGAGCGTCTGAATGACCATTAAAGTATTTCTCTCTTGCAAATTTAAGGGCATCCTTCCTCATAGTTTCATAGTCACCCTTTTGATATAAGTACACCTTTCTACGAGGTTTCTTTATACGTGGTATGAAGATTTTCAAAAATCCAGAGACAATATCATGATCACTTAGTTTGTCCGGGGATTGAATATCCCCAAACTGTCCTGGCAAAGTTGTAAGAATCAAATCCAAAGTGTTTCTATCTCGAGTAGGGAAGTCAACAACCTGTTCCAAGCCATGATCATTCATGATGTCGACCAATACCTGTCCCTCTGACGGACTCAGCATCGTGCCTTGTTTGCTGAGCCTATCTGGCCAAACAATCTCTCTGAAGTTGAAGTCACCTAAGACATGTACTGCAGGAAGTTTTTTACCCTTATTCTGAGACTTAATGCGATTAAGCTGATCTTTAAATAACTGGAAGTTTTCGACAGTGTCGTTAGGTGGTCGATACCAACTTGCAATAAAGTGGGAAGTTTTGTTTGCAAAAACCTTAACCCAAACAGATTCTGAATCGTTTTCCAGTTCCATGAATGGCATATGAGGGATGTCTCTGTGAACGAGCAACATCACCCCGCCGCCATGAGTGTTTCTATCTTTTCTGTAGACACTGTATTCGCAAGTTTCAGGGAAAAGCTCCGAAGTCATAATTGAACTGTCAATCTTTGTTTCCTGAATAGCCACAATATGTGGTTGGTGAGTATCAAGGAAAGCTAAAAGTTCAAGTATCTTTCCTCTTAAACCGTTAATGTTAATACTGCAAAGTTTCAAACCTTTTACAAAATTCGGCTTTCTCATGTCAGTAGTCGGAGATTTAACTCCTTTCTCCTTTGACAGAGGTTCAAATTTATTTCTTTCTTCCAGTTCTATAGGTTCGCTGAAGAACGAGTCAGAAAAATTAAAAAACTCGCACTTCGGGCATATCCATGAACAACTCGAGTTAACCAGTTTGCCATACTCGGCGTCTGAAAGGAAAGCGCAATCAGTGTGAATCCACATTGCACACTGGTCACACTGAACTGCCTTATGCTCATTTAGAACATCACCACTGCAAAGTGCAATCTTTGCAATACCAAGTTCCAATTCCAATTTCAAGCTCTAGCAATTGGTTTTCATCCAATTCAGAACACGAGGAATGAAAATGCTTTTCACAGTCCTCACATTCTACCCATTTCTGAGAGTCTTTGCAATATTTTTTGCACAGCCCACAGCGAAATCTTGGACCGGGGTTAGTTTCAATGTCTCCGGCCAGGATCAATAGAATGACCAAATTTGTTCCACCTGAGGACTTGAAGTTGCGTAAGCCCTCCGAACGTCGTTTGTTTCCTAGCTTCCTAGTTACAGCCAAGTACTGAGAAGTTTTATCGCAGTGTTGCTCTTTTGCAATCCTGCATTCCTGATTTCCATCATCCGGTCGGGTTCTGTTACTTAATTTCCAAAGGGTGAACCAAAGAATAAAGGCCATGGGAAGCAGGGAGACCTTCATTTTAATATAAAGGGCAACTTTGAGTCAACAATACTACAAGATAAAGGGCTCTGCACACTCAACTATCTGACAACACTCGGTTACCAGCCGTCTGCCAGCTGTACGGTCAGTCCACACTCGCTGACTTCCCACCAATATAAAAATTTGGCCTGCGACCTTGATCTTTGACCAACTGTGTCTTCACTTTTGAACCATTTAAGATAGAGCCTTCATATTTGGCATGTTGGTTCTTAGTGACAAGGGCTTCACACCCGTACAAAAAATTTTACCTATGACCTTGACCTTTGACCAAATTGGTCATAACTTTGGAACCATTTGACAAAAAGCCTTCGTATTTGACATACATTTTCCTTGTGACAAGAGTTTGCCACTCATACAGAAAATTTTTGACCTCTGTTCTTGACCGTTGCCTTACTTTGTCATAACTCCTTAACAGTTTGAGACAGAGCCTTCATATTTGGTATGAAGGTTCCTTGTGACAAGGTCTGTGCATTCATACAAAAATATTGTGACATTGACCCTTGACCTACTATATCATAATTTTTTTAACCATTTGAGATAGAGCTTTCATCTTTTGCGCGTATGTTCCTTGTGACGAGGGCTTCCCATCCATACAAACATTTTGACCTGTGTCCTTGACCTTTGATCTACTTTATAATAACTTTTAAACCATTTGAGATAGAATTATCATATATGGCATGTATCTTCCTTCTGACGAGGGACTCCCGCCCATACAAAACTTTTGACCTGTGACCTTGACCTTTAACTACCTTGCCGTACAATTTGAACCACTTCAGATAGAGCCTTCATATGTGGTATGTAGGTATTTGTGACAAGGGCTTCCCACCCATTTATAACTTTTGACATGTGACCCTGACCTTTGATCATTTTGTCATCAAAAATCTTTGACCTGTGACCTTGATCTTGACCTATGATCACTTAATCATAACTTTTGAACCAGTGGAGATATCGTATTTGGCATTATGTTCCTAATTACAAGGGCGTTCCACCCACACAAACGTTTTAACCTGTGACCTTCACCTTTGACATACTTTATCATAACTTTTGAACCATTTGAGATAGAGCCTTCATATTAGCATGTATGTTTCTTCCAACAAGGCACCTTACTATATTACCTTCTGTTTCATTTCTACAGTTTGGGCATACCATTTGATCATTAACCGCTTGACGCTTATGATCCAGAAGGAGGGTTGACGCGTCCTTAAACACGAAATCATCTTCATCATCATCTACAGTTTGGATCAGGTGAGCGATCCAGGGCCTCTTGTTTCAAGTCCCAGAGTAGTGGACAGAGTGCTGGACTACGGATCAAGGGGTTGTGCGTAAATACTCCTTGTGAACACTCTCGAGGCCACCGTTTAAGGCCAATCATCATCAAACTTGGTCAGAATTATCATCATGACAATATCTCGATCATGTTCGAATATGGTTAATGGCGGGTCAAAACGTAGGCCAGTAGGTCAAATCATAGAAATCCCTTGTGAACACATTAGAGGTCACATTTTGGTCCAATCATCATCAGTCTTGCTCGGAATGACTACATTGAGAATATCTCGGTCAAGTTCGAATATAGGTCATGTCCGGTCAACAAATAGGTCAAATCATAGAAAAACTAGAGACCACAGTTGACAATATCTCGGTCAAGTTCGAATGTGGGTCATGTCGGGTAAAAAGTAGGTCAGTAGGTCAAATCATAGAAAAACCTTGTGAACACACTAGAGGCCACAATTTTGGTCAGATAATCACCAATCTTGCTCACAATATCTTGGTCAAGTTCGAATATTGGTCATGTCGGGTCAAAGGTAGGTCAGTAGGTCAAATTATAAAAAACCTCAAGAGGTCGCGCAGTTTTGGTCCGATCGTCATCATACTTACTAAGAATGATTATCTCGACAATATCTCCGTCAATTTTGAATATGGGTCATAGTTGGTCAAAAAGTAGGTAAGTAGGTAAAATCATAGAAAAACCTTGTGAACACACTAGAGGCCACAGCTTTGGTCCGATCATCACCAAACTTGCTCAGAATGACCATCTTGACAAAATCTCGATCAAATTTAAATATGGGTTATGTCGAGTCAAAAAGTAGGTCAGTAGGTCAAATAAAATGTATTGTGAACACTCTAGAGGCCACAGTTTTGGTCCGATCATTATCAATCTTGCTCAGAACGATCATCGTGGCAATATCTCGGTCAAGTTCGGATATGGGTCATATTGGGTCAGAAAGTAGGTCAGTAGGTCAGATCATAGAAAAATCTTGTGAACACCCTAGAGGCCACAGTTAAGGTCCAATCATAATCAAACTTGCTCAGAAAAATCACCTTGATAATATTTGGGTCACATTCGGATATGAGTCATGTCGGGTCAAAAAGAAGGTCAGTACTACTAATTCCAATCCTAGAATAACAATCTTGTGAACACTTTAGAGGCCACAGCTTTGGTCCAATCTCCATCGACGTTAATACGACGTTGCCCGCAAGTTGTGTGCCCACTGGGTGGTAAACCAATTAGAAGGTCTAAGCCTGCCCAGGCAAAGTGTTGCGAGTCGGCTCGCCTATGCATATAATTCCTATTGGTTTCAATGGGCGGCAGGGATTGAGATGTCATTTCATCTCAATGTCGGGTACAAGTACCACAAAATAGAAGCAACGTCTCCAAAATGACCTAAATAGTGTTGATGGGGACGTTAAACCGGAAATAAACAATCTGCTGTTTTGCCTTCAATGTCCGTTTTTTTTTCTTTTTTTCCACTCTATCCTATCTTTCCTTTTTCTAAAGTCTCGTCTCTTGGAGACAGCTTGAGATGGGTGGTTGAGAACTCGGCCGTTGGCCAACCGGCTATTGTCGCTTTCTGTCGGATAGCGATCTCACTAAGTACTGGTATACCGCTTATTCAACTAGCACGTGACAGCCAGTTATTCTTTGCTGGCTTGGTCGAGGGTTAAAGAGCAATGAAAGTCACCGAACGGCCCGAAATGGCCTTAGCTGTTGAATGGGTCGTAAAACCCATAACACACAACACCACCTCTATAGGAGATGAGATCTTCTAAATAGAAAAACTACAGACTTTCTAAAAAAAAATCAGGAAAAACAAGAAGAAGATATGGTTGGTTGATTTGAGGTTTAACGTCCCCGTCAACACTGTATAGGGGTTTTTGGAGACGTTGCTTCCAATTTTGTGGGACTTTTACCCGACACTGAGATGAAATGACATCTCAAGCCATGCCGCCCAATGAAACCAATAGGGTTTATAAGCAGGGACGATCCGACTCACATCGCTTTGCCTGGGCAGGCTTAGCTCCTCTAAGCGGTTTACCAGTACTCATGTGCGATCGGATTCAGCTCTGCGTGGAAGCATCATGCAGCCCACACAAGAAAAATAAGAAGAAGAAGAAGTATGAATGAATGAATGAATGAATGAATGACGGAATGAATGACTGAATAAATGAATTAAAACCTGCCAGGGAAACAAACTTGCAAGTGTCTTGAAATAAAGAAATAGAAATAGTTCAGATTTTACTAGCTGTGGTATTTGGACTACTAAATCAAAGTTTTGGGGACCGCTGGAAAGTAGATCAAATCACGATGATTGTCTACTTACAACTAACCGACAAACCGTGATTATTATTACTCAACAAATCACAGACTAGTGTTGATCTATTGATCTGAAAATCGGCAATAATGTTGTTGTTTCCTTCAAATTCTCATAACATTTCACCATTGTCAGAAGAAATCCCGCAAAAATTATTGACTGTAACACGTGACGTTTTCGATACGAGAAAGCGTCCACCTTCAAGGAATCTACGAGTGACGGCGACTTTTAATGACGCCACTCGGCGCGCTCTTTGGACAAGTGATTTGTTGCATAATAAATCACAGTCCCTTCCCATGGCCTATATAGACGCTCTGTGTTAGAATATTAAAAAACAAATAGGCATGGATACTAGAGCCTTTGTATTATCCAAGCAGCGAGCATTATCTCAAACAGCGTCGCAGTATTCTAACGGGAATGTAGATTTTTTTCAAGGGCTTGTCGTTTTTAGCTATATTGTTTTAACAAGAGGACCCAGAGAGCCCTGAATCGCTCACCTGAGAATAAGTGTCTCTAGAACATTCTATGCCCAATGGCTATAATTTGAACAAACTTGGTAATGGTCCACTAGATGAAGCTTCATACCAAATATCAAAGACCTGGACCTTCTGGTTTCAGACAATAAGATTTTTAACGGTTTTCCCTATATAAACCTATGAAAAAACAAAGAGTCCCGGGGTGGGGGCATTTTTGGCCCCAGGACTATAATTTGAACAATCTTGAAAGAGGTCCACTAGATGAAGCTTCACACCAAATATCAAAGATCTGGGCCTTGCGGTTTCAGAGAAGAAAATTTTTAAAGATTTTCCCTGTATAAGCCTATGTAAAACCAAAGGCCCCCGGGGCGGGGGGGGGGGGGGGGGGCCAAGGCTATTATTTGAACAATCTTAGTAGAGGTCCACCAGGTAAAGCGTCACACCAAATATTAAAGAAATGGGCCTTGTGGTTTCAGAGAAGAAGATTTTTTAATGATTTTCCCTATATAAGCCTATGTAAAACCAAAGGCCTCCAGGCGGGGGCATTTTGGCCCCCAGGGCTATAATTTGATTAATCTTGGTAGAGGTCCACTAGATGAAGCTTCACACCAAATATCAAAGATCTGGGCCTTGCGGTTTCAGAGAAGAAGATTTTTAAAGATTTTCCCTGTATAAGCCTATGTAAAACCAAAGGCCCCCAGGGCGGGGGCATTTTTGGCCCCAAGGCTATAATTTGAACAATCTTAGTAGAGGTCCACCAGGTTAAGCTTCACATCAAAAATTAAAGACCTGGGCCTTGTGGTTTCAGAGAAGAAGATTTTTTAATTATTTTTACCTGTATAAGCCTATGTAAAACCAAAGGCCACCGGGGCGGGGGCATTTTGGCCCCCAGGGCTATAATTTGAACAATCTTGGTAGAGGTCCACTAGATGAAGCTTCATACCAAGCCTATGTAAAACCAAAGGCCCCGGGGCTGGGGCATTTTTGGCCCCAAGGCTATAATTTGAACAATCTTAGTAGAGGTCCACCAGGTAAAGCTTCACACCAAATATTAAAGAAATGGGCCTCGTGGTTTCAGAGAAGAAGATTTTTTAATGATTTTCCCTATATAAGCCTATGTAAAACCAAAGGCCTCCAGGCGGGGGCATTTTGGCCCCCAGGGCTATAATTTGAACAATCTTGGTAGAGGTCCACTAGATGAAGCTTCACACCAAATATCAAAGATCTGGGCCTTTAGGTTTCAGAGAAGAAGATTTTTAAAGATTTTCCCTGTATAATAAAAATCAAAAATGAGTTCCTTTAAGAGCAATGAAAATATTCATAAGAAAGAAGATAGGTCATTCTACGTAGTTTCGGCTAATACAGCCTCATCAGTGACCCTGTAATGGTCCGGCAACGAAAGCCAGAGGAAGCATACTGCAATTTTGCGAATTTCGAATAGGCAGTCGATTCAAAGACTGATATAAATCAAAAGGAGGTCCAAATAATTAAAAACCTGTCTAGAATTTGAGTCTAAACAAAAAAAATATTTCTGATTTCTCAGAATATTCACGCTGATCTCAAAGGACCAAAAGTAAAATATAAACTGCACTATGGTTGATGTACGGGGAGACGTTTTACGGCCGCCACACGGCGCAACACCAGCTGCAGTGAAGGCAAATAAAAATCAAAAATGAGTTCCTTTAAGAGCAATGAAACTATTCATAAGAAAGAAGATGGGTCATACTACCTAGTTTCGGCTAATAAAGCCTCATCAGTGACCCTGTAATTATCCGGCAACGAAAGCCAGAGGAAGCATACTGCAATTTTGCGAATTTCGAATAGGCAGCCGATTCAAAGACTGATACACATCAAAATGAGGTCCAAATAATTAAAAACCTGTCTAGAATTTGAGTCTAAACAAAAAAAAAATATTTCTGATTTCTCAGAATATTCACGCTGATCTCAAAGGACCAAAAGTAAAATATAAACTGCACTATGGTTGATGTACGGGGACACGTTTTACGGCCGCCACACGGCGCAACACCAGCTGCAGTGAAGGCAAATAAAAATCAAAAATGAGTTCCTTTAAGAGCAATGAAACTATTCATAAGAAAGAAGATGGGTCATACTACCTAGTTTCGGCTAATAAAGCCTCATCAGTGACCCTGTAATTATCCTGCAACGAAAGCTAGAGGAAGCATACTGCAATTTTGTGAATTTCGAATAGGCAGTCGATTCAAAGACTGATACAAATCAAAATGAGGTCCAAATAATTAAAAACCTGTCTAGAATTTGAGTCTAAACCAAAAAAATATTTCCGATTTCTCAGAATATTCACACTGATCTCAAAGGACCAAAAGTAAAATATAAACTGCACTATGGTTGATGTACGGGGAGACGTTTTACGGCCGCCTATGTAAAACCAAGCCTATGTAAAATTAAAGGCCCCCGGGGCGGGGGCATTTTTGGCCCCAAGGCTATAATTTGAACAATCTTAGTAGAGGTCCACCAGGTAAAGCTTCACACCAAATATTAAAGAAATGGGCCTCGTGGTTTCAGAGAACAAGATTTTTTAATGATTTTCCCTATATAAGCCTATGTAAAACCAAAGGCCTCCAGGCTGGGGCATTTTGGCCCCCAGGGCTATAATTTGAACAATCTTGGTAGAGGTCCACTAGATGAAGCTTCACACCAAATATCAAAGATCTGGGCCTTTCGGTTTCAGAGAAGAAGATTTTTAAAGAGTTTCCCTGTATAATAAAAATCAAAAATGAGTTCCTTTAAGAGCAATGAAAATATTCATAAGAAAGAAGATAGGTCATTCTACGTAGTTTCGGCTAATAAAGCCTCATCAGTGACCCTGTAATGATCCGGCAACGAAAGCCAGAGGAAGCATACTGCAATTTTGCGAATTTCGAATAGGCAGTCGATTCAAAGACTGATATAAATCAAAAGGAGGTCCAAATAATTAAAAACCTGTCTAGAATTTGAGCCTAAACAAAAAAAAATTATTCTGATTTCTCAGAATATTCACGCTGATCTCAAAGGACCAAAAGTAAAATATAAACTGCACTATGGTTGATGTACGGGGACACGTTTTACGGCCGCCACACGGCGCAACACCAGCTGCAGTGAAGGCAAATAAAAATCAAAAATGAGTTCCTTTAAGAGCAATGAAACTATTCATAAGAAAGAAGATGGGTCATACTACCTAGTTTCGGCTAATAAAGCCTCATCAGTGACCCTGTAATTATCCGGCAACGAAAGCCAGAGGAAGCATACTGCAATTTTGCGACTTTCGAATAGGCAGTCGATTCAAAGACTGATACAAATCAAAATGAGGTCCAAATAATTAAAAACCTGTCTAGAATTTGAGTCTAAACAAAAAAAAAAATATTTCTGATTTCTCAGAATATTCACGCTGATCTCAAAGGACCAAAAGTAAAATATAAACTGCACTATGGTTGATGTACGGGGAGACGTTTTACGGCCGCCACACGGCGCAACACCAGCTGCAGTGAAGGCAAATAAAAATCAAAAATGAGTTCCTTTAAGAGCAATGAAACTATTCATAAGAAAGAAGATGGGTCATACTACCTAGTTTCGGCTAATAAAGCCTCATCAGTGACCCTGTAATTATTCGGCAACGAAAGCCAGAGGAAGCATACTGCAATTTTGTGAATTTCGAATAGGCAGTCGATTCAAAGACTGATACAAATCAAAATGAGGTCCAAATAATTAAAAACCTGTCTAGAATTTGAGTCTAAACCAAAAAAAATATTTCTGATTTCTCAGAATATTCACACTGATCTCAAAGGACCAAAGGTAAAATATAAACTGCACTATGGTTGATGTACGGGGAGACGTTTTACGGCCGCCTATGTAAAACCAAGCCTATGTAAAATTAAAGGCCCCCGGGGCGGGGGCATTTTTGGCCCCAAGGCTATAATTTGAACAATCTTAGTAGAGGTCCACCAGGTAAAGCTTCACACCAAATATTAAAGAAATGGGCCTTGTGGTTTCAGAGAACAAGATTTTTTAATGATTTTCCCTATATAAGCCTATGTAAAACCAAAGGCCTCCAGGCGGGGGCATTTTGGCCCCCAGGGCTATAATTTGATTAATCTTGGTAGAGGTCCACTAGATGAAGCTTCACACCAAATATCAAAGATCTGGGCCTTGCGGTTTCAGAGAAGAAGATTTTTAAAGGTTTTCCCTGTATAAGCCTATGTAAAACCAAAGGCCCCCAGGGCGGGGGCATTTTTGGCCCCAAGGCTATAATTTGAACAATCTTAGTAGAGGTCCACCAGGTAAAGCTTCACATCAAATATTAAAGACCTGGGCCTTGTGGTTTCAGAGAAGAAGATTTTTTAATGATTTTCCCTGTATAAGCCTATGTCAAACCAAAGGCCCCCGGGGCGGGGGCATTTTGGCCCCCAGGGCTATAATTTGAACAATCTTGGTAGAGGTCCACTAGATGAAGCTTCATACCAAGCCTATGTAAAACCAAAGAGCCCCGGGGCGGGGGCATTTTTGGCCCCGAGGCTATAATTTGAACAATCTTAGTAGAGGTCCACCAGGTAAAGCTTCACATCAAATATTAAAGACCTGGGCCTTGTGGTTTCAGAGAAGAAGATGTTTTAATGATTTTCCCTGTATAAGCCTATGTAAAACCAAAGGTCCCCGGGGCGGGGGCATTTTGGCCCCCAGGGCTATAATTTGAACAATCTTGGTAGAGGTCCACTAGATGAAGCTTCATACCAAATATCGAAGAACTGGGCCTTGCGGTTTCAGAGAAGAAGATTTTTTAAGTTTTAGTTTAAAAAATCTATTTTAGCTCCTGTGACCTAGATGTGCAATGGACCAGAACCATTTGAACAACTTTGAAAGGGGACCACCTAAGGATCATTCCTGTGAAGTTTGTTTAAAATCTGATCAGATGTTTAGGAGGAGATGTCATTTGAAGAAAAAGTTTACGCACACACGCACGCACACACGCACGCACACACGCACACGCACGCACACACACACACACACGCACTGACGACGGACGACGGACGAAAAGTGATCACAAAAGCTCACCTTGTCACTACGTGACAGGTGAGCTAAAAATTGTAGAAGATTAAGTCACGAACATGCTGCCTTCATAACAATGTTGATTTGCTAAAGGCCAACCGAGATGTTTATGGGACATTGTATTAGCTACGATGACATTGTTCATATAGAGTGGTGGGTGGAGAACTGGGTTTTCTTTTCTTGATATGTGCATAGGATATGTTTTGGCATGATTAAAGTCAATAAGCTATTCGTTTGCCCATTCGGTGTTTAGAGATGCTGCAGCTCTGTTTGGGTTGTCCACCACAATATACAAGCTTGTATCGGAGAGTCTGACTGATGCTCGGAAGTTTTTCACTATGTTATTGATAGAGATTAGAATTAGCAGTGGCCCCAAAATGGAACCTTGGCCCATGCCTGCTACACCAATGACGCCTGTTAGCCTAAGTATGATGCGTTTTTGTCTGTTGGGCAGCTAACTAGAGAAAGAGCCTTCTAAACACAATTCTAATACACATGCTTATGTAACGCGACGTCTGATTGGATAACGTCAAAAATTTGCGACAGTATATTCTGCGATATACTGTCGGAATCCGTCGTCATCGCGTAACGTCGCGTACCGGCCCCGATAGCTCAATTGGTAGAGTGTCCGCTCCGGGGAACGGGAGGTCACGGGTTCGATCCCGGGCCGCGACATACCAAAGTCGTTAAGAATGGTACTAGCTGCTCCTCGCTTGGCACTCAGATTTACGAGGTAGAGCTAGGACTGGTCGACCCAGTGTCAGGATAATGTGACTGGGTGTGGTATCATGTAATGTGTCTGGGACATGATACTTCAGTGAGGCAGCACTATAAAAGTGAGCATTGAGCTCCCTGTCGCAACCAGACACCGTCGTGATATGACTGAAAAATTGTTGAAAGCGACGATAAACCCGAATTCACACATTCACGCGTAACGTCGCTTTTCATTGGCTGGCATTTGTTTTTACGCAGCTCACAAAATAATTCAGTTTTTAACAAAACAACCGTATAAGTGCATTGGAATGGGGAAAATTGTATTGCAAAATTGTTATTTGGGGAGGTAAATCGTCGGTTTTACGGCCGCAAATAACGTTTTACGGCTCCGCTGACGCGTCGCCGTAAAACGAAATTTCCGACCGTAAAACCTCTGATTTACCTCCCCAAATCACAATTTTGAATACAGTTATCCCCTAAATGTATGCGAGTTTGTTCAGAAGATCTCAATGCCAGATCCTATTATATCACAGTAGACAACATGAACTTATTTTCCGCCATCAACTCACCGTGTAGCATCGACTCCGGAACTTGTTACTCAAAAGTACCAGATAAATGAGGAAAATGATTATACAGACGGTATGTAATCGCTTAAGTTGGCGTTATTACGTAGAGTCAGAACTTAAACTCACTTCTCATATTTACTCAACTTATTTTTCTCTGAAATTCTTAAAAAGAAATTATTGAAAGCTTTGTCTGCTGCCATTTAAACACACAAATGAGTCGGCTGGTACATGGCTGGTACCGCGGAAATTCATGACAGCTTCAACAATCTGTGAATTTATTAAAGAAACGGCTTTGACAATCTTCAATTAAGTGGCATCAATAGAAGCCGAATCCTTCGCTGCTTGTAATGTTTTAGTTGTTTGTCCCCCAAAGAATATTGTGACTGAATAAACAAGCCGAAACGCGCGAAGGCCAGAGTACGGCAATTTGCGTCACCAGGTAAAATACTGGACGGCAGTTTGCTGGGAACAGTACGGCGATTTGATTTGAACAATTATACATAAAGTGCTATGGCGGAGAAGTGTTCTAAATAGTTTCACAACTGTCAATCTTAATATAAACAAAGGTTTGTTGGGTTCGTCGTTACTTTCATTGTCGGTCTCCTTTTTATCAGTAATTTTAAAGGGACAGAAGGGTTGGGGATATAAGAAATTGGTAAGGACAACAGATTAACCTGTTGTTGTCCTCTAGTTTTTTTTCGACTTTTATCGATTTTCTTTCTTTCTTCCAGTACGTCTAAACCCCAGAGGGGGACATAAGAATGGTTCCGGCGAACCAAGTGTTGAAGGGTCTTAGCTGAAATAAAAGGAAAGGAAAGTTGGTGAAATGGGTTTGTACAGTGGGAGAAGAGAGTGTTAGTACAGTTAAAAGATAAAAACAGAATTGGGTCTTTTAAGGAGAAGCATGAGCCATCAGGCTAGTTCAGCACTGCTTAACTGAGCCAGAGTAGGAAGCGTTACAACATAGGCAGGTAGAGCATTCCAGTGAATAATAGTCCACGGAAAGATGGTGTACTTGTAGAAGTCTGTGAGGGTGTAAATCTGTCTGTATGCAAGGGGTGTGATTGTGGGCTGATGGTCTAGTATTGATGATGAGATAGTAAGTGATCTTATACATCATGGCAAGACGGTTATCAATGCGGCGTTGTTTAAGGGGGCGCCAATTTAGGTCCTTCAGCATAGCTGTAACACTTGAAGTGTAGCTATAGTCATGTGTTGCCCACCTGGCAGCCCTTCGTTGGACTGCTTTCACTTTGTATATGTCAGTGGCAGTGTGGGGTAACCATACAGTGAACGCATACTCCAGCTGCGGCCTGACAAGAGTCTTATATGCAACTGATTTCAGGTCCTTATTATGGACCCGAATGTTTCTTTTCAAGAATCAAAGGGTCTGATTTGCTTTCGTAGTTATGTTGTCAATGTGGGGGCTGCTGTTTAGATCCTCAGAGATGGTGACCCCAAGTTACTTCTGATGCCATGCAAGAGGTACACATTTGGGATGGGGTTCTTACGTCGGGTAACATGAAGGACCTGGCATTTAGAAGGATTAAAGTTTATGTCCTACATCTTTTCTCTGTGACATTGTGCCGCCGTGAAACCGTATGTTTGTACAACGATCACTTGCCTGCCTCATTTATTTATATAAAATTATTAATGGCATAGTTGCAGTATCTCCCTCCCCTTATTTCTAGCAACCCATCGAAACACGTCACAGCATGAGCCACCCACTCGTATTACGTTAATTGTTACATGTATGGCAATGGAACAGATATACTCCCAATATTATTTTGATGTCTGCATTAACTAAGTTCAGCGTGGGAGTCCGGCCTCTTGGTCAGAAGTTGCCATGAACACAGCATACCTGTTTTAACCTGCTTTTACCTAATCTATTGTTAACATTTAACACCTTCACCTTTCTTCATTTCACTTTCATACTTTTAGTCTCACCATTCATATTCATTTAACACTAACAACGCGCAGTCATCCTGCACACATTCAAGCAAAAGTTACTAATTACAGAAGATTCCCGCTTGCTATTGTCCATTTGACTGTCGCTGACCTTGTATAAAATCAAGGTACCGTTAATTTATAGCATCGCTAGTTCACTTTTTAGCTTTTTATTCTCCCTGTGACGTGCGGTCCCTGTGCAAAAAGCAAAATATATAGACTTGGCTCGTGTACTGTGGCATTGGCAAACAGTGGATACCTAATCAGACGCCACACAACGCAGCGAATGACCAGATCTACACTGCTTGTTTAAAATGGTGGACTTTAAGGGTTAAACTAACAGTTTAAGTCACATTTCAGGACTATGTTTCCAGCCTACACTCAGAGATAATCGATTACAACTAGGGGGAAAGTTATTTTAGCTGTCCTTTATACAAAAGCGAAAGTAACCTCCTTTTGTGAACGTAAAAGAAATTTATTAAAGTACTTTTTTCAGGACATATTAAATCAACTTCTTTAAGGAGTTGAACTTTTTAGATAAATAGCCAGTTGGCCATTTTGTGGGAAAGTAACTGTCCTTTCGGCTTTCCGCTATTGATGTTTCCATCAGTGTCTGGTTTTTCATGTTTGTGTTTCTTTCCCTTTGTTGTCACTGCTGGGGGCTGTGGGTTAATTGTATTGATTCCTGATCAGTGTCTATTTTGTTGTCTGTGTCGTTGCTTAACTGTACAAATGTGAAATAGATAGAATATTCAAGATGAAGAATGCAACATGCAGGCAATTTCATGCCCGTCGATTTCGAAATAATAATAATAATAATAATAAAACCATTATCCATAACATAGAATGCGATTTCAAAAGACTTACGGCAGACCAGCATGAAATCATGCCTATACAATTTTGACCGCCATAAACCGCAATTTTATTGATTACTTAAAACTGGGGTTTTTAGGGGTGTACATTATTTACATTTATATTGCTTTAAATGGCAGAATCGCCGTGTAGCATCGACTCCGGAACTTGTTACTGAAAAGTACCAGAGAAATCAATATTTATCGCAAGCATGGCACACAGTAAGGTAGGTAAAAAGCTGTTTACAGGTTTCTACAGGCTTCTGCCATTTAAAGCAAAATGGATATGTGTCGGAGAGATATCTAGCTCATGCCTGCTTTCATGAATCTGATAACATCTCACTGGAAATCGCTACACAAACTGAAATATTGTCAGCTGGTACCAAGAACAAAATCATCTTTTTCGTGGAAAGTACTGGTTTTTGCTTTGACTCAAGACCACTGGCCTTCTTTTTTCCATGCCGGTACATTCAGAAGGTTAGAAAAATTGTTGTGTATAAGTTTTAATTGAAAGGTTCGCTTTATGCTGCAGTTTTCTTTCAGAAAACACAAAACAAAGGAATACGGCGACTTGAATTTTTAAGTACGGCAACTTGGGCAAAATGCTGAATTAACAGTACGGCAACTTGTATCACAAAATTGCAAGCTATGGAAATTACTGACAGCATTTTAACATCGTTGTGTACGAACAACCATGATTATTATCATGTTTGGTTTCATCACTCAGCCAGGGATTGTTTCTAATTCTAGTACTGATCGTAAACCAATCTATTTGTGCATGTAACAGCTGAAGTTGTGAGATATACACCAGGGCCATATTTCCTCTTGAGAATTATTTGTCATTGCTTTTGCTTTCTTTTACTACTGTAAATACTTAGGAAATAATGTAGAAACAAAGTCTGCCCCCTTTTAACGGAACTTTACCTTCTTGAAATGAAGTTTATTATTTTTTTCTACGAAATAAAGTGTCTTTTTAATGTGCTCAAATAGTTTCTACGTCGTTCTTGTGATAGTTATTTTATGTTATTATGTATTTATTCCTTTTGCGAAAGAGACTTTATTCCAACGAAGGTCCTGGTGTATGCATGCTATACTCCAGTTATTTTAAATCGTGACTGCGGCTATTATTTGTTCGCTTGTTTGCATTCCGAAAACATGCCTATTCAAATATATTGAAAAATTTTCCACCAAAAATTGAAAATTTTCAGATAAAAAATCTGATATTTTACGTATTGCAGTTCAGAACATATAGTGTAGGCACTGTTTTTGGACAGAAACGCGAAAATTAATGTACACCCCTAAAAAACCCAGTTTTAAGTAATCAATAAAATTGGGGTTTATGGCGGTCAAAATTGTATAGGCATGTTTTCATGCTGGTCTTCCGTAAGTCTTTTGAAATCGCATTCTATGTTATAGATAATGGTTTTATTATTATTATTATTATTATTATTATTATTTTCGAAATCGACAGGCACGAAAGTGCCTGCATGTTGCATTCACACAGACAACAAAATAGAAGTGGAGGCACTGATCAGGAATCAATACAATTAACCCACAGCCCCCAGCAGTGACAACAAAGGGAAAGAAACACAAACATGAAAACCAGACTCTGATGGAAACATCAATAGCGGAAAGCCAAAAGGACAGTTACTTTCCCACAAAATGGCCAACTGGCTACTTATCTAAAAAAGGTTCAACTCCTTAAAGAAGTTGATTTTATATGTCCTGAAAAAAGTACTTTAATAAATTTCTTTTCCGTTCACAATAGGAGGTTACTTTCGCTTTTGTATAAAGGACAGCTAAAATAACTTTCCTCCTAGTTGTAATCGATTATCTCTGAGTGTAGGCTGGAACATAGTCCTGAAATGTGACTTAAACTGTTAGTTTAACCCTTAAAGTCCAGCATTTTAAACAAGCAGTGTAGATCTGGCCATTCGCTGCGTTATGTGGCGTCTGATTAGGTATCCACTGTTTGCCAATGCCACAGCACACGAGCCAAGTCTATATATTTTGCTTTTTGCACGGGGACCGCACGTCACAGGGAGAATAAAAAGCTAAAAGGTGGACTAGCGATGCTATAAATTACCGGTACCTTGATTTTATACAAGGTCAGCGACAGTCAAATGGACAATAGCAAGCGGGAATCTTCTGTAATTAGTAACTTCTGCTTGAATGTGTGCAGGATGGCTGCGCGTTGTTAGTGTTAAATGAATATGAATGGTAAGACTAAAAGTATGAAACTGAAATTAAGAAAGGTGATGGTGTTAAATGTTAACAATAGATTAGGTAAAAGCAGGTTAAAACAGGTATGCTGTGTTCATGGCAACTTCTGACCAAGAGACCGGACTCCCACGCTGAACTTAGTTAATGCAGGCATCAAAATAATATTGGGAGTATATCTGTTCCATTGCCATACATGTAACAATTAACGTAATACGAGTGGGTGGCTCATGCTGTGACGCGTGTTTCGATTGGTTGCTAGAAATAAGGGGAGGGAAATACTGCAACTATGCCATGAATAATTTTATATAAATAAATGAGGCAGGCAAGTGACCTTCTCTGCTGCAAGGAGTACTAGCCAAGATAAGGCTGCATGTCGTAGGTTAAATAATTGTTCAGAGCCAAGTGGATGGCTTAACGCTACATCATTTCGAGTTAATGGGCATAGGACTGTGTGCATAGGCTCCATACTGTGCAGACGTATTCAAGTGTTGACGGAATACTGTCTTATATGCTGCTTCCCGAACGCAGTTTTATTTTGTCCTGATATTAGATAAATAAAACAAAGGACTTAATTAGCAGTTAAAGAGATTCTATCGACATGTATGTTGACGTTCATGTTGGTGGATAGATCGAAACCTAAGTACCTTGCAGATGAAACAATTTCGAGGGCATGATTATGCAGTATATATGGTGTAGGGGTTGGAGTTCATGGCCAGGTTATGTGCAAAACTTGAACTTTCTATGTTTGAATTCCATGTCCCAGTGTGATTCTTATGATTGGACGGTCTAAGTCCCTCTAGGGGGTGGGTTGTGTGTGTGTGGGGGGGGGGGGGCTTGGTAATCGGACAGGTCGTTTAGGTGTTTAGGTATAATAACAATAACAAGGTGCCTAGAACTGATCCTTGCGGTACACTTGAAGTAACTGGAACCTCATCTGAGGGTTCAACTTCAAGTTCAACTGCCTGACCTCTCCGAATCAGAAAAGACTTAACCGACTGGATAGTTAATCCATGTTACTGTTTCGATGTACCTGTAGCTTGCGAAGGAGCTTCAGGTGATTCACCTAGCCAAAAGCCTTGCTAAACCCAAGATAAGAACTGTTTGTTGACCATTTAATCATGATCTGACAAGGTCATAAAGAAGCTGAATAATATGGGTGTCACAAGATCTGCACTCCAAGGCAGTTAAGTATTTCGCGATCATAAGGTATGTCCAAATCAAATCAAATCGAATTTACTTCTCTCCGGTTATACAATATGATAACATGAGAACCAAAACGTTGTACAAACATACGGTTTCTCGGCGGCACAATGTCACAGAGAAAAGATATAGGACATAAACTTTAATCCTTCTAAATGCCAGGTCCTTCATGTTACCCGACGTTAGAACCCCATCCAAAATGTGTGCCTCTTGCATGGCACCAGAAGTAACTTGGTGTCACCATCTCTGATGATCTAAACAGCAGCCCCCACATTGACAACATAACTACGAATGCAAATCAGACCCTTTGATTCTTGAAAAGAAACATTCGGGTCCATAATAAGGACCTGAAATCAGTTGCATATAAGACTCTTGTCAGGCCGCAGCTGGAGTATGCGTTCACTGTATGGTATCCACACACTGCCACTGACATATACAAAGTGAAAGCAGTCCAATGAAGGGCTGCAAGGTGGGCAACACATGACTATAGCTGCACTTCAAGTGTTACAGCTATACTGAAGGACCTAAATTGGCTCCCCCTTAAACAACGCCGCATTGATAATCGTCTTGTCATGATGAATAAGATCACTTATAATCTCATCATCAATACTAGACCATCAGCCCACAGTCACCCCCTTGCATACAGACAGATTTACACCCTCACAGACTACTACAAGTACACCTTCTTTCCGTGGACTATTATTCACTGGAATGCTCTACCTGCCTATGTTGTAACGCTTCCTACTCTGGCTCAGTTTAGCAGTGCTGAACTAGCCTGATGGCTCATGCTTCTCCTTAATTCTGTTTTTATCTTTTAACTGTACTAACACTCTCTTTTCCCACTGTACAAACGCATTTCACCAACTTTCCTTCAAGACTTGGTTCGCCGGAACCCGTCTTATGTCCCCCTCTGGGGTTTAGACGTACTGGAAGAAAGAAAGAAAATCGATAAAAGTCGAAAAAAAAACTAGAGGACAACAACAGGTCAATCTGTTGTCATTACCAATTTCTTATATCCCCAACCCTTCTGTCCCTTTAAAATTACTGATAAAAGGAGACCGAAAATGAAAGTAACGACGAACCCAACAAAACTTTGTTTATATTAAGATTGACAGTTGTGAAACTATTTAGAACACTTCTCCGCCATAGCACTTTATGTATAATTGTTCAAATCAAATCGCCGTACTGTTCCCAGCAAACTGCCGTCCAGTATTTTACCTGACGCAAATTGCCGTACTCTGGCCTTCGCGCGTTTCGGCTTGTTTATTCAGTCACAATATTCTTTGGGGGAAAAACAACTAAAACATTACAAGCAGCGAAGGATTCGGCTTCTATTGATGCCACTTAATTGAAGATTGTCAAAGCCGTTTCTGTAATAAATTCACAGATTGTTGAAGCTGTCATGAATTTTCGCGGTACCAGCCATGTACCAGCCGACTCATTTGTGTGTAAATGGCAGCTGACAAAGCTTTCCAAAATTTCTTTTTAAGAATTTCAGAGAAAAATAAGTTGAGTAAATATGGGAAGTGAGTTTAAGTTCTGACACTACGTAATAACGCCAACTTAAGCGATTACCTACCGTCGGTATAATCATTTTCCTCATTTATCTGGTACTTTTGAGTAACAAGTTCCGGAGTCGATGCTACACGGTGAGATTCCTGTAGAAACCTGTAAACAGCTTTTTACCTACCTTACTGTGTGCCATGCTTGCGATAAATAATGATTTGGCTGGTACTTTTGAGTAACAAGTTCCGGAGTCGATGCTACACGGTGAACTGGCAGTTGGTAGGTGGATGAGACTTAGATTGGAAATGTGTCAGCAGCTTGGAGTCATTTATGTAGCTATATAGTGCTTTCTGGACACAACGTTCGAAGCTTTTCCACAAAGAAGGAAAGTGTCCTAAATGTAAGGACCGATTAAATAAGGTAGAGTAAGGGCTGGCATGAATAGTGGCTCCTTCTTTCAAGAGACGTGAGCTAGTGAGGCCCGGACAAAAAAACTTACTCGCATTTAGGTTATCAATGACATCTTTGACAGTCTGAGGTGTGATTTCGATGATCTCTAATTTGTCATGTGAAACAGGGTTATACGGGGGGATAGGGGTTGGGGTCCAGGGATTTGTTTGAATCGTCGACAACAGATTGTGAGGCGAAGTATTTGTTTAACATGTCAGCCTTTTGTTTGTCATTTTCAGCATATTCATGATTAAGTGTTAGTGAGGGATTGTTTGAGGCATTTTATTAGCTCGTCTGTTTTTCGAAGACTCCGGCGTCTGCGTTTTCGTTGTCTTTGTAGTTGTTGTCATCGTTGTTCCGAAATAAAAAAAAAACGTAACCTTGGCTATAACTTCAAAATTATTTGACCTAGCCTCATGAAACTTCAAACACATACTCACCACATTGAGCTACATTCTCATCTAGGCCCCCAACTTTATTGCTGATTTTGGGTGAATTATCTCCCTTTTGTATTTTTTCCTGAAACACATTTTCCTCACATTTCAATACTATTTATAACAGAGCCTTCAACCTTCACATGGATGGTTCTGTGGACAAGACCTTTACATTGATATCAAACTATTTGACCTTTGACATTGAACTTTAAACTTTGACCTAATTATCGAAAATTTAACCAAAAACTTTATCTTTGACCATATTTTCACAAGTATTTGGCCTACTTTCATGAAATTTCACACACATACTCGCCATCATAAGAGCTACATTCTATCCAAGTTCCATAACTTTTATCATGCAATTGACTGAATTATCTCTCTTTTTCTCCTTAAAAAAAACGTTTTTGTCTCTCATTTTAATGCCACTAGCAATACAGCCATCAAGCTTCACATGGCAAGACCTTTCAATTATTGCCAAGAATTTCGACTTGTGGCCTTGACCTTTGAACTTTCATTACGATAACACACCCGTGCGACATAGTGCATTTTTCACATCTCCAAAATGGCTACTTATCTGATAAAAATTCGTGATATTTTTCTTATAAATGCTAAAAAAATAGGTTGTGGGTGCTCGTTAGAACCGCCTCAATGAGGCGGTTCTAACGAGTACCCACAACCTATGTCTTGGAACAGAAATAAGAAAAATAGTGTTTACCCCCGTAAACCACAGTTTTCTCTATATAAAGTGGGGTTTAGGGGGCTCTTCATTTCACGGACTTGTTCACGTGATGGACCTATTTTTCGAAAATGCAACCAAGAACTTTAACCTTGGCCATACTTCCAAAAGCACTTGCCCTATCCTCATAAAACTTGACACAGATCTGTATGATCATAAGAGCTACATTCTTACCAAGTTCCCTCCGCCCCCGCCCATAGGGGCTTGAAGAAATATATGGGCTGCACGATGCTTCCACGCAGAGCTGAATCCAGCCCGCACACTAGTACTGGTAAACCGCTTAGAGGATCTAAGCCTGTCCAGGAACCGCGGTGTGAGGCGGACCATCCATGCTAATAAACCCGATTGGTTTCATTGGGCGACAGGGCTTGAGATGTCATTTCATCTCAATGCCGGGTAAAAGTCCCACAAAATTGGAAGCAACGTCTCCAAAATGACCTTTACAGTGTTGACGGGGACGTTAAACCTCAAATCAAACAAACAAACAAACTTACCAAGTTCCCTAACTCTATCATGCAATTTGACTGGTTTATCTCCATTTGTGACATACGAAAAAAAACGCCCGTTTGGCCTCTCCTTTAAATACCGCAAACAATGCAGCTTTCAAAATCCACACGTGTGTTCCTTTGGGCAAAACCTTTCCATCGATATAAAACATTTTGAAAAGTTAACAAAAAGAAACTTTAACCTTGGCCATATTTTCAAAAGTATTTGGCCCAGCCTCATGAAACTTGACACACATGTGTGTCATCAAAGGAGCTATATTCTGACCACGTACTATAACTCATTCATGCAATCTGATTGATTTATCCCCCTTTGTAACACGAAAATAACAGACGAGCATGGCACCCGCTTGCGGTGCTCTTATTTAGTTTTAGAATCTGATGTTTCGGCTTGTTCTGCGGCGTCTGATCTGTGTCTACACTGTTTGCTTACAGTACAGGAAATTAAGAGACAGACGCCGAAAAATGCAGCGTCTTGTCAGGGTTTACATTTTTGCTTAAAAACTTGAGAAAAATGATAAATGAAACAGTTTAAGGTGAATGGATACATCCTTTAGAGGAGGCAACTCCTTCAAATGTATTTTTTCCTTCAATAGGGGTCAACTCTTAAAGAAAAGAATTTGCTCCTGAGGAGCAAATTCTTTCCTTTAAGAGTAGACCCCTTTTTCAGTGAGACAGGGCTTATAGAAAAGCAAACAGGAAGTCCCAAAAGCAGTCTCCCTTTGAAAAATGGTGGAAAAATCTGACAGGTGTTTCCAGTCCCCTTATGTCACAGTGCAGGACTATTTTCAGCCTGCAATCAAAGACAATCGACGTACCAGTACACTCGGTCCTTTGCTTGATGCTGATTGTGAGGTCATAGCTATCGCAGGTGTCATGTTCTTGACCCACACCTTTTTTCATCTACTCTTCAGTTGGAGCACCTATGCCATGTCGTCATGCAGCAAAGAGGTACTCGTCTATAGCACCTCAGACTGCACCTTGGAATTGGCTTGCAGCGTCCGTAGGTTGAAAAGCTTCCTATCGAAGCGATGCGTAATAGGTATGTCATTACCACCAACCTGGAAAGCGGCCCGTGCCCATCGGTGCTTGAAGAAATAGATGGGCTGCATGATGCTTCCACGCAGAGCTGAAACCGACAGCATACGAGTACTGGTAAACCGCTTAGAGTATCTAAGCCTGCCCAGGCAAAGCGGTGCGAGTCGGGCCGTCTATGCTTTCAAACCTTATTGGTTTCATTGGACGACAGGGCCTGAGATGTCATTTCATCTCAATGTCGGGTAAAAGTTCCACAAAATTAGAAGCAACGTCTCTAAAGTGACCTATATAGTGTTGATGGGAACGTTGAACCTCAAATCAAACAACAACAACAACAAAAAAAAAAAAAAAAAAAAAAAACAGCCAGGAAAGCATCTCTGAGCACGGAAGAAAACAGCATGATGAACAGCGTTGACGCTAGTACACAGCATTGCTTGACTCCTTTCGTCACAGGGAATGTATCGGAAAAAATCTACATGATTTAGGAACAGCCTCACCATAATTTCCCAAAGAGCCACACGACCGTCTGTGCCAGTTGCTTTGGTAAGGTCAATAATGGTCATGAAGAGGTCCACGTTCTGTTCCTGACATTTCTCTGACGCTGCCTTACTGAAAATATCGGTTTTCCTATGTCCTTCCTGAATACACACTTCCCAGCAACTGACAATAAAAGAAAGAGACGCCCCGAGGATTGTCGCAGACCTGCGGATTCCTTTTCCGTTTGAATGGGTGGATAAATACATCTTTATCGTTTGATTGGCGGCTTCTTTTCTCCAAATATTGTAAACTACTTCTGTAGATTTCTTTGCAGATGAAGTACATCCTGCTTTGTAGATCTCTGCAGGTTGGAGCCTTGACAGATGTTTCAGAGAATACATGTATTGGGAATATGTCAAGCAGCAGATAACAATCCACCTATGGCAGTTTATTGATGGCCTCCGTCATTAATAATTGGTGGCCGATAAAGTCCATCTTTTCAAGATGGTTTCTTTGTCAGTCATAAAACTAGTTCCATCTTCAATGAGGAGAGGGGTGGCTGATGAGCTCTGGGACCATAAACTGCCCTTTAGTTTTGTGTGTTTATTTGTTTGGTTTAGAATTTAACGGCCCAGTCAACTAATGGGCTGATAGTTGTTTAACGGTGATCCAATACGAAAACACGCCTATACAAATACACTGTAAATTTTACCGCCGTAAAAATGAAAAATTTAAGATGAAAAATTGTGATATTTTTCTTATTTCTGCTCAAAATATAGATTGTGGGTATACGTTAGAACCGCTCGTTGAGGCGGTTCTAACGGGTATCCACAATCTATATGTTAGAGCAGAAATGAGAAAAAAAGGTTTACCCCTGTAAACCCCAGTTTTACTATAACCAGTGCTTCAGCTGAAGTGCACGACCCGCCGGATGTTTTAGCTTTATGAGTGTTACCATATATGGGTATGGCGGCCATTTCGGTCATGTGACCTGGACCTAAAACGGTTCCCCCAATAAATGCGCCTTATCGTAAGGAGCAAAAATATATCTTATACTTTAGTACTGTATTCTGAATCGTTTGCAGGATAAAATGCATTCTCACTTTTCCAATACAAAAGCATATGTGTCAAAGTTTGACCTAGGCACAAAGAAGGTCAAGGTCAACCCAGGGTCACCATTTAGCAATTTATGACGGGCCTACGTCCCAGATGCTATTTATCAAGTTTCGTGGAAATCTGTCCAGTGGTTCTGGAGAAGACTATGTTTGAAGGGTTTTTACCATATATGGCTTGGCGGCCATTTTGGTCATGTGACCTGGACCCCATGAGCAAATTTTTGTTTCCCCCATCCCATAGAGGCTCCATATGAAATTTGACTTCAGTCGGCCCAACGGTTTCCGAGGAGAAGCAGTTCGAAAATTTTCACATTTTTCGCCTCGGCGAGGCTATACTAAATGGAATGTAATATTTCGCAAGTTCATTGGTTAGATCTTATTGAATTCTATCAGTATGCCAAAAATTGTTTAAATATTCCAAGCGGTTAAGTCACTATCACCAATTTTCACAAACCGGTTACGGACGGACAGACAGACAGACCATATATGGCTTGGCGGCCATTTTGGTCATGTGACCTGGACCCATGAGCAAATTTTGGTTTCCCCCATCCCATAGAGGCTCCATATGAAATTTGACTTCAATCGGCCCAACGGTTTCCGAGGAGAAGCAGTTAGAAAATTTTCACATTTTTCGCCTCGGCGAGGCTATACTAAATGGAATGTAATATTTCGCAAGTTCATTGGTTAGATCTCATTGATATCTATCAGTATGCCAAAAATTGTTTAAATACTCCAAGCGGTTAAGTCACTATCACCAATTTTCACAAACGGGTTACGGACGGACAGACAGACTGACAGACTGGCAGAATTACAGAATGACACGGTGATTTTAGAGCACTCTTAGAAAATCAACCGACTTCAGTCGGTCGCTTTTTCTGCGGGTCGTGCAATAAAAAGTGGGGTTCAAGGGTCATTTCGTGATGTATCACCATTTCGCTTCCATATAGTAGATTGAGTGATTTTTGATAAATACATGCTAGAGTCTCGATTATATTTGATTGTACTTCTTTGACCCGTTTCGGATGGATTATACAAGGTCCTTGTCAGTGTCTTCCCTGGATTTACTTGTAACATGTAAAAAGCCTTTGTAACAATTTCCCTGGTGATGATTGCACGGTTTAGAGTGTTACCACAGGGGTCTTTCCTCGGCCTCCTGCTCTTTTTATTGTTCATCAACGACCTTCCAGATAAGCTAAACTCGCAAGCCAGACTTTCTGCCGATGGTTGTATCGTATACAGACCTATTAAGGACTCAGGTGATTGTCAGACACTACAGGAAGACCTGTCTACACAAACTGAATGGGAAAGGAAATGGGGGTGGAGTTTCGTCAACAGAAATGTATTATTCTGAGAGTTACACGAGCTCGTTTGCCAATACAGCATCCTTATATGCAGGCACACGTCGCTAGGGCAATGTCAAATCAACTTCGGTGCAACGCCATGACGTTGCACCGACGTTGATAAGACGTTGCATAATCGCCATGATGTTGCACCGACGTTAATGTGACGTCATAATTACGGCATGTGCCAGTTGGGATAGCATCTCCTTGAACTAAAAGAATCCAAATACCAAGGAGTTGATCTCCAGTCATCTTTTTCTTGGCAGAACCACAGATAGCGTAATCAATAAAGCAAACATCTGCGTAGAAACTTGAAAATAGCCAGTGAAGAAGCAAAGTCCACTGCCTACACCAGTATGGTTATAACAAACCTGGAACATTTCGGCTCAGTATGGAATCCCCATCACAAAGAACAGATAAGGAAACTTGAAATGGTACACCGACGTGCTGCAAGGTACATCACACACACACCGTTACAGGAATACCAGTCAGCCTCCGCGCACCGGGGCTTGAAGAAATAGATGGGCTGCATGGTGCTCCCACGCAGAGCTGAAACCGACCACACACGAGTACTGGAAAACTGCTTAGAGGATCTAAGCCTGTCCAGGCAAAGCGGTGTGAGTCGGACCGTCGATGCTTATACACCCTATTGGTTTCATTGTGCAACAGGGCTTGAGATGTCATTTCATCCCAATGTCGTGTAAAAGTCCCACCAAACTGGAAGCAACGTCTCCAAAATGACCTATACAGTGCTGATGGGGACGTTAAACCTCAAATCAAACAAACAAACAAACAGGAATACCAGTAGTCTTCAATGCTTTAAGTATCTACAATTGAAATCCCTGGAATCAAGAACTGATATCTACTTCATTCCAGCTTCAGGCAGATCCAGGTCTGCACACTCCAAAAAAAGTCCAGACAATTCTCAACATCAACAGACTCATTTAATTTATTTTTCACAAGAACCTTTCCTCTATGGAATTCCTTATCAGTTTCTGTAGCTGAGGCTCCTTCAGGAAGGAGCTGGCTTCCATCTCAATCTAAATAAGTGTAGGGGCCCAGCCACAACTCGCGCGCCTGGGGATTTGGGTGGGGGAGGGGCTATCGTGTCGCAGACGCAAGGGCCCTGGTACCACCACGGAAGGCATTGGTCTTCACTGGGTGTGCCAAAAGTGATGGGAAAAATTCTTCCTTCATTTCTTTTTTTATGTTTTAATCTTAATTTATTTGTTCTACAATATTTGTTCGTTGATCCTAGTACTTTTTTTGTTAAAAATTTTCTTATGTCTTCATTATTTCTGTAATTCTTCTCTCTGTCTATTTCTCTTTGTTTTCATCTTTTCTAGCGTGAACCACTATAAAACCAATCCGTTGTATGATAGTCAAAGACAGCTCCGCGTAACGATGCCCCAGCAGGCACATGACGTAATTGTGACGTCAAATCATCGTTGGTACAACGTCTTGACGTTTGTGCAACGTTCATGCATCGTGACGTTGCTCCGACGTTGATTTGACGTTGCCCTAGCGACGTGTGCCTGCTTACACAGATGTTATTATATTGACGTTCTGGAAAATTTTGAGCTCATGATCATTTTCTCTTTAACATACACTTGCAAAGTAATTGTTCGGAACATCCGCCATTTCTTAGTTAAGTTCCTCGCCATGTTTGTTTGTTAGATTGACGGCCCAATCAACACTATTTTATGTCATTTTTGAGCCGGTCAGTTTACATATCCACACTTTTCCTGGGCAGGTAAGCGGCTAATCAAAAAAGTGAACATACTTACCCCGGTAGGGATCGAACCTGCGTCCTTCTGATCAACAGTCAGACGCGCATCCGATTGAGCCACCGAACTTTCCCTTCATCACGAAAATACGCCTATCGGCCCCTCCCATCGGGGCTTGGAAAAATAAATTGGGCTGCATGATGCTTCCACGCAGAGCTGAAACCGACCGCACATGAGTACTGGTAAACCGCTCAGAAGGTCGGCAAAAGGATGCGAGTCGGGCTGTCCATGTATATAAACCCTATTGGTTTCATTGGGCGGCGGGGATTGAGATGTCATTTCATCTCAACGTCGGTTAAAAGTCCCACAATTGAAAATTGGAAGCAAATATTTTCTTCAGAAAAATAACCTTTGTCGATATCTGAAAGAATATTATCGTAGTGTTAAGCCCTTAACCCCTAATTTTATATAGTAAAACCACGGACCCAATATACATATTCAGTAAAATTCCGCTATTAAGACTGTCTTAAATTAAGACTAATTCTGCTATAAAAAGCTTATTTGGTAGGTTGCATTTATTCTTTCTTTGTGTTTTCTGCATACCGCGTCCTCTGGGCAGAGACCATCTTTGGGACTGTTCAAAAATGGTCTTTAACAGAGACCACCTTTGGGACTGTTAAGACCACTTTTGAGCAGTCCCAAATGTGGTCTTAATATAGGAATTTTACTGTATAATATGCATATTGAATCCGAGGTAAAACTGAGGTTTACAGAGGTATGCTTTATTCTTTTTCTATTCAATAACATAGATTGTGGGTACTCGCTAGAACCGGCTCGCCGAGTCGACTGTAACAAGTACCCACAATCAATGTTTTGAGCAGAAATGCTGGAAAAAAAAACATTCGAAAAAAAAAACTTATTGGTGGTAAAATCTTCCAACATAAATTTGAATAGGCGTGTTTACTTAATGTTTTGAGAAGTTTAAACTATTATTATCTTTCAGCTGTGAGCCTGTCAACTTTCGTACTCTTAGCTTAATTGTTACCAAATATTCTTCTTGAAGAAAGAAAAAGTGTCCAGCCAAACAAGGGCATCAAAAGTAAACAACTCACAATATCGTAGGTACCAGTCCTATAGCGATACCCTGAAAAACTCGTTCTTCCCTTGAACTATTCTTCAATGGAATAGACTTCCCTCGTCAGCAGTGAATGCCAAGACCGCAGAGGAGTTCAAAAAGCCCATACAGTGTAGGATCGAGGCCCAGAGGAATGCATTTTATGATACCTGAATCCGAATCTGAATCGTTACTGGTGACATTCATTCACCAGGGCCGCCCTCGGTAGCTCAGTCGGGTGCGCGTCTGACTGGTGATCAGAAGGACGCGGGTTCGATATCTATCGGGGTCGGCAACATTCTTTCGTGGAGATTGATCATGAAATCTTTTTTACAATCATTCTCACCCTTCCGCTGATTCAAGAAGGACAGAGGTCAGTTTCTGGCGAAAGAATGTGCACTGTACTGGTTAACCGCTTAGCCTGTCCAGGAAAAGTGTGGATTGGTTAGCTGACCGGTTCAAAAATGACATAAAATAGTGTTGACTGGGCCGTTAAACTCATTTACAAACAAACAAAATCATTCACCAGGACCTGTGAAAAGGGAAGTTAGTCCCTAGCTCATGCCAAAGAAGTCAACTTAGCTACATTATCAATAACACCTTCCGCGGATAAAATAACCGAATCTGGAAGGGCATTCCAATCCCTAATTGTCTGAGGGAAGAAGGATCCCTTGTAGATGTCAGTTCTTGGAGAGGGCACCTGAAAAGCCAAAGAGTGATATATGCTTTCTGCCACTCCTAATTGTGGGCATAAGGTAATGTATGGAATGCTGGCATCACCCTTTAGACCTTTGTACAAGAGTATAACCCTACTGTCTCTCCTCCTTTTCTTGGGAGACTCCCAGCCTAAGTTTTTTTTTTCAGTATTCTAGTCTTACATCCACCTTCAAAGTTGTAATTGCTCCTAACTAATCTAGCTGCCCTACTCTGAAATTTTTCAATCTTCTCCTGAAGGACTATTCCATGGGGGCCCCAGACACAACTACCGTATTCCAAGTCACTTATATGCTGCTTCTTTAACATCTTTGGGGCATTGATAAGATTTCGCCCCAAGAAGCCAAGTGTTCTATTAGCCTTAGTTTTGTTTGTTTGATTTGAGGTTTTACGTCCCCGTCAGCACTGTATAGGTCATTTTGGAAACGTTGCTACCAATTTTGTGGGACTTTTACCCGACATTGAGATGAAATGACATCTCAAGCCCTGCCGCCAAATGAAACCAATAGGGTTTATATACATGGACAGTGCACTTTGCGTGGGCATGCTTAGATCCTCTGAGCGGTTTACCATGCAGTACCCATATGCGATCAGTTTTAGCTCTGCGTGGAAGCATCATGCAGTTCATCTATTTCTTCAAGCCCCGATGGGCGGGATCTATTAGCCTTTGTACACATGTTGCTAATATGAGTATTCCATCTCAAGTCATGCGAGATGGCCACACCAAGGTATTTAATGGAGTCCACATTTTCGAGGACCGTTCCCTCTAAAGTGTAATTTCTTTTCCTAGTTATCTGCTATTGAATTTAACTGGCTGAAATCTCCTACCCCATTTTCTAGCCCAACACCCAATCTATCTATGTCCCTTTGAAAGTTCAATGAGTCCTCTGTGTTTCTAATTTCACGATAGCAAACACAGTCATCTACGAACTGTCTTATTTCGGAATCAATATCAACAGAAATGTTATTAATGTACAAAGAAACAACAGTGGGCCAAGAACAGTCCCTTGTGAAACACCAGAAAAAAACTGGAGCCCACCCTAAAGTTTCCCTATTAAGAACAACTCGCTGTTTTCTGTAGCAAATTAAAGGAATGAATCTATCCATTTTAGAGTATGTCCGCCAATGCCATAACGATATAGTTTGCTTTTCAGTGGTTCGTGAGGGGTGTGTGTCCAAAGCTTTTTTTAAAATCCAGGATAAATTATCCACCGGTCTTCCTTTGCCAAAGATTTTACCCAATCATTTATCACTGTGGTCAGCTGAGTCACAACTGTGCTTTTTCCTAAATGCATGTTGGCTGTCAGACAAAAGTTGGTGTTCATCCAATTGAGCCATAATATTTGAGTAAACAATACGCTTGAGTTACTTACATGGCACGCATGTCAGCAACACAGGACGATTGCTGCAAGAGCTTTATCTCCTTATCTAAAGAGAGGACAAATGTTTGCACGAAGCCATTCTTTTGGGACTTCACCAGTATCAAATACAAATAATTTTATTGGCTTAAAATCCAACCATAGGATTGTCACCAAACATAATGCAATGTCTTATTTTAACCTATATGATACTAGATCTACTACCTTAGGCATTATATTTGGTTTATTATGTAGTAGTACGGACAAAAAGATTTCTGAAATAGATTTCACTCCATTGGCACAGTCAGCCGTCCCCAGCCCGAAGACAATCAGCGCCAGAACACAGGCCACCGGAACCCCCTGACCTTGAAAGGTCAGATGGTTCCTGTCCCCTGCTCCCCAACACCGCCATGAGCAAGCCAGGAACCGGCCGACACCGCAAAAAAAATGGTACTTATACTTAACTATATTAATAAAGCCACTATTAATGATGGATAAATATGACAAATTTTGTCAAAAAAAAAAAAAAAAAAAAATTCCTAACATTTTCTAGTTTAGAGCATGACATAACAAAGTGTATTTCATCTTCGACCTCAGTATGGCACAACTTGCACACTCTATCTCGCAGAGGTACTTTCCCGTATCTTCCTTCTTCGATATGAAGTTTATGACAACTTATTGGTATTTTGGCATAAGCACATATATTTTTCAGATTGTTACTGGACAATAAATAGTTTTCAAGTCTGTAAACTGATTCAAGAGATTGCTGAAAGTGGTGTGAAAACACTCGACCCAATTCGTCTTTAAAGACTCTATGATGAAGCTCATGAAGCTTTTAGAGGGATTTAAGCCCTTAAGGCATTCATTCCAGCAAATGATGCCCGTGGAGCATGTTCGGACGCCGCAATTTTATTACCGCTGCCCGGAATCGAAGTGGGGGCCTTTAGCATCAATGACAAGTGCACTAACCACTGAGCTACCACGCCCCAGTTAATAGAACCTACTTGTACTCAGTACTCAGAATGAACGCCGCAGGCACAAGTCGCTAGGGCAAAGTAAAATCAACGTCAGTGCAAAGTCACGACGTTGCACCGACGTAGATGTGACGTTGCATAAACGTCATTGCGTTGTATCGACGTTGATGTTATTTCACAATTACGTCATGTGCCTGCGGGGAATCAATGAACTAACCCATCAATTCTTCTTTGACTCTGCAACACCACTGCAATCCCTTTTGTAAAGGGGTGGAGTACCTTGTCTGTCTTTTTTTCTTACTGTTGACTTACCTATAGAAATCTCTGGGATTTGCTTTTAAATCACATATACATCATGTTGTTATTCAGATTGTAAATAGTTTTAAGGAGTCATCCAGTGACTTTTTTTTTAGCTTAATTCTAAATTTAGCCACCCAACCAACTGAGATAATGGCCAGAATCAGAATTGTTACTTGAATTGTCAAGTGAAATGGGAAGTTATTTCCTAGCTCTAACCAAAGAGGTAAACTTAGCTACACAATCCCCAGCACCTGAAGATAGTTCTAGTGTTTATTTATTTTTGTTAAGCTCAAACTTGTAGACAGTATATGATTAAGTCCCCTCCTTATGAATATTAAAATTACAAGTGCGCCCTCTGTTGACATTGCTGAGCGGAAACAAACAGCGAAGTTGCAGCAAAACGCAGATTTGTCATTTCTTTTGAAAAAAGGGATGTGTTCATCACGTCCAAATGGTCCCCTTCGATGTTATTCAAGGTATAACATATTTTCTATAGGGTGAATAAATGCGATCAACTGGAAAATCTGCAGTTTATCGAGAGTGAAGTTTCCCTTACTCAAGGGACGTTACTCTGAACAAGCCAGACTGACCCGAATGGATTTTTCGATTTACTCTGACAATACCAGATTGAATATACAGCAGCTAAACAGTTAAGCAACCATCTACTTCAGTCAATAATTTAACCTTTTTGTTGATGATTTAATATAAAATTTTCGGAAAAGCTGAACTTTGGACAATGTGAAAGTCCATTTCTCAGAACCAGATTTATATCAGAGATTAGACTAGAGAAACCCTGACATGCTCGATTCTTTCTTTCTTCCATTTCGCCTTACCCCAGAAGGGGACACAGACAGTGTATATCATATACACTCCAGGTTTGCAGGATGAAAGCCGACAGTAATCTTCAAGCCCCGATGGTCAGGGGCCAACACTATCACTATGCTGTTTTCTTCCTGATTCGTGCCCCTTAGATGTTTAGCATACGAGCTGCACACTGTAAACAAAGTGTCATTATTTCACAAATAATCAGAATTTACTTCAAATTATTAATTTTAATTAGAAAATCAAAAAGACAACAAAGCATGACAGTTTCTACAAATAACATGCCTGTAATGACGTCACTATATCGATCATGATCATCCAGAAACTTTCTTCTTAAATTCGTGCCCTTTTGAAAAGCCTGTTTGGATTGTTTCCCTTTGACTGGTGTAGCGGTATTACACTTTGCCATGAAAGGAATAACTCTCTCCCATCTGAACAAAAGTTTTCTGATGTTTGTATAAACATGGTAGAGCCAATTTACTGCTGTTAGTCACTAAGGTTTACATTTATTAAAAATGGTCAGAACTTAGGATGAAAAATCTGAGTGGGTGCAGACAGCAAGATAAACAACCACAACAACAACATCATATCCAAGCGCCTTACTGACACAGAGGACGTCCTTGGCCGCTAATGTTGTTGAAATGAATCTGGACAAGTGAGGCAGACGCGCACATGTACTTTTCACGCGCTCTTCAAAGGCACGAATTCAACAAGAAGGCACGAATCAAGAAGAAAGAGGCATAAGTGTTGAAAATCTCATTTCTTGCTTTTCCATATTACAACATATTTATTTCACATGTCAGTCTCTGGAAACTCATCTGATATGTCAGACGAAAATATGTGTCCTGATTATAAAAATATGCGTACTTTTCAGATTCTCTAACCTTTCAATGAAGACTACACTTCAGCTGGAAACTACTGGGCAGTGGTATATTTACAATTTTATACTCATGAGTCCCAGGGATTCACTAGGGTTAATCCAAGTGAGTCCTACTAAAGAAGTGGTCTCCGCCTACATGCCTATCTGTCCCCGTCCATCAGGACTTTGAAATTGATTGGGATGCATGATTCCAAGTTCCATGCAGAGCCGAAACCCACCGCATGAGTGCTGCTAAATCCTTTAGATCTAAGCCTGTCCTGGCAAAGTGTGCATTTCGGACTGTCCATGAATATAAATCCTTTTGGTTCATCGGGTGGTTCATCGGGCGGCAGGGATTGAGATGTCATGTCATCTCAGTGGCGGGTAAAATGAAAAGTCCTACAAATTTGGAAACAGCGCCTCCAAAATGACCTTAATAGTGTTGACCGGGACGTTAAATCTCAAATCTAACGAACAAACCTTCTAAAGAAAAAATGAGTCGACTGCAAATCATACATGTAATTTTTGAGAGTTTTGGAACGCTATGACGTGTTTGGGGGGGGGGGGGGGGGGCTTGCACCTAAAATCGTCACTGCTGGGTAACATATGGGCAAATTACAAAACATTTAGCCCATTTGACCAACAACATCATTTATAAACTTTGTCCTGACATTATGTGCAAAGATCATAAAGATATTTAAAGAAACCTGTCGCAGTTGGTACATGTGTACTACATTGTCTTACCAGTACCCAGACCCCACCCATTGGGGCTTGAAGAAATAAATGGGCTGCATGATGCTTCCAAACAGAGCTGAATCCAACCCAACACAAGTACTGGTAAACCGCTCAGAGCATCTAAGCCTGCCCAGGTAAAGCCGTACGAGTTGGCCCGTCCGTGCTTATAAACCCTATTGGTTTCATTGGGCGACAGGACTTGATATGTCATTTCATCTCAATGTCAGGTAAAAGTCCCACGGAATTGGAAGCAACGTCTCCAAAATGACCTTTACAGTGTTGACGGGGATGAGAAACCTCAAATCAAACAAACAAACAAACTTAACCATACCAGTAGAAAGTAGCAAGTAAGAAATGTGCTGCTATTGATTATATAATAATTATGTACCACTTTTAATGTAGACATATATGCCAGCCTCAGTAGCTCAGATGACTAGCAGATGATTCTCTTAAAACTCTCAGAACAGAAAAAAGAGTTTCATCTACTTCAAGAATGGAAGTGCCTGCATACCTCCAGATAAGAAGCAGTACCCAAATTTTATTTTTCTTATTTCTACATGAAAACATGTTGTGGGATACTCACAAGAACTGCATTGGCGAGGTGCTTCTGTTGAGTATCCAAAACATGTATTCATGCAGAAATAAGAAAAATATCAGTATCTGGAGCTAAGCTTATGGCCCGATTGTCTCATTTCAGTGACGAGCACCAAATATGTCAAAGCGGATGTATCATCCTTGCCATAAACTAAGTGTGCCATCAGCTAAACTCTTCTGGTGCAGACATTGTATGCAGATGTTTGAGGACGCTATATCACGCTGGAGACACAGCAGAACATGTAAAGGAACTAATACTAATGTTGATAAAGATTTGAACGGCCAGGTAACTTTGTTGTCTCGTTTCATACACAGCTCCCGATAAGGATGAGCAATACAGTATCTTGTGTCATCATTAAAGTGCGAATGCATCAAAACACAATGATGCACTAAACAAGAACTTGCATCACAAATGATTTGTCAAAAGTACACTAAAGTCTGCTGTAATGCCCAAAGCGCCCATGGAGTGTCAGGATGTTTAGTGCGCTACGCGTCAAGGTTGGCAAAGTATTGACCACCCGGGAAAACCCGCCGGGCTGGGCAATACTCCCTCAACTGGGCAATACTGGGTAATATGGTTTTGGGATGGGTTTACTGAAAAGAACCTGTGTTTTTTATTGTATTATTGCTATTTAAGTTTTCTAAATTCTTAAATGCATTGTGGAGCCATATATCAGTCATATATTGAAGAGGGCATTATATCAGACTCAGATACATTGGTAAAATATAAATGCAAATTTGACTTTTATTTACTGCTGAACATAACAAATATGTTATCTGTCCGTGTATCCTCTGAGCTACCACAACATTTTAGTCTGTGTGCTTTGAGTCTTTCACTTTTTGCACTAACAACCATTTTGCACCCGTTGCATTTGGCAGTTTTTTCGAGCCATCTTCAGTAATGTCAAAAAAATTCCAAATAGGAGTCCTTAGGTTTCATGTTTGACAGAGAGAATGACAAAAATTACTGTTTTTGCTGAAGATTAGATTTTTGTAAAAACTGCTCACCAACAGGTATATTAGGTTTATATTGCTGGTTTAACAATAGGTATAATTACAGGTAATCCCTGATCACAGCCTTTGCAAATGTTAGTATTATACTTGTATACTTTAAAATACTCTTTTTCAGAAGTTTCACTTTTATTTTTGAACTGGATAGAATAATTTGGGACTTTTGATTTATTAAGTCCTGATTCATATTATTTTCTGTCACCCTGACAAACGTGACACCAGTATTGCCCGGTATTACCCAGTATTACCCGGGTTTTCCCAGTATTACCCGCTGGGCTGGGCAATACTCATAAAACCCGGATTTTTGCCAACCTTGCTACGCGTGTAAAAAAGCAGGAGATGAGCTTTATAAGCTATTTGTAGCTTTCGCTCAAATCCTTACACTATAACATGTTTGTTTTCTGTGGATGATATGTCATATATTTCATGAATAAATACATTTAAACCAAACCAAAAAGCAGGTCATTCACACAGCCTAGGCTATATAGAAGACTAGGTCACTTACAAAGCTACAGATAAGGTTGGTATTTTGCGATAATTGAAGGACAGTTTTCCTTATTTCCCCATAAAAAGCAATGTTGTTGGTATTCATTAGAGCTGCCTCAAGGAGGTGATTCTAATGAATACCCACAACATAGGTTTTTATAAGGAAATGACAAAAACTATATCACCCATTTATCACAAAGTATCAACCTTATCAGTTGCTATGGACTTGGTAATGTTAGTGCTTTTTATGTAGAGACAAGAGTTTAATTGATTATGGAAAACCAATATATACATGTACTTACGCACTGATTTACCTCAACCCTTAACTTGCTGAATATTCATTTAAGCCACACCCATTTCTGTCTATCAACCAATCAAATTACTTGATGTAATTTACTGCTACAAATTCATAAACTGAATACCAAACAGTGCAGATCCTGATCAGATGGCTTCTTCAGAAGCCATCTGATCTGGATCTACACTGTTTCCAAATATATGGGTTGTTGTGAACAGCATGATAAGAGTTAACCCTTTTAGCACCAAATGGAATCTTCCTCCTTATATATAGCAGGAGTTCATTTCAAAATTTAGGCATGTCAGGTTGTGTTTTCATCTAAACTTGTTTGGAAAATGACTGAACTTTTAGCAAACAGTGGAGGCCCTGATCAGACACCGCATTCTGCGGTGTCTGATCTGGCCCTGCACTGTTTGCCAGGGTACCCATTTTGGGGTTTCTGGTACTAAATGGGTTAAACTAGTACAGAGTACCCTCATTTAAACATAATATTTGTCCTAGCATTTTGCCACTACAAACAGGCTTCTCACGAAGGATTTTGAAAACTGGAGTAAAAATGCTGTCCTCCAGGAATACATGTAGTTTGAGTTTTACCATACTCTTCTGTTGAGACTTTCCAAAATGTTGGGAGTCAAAAATGAAAAATTGGAGTAAATTACTCCAAATTTGGAGTTAAAGAGAACTGTATAAAGAATCCCCCGGCAAAAACGGTATGGTAGTACTTGAACTTGAAAGTACTGTATTTAACCTAAGTATTTTGACATCTCAGCTCCTTACCATAAATGTACTTGTAAAATTTGAACATGTACAATCTACAGTACTACGCTGTGTAGTATCTTCAAAAGCTACTTGAGTGGCAAACAGTATAGAGCTTGATCAAAATGCTAAAATACTACAATATACATGAATATTCCACCTCATCTTGATCATTGAAATTGAGCCAGTGCATGACAAAACCTACAATAAGAAAGTATGACCAGCGAAAACTCAGATCAGCCTGCACATCCGTGCAGTCTGATCAGAGTCTTCAGTGTTTGCATGAGCCTTCTGGGCTATTCACAGGGCAACAAGAGAAAGCTCTGACCAGACTGAACTGACGGGCCGACTGAACTGAGTCTGCGACCATAGCACAGGTCTTATTGTAGGTTTTATCATGCGTCGGCTCAATTGTCATAATTCACTAGTTTTGTCGTTATATTGAATGTTGGTATAGAGCTGACTGCAGTCATAAGTAAACTGATTAACCCATTTTGTACCGGACACCCCAAAACGGGTGGTTGGCAAACAGTTGCAGGCCCAGAGCAGATGCCACAATGTGGCGTCTGATCAGGGCCTACACTGTTTGCAAAAAGTTCAGCCATTTTCCAAATAAATTTTGAAGATAACAAAACCTGACATCCCTAAATTTTTTAGACTTCTGCTGTATATAAGATGGAAGATTTCATTTGGTACCGAAAGGGTTAACCCTAATTATCCTGATGTTAGAAACCCCTCTGGTGTAGTGGTTATGCTACTCGCCTCATAAACCAGGGTTGCGTTTTCTGGACATCTCCAGACTTTCGTAAGGGTCTAAAAACCGAGGACCTACATCTGTGTATGACCCTACTAGCTGTTAGTGGGATGTAAAAAACACAACGGATCAGGATCTGCAGTGTCTTTCAGTTTTTGAAATTGAATGGAAACGTGTAATCTGATTGGTTTGTAGTCAGAAATGGGTGTGGCTAATTAAAAAATGGTTAACCCATTTTGTACCAAAAACCCCAAAACAGGTACCCTGGCAAATAGTGCAGGTCCAGATCAGACGCCACATTGTTTGCATCTTTTGTAAGAGTCTTAAAACCGAGGTCCCGCCTCTGTTATGACCCTGGCCGTTAGTGAGATGTAAAACGCAAAACACAACTGATCAGGATCTAGTTTGTCTTTCAGTTTGTTAAGTTAAATGGAAACATGTAATCTGATTGGCTGATAGTCAGAAATGGGTGTGGCTAATTAAATAATTAGAATTATTCAGCAGGATAATGGTTGACCCATTTTGTACTGGAAACCCAGAAAAGGGTACCCTGGCAAACAGTGCATGTCCAGATCAGACACCGCAGAACGCGTCGTCTGATCAGGGCCTACACTGTTTGCAAAAAGTTCAGCCATTTTCCAAATAAATTTTGAAGAAAACACAACCTGATACACTTACATGTAACTCTTATCATGCTGTTCACAACAACCCCTATCTTTAGAAACAATGTAGATCCAGATCAGATGGCTTTCAGGATCTACACTGTTTGACATTTAGTTTATGGATTTGTAAGAATAAATTACATGAAGTAATCTGATTGGGTCAAAGTCAGAAATGGGTGTGGCTAAACAGCCTAAACTGAATATTCAGCAAGATAAGGGCTAAATTTTGAAATTGACTTGTGTTTTATATAAGTTGGAAAATTCCATTTGGTACAAAAAGGGTTAACCCATTCAGTACCAGAAACCCCTAAAGGGGTACCTTGGCAAACAGTGCAGGCCCAGATCAGATGCCGCAGAACGCGGCGTCTGATCTGGGCCTACACTGTTTGCATAAAGTTCAGCCATTTTCCAAACAAATTTTGAAGAAAACACAACCTGTCACCCCTAAATTTAGAAATGAACTCCTGCTATATATAAGGAGGGAGATTACATTTGGTACATAAAGGGTTTATAGATCTGCAAACTACTGATTATAATATTGTGAACGGAATCGTATTTTTTTCCAGGTCATTCAGCTCTATGTGAAACCTGACAAAGTGTCATATCAGCAAAATAATATTCCTGGACAGGGCGTCGTTAAATATAAACCACATGTGAAAAAGGACAGTGCCGAACTGAAGTGTATGATTTGTGAGAGACGATTTTTGTCACTTGATGATATTCGTGAGCACGTCAAATATCCTTGTAGAAAATCATATAGATCTACGAGATCAACTAGGTCTAAGCGTTTGAATAATAAACCAGAATTGGATGACATTGGAGACCCAACTCTGATAAAGATTCGCCGTGTCAAGTTAAACGCGGAAGACCCAGCAATTAGTTCAAGTGGCTCAGGACTATCAGTGCTCGCTGAAGCCTCAAAACATATTGAGTCTTTGTTAACTTGCAGTAATAACCTGAGCGGTATTATTGACAAACAAGTAAAAGAGACAAATTTTGAACCTGCTAAAGTAACTTTAGTGTTACCTTCATCTGAAGCTGGAGGAGGGATCCCAGACAGTTCAGAGAAACTAACAAATTCACTTGGAGTGAATACAGTGTGAGTAGAATTTGCGATAGTACAGTGAAATTCGGCTATTAAGACCACTTAAAATTAGGACTAATTTTGCTATAAAAAGCTTATTTTGAAGGATACACTGATTTTTCCTTTGTGTTTTCTGCCAACAATGTCCTCTGGTCAGGGACCACCTAAACCTAAACCACTGATCGGATTTTGACCAAACTTCACAGGAATGATCCATAGGTGGTCCCCTTTAAAAATTGTTCAAATGGTTCTGGTCCATTGCACATCTAGGTCACAGGAGCCAAAAATAGATTTTTTTCACAGAAAACTTAAAAATCTCTTAAACCACAAGGCCCAGGTCTTTGATATTCGGTATTACATAGGATTATATAGGGAAAATCTTTAAAAATCTTCTTCTCTGAAACCGCAAGGCCCCAGTCTTTGATATTAGGTATGAAGCTTCATCTAATGGACCCCTACCAAGATTGTTCAAATTATAGTGCTGGGGCCAAAAATGCCCCCGCCCCGGGGCCCTTTGGTTTTACATGGGCTTATATAGGGAAAATCTTTAAAAACCTTCTTCTCTGAAACCGCAAGGCCTAGACCATTGATATTTGTTATGAAGCTTGGTCTAGTGGACCCCTACCAAGATTGTTCAAATTATAGTGCTGGGATGAAAAATGCCCCCCCCCCCCCTCCACTCTCCAGGGCCCTTTGGTTTTACATGGGCTTATACAGGGAAAGTCTTTAAAAATCTTCTTCTCCGAAACCGCAAGGCCCAGGTCTTTGATATTTGGTATGAAGCTTCATCTAGTGGACCCCTACCAAGATTAATCAAATTAAAGTGCTGGGACCAAAAATGCCCCCGCCCCGGCACCCTTTGGTTTAACATGGGCTTATATAGGGAAAATCTTTAAAAATCTTCTTCTTGCCCAAGGGCTATAATTTGAATAAACTTGGTAGCGGTCCACTAGATAACGCTTCAGACCAAATATCAAAGACCTGGGCCTTCTGGTTTCAGAAAAGAAGATTTTTATTTAAAGGATTTCGCTATATAAGCCTATATAAAAACCGCGGGCCCTGGCGCGTGGGTATTTTTGGCTCCAGGGCTATAATTTGACCAATCTCAGCAGAGGTTCACTAGTTGAAGCTTCACACCAGATATCAAAGACCTGGGCCTTCTGGTTTCGGACAAGAAGATTTTTAAAGTTTTTTTCCTATATGCCTATGTAAACCTAGTGGCTCCCAGCACAGGAACATTTTTGGCCCCTAGGCTATAATTTGAACAATCTTGGTAGAGGTCCATTAGATGAAAATTTTCTAAAGATTTTCCCTATATAAGCCTTTGTAAAATCAAAGGGCCCCGGGGAACATTTTTGGCCCCTAGGCTATAATTTGAACAATCTTGGTAGAGGTCCACTAGATGAAGATTTTTAAAGATTTTCCCTATATAAGCCTGGCTCTTACCTTTAACTATGAGAAAAAAAAACAAACTGGTGATCATCAACCTTTAAGTATCATTTGTCTTATTAGCAGTTTCAAAAGTGTCGCATAACCAGTGTAAACTAGCTATTGAATAATCAGGACTATAGGTCTTATCATGGAAAAAGGATTTCACCTACTGTTTGTTCGTTTTTGTTTGTATTGGAGTTTAACGACACAGTCAACACTATTTTAGGTCATTTTTGAGCCGGTCAGTTTACCTATATACACCTTTCCTGGGCAGGCTTATACGTAAGCGGTTAACCAGTACAGTGCGCATTCTTTCGCCGGAAAATGACAGAGCTCTGCCCTTCTTGAATCAGCTGAAGGGAAAGAATGACCATAGAAAAGATTTCATGATCAATCTCCAGTAAAAAATGTTGCCAACCCCAGCAGATATCAGGTGTGTAATAGCTTCATAATTAGGGAATTATGCGCTCCTGATCCTCACTTGTCGCACATGCCTTCGAGTATTCATAAACCAGGGGGTTGCAGGTTCGATCCCGGGCTTCTCCAGACTTTCGGATGAGTCTTTAAACCAAGGTCCCATCTCTGCAGGACTATAGCTGTTGGTGGGATGTAAAACTCAAACACTGGCTCTAATCAATAACTTTGAGAAAAAAATACCATGTGATCATTAACCTTAACCTTTAAGTATCATTTGTCAATATAAACTATCATGGCAAAAAAGATTTTATCTCTTTATAGTGAATTGCTGCCCACTTGTGTTGAAAACAGTAGCTTGGTATTTGCTTTTAAAAAACAATGTTCGTGAAATTCAAGAAGATTGTTCATAGTTAGAAGTTTCCTGAAAGATTTTCCCTTTCCTGTCTTTACTGTTAAAACACCCGCCTCTGCCCATAGGGGCTTGAAGAAATATATGGACTGCATGATGCTTCCATGCAGAGCTGAATCTGGCCCGCACACTAGTACTGGTAAACCGCTCAGAGGATCTAAGCCTGTCCAGGAACCATGGTGCGAGGTGGACCGTCCATGCTAATAAACCCTATTGGTTTCATTGGGCGACAGGGCTTGAGATGTCATTTCATCTCAATGTCGGGTAAAAGTCTCACAAAATTGGAAACAACGTCTCCAAAATGACCTTTACAGTGTTGACGGGGACGTTAAACCTCAAATCAAACAAACGAAAAAAAACCTGTTAAAACATGAGTACCTGTAAAAATCCTAAAAATTGGGACACCTTGAGAACTTGCTGTAATTCTCCTAAAATTTTTACAAATTTGTTTCATGATCAAGCAAGGAGTACAAAAGGTGCAAATGGAATGGCAAACAGTGTAGACCCTGATCAGACTGCTCCCGATGGAGCAGTCTGATCTGGGTCTCCACTGTTTGCTTAGGCCTATCTGTCCCAATATTTACCAGCAAGCAGAATCATATGCCAAGAAAAGGCCTAAAATTCATCATAATCCAAATTCGCAGTACAGTTAACGTCAATCTTGCTGCAAAGCAGTAGCCAATGGAGCAACACTTACACAGCCCTAACCTGGGCCCAATGTAATAGCTTTATAATTGGGGAGTTATACGCTTCTGGTCACACATGCCTTAGAGTATTCATAAACCAGGGGGTCGCAAGTTCGATCCTGGGCTTCTCCAGACTTTCGGACGAGTCTTTAAACCAATGTCCCATCTCTGCACGACTATAGCTGTTGGTGGGATGAAAAATCTCAAATACTGGCTCTAATCAATAACTATGAGAAAAAAATACCATGTGATCATTAACCTTAACCTTTAAAGTTGCATTATTGAGCTACCGGGTCAAACATTTTTTTTTCTGGTTTTTATCTTCAATGCATACTCCATTGTCATGTGTACACTTTTGGAGCCAAATACAGCTTCAGAACTTCGTGAATATGGTCTTTTTCATTCGTGTTTACCCTTCACTCTGAACATGTGTTCGGAATTTCTGTTCTAAAAATAAATTTGTCACTTTACACATACATGGCGACAGTATCGTCTCTGAGTGTCGTTACTTATGGCATGGTAATCAGCGTCATATTTTTTTCCGATTCAGGCATGGCCTAAGCAAACAAGGCCAAAAATGAAAGTCGCATAACATCATATATGGGGATTCTATTTTTGTCACGAACTAAAAATAGATCTAACTAGTGTGCGAAACCTAGTTAGGGAATCCCTCTCAAACTCGTTTACCTGTCATCATAATTGTTCGCATTTTTGCATAAAATGCATTCATTTGTATTGTTTTAAAGAACATACCGGCTATATGTATTTTATTTTTGGAAGCATTTTTTCCAGATAGCTCAATAATGCACCTTTATGCTATGTTCCCACTATCACGATTCGCGCCACGATTGCAATCGTGTTCTTAATCGTGGACTAATCGTGGTGATCCTATCAGATCTTATCAGATCTTGAGGTCAGTCGTGGCAATCGTGTTAATCGTAGAAAATTTTTGAACGGTTCAAAATTTTTTCCACGATCAACACGATCGATTTCAAATCGGGATCATCGTATCACATCGTGTTGCATCGCTACAAAGCGCGACGGATCGCATCTAATCGTGCTTCCAAATCGCGGTGATCGGGGCCAATCTTGGACAAAACAAGCACCGCATTCTGTTGAGATGTGTTGCGATCTCACAAGATCTGTCACGATTTGTTACGCTCTGTCGGGTCCCATTGATCAAGACCTGTCACGAATGACTCGTGATCAGATACGAGATGATAAGAGTAAATGCGATTAGATACGAGCAGGCTACGTTTTTATACGAACGTTCACGATCTATTACGAGTTCTCAAGATTTAATGTGATTCATTCAGCGATCTGCTCATGAGTGACTGAGTGAGTGTATTTCAGTTTTACGCCCCGCCAATAACTAAGGTCATACGGAGACGGAACCTCGGTTTCTAGACTCATCCGAAAGTTTGGAGAAGCCCAGGATCGATCCTGCAATCCCTGGTTAATACAGGCTTTTGCTAGTATTTTTAAAGCCTATGAAAGATGCCACCCAGGGGTAATGGAAGCTAAGAATGGAAAAGGCAAGCCTGAACCATTCCAGCCAGAGAAATTGCCACATTGTCATCATCCGCAACTCCTACCATCATCAATGGTTGGGGGTCAGTGTTTATGCTGTAAAAGTTCAAGAAACAATTAAGTCCAAGGTCAGTCCGGCTGTATATATACCAGTCGGGGTCAAGTCGTAGCTCAAATCGTGATCGCCATCGATCATGATCGTGAAAAACATCGAGACGACAGTCGTATGCTATCGTAACGGAGCGCATCGGCTCCTGATGAGCGTATAAGAACGTATTTGCAAGTATCAGATCGTCCCAATTCGGGGTACTCGATCGTGATGATCGTTCCAGATCGAGACCAAGTCGTAGACTCGATCGCAACAATCCTATCGGAACGCATTTGGTCGTATCTGAATGTGAGCGCAGACCGTGGCTGATCGTGATACCTGAAATTGACAAATCGTGATTGGATTGCATCCGAGCGCAACGAATCGTACCAGAACCTATCGACTCTCATCATCTCGTATCCAAACCTGAACTTTCAGAGACTATTCCACGACCAGCTACGAATGGCCAATCGTGGCGTTCATAACGGATCACACGACAGTGGGAACCTAGCATTAAGTATCATCTGTCAATATAAACTAGCTAATGGTCTTATCATGGAAAAAAGATTTTATCTCTTTATACTGAATTGCTGCCCACTTGTGTTGAAAACAGTAGCTTAGTATTTGCTTTAAAAAAACAATGTTCGTGAAATTCAAGTAGATTGTTCATAGAAATTTCCTGAAAGATTTTCCCTTCCCTGTCTTTACTGTAAAAACATGAGTACCTGTAAAAATCCAAAAAATTTGGACACCTTCAGAACTTGCTGTAATTCTCCTAAAATTTTTACAAATTTGTTTCATGATCGAGCAAGGAGTCCAAAAGGTGCAATTGGAAAGAAAAACAGTGTAAACCCTGATCAGACTGCTCCTGAACTTAAGAAGCAGTCTGATCAGGTGAAGGAGCAGTCTGATCTGGGTCTGCAGTGTTTGCTTAGGCCTATCTGTCCCAATACTTAGGATCATTACAGTACCAGCAAGCAAAACCACATGTCAAGAAAAGGCCTAAATCCAAATTCGCAGTAAAATTTACGTCAATCTTGCCAATGGAGCAACACTTACACAGGCTTAACCCGGACCCAAAGTAATAGCCCCATTAGGGAATTATATGCTCTTGGTCCCCACTTGTCACGCATGCTTTTAGTATTCACAGATTCAGACAATGATACAATGATATGATTATTGTTATAGACAAGAAGAATACCTGGAAGTAGAGAGCCAGTCACCTAAAGAAAACAGGTACTGTCCTTACTCCTTGTCCTTGCATGATCCTTACACCAGTATTCATTGGGTAAACATTGAATGCAGTTATAAAAATTTGCTGTATTTAGAAGAATGCATACACCTTCAGGGGAGGCAACTCCTTCAAAAGTAATTTTGTCTCCCATGTCAATAGGGGACAACTCTTAAAGGAAAGAATTTGCTCCTGAGGAACAAATTCTTTCCTGAGGAGCTCCTGAGGAGCAAATTCTTTCCTTTAAGAGTAGACCCCTTTTTCAGTTGGACAGAATTTACAGAAAAGCGAACAGGAATTCCCCGAAAGTTTTCTCCTATTGAAAAATAACTGAAAAATCTGTCAGGTGTTCCCATTCCCCTTAAAGAACTCAAATAAGATGTAGCATAACAATAGAAATAGAAAATTAATCTTAAGACACTGAGATGTGGACATAAGTTAGAGTGAGGCAACTCTAACAAATGTCTGCAACATTTGATACTTTGAGTACTGAATATTGTATTCTTGATTATAAATCGCCATTATGCTTTCTAATTTTCACCTAAGGATATGTTTCATTGAACTTATTGTTATAATGAGTCTTGCCATTATATCAAATGTCAGTAAATAGAGGTTGTGTGTTCTACGTCCCTCCAACAGCTAAGGTCATACAGAGACAGGATTTTCATTAGAAGACTTGTGCGAAATTCTGGAGAAGGCTGTAATGGAACCCATGATCCTTGGTTAGCCGCTTCACCACGGAGGTTTCTTTGGTAGAAAGAGGGTTGATTTTATACATCTCGTATTATCTAAGAAGTCTGTGAGAAACACCCTGGTAAATCCTACCTTGAAACAGGCTTGTGGTAAACAACAATTACTCGTAAACGTAAGGTCTTTAACTTGATTAGGTTCCAGCATCACTCAGGTCACAAGAATATAAATGATACAGTACACCCACTGCAACTCTTTTTTGAAACCGCGCAACCTTGCCTTGAGTGGGTCATGACAAAAAGGATTAAATTTGTGATGACCACTGCGGATATGCGCTGATTTGGGGATCGTGGGGTGATCATGGTGTTTCCGCGGCGTTAAACAGGTATAAAATTGATTGTCCATGTGACCTGTCTTATACTTTCTCATAGATTTATAAGTGAAACGCAGCTGAGCCGCGGTATGTAAGCTGCGTCATTGCATTGTCTTGCAGCGGGACATAACGTGGAGTGATGCATGGAAACCTGGCAGACCAAAACAACTAGAGCGTGAGCTTGCGCGGGTTTGAAAAAATCGTGGCAGGTGAAATTAGTTTCAGCATAACAGTCAACACTGTTTTAGGTCATTTTGAGCCAGTTTGTTAACTTGACAGTACTTTACCTGGGCAGGTATATATTTACCGGGGCAGGTATATACGTAAGCATTTGACCACAAAATTGCAGTCTTTGGTCAGAAATGGACAACTCCCCTTCTTCAATCAGCAGAAGGGAAAAAGTGGCCTTAGAAAAGATTTCATGATCAGCCTCCATGAAAGAATGTTGCCTACTGCTGGATTTCACCTGTGACCTGGGCCCAGCTGTTCAAGGCCTCGTTAGTTTAACAAGCTCATAAGTGGTCAAATTGTTAACTGTTCTGGTAAGTTCAATATCTAACACAGAAGTATTTTTGCTGAAAAAACTGTGAGCAGCTTTTGCAAGTGCAAAAGCTGCTCACATTCTTTTTCAACAAAAATATAAGCATCTTTGCCATATTAAATGATCAAAGTTTTAATGAATTCACAATTGTTAACTAATGACGTCGTTAATTTTGAACAACTGGTCCCTGATCATCAGTCAGACTCACCCAGCTGAGCTACAGAGGCGTGCATCTTGGTTGGTGACCACAAATAAGTTTTACAGGAAGGTTTATCACCCTTTGAAGATGGGGTGTATTCACTTATTCAAAGGGGAGATAAACTTTTTTAGAAACAACAGTTTGCTCAAGATAAAATTGGTTTTGTGTAAATACTCATTGCGTATAAATGTAGAAATTAAATCCGAAATGGTCACCTGTTTTTAGCAGCCACCTGTCTTCAGCAGGCACAATCTTTCCTCCTATTTAAAAGCATTTTGTTATTATACTAAGCCACCTTAGTAGCAACAGAGCCACCTCTCTCCTGTAGCTTATAGGCACATTACTAAATCTTAACCCTTATCTTGCTGTTCACGACAGCCCCTATCTTTGCAAACAGTGTAGATCGAGATCAGATGGCTTCTGAAGAAGCCATCTGATCAGGATCTACACTGTTTGACATTCAGTTTATGAATTTGAAGCAATAAATAACATCAAGTAATTTGATTGGTTGATAGACAGACATGGGTGTGGCTTAAATGAATATTCAGCAAGAGAAGGGTTAATTACTCTCTTAAACAGCCACAGACTTAACTCAACTGCCAAAGATAAGAAGCTGTTAAAATAACCTTTCTGATTTTTTAGTAATATATACAGTAATTAAATCGGCCCCCGCCCATTGGGCTTGAAGAAATAAATGGGCTGCATGATGCTTCCAAGCAGAGCTGAATCCGACTGCACACGAGTACTGGTAAACCACTTAGAGGATCTAAGTCTGCCCAGGCAAAGCAGTGCGAGTCGGACGGTCCATGCTTATAAACCCTATTGGTTTTATTAGGCGACAGGGCTTGAGATGTCATGTCATCTCAATGTCGGGTAAAAGTCCCACAAAATTGGAAGCAACGTCTCCAATATGACCTTTATAGTGTTGACGGGGACGTCAAACATCAAATCAAACAAACAAACAAAAACCTCTTCATCATTTATATTTCTTTTCATAGATCTATACTATGCCCTCTTCAGTTGTTACTCACTTTCGTCTGACTATATCAGATCAAACGCCATCTCAAGACAATTCCCTTCTGCTGAACAGCCACCTCCTTTAAGCAGTCAGTTTTGGAGGTTCTCCTGGGTGGCTTCTAAATACAAGTTAGTGTCATAGCAGATAAGGTAAATATTTGTGACAATTGAAGTGTTATTTTTGTTAATTCTCCATAAAAACCTATCTTGTGGGTATTCATTAGAACTGCCTTACCGAGGCTGTTCTAATAAGTACCCACAGCATAGGTTTATGTGGAGAATTAAGGAAAACTATCCTTCTGTTAGCACAAAATACTTATCTGTTGCTATGACTCTGTATGTATTTTGTTTGATTGTGGTTTAACATCCCCGTCAACACTATTCAGGTCATTTTGGAGATGTTGCTTCCAACAGTGTGGAGTTTTTGCCCAAAATTGAGATGAAATGACATCTCAAGCCCTACCACCCAATGAAACCAAGAAAGGGCAAAAATGCAGTGGACGGTCTGACTTGCGCCACTTTGCCTGGGCAGGCTTAGTCCCTCTAAGTGGTTAACCAATACTCATGTGTGGTCAGTTTCAGCTCTGTGTGGTATTTAACCCTTGTCTTGCTTTTCATGACAACCCCAGTGTAAATCAAGTTCAGATCTGATCAGGATCTACACTGTCTGGCATTCAGTTTATGAATTTGTAGCAATAAATTACATCAAGTAATTTGATTGGTTGATAGACAGAAATGGGTGTGGCTTAAATGAATATTCAGCAAGATAAGGGTTAATTTGATATCTTTATGCTTATTAGGACCGTTGTGAAGACAGAACAGGTGAAAACACTCGAGCCACTTCTGATTGTGTTTCAAGAAGAGGACGGCCAGATAGTTCCATTAGATCAGCTTGACCCAGACACTGTACAGAAGTACATCCAAGATACTGCCGATTCTGCTGCAGTTGGTATGTATCAAAGACGCTGTTAGATAGTGAGGTTCTTACATGAGTGTTCATGTATTATTGAATTTATTAAACAAGTTGAGGAAAAGGGATAAAATGCGAGGTTGGATTTATTAAACAAGTTGAGGAAAAGGGATAAAATGCGAGGCTGTGTCGAGCATTTTATGCCTTTTCCTCAATGAGTTTAATAAATTCAATAATACATGAGCACGAATGCAAGATTCTATTTATCATATGACATTTGAAACACATTTTATTCACGATTGTTTTATAAAAATTTCAATATTCAGCCATTTGTAAATGGGACGTCAGAGACGTAATGTTACGGGACATATCTAACTAATTTGCATATTTAATCCACTAATGGATTATCAAATTTATTACATGGCTTTACTACACTCGGGCGCGAGGTCATATGATAACTCTGGATAGTTGGTAGGGTGGCAATGATCTAGTTACTTCACAAAAAGATACATATTAGATTAACTGTGCCACGATACAATATGTATCACGAAATGCTTTCTGGCTTGAAGAAGAAATTTTAAGTTAAGGGGTAAGGGTAATCAGGCCTCATAAGTCGTAATCAGCACAAATATTTAAGCCCCTGAACAACTGCGGAAAGTTTGCAGCTTATGTATTTCAACATGGAAGTAGTTTGAAATATGTCTTATTTGACATGTATGATATGTTTTGCATAGCCCAGGAAGCTGAAAATGCCTTCAACGGAACTAGAAAACAGGACAAAACATAAATACATGTATCTGACTACTTTCTGCAGGAGAAATTAAATTAAAAATCGACCACTCGCCTTTACATGTCCACACCTATCTTTTCTGATGCAGAAATGAATGTTGTTGAGGAAAGCAAGTTTACAAAGTTGTCTTAAAATCATACATGGGGAACACTGACCTAATTATTGTCATTTTTGAAGTCTCGTAAGTCTTGGCAGGAAGTTCACGTAAAGATTTTGAGTGCATAGTCGCTGGCCCTTAACCCTTTCCCACTCAGGGATTTTTTTGTGAATTTCGCTGATTTTCACAATGTTGCACCTGACAGCAACTTCAACTGGCCATTGTTTCATAATGGATGGTCTGTTTTACACCAAACTCGGTATGAATGTTCATTGGGCAGTAGCCTTTCAAATGCAACCTTTCATAACTTGATCATTGTTGACATGGTAATGCGGGGGCATCTCAAAGTTGGCAAAAAGTGTGATTTCAGTTGAATTTTTGACCAAATCTTAGTCTTCACACAGCTGTCAAGGTAAAAATTAAGGGGTTTGGCACTGGCCATTGTCACTGTTTGCAGCATGTTTTATCAGCATCAATTCTGAGGCATTTTTGACCCCAGACACCCTCAGATATAAATTTTAGTGGCCGGATAGGCCATACACCCAAAATTTTTCGGATGTGAGGGGGGGTGGGGTGCAGAATATATTTAGTGGGGAGGCGCGCGGAAAAAAGGTCACTTTTTAGGCCAACAAATCGTAAAGCAAACATAACTATCCAGGGGTAGGAAATGCAGATTTTAGATGCTTCCTGGGTCTTAAAATGGGGGGTGGGGTGCAGACATGTAAAAACACGTATCTGAGTGGTAAAGGGTTAATAGTCTACAGGCGTGTGTTTGGTAGCAGGTAAGCACAACATGTAGCAATGACTGGTTACATATTTGACTGCTATGATTACGCTAATAGGCAAGCAAAACAGGTAGCGGTTGGCTTGCTTAATCAGAAGTTTGTAATGACTTGATAATTTTATTGCCTGTCAATAATAATTGACATTCTTCGATGAAGACTAATATCAAACTTCTTTAATTTTTAATATATATATATATATATATATATATATATATATATATATATATATATATATATATATATATATATATATATATATATATATATATATATATATATATATATATATATATATATATATATATAAGCTACTCAAAATTAGTGTTATAAATGAGCAAAACGTGCTCAAACTCAGTAGAATGCAACCGCCGCCCTCCAGAAGTTATGCCACATGGATAAGTGCTTTTCACAACTAGGTCTGAGCAAACGGTGTACTAAGCAAGCACTCATCACAGACTTCCATAGAATATGATATGATCCAGGTCGCTATGAAATGCAAACAAAAAACTATACTTTTCAGGACAACAACAAACTGTTCTGTTACTTCTGTACATGTCTTTTTGATTTGGCCACATGTACATTATTTACAGGTGTGTAAATAATCTTGGAAACAGGGAAACAAAGCAAAGTAAAAACCTAGTTACATGTACACATTTTTATTTTATAATTCTCTATGATTACAACAGTTTTCAGTAAATATACAGATATACATGCATACACTTCCTTCTCCCCCGCCCATCTGGTCTTGGAGATTATGGGAGTCACCTGTAGTTATCATCTCCAGTACCGTTTCTGCTCATCAACATGCAGTCATAGTCATGGATTGTTGAGGGAAATGGATACACCTTCTGGGGAGGCAACTCCTGTAAAAGTATTTTTGTCTCCCCGTAATTCGGGCGACATTCAAGAAAAAGAGAAGTTGACTTCGCCCTGTTTTTGTTTCGCTCTTTTTTTTTCTCCTTCTCCAGGATCAGCTTTTCAAATGCGAATAAATATCCAGCGATAAAGGCACAAAGTTGATTACAATAACACCTATTGATAATCTGATAATTAATAATCCAACTCCCTGTGTTAATTGCTTGAGTCAGAAACTGACCACATGTAGCGTTCAACATAAGTTGTCAGATCAGATAATTATGTAAAGAGGTGAATCGGGTTAGTCCAGATCGGCATCTTTGATCTTATTTCATGGCCACTTGAGCCGAGTGTCACAATTTGAGTAATCAGACTTGTCCGCGCAGCATGAGACGATCAGTCTTTTTGATCTTGGCAATATGATTGACGCATGAAAAACATGTGTCTCATTTTTAGCTCGTCTGTTTTTTGAAAAAAAACTTTCGAGCAATTGTCATCACTCCGGCGTCTGCGTTGTCGTTGTCGTCTGGCGTCGTCGTTCCAAAAAAACTTAACCCTGGCTATAACTTAAAAAGTATTAGACCTAGCCTCATGAAACTTCATACACACACTCATCATCACAAGAGCTACATTTTGACCAAGGACCATAACAACATTGTTGATTTTGGCTGAATTATCTCCCCTTTTCCAATTTTTTTCTGAAACACATTTTTTGCTCTCATTTTAATACTATTCACAACAGAGCCTTCAAACTTCACATGAATGTTCCTTGGGACAAGACCTTTTCAGTGATACCACACTTTTTGATCTGTGACCTTGACCTTTGAACTTTGACCTATTTTTCGAAAATTTAACCGAAAACCTTAACCTTGACCATATTTCCAAAAGTATTTGGCCTACCTTCATGAAACTTCATACACATACTCACCATCACAAGAGCTACATTCCCTACAAGTTTTATAACTCCATCTTGCAATTTGATGCTCTTTTTTGACTTAGAACTTTGGTTTTCTAAAAGAAACTGCAGACGAGCGTTGGCACCCGCATGCGGTGCTCTTGTTACATATCAATATAAGATAGATAGATAGAGATGCGGCTTTAGCAGGATAACCTATTTGGCTTTGATTAAACAAATAAAAAACATAATGTCAAGTCCCCATCAGGCGCTGTCAGACTCAAAATGATCAAAAAAACAGCAAATGTGTAAAAAGGAAGATGGGAACTCGGAAAAAAAAAGGCAAAAAAAAAACAAAAAAAAAACATTGCACCTGCACAACTTGCCGGCATATCACGGTTGCATAGATCGAAACTCCCACCCGACTGCACTGACTAATTACCACGTGAAATTATATCGGTTGTTTCCCTTTAGCGCTCTTCAGTGACTGAGTGAGCGGGACATGGAGAAAATGGAAGTAGATGAAGTCTCTCATCTCTGAACCATGTGAGCAATTATTGCTGCTATAATCGAGGTGCAGTATCATTCTGACAGCAAGTGCAACAGCATTATTGGTATGTAGTTTGCAATGATATGACACCCGCACACTGTATTTCTAAATTGCAGGGCTGGAGGGAGAAGTCATTTCTCCCTGCTTCCTGGGCCTAGGATGACCCCTGCTCCCATATCAATAGGGGTCAACTCTTAAAGGAAAGAATTTGCTCCTGAGGAGCAAATTCTTTCCTTTAAGAGAAGACCCCCGTTTCCACCAGACAGAGTTTGTAGAAAAGTGAACAGGAAGTCCTGGAATTGTCTCCCTTTGAAAAATGGTGGAAAAGTCTGCAAGGTGGTCCCATTCTCCTTAAAAACATGTTTTTAACCCTTAAACTCGTTATTATCAACTTTGCAAATGCCATGTTCAAATATGACAGTAATGTTGCTTGTTTCTCATAGAAAATCAGGTTTGACATTTCTGGTAAATCCTCTGCTTGAGAGGGATTCACATGAAATCTTAAGTTGGGTTTTCTTTGAAAAATGATTTGATTGGTGCTTTCTGTGTTAAGCCTTGTCCTCCTGAGCCTGGATATGCCTTACCTTTCAAACAATATAGATCCTGATCAGATGGCTTCTAAAAAAGCCATCTGATCAGGATCTACATTGTTTGTCATTCAGATTGTGAATTTGTTGCAATAATTTGCATCAAGTATTAAATCTGATTGGTTGATAATCAGTAGTGGGTGTGGCAGAAAAATATTCAACACAACAAGGGTTAAGGAGATGAGCTATCCTGTTTGGTGACAAAGGCAGTGCAGACCTCAGTGGTTGATCTGTTACAAGTCCACTGATGATCAATAGATCCTGGGTTCTATCTCCCCAGGGTCTGGAAACATCCTTTCAAGATGATTGATCATGAAATTTTTTCTGCGGTCATTCACTGCCACCTGCGGATTTAAGAAGTTTGTCAGTTTCTGACACAAAATTTCTCTTTGTATGGATTGACAGCAGAAATCTAAGCCTTTCCAGATGATGTCGTTAGGTAAACAGACATGCCCCAAGTCCCCATAAATTTGTTGAGTGTGCTGTAAAACCCTAAAGTGATACATGCAGTGACATTTAACCCTTTTTGTACCAAATGGAAGCTTCCTTTTTATATATAGCAGGAGTCCATTTCAAAATTTAGGGGTGTCAGGTTGTGTTTTCTTCAAAATTTATTTTGAAAATGGCTAAACTAAGCAAACAGTGGAGGCCCTGATCACACGCCACATTCTGCGGCGTCTGATCTGGGCCTGCACTGTTTGCCAGGGTACCCGTTTTGGGTTTCTGCTACTAAATGGGTTAACTACTGGATTGTTTCAGGTCAGATAATTCAAGTACAGCTAGGAGTAAACAGCGTCAGAAACTACATAAAGACATCAAGTGGTGAGGTGGTACCTCTTCAGTCGATCAAGACTGAAGCTGAATTGCAGGTAAGCTTTACTAACTCTTATCCTGCTGTTCACGACAGCCCTTTTCTTTGCAAGCAGTGTAAATCCAGATCAGATGGCTTCTGAAGAAGCCATCTGATCAGGATCTACACTGTTTGACATTAAGTTTATGAATTTATAGGAATAAATTACATCAAGTAATCTGATTGGTTCAAAGTCAGAAATGGGTGTGGCTAAATTGAATATTCAGCAAGAGAAGGGCTAACATTTAACAACAGAGCGCCCTTGTTAAAACAAATATTTGTTTCCTTACATTCTGCCATAATAAAGACTGCTGCTGTAAAGAGTCCCAATATGGACTAGTACATTAAAATTCCTATGTTAAGACCACCTTTGGGACTGTTCGAAAGTGGTCTTTAAGACCACTTTTGAAAGTCCATAAGGTGGTCTCTGACCAGAGGACACTGCATGCAGAAAATATAAAGAAAGAATAACTCAGCTTCAGGGCAGGCAACTCCTGCAAAAGAAGCTTTGACTCCCATATTGATAGGATAGTTTAAAGTAAAGGAAAGAATTTGCTTTGCTCCTAAGGAGCAAATTCTTTCTTAAAAGAGTTGACCCATTTTTCAGTGGGACAGAGCTTATAGAAAAGCAAACAGGATGTTCCTAAAAATGTCTCCCTTTGAAAAATGGCGGAAAAAATCTGCCAGGTGTTTAGGCCATTTCCCTTAAAGACAAACTCAGAAGTACAAAATGACACATGCTTGTTAACATGAAGCTAATAATAAGAAACTATCTTGGGATTGCCAGCAGAATGTGCTTGTGTGTTTCAACTCTTACCATAGCAACAGATAAGGTGGGTATTCTGTGATAATTGAAAGATAGTTTTTGTCAATTGTCCATAAAAACCTATGTTATGGGTATTCATTAGAACTGCCTCAGCGAGGCAGTTCTAATGAATACCCACAACAAAGGTTTATATGGAGAAATAAGGAAAACTATCCTTCAGTTATCACAAAATACCAACCTTATCTGTTGCATTGATTTTTATGCCCCCGCCATTCGAAGAATGGTGGAAAGGGCATATAGCATTGCCCTTGTCCGTCCGTCCGTTCATCCGTCCGTGCGTCTGAAACTTAAACGCGGTCAATAAATTACTTATTTCTGGATGGATTTTGAAATTACTTAGAAGAAATGTTAACCATCATGAGACGATGTGTCACGTGCAAACCCAGATCCATACCTCCAAGGTCAAAGTCATACTTGGAGGTCAAAGGTAAAAAAAAATGGTCCGAAACTTAAACTTTCTATGGATGAATACAAAAGACATTTTTCAGGCGGGGGCATCCGTGTCCTATGGACGCATTTCTAGTTTACATTTATGAATACCCACAACATAGGTTTATATGGAGAAATAAAGAAAACTATCCTTCAGTTATCACAAAACACCCACCTTATCTGTTGCTATGTCTTACATTTATGAATTTCAACTCTTCCTCAGTTGACAGGAACATAACGTAGGACAGCCACCAGTATATATGAGGGGTGCTGAAAAATTGCTTTTGCCATTGGATCTTTATAAATGGACGTCTTTATCCATTGTCATGAACAGCTAAAGTAATGTAACAGGACTTGGCAGAAAAATAATGTCGGACAAATCAGGTTTGACTCGACAACAATCTGCAGTCAGAGCAGAAGCTAGACACCATTTAGATCACAGCTGTCTGAACTCAGATTGCAGAGATAAAAATTGTAAAAGTAAAAAATAAAAGCTAGTGTTGCTAAAAAGAGTTTGCAGTGTCAGATAGGGGTATCTTTTTAGCTCACCTGAGCCAAAGGCTCCGGGGGAGCTATTGTGATCACTCGCCCTCCGTCGTCGTCCGTGTCCGTACGTCTGTCCATCCACAATGCCTTTAAACGACATCTCCTAAACCACTGAACTGATTTTGACCAATTGGCAGAAATGATCTTTGGGTGGTCCTCTCTCAAAGTTCTATTCCATGCAGAACTCTGGTTGCCATGGCAACAAAAGGGGAAAATAAGAAAAAAAAACCTTTAAAAATCTTCTTGTCTGAAACCAGAAGGCCCAGGTCATTGGTATTTGGAATGAAGCTTCATCTAGTGGACTGCTACCAGGATTATTCAAATTATTGCCCTGGGACCAAAAATGGCCCCGCCCCAAGGGGTACTGGTTTTACATAGGCTTAAAAAAACCTTTAAAAATCTTCTTGTCTGAAACCAGAAGGCCCAGGTATTTGATATTTGGTATGAAGCTTCATCTAGTGGACCGCTATGAAGATTGTTCAAATTATAGCCGTGGGGCCAAAAATGGCCTCAGATGGAGGCCTACTGGTTTTACATATTTAACTTCACTACAGCTGGTGTGTGGGAATGTGTGGCGGCGGTAAAACGTCTCCCTGCCCTACATCATAGTGTAGATTATATTTTCTTGTCCTTTGGGATCATTGATTCCATTGTGGAATTTTGAAAATATCTGAGGGTCACTGATGAGGCCTAATTGGCCGAAACTAGCTAGTCTGGCCCAGAAAATATGTACACTCCATATTTTTCACTTCTGTGGTGTATTCCTTGCTTCCAAAGGACAACCCTTTTATAGAACATATTATATAGGCGTCAAAAACCTTAAAAAATCTTCTTGTCTGAATCCAGAAGGCCCAGGTCTTTGATATTTGATGTGAAGCTTCATCTGGTTGACCTCTACAAAGATCCAAAAATGCCCCCCTTCCGGGGGCCCACTGGTTTTATGCAGGCTTATGATAGGGAAATCTTTAAAAGTCTTCTTGTCTGAAATCAGAAGGCAGAGGTCTTTGATATTTAGTATGAAGCTTCATCTAGTTGGCCTCTACCAAGATTGTTCAAATTATAGCCGGGGCCCACTAGCTTTACATAGACATATTAGGGAAAAAACTTTAAAGTCTTGTCTCAAACAGGACACTGGGGCACGTAAAAAACTCTTAGCTCTTAGCTCAGGTGAGCGATATAGGACCATCATGGTCCTCTTGTTGTTAAAAAAAACAAAACATTACAATAAAAGTGAACACACCCGTGTGACACTGTATTCTTTCATATCTCCAAAATTGCTACTTTTCCAATGAAAATTTGTGATATTTTCCTTATTTATACTGCAAACATAGGTTGTAGGTGCTCATTAGAACCGCCTGATTGAGGCAGTTCTTAAGAGTACCCACAACCTATGTCTTGGATCAGAAATAAGAAAAATAATGTATACCCCCATAAACTCCAGTTTTGTCTATATAAAGTGGGGTTTAAGGGGGTCTTCGTTTCATGGACTTGTTAACATAATGAAATAACAGATATGTTGTGTGTACTCTTTTGACTTTAGAATCACCTCCTAGAGAAAAATTCTAAAGAGAACGCACAACATACTTTTTTGATACAAAAATATCACAAACATTAAAATAATATCTGCAGCTGTGGGAAATTTATTCTAGGGACTTAAGAACAAGTTTGAATCAGACAGACAAACAGACAGACAGACACAGACACTTTGTAAGGAATGGCAGTTGAAAAATTATCTTCATTCTGGTGCATAGAGTAAAGCCTGTACATAAGATTAGACAGTACATTGCCTTCCCTATCCATAAACAGCATGTGTCTTCAGGCCCAGTGGGTAAGAGCACTCATTTAATCAATAGGTCTCTTTTAGTCATCAACCCTGTGGGTTTGAGCCCGACTTGTCACATGTGAGACACCAAGTTCTGCAATTTTGGGGTCAGGCATTTTTTTTCTCCTGGTACTCTGGTTTTTGCCCATCTCTGATAAACAATTGGCTCAGAAGAGGTGAAATAATTTTGAAAGAGCAGTAAAACAACTAAAAAATCCATACTATACCATAATGATCCGAAGTATTGGGACAGATAGGTCTAAGCAAACAGTGCAGATCCAGATCAGATTGCTCCTTCAGGAGCAATCTGATCAGGGTCTACACTATTTGCCACTCCATTTGCACATTATGGAATCCTTGCAGGACTGTGAAACAAATTTGTTAAAATTTTAGGAGAATTACAGAAAGTCCTTAAAATGTCAATTTTTTGTGGATTTTTACCGTTGTGCAGAGCCAGATCAGTCTGCTGGGCAGGTCTATCCAAGAACATATTTTTCTTGCAATGTATAATCACCTATAACATATCAATTTTTGTTCCAAAACATTTTGCTGCTATTAGTTACATTGCTTGATCTATGTTACCACAGCATCTAGCTATCTGTTACATTGTAATCATCTTTGTAGTAAAGATAATTGTTAGTTTTCTACGTAGAATATATGTGCCAACACACGCAAAAAAAGGGCCTTGGCATTCAGATTATCTGATTTCTGCATTACGAAAACATACCCGTGCGATATAGTGCATTTTTCAATATCTGCAAAATGGCTTCTTTTCTGATGAAAGTCTGTGATGTTATTCTTATTTTTGCTCCAAAACATGGGTTGTGGGTACTCGTTAGAACCGCCTCATTGAGGCGGTTCTAAAGAGTACCCACAACCTATGTCTTGGAACAGAAATAAGAAAAATAATGTATACCCCCGTAAACCCCAGTTTTTAGCTCACCTGTCACGTAGTGACAAGGTGAGCTTTTGTGATCACTTTTTGTCCGTCGTGCGTGCGTCCGTCCGTGCGTCAGTGCGTCCGTCCATAAACAATTTCAAATAAGTATATCTCTAATACCCCATGGTCAATCTTGATCAAATTTCATGAGTAGCATCATCAGGTAGGGGGAAAGGCTGCATAAGGTTTTTGGGCTGATCAGATTAGAATTCTGGTTGCTATGACAACATATAGCTCCCATAGACTTACAATGGGAAAAAATTAAAATATCTTCTTCTTTGAAACCAAAGGACCCAAAGCTTAGATATTTACCATGTAGCAACGGCCAGTGGTCACCTACATAATTCCTGCCAATCATGCCCCTGGGGTCCAAATTGGCCACGCCCCGGAGGCCCTTCGCTCCCATAGACTCATAATGGAACAAAAAGCTTCCAAAATCTTCTTCTCGGAAACCACAGGGCCCAGAGCTTAGATATTTAGCATGTAGCAACGGCAAGTGGTCACCTACATAATTCCTGCCAATCATGCCCCTGGGGTCGAAACGGGCCACGCCCCGGGGCCCTTTAGCTCCTTTTGACTCATAATGGAAAAAAGCTTCAAAAATCTTCTCCTCTAAAACCACAGGGCCCAGAGCTGAGATATTTGGCATGTAGCAACGGCAAGTGGTCACCTACATAATTCCTGCCAATCATGCCCATGGGGTCCAAATTGACCACAACCCGGGGCCCCTTAGCTCCCATAGACTCATAATGGAAAAAAAAAGCTTCAAAAATCTTCTTCTCTGAAACCACAGGGCCCAGAGCTTAGATATTTAACATGCAGCAATGGCCAGTGGTCACCTACATAATTCCTGCCAATCATGCCCCTGGTTTCCAAATGGGCGACACCCCGGGGCCCCTTTGCTCCCATAGACTCATAATGGAACAAAAAGCTTCAAAAATCTTCTTCTCGGAAACCACAGGGCCCAGAGCTTAGATATATAGCATGGAGCAACGGCAAGTGGTCACCTACATAATTCCTGCCAATCATGCCCCTGGGGTCCAAACGGGCCACACCCCGGGGCCCTTTAGCTCCTATAGACTCATAATGGAAAAAAGCTTCAAAAGTTTTCTTCTCTGAAACCACAGGGCCCAGAGCTGAGATATTTGGCATGTAGCAATGGCAAGTGGTCACCTACATAAATCCTGCCAATCATGCCCCTAGGGTCCAAATGGGCCACGCCCCGGGGCCCCTTAGCTCCCATAGACTCATAATGAAAAAAAAAGCTTCAGAAATCTTCTTCTCTGAAACCACAAAGCCCAGAGTTTAGACATTTAGCATGTAGCAACGGCAATTGGTCACCTACATAATTCCTGCCAATCATGCCCCTGGGCTCCAAATGGGCCACGCCCCTGGGCCCCTTTGCTCCCATAGACCCATAATGGTAAACAGCTTAAAAAATCTTCTTCTCTGAAACCAGAGCGCCCAGAGCTTAGATATTTAGCACCTAGCAACGGCAAGTGGTCACCTACATAATTCCTGCCAATCATGCCCCCTGGGGTCCAAACGGGACACACCCCAGGGCCCTTTAGCTCCTATAGACTCATAATGGAAAAAAGCTTAAAAAATCTTCTGCTCTGAAACCACAGAGCCCAGAGCTGAGATATTTGGCATGTAGCAACGGCAAATGGTCACCTACATAAATCCTGCCAATCCAAATGGGCCACGCCCCGGGGCCCCTTAACTCCCATAGACTCATAATGAAAAATAAAGCTTCAAAAATCTTCTTCTCTGAAACCACAAAGCCCAGAGTTTAGATATTTAGCATGTAGCAACGGCAATTGGTCACCTACATAATTCCTGCCAATCATGCCCCTGGGCTCCAAATGGGCCACGCGCCGGGGCCCCTTTCTTCCCATAGACTCATAATGGCCAAAAAAGCTTAAAAAATCTTCTTCTCTGAAACCACAGCGCCCAGAGCTTAGATATTTAGCATGTAGCAAAGGCAAGTTGTCACCAACATAATTCCTGCCAATCATGCCCCTGGGGTCCAAAATGGCCATTCCCCGGGGCCCCTTAGCTCCTATAGACTCATAATGGAAAAAAAAAAGCTTCAGAAATCTTCTTCTCTGAAACCACAGGGCCCAGAGCTTAGATATTTAGCATGTAGCAATGGCAAGTGGTCACCTACATAAATCCTGCCATTAATGCCCGTGGGGTCCAAATAGGCCACGCCCCGGGGCCCCTTAGCTCCCATAGACACATAATGGAAAAAAGCTTCAAAAATCTCCTTTTCTGAAACCACAGGGCCCAGAGCTTAGATATTTAACATGTAGCAATGACAAGTGGTCACCTACATAAATCCTGCCAATCATGCCCCTGGGGTCCAAATGGGCCACACCCTGGGACCCTCTTTGCTCCCATAGACTCATAATGGAAAAAAAAAAAACTTCAAAAATCTTCTTCTCTGAAACCACAGGGCCCAGAGCTTTTATATAGTTAGCATGTTGCAACAGCAAGTGGTCACCTACATATTTCCTGCTAATCATGCCCCTGGGGTCCAAATGGGCAACACCCCGGGGCCCCTTAGCTCCCATAGACTCATGGTGGAAAAAAGCTTAAAAAATCTTCTTCTCAGAAACTTTGAAGCACAGAACTTAGATATTTAGTGTCTAGCAACATAAAATAGCCAGCTACATAAATCCTGCTAACCCTGCCCCTGGGGTCAAAATTGGCCACCCCCGAGCTCATCACCTCCAATAGACTTATAATAGAAAAAAAACTTAAAAAATCTTCTTCTATGAAACCATTAGGCCCAGAGCTTAGATTTTTAGTATGTAGCAACGTCAAGTGGCCACCTACATAAATCCTGCCAGTAATGCCCCTGGGATCCAAATTGGCTACACCCCAGGGCTCTTTAGCTTCCATAGACTTACAATTGGAGAAACTTCAAAAATCTTCTTCTCTGAAACCACAGGGCCCTTATAATGAAAAAAAAAAAAAGCTTAAAATGGGGGTAAAAATCTTCTCTCTGAAACCATAAGTCCCAGAGCTTAGGTATTTAGCATGTAGCAATGTCGAGTGGTCGCCTACATGAATAAAAACCAAAAATGAGTTCCTGCCAATCATGCCCCTGGGGTTCAAATCCTGTGGCCCTTTAACTCCAACAAACTTAAAATGGAAAAAAGCTTCAAACATCTTCTTTGAAACCATGAAGTACAGACCTTAGATATTTAGTATATAGCAACACAAAATGGTCGCCTACTTAAATCCTGCCAACCGTGCCCTTTGGGTCAAAATTGACCAAGCCCCAGGGCTCATTAGCTCCTATAGACTTATACTGGAAAAAAATTAAAAAAAATCTTTTTCTCCAAAACCATAAGGCACAGATTTTGTTTGATTTGAGGTTTTACATCCCCGTCAACACTGTATAGGTCATTTTGGAGATGTCTCTTCCAATTTTGTGGGACTTTTACCCGACATTGAGATGAAATTACATCTCAAGCCCTGTCGCCCAATGAAACCAGTAGGGTTTATAAGCATGGACACCGCTTTGCCTGAGCTTAGATATTTAGTATGTAGCAATGTCAAGTGGTCTCCTACACTAATGATTTTCTGGTACACAGGTGAGCGATATAGGGCCATTGGGCCCTCTTGTTTCTATATAAAGTGGGGTAAAGGTGGGTCTTCATTCCATGGACGTGTTCACGTGATGTGGGCTTAGAATGAGCATGTGCAGTTAACTATGTGTAGTTTAATCATATTTGATTGCAGAGGTGATGCCCCCACCCATCGGGACTTGAAGAAATAGACGGGCTGCATGATGCTTCCATGCAGAGCTGAAACGGATCTAAGCCTGTCCAGGAACCGCGGTGCGGGGCTGACCGTCCATGATTATAAACCCTATTTGTTTCATTGGGCAACGGGGCTTGAGATGTCATTTCATCTCAATGTCGGGTAAAAGTCCCACAAAATTGGAAGCAACGTCTCCAAAATGACCTTTACGTTAAACCTCAAATCAAACAAACAAAAACTGTTAAAAGAAGATGTATTGTGTTAATTAACCCATTGCATGTGGGGAAACCCCTAAAGGCATACCTTGGCAAACAGTACAGGCCCAGATCAGACGCCGCAGAATGCTGCGTCTGCGGCCTTATCTGGTCCTGCACTATTTTCTAACAGAATTTTCCATCAAAAATTGAATAAAAAATGAAAACATAGGCCTGATAGACTTGTCCAACATACAGCAATGGAAGAGTCCACTAGCATACAATGGGTTAATGGCCTGAATGTTTTAGTTAAAAGAGTGGATGACCATTTAACCCTTATCTTGCTGTTCACGACAACCCCTATCTTTGGAAACTGTGTAGATCCAGATCAGATGGCTTCTGAAGAAGCCATCTGATCAGGATCTACACTGTTTGGCATTCAGTTTATGAATTTGTAGCAATAAAGTACATCAAGTACAGTCCAACCTGTTTTAAGCAAGCACCTCTGGGACATTCAAAAAGTGCTTGCTTAAGATAGGTGCTTGCTTAACACAGGTGAATTTTAATGCATTTTCCTTTTTCGGGAACTGAATGCCTGCTTGCTTAAGACAGGTTGCTTGCTTAATAGAGGTGGCCACTAAGACAGGTTTTACTGTAATTTGATTGGATGATAGAGAGAAATGGGTGTGGCTTAAATGAATATTCAGCACGATAAGGGTTTAAATGGAATGATGCAGCTCATAGTGATTCAACTGAGAATGGCCAATAAAAAGATTACATGGTCAATCTCCATGGAAAACTGTTGCCAACCTGGCAGATCTAGAACATGCAACCACCTGACAACAAGTCAGACATGCCTCCGACTTAGCTACCAAGGCTTGGCAGATTCAATATGAAACAAGTCTTTACCCATGACCTGCTGAATAAATTAATTTTGCCATTTTGCTATGCCCAGTGCTGACTGTTAAAGGAAAACAACCACAAAAATTAACTTTCACTTCAGAACAAAGGTTTTGAGGAGACAAACATTTTGGTACAAGTTTTATGAAAATTTACTGAGTGGTTTAGAAGTTACATGTATGACCTTATGAACATTTCACAAATTCTGGTTTTGTTGCTCCAGAAGGAGGCTGTGAGTAAATGACGTCATAAACTCACAATTGGAAAACTTTGCTTTACAGCAATTCTCTTGCCATAAAACAGCAATAAATAGTTCAGTATGCATTCCATTTATTCAATGGGATGATATTTTACTGTTTTTAAGTACAAAATCTGAAAAGTTTGCTGTAAATAATTATTTTTCTATTTTGGTCACATGACTAGATTAACAAAATGGTGGCCCTCATAGACTGCAATTGTAAAATGTTCAAAAGGTCATAATTTCAAAACCGCTCAACCAATTTTCATAAAATTTGTACCAAAATGTTCGCCTCATCAAAGGCAATATTTTAAAGTGACAGTTAATTTTTGTGGGTGTTTCCCTTTAATATAGTTATAAATTGGGGTTATGTATTTGTTCAGTTCACAGTCTGAATGACAAACAGTGTAGATACTGATCAGATGGCTTCTTGAGAAGCCATCTGATCTGGATCTACACTGTTTGCAAAGGTAGGGTTTGTTGTGTTCAGGAGGATACGGGCTAATATATGAGCCAGTGCATGACAGAACCAAGAGTAAGATGTGGGAGACCAGCAAAGACACTGATCTGCCTGCAAATCTAGCCAAGGGCCAGTTGTTCAAAGCATTGTTAGCTTAACAAGCTGTTCTTTCAAGTACAGTCACTAATATAGTGTTATTTTTGCTGAAAAAATGAGAGCAGCTTTTGCATTTTCAAAAGCTGCTCACATTTTTTTCAGCAAAAATATCAGCATATTTCTCATATTGAATGACCAAAACTTTAACAATATGTTAACAAATGACATGTTGTTGATTTGAGGTTTAACATCCTCATCAACACTGTAAAGGTCATTTTGGAGACGTTGCTTCCAATTTTGTGGGACTTTACCCGACATTGAGATGAAATGACATCTCAAGCCCTGTTGCCCAAAGAAACCAATATGGACGGGCCGACTTGCACCGCATTGCCATTGCGGTCGGTTTCAGCACTGCTTGGAAGCATCATGCAGCTCATCTATAACTTCAAGCCCCGATGGGCAGTGGCTACCAACTTTGCTGATTTTACGTTTTATCCTGCACTGGCTTATTTGTCTGGTTATATTTCAGAATAATCTGACTGTCGTTGCTACCTCAAAAGAAGCTGAAGAGACCCTTCTGAATACACCACATGTTCAAGAATACACACAGTCGAAAACGCCAATTTCATTATCAACTGCAGATACACAGACTGAGACTGATGCATCGCTGCTGACATCAGTAGCCCCAGCTAACAGCTCAGTGGAAGATACACCAGTAACTGTTGAAGCTCTGTCACTTCACGCTCCAGCTGCTGTTCTCCACAGCTTTGAAGTACCCGTGCAGAGTTTTGACTATTTTGGTATAAAAGTTGTTGGTCTAAAAGACGAGACAGTGTTAGAAGAAACAGTTGAGGAACAAGGCTTTTTGTTACCAAACGAAGAACAGAATTTCCTTTAAGGTAAGAAAGTAAAGGTAGAATCTTTTTCATTCTCAACTTACTTGAGCATGAAATTCATCTTGCTCATAAATACAAATAAACACAGCAGTTTTCCTGTTTATACTCAAAGAAAATGTTATTTGTCATGCTCATGAAGCTTAGAATGCCAACAATTGTTGGAATTTTGCGCTTAATGAGCATTCACATCATTGTCATCATCATTTTCGTCAGATTTTTGATAAACATGCAGGTATAGGAGCAACATCCACATAAGTGGGCCACCTTCCAGGTGCCTGGCAGATCGCTCAACAGATCTGTAGGTGTGTCCATCATGAGGGTTGATACCCGAGAGCTTCAGCTCTCAGAAATCTCTGTCGGCTGCTTCAGGTCATCTTGGGCCTCCCAGGCCCATGCTTTCCATCAACCTGTATGTCAGTCTTGACAAATATTTTGCTCAGTTAAGCATGAAATAAAATTTTATAACCTCATGGCCAGAACCAGCTCATAAGAACTTGGTAGCTCTGCGAGGTTAAGTAATTATAATAGAGGTACATTTACTGAATTTACTGGACAGTCCCAAAGGTGGTCTTAATATAGGAATTTTACTGGTAATTGCGATACATCTGCTGACAATACGTGTATGGCATCGCAAAGTATTTTGACATTTCAAAAATGATAGAGCAAACCATGTTTGATAGGGTTGAGATATAAATGTTGGTTTTGCATAAATTTGTGACAACATATTACACATATGTTATTGTTCTCAATTTCATGCGCGTTGTTAATGAATATCACAGTTAATTTCTACTGAATACTTATATTTGAGTATTGCTTACAGCTAAAGTTTAACTCATCTGAGCCAAAGTCTCATCTGTGAGCTTATGGTATTGCAAGGCTCCCTTGTCTGTAGTCTGTCAACATTTTAAAACATCTCCTCTGAAACCACTGGGCTGATTGAAGCCAAATTTCATACAGAGCATCCATGGGGCAGAGGAACAGAAGTTTGTTCATGGGGGTCCAGGTCACATGACCCAAAATGGCCACCATGCCCATATAAGGTAAAACCCAAAAACCTTTCAAAAATCATTTTCTCCAGAACCAGTGGGCCAGTTGTCATGAAACTTGGAATGTAGCATTGAGAACTGAAGCCAATCTTATTTTATACAAATGGTGACCCCTGGATGACCTTGACCTATTTTATGTCAAGGTCAAATTTGGTTGCACAGGCTTTTGTTTGGGAAAAAGTTGAAATTATCTATTTTTCAGAAACTAATACAGCCTGTGATCTGTAAATGTAAGATGCAGTTAGCAAAATGAGTAAAATAATTATGTGAATATTTAAAGACAAGGTCATTCGTTGATCTTGGCTCAGGTTCATTCAGACAAGAAACTTGTTTCTCTCAGAAACCACGGCTAATTGTAACAAAATTTCGTATGAATAATTTTAGGAATAAGGAAATGAAAATTAATTTATATGAGTTTGGTCACATGACCAATATGGCTGCCATGCCCATATAAGCTAAAAACCTTCCACAAATCTTCTCAATGCCGGGTATAAGCCCCACAAAATTGGAAGCAACATCTCCAAAATGACCTTTTCAGTGTTGACGGGGGATGTAAACTTCAAATCAAACAAACAAACAAATCTTCTCCAGAACCAGTGGCCTGATTATCATGAAACACGGTTTCTAGGGTTGGGGACTCGAACCATTCATAGTTTATTCAAATGATGACCCTGACCTATTTCAGGCCATGATCAACTTTGGAAGCTTTTGTATTGGAAAAAGTTAAAACTGTGTATTTGTTGGAAACTACTGCAGCTTCTGATCTGAAAATGTAGATGCAGTTAGCTACATGATTAAATGAAACTACATGAGTATTTAAGGTCAAGGTCATTTCTTCACCTTGACCCAAGACCATTCAGATATGAATGGTTTTGCTTAGAAATCACTTGGCGATTAGTAATCAAATTTCAGATGAAAGGGTTAAGAAGAAGGAAATGAATATAAATTAATAGGAGTTGGGTCACATGACCTAAATGACCGCCATGTCCATGAATGGTAAAAACACTTCATAACCCTTTTTCTCCAAACCATCGGTTGGATTGCTTTGAACTTGGTATGTAGCATTGGGGTTTCAGGTCCATCATAATTTGTCCACTATACTCGTCCTGCAGCCCATCTATTTCTTCAAGCCCCCATGGGTGGGGGCTGTCAATTGTCAGTTACTATTTAAAGATTTTTCACTATACTGGGACAAATAAAAAGCTAAAAGGTTGCCTTTGGAGACAAAGAACACATAAAAGAACGAAAATCAGAGACTGTTGTCGTATTGAGTCTCTTCATACACAGCAATATAGTTTGCAAGGCTGCATACGCCTCCTAGAAGAAAAAGCCTGCCAAGGGAATGTTTGGTTCAGATAACTGACCAGCTTGATATGAGGTCATTAATGTTGACTGGGTTATTCTCAAGAGTTTAATGATGAGCTAACCCTTATCTTGCTGTTCACGACAACCCTTATCTTTGCAAACAGCGTAGATCCAGATCAGATGGCTTCTGAAGAAGCCATCTGATCAGGATCTACACTGTTTGGCATTCATTGTATGAATTTGTAGCAATAAGTTGCATCCAGTAATTTAATTGGTTGATAGACAGAAATGGGTGTGGCTTAAATGAATATTCAGCAAGATAAGGGTTAAAATAGATCTGAAGGAAATGACCAGGAATCAACACAATTACAGAGGACCCTCGTTATAATGACAGTATTGGGTACCTGTAGGGCTGGCTAATCGGAGCTGAAAAGATAATCGATTATCAGTCCTGTCATTGGGATCGATAATCGATTAGTAATCGCTAAGGTTTTAGTCATAATTTTACCTGTCTGGCTTTCTTCTGAGCATGACTCTTACCACATGTTGCACTTTACCATTTGTATATTTGAACAGACAGTCCTGAGCAAACAGTGTGGACCCAGATGAGACGTCTCATCAGGGTCTGCACTGTTTGCCACTCATCCAGCTATTTTAGGCATAACTTTGGGTAGTAAATTGTATCTATCAAGTAATCGATTAAAAGCAAATCAGAAATGATAATCATTTTTCTTGAATTTATCGATCAGTTAATCGTGCCACCCTTAGTTCCCTGATATGGTGCCATTATAATGCTTTAACCGTTATAAAGAATACCAATAAGGAGTAAAAAGGACTTCCTCGTTTAATTACTCCAAGGAACAAATGTTCATTAGTATTACATCTTTCAACAAATGTTGTGGATATTTGTTAGAATCGCCTCACCAGTACACTAGTACTGGTAAACCGCTTAGAGGATCTAAGCCTGTCCAGGAACCGCGGTGCGAGGCGGACCGTCCATGCTAATAAACCCTATTAGTTTCATTGGGCAACAGGGCTTGAGATGTCATTTCATCTCGATGTTGGGTAAAAGTCCCACAAAATTGGAAGCAACGTCTCCAAAATGACCTTTACAGTGTTGACGGGGACATTAAATCTCGAATCAAACAAACAAAAACCACATAGATGGAAGTACAAACGTAAAGCTATGGCACTGCAATTAACCTTCTGAATATTTAAATATGGCACATCCACCACTGATTATCAACCAATCAGATTTCTTGATGCAAATTATTGCTACAAATTCATGAACTGAATGACAAACAAGGAAGATCCTGATCAGATGGCTTCTTCAGAAGCCATCTGATCTGGATCTACATTGTTTGAAAGATAAGACAGATCCGGGCTCAGCAGGACAAGGGTTAAAACATTTGTAAGTAGAGAGCCAAAAGAACAGGTTCGTTTCCACAAAATGGTCAAATGGCTTTCCAAAATAAACAGATATTAGCAGTACAGAGACAAACAGTGAAGTGCTGCCTTGGAACAAGTCAGTATTTGATTTTTTGATTTGCCGTTTTACGTCCCCGTCAACACTGTATAGGTCATTTTGGAGACGTTGCTTCCAATTTTTTGGGACTTTTACCCGACATTGAGATGAAATGACATCTCAAGCCCTCTCTCCCAATGAAACCAATAGTGTTTATAATCATGGAGGGTCCGACTCACACCACTTTACCTGGGCAGGCTTAGATCCTCTAAGATTTTTACCATTACTAGTGTGCGGTCGGTTTCAGCTCTGCGTGGAAGCATCATGCAGCCCATCGATTTCTTCAAGTCCCGATGGGCGGGGGCTTTTGGAACAGTCAGCAAAAACAGTTTTTATTTGTGACTTATAATTGATTTTACTTGGCCACAATCCTCGTGTTTAGTTCTGCTGAGGTTTACACATTTTGTTAAATCCTCATGATTTGTTTGTTTGTATTGGAGTTCAATGGCCCAATAACACTATTTAGGTAATTTTTGAGCTGGTCAGTTTACCTATCCACACTTTTCCTGGGCAGACTTACAGGGCAGACTTACATGTAAGCAGTACAGTGCACATTCTAATCATGATCGGTCTCCACGAAAGAAAGGTAGGTAAAGCTGGCAGGTATCGAACCTGCGTCCTCCTCATCGCCAGTCAGAGGCGCATCCGACTGAGCTACCGAGGCCGAGCCAAGTCCTCATGAAGGGTTTCTTACTCACCAGTGCAACATCTCTGAGAAGAAAAAGAAATTATCTCCAGAGATGAAACGATGGTGAGGACTCGACAGCATAAAAATAGCTGTAAAGAAAAGCAACTTTTTTTTTCATATATGGCATTCCACAGACCCAAAAGAAAACATCTCTTACTATCAGTAATCTTGAAATGGATATGCCTTCCAGAGCAGAAGTGAAGTGAAACTTCAGAAATTCAAAGAAAGATGGCACCCGGTCTTTCGCTAATTGGAACTGGCTCTTGGGTCCCTAGAAAATTCTCCCAAATACTCCAGATTTCCATATACAGTCAAACTTCAATGGCTCGAACACCTTTGGGACCACAAAAATTTGTTCGAGATAGCGATAGTTCGAACCACTGCGGGCTCCTTTCAGGAGGCAAAACGGATAATTTAGGTTTTCTATAATATAAGGTATGCTATGTGAACTCATTAGAATCGCCTCATTGAGGCGATTCTAATGGGTACACACAGCATACATTTGCAAGATAAGAGATGAAAATATCCTTCATTTTCCCTTACTATTTCTTATGAAGAGGATCAAGAACAAGTTTGACTCAGCCATAGGAAAACTAGCCATTGGTGTTCGAGATATCGAAGTTCTGCTGTATTCAGGATAATTTAGGGTGGTTTTCCTGATATTATCTTGTGAAGGTGTCCTGTATGTACTCATTAGAGTCGCCTCGATGAGATGATTCTAATTAGTACACACAACATTGCTTTATTTTACAGAGAAAATAGATATTTTCAAGTGATCACTTAATTGGCACCATATTCGAACTTCCCCTATTTCCGAAAAACTTCACATGGCTGCAAAGGTACAGACAACCATCTGTATACCGACATTTGTCAAAACTTGTTATAATGGCAATTTGAATGGAATGACTACTTAGCTAAAGGCTTAGCCTAGGTTCTAAGCCGCGTGGGCTTCCCACGGGTTGGAAATGCACAAATCAAGTCCATAGTCATGAAAGGATTTTGTAACCTAACACTCCAATATTTGTTTCTTGGAGTAATAATGGGGAAAAGGACTTTTATTACCTATAATACTCTAATTGGAATTCTTTATAACGGCATAATAATAGGGAACAAATACTGTCGCTATAACGAGGATCCTCTGTATTTAAGCTATTGAAGTTCCATACAGGGCTGAAACTGATTGAACAAGAGTACTGGAAAACCAGTAAGAAGGTCTAAGCCTGCCCAGGCAAGTGGTTGGAGTCAGATGGTTCCTGCATACAAACATAAGATGTTTGTTTTGGCAGTTTGGCTTGAGATCATTTCATCTCAAAACTGTTATTTATTAGTCTTTCAAAATTGGAAGCAATGTCTTCAAAATGACCTAAATAATGTTGATGATGACTTAACCCTTATATTGCTGTTCACGACAACCCCTATCTTTGGAAACAGTGTAGATCCAGATCAGATGGTTTCTGGAGAAGCCATCAGATCAGGATCTACACTGTTTGGCATTCAATTTATGAACTTGTAGCAAAAATTACATCAAGTAATTTGATTGGTTGATAGACAGAAATGGGTGTGGCTTAAATGAATATTCAGCAAGATAAAGGTTAACTCCATATAATGAGTTTACATTTTAGTACAGGCCTATACTACTTAAGCAGAATGAAGATGCCTGGCACATTTTCTACCATATTTGCAAGCGAATAAATAAATAAACAAATAACAAAAATGTGAATAAATAAATTTATAAATAAACAGGTGAATAGTGAAATAAAACTAACTAAATAAATGACTATGACAATAAAATACATCACGAAAACATGCCTATATAATTTTGACCCCCTTGAACCCCACTTTTATATAGTAAAACTTGGGTTTACAGGGGTAAACCTTATTTTTCTTATTTCTGCTCTGAAACATAGATTGTGGGTTCTCGTGAGAACCACCTCGATGAGGCGGTTCTAACAAGTGGCCACAATCTATGTTTTGAGCAGAAGTAAGAAAAATCGAGGCGGTTCTAACGAGTACCCACAATCTATGTTTTAGAGCAGAAAAAAGAAAAATATCACAATTTTTCATCTTAGAATTTTCGTGTTTTTCGGCGATAAAGGTTACAATGTATTTGTATAGGCGTGTTTTCGTAATGATATAATAATATACAAATAAAAATAAATAAAATAATACTACAATAAATAGGTCATAAAAATAAATAAATAAACAATCCTAAATTTTCGGACAAGCAGCCCTAGGCAAACAGTGCAGATCCAGATCAGACTTTTAGTTTTATTTCTTATTTATTTATATATTAAATGTATGTTAGTGGGTTGTTTGGTGAGGCAAAGTTGACATGTATCTTGTGTCACTTGGGCGTCCATCTGATACTGGCTTATAGTTTGACAAGGCATGCTGTCCTTGTAGCAGGTAAGGGTAGAGGGGGAATGTTGTTATTTCTTCTGTTTCTGCACTTCTGTTCATTTTCCTCTTTTTCCTCTGTACTTCACATCCATCTCCTAATGTATATGTTCTCCCTTTCTCTGGGAGACGACACAAATGACCCACAGTTTGTGTCATTAAACCCAAACCAATCAATCAAAAATAATCATACAAATGAATTTATGTGTGAGTTTACTAAATGCTCTTGTGTTGCTGTGGATTGTTGGTGATGGTGCTTCCTCTAATTTTGGTGGGGGACGAAGTTATGACAATCTCAATGCCTCTTCGAGGAAATGGCATGCATCCTCCCTGGCTATGGTAGACCATCATCACTTTCTTCTTGGGGCAACACAAAGTGGATGCCACCTAATTGTTTTAATGAATAGTTGTATTCCTGAAGAAAGCCACAGGTTGAAAATCTGAAAATAGAGTGTTTATATTCGTAGACAAAAATGTTTAGATTGTGCAGAAAAATGATGTGTTATAATGAAATGCTTTAATCCTATGCCTCCTGAATATATTAATTTAGCAAAGCCCATTTCCGACATCCACCAATTAAATTACTCATATAATGTATCTGTTCAGTTCACAATCTGCAAGTCAGTGTCAATCCTGATCAGCTTATCTGGATCTACACTGTATGTAAAGGTAGAGGTTGTTGTGTTCAGCTGGAAGGGGTCAAAGAGGTTTATGTGTACTTTGGGCTAAATCATTTGTATATTGGTAGGTTTCTCTGGTTTGTTGAATAACCAAGCTTCAAATAGGTTTTGGTATATTTTCTTTTCAGAATGGCTAAAAAGAACACTACTGACTGGTTTGGTTTTGCATGGCTCACAGATGACTTTGTACCTCCACCTAACCCACCTGATGAAGTGCAAGATAATATCAACCAAGACACAGAATCAGCAAGTTTTGCAGAAACAGAGGCTTCAAAAGGTGTTGAAATGAATCCTACTACTGTTCTTAGAAGTTCTGAAACAAAATCTGTATCTAGTGTTGCAGTAGACATTGCTGCTAGTGCTAGCTCAGATTCTGAAACACACACTCTCAGTGAAGAAAAGTTTTCAGATGCAGGAAATATTTGTGATAAAAGGAATATAGAGATACAATTAGGATCTGCTGCATCAAAATTTACACCACCAACCACTCCGTCAAAAATAATTGGATTTCATTCTGCAATTAAACAGTCTCCTAAGAGTTCTTGTTCTGTTGAATCATCACCTATTAATCAGTGTAGTGTTGTAATAAAGAAAAACCCAGTTCTTGAGAATCTACCGAGACAAAGTAGTTATGAAAATGTTTTTGCATATGTTAATGATAAAATAGAAATTAAGAATGATCATGATTTTGAGAAACCTGTTCCAAGGGAGAGAAAGGTTAGTAGCAGTGAGAGTGAGTCTTCTATCACAAGTATTCAAAGACAAAACTCTGTTGACAAGAAAGCAGATCAAATGGTTTACAATGCTGATATAGAGGTTAGAAAGTCTGGAAGACTAAAATCTGCTAAATGTGCATCTCGTTATAGAGGTGACTATGGGATAAGGGCAGAGGTATATACTAAGTTAACTAAGAAAGATACCGTTGAAAACGTGAAAGAATGTACTTCAATAGATGCCACCAAGGACATCATAAGTGAAATGAAAAAGAATGTTAATTCAGACCATGAAGAAGCAGATAAAATGAGCACTGGAAATGGGAAGCCCCAAATTGAATGGAAAGGAAGCATTCAGAATAATTCTAGTTCTATAAAACAGAATGCTAGTCAAAAAAATGGTAAGCTTCAACCCCAAAATGATTTGAAAGAGCCAGTGAAACACCAGAAAAGTAATAAGATAAGTTTTGATAAAAAAATGAAAGATTCAAAAGCAGTGCCTGAAACAAATGTGGTAGTTTCAGAACAAAATCTAAAGGGAAAGCAAGAGACCAACTTTGACTATGACTATACTTTGAAAAAGTTTGAAAAAGACACAAAAATTGGTCAGTGTGAGAAGCAGGTTGAACAATCTGTGATACAGACTCGCCGAAGTAGTGCTCGGAATGCAAGTATAACACAATTCAAAAATAAGTCCAACATACATCAGAAAGATTCATTAGGGACTCAGGAAAACAGTAGGCAAACTAATGATACTAGTTACTTAAAAAACACAGAAATAATGGTTAAAGAGGATTTGAAAGGCACTGATCAGAACAACACTGAGAAGGTTTCAGATAAACATGTATTTCAACAAGGGTCAGATACTGGACAAACTGAAAAACATTTCAGATCACTTATGACACCAACTAAGCAAACTAGTACCCATAAAGCTAGCCTTGAAGTTGATGAAAGGAAGTCAAACACATTAGGGAATATAACATCTGATGATAAGGAAAAGGATGGATTGGGTGTTGATAAGAAACTGAAAGATACAGCAGCTGTAAATAAAAAGAAAGTGATAAGTAAGGAGCAAAAAGAGATTCAGAAACAAAGAAAATCAGACACTTGTTCAAGTGAGTTTCAAGGGGAGTCTAACAATCTTCAGACAGAAAATCAAGGTAAACCATTAATGATACAGACTCATAGAAGAAGTGCTTTGAATAGTGATGGAACTGAGGCTAAACTGGATGTTAAGGATTCAGAAAAGAACCAGGAAGGTGATAAACTCAATATTGATAAGAATCTATATATCCTCAAAACTACAGATAAAGTTGAAATTAATACTCATTCTGAGATAAATAAGAGTGAGCAGAATTTTTGTCATCCATCAGAATCAACTATGAAGGACCTTGATAAGAAGCCTAATCAGGCAGTTATAAATAGTAAATCAAAATCAGTTTCAAAGGAAAGATCAGGACAACTAGTGGCCCCTTGTGTAACAAAACCTACTACCACCCATCTAAATGAGAAACTCAGGCAGAAACGGTCAGTTGCAATTTTAAATCAGAAAAATATGCATCCAAAGAAAAAAGTTGGTCCAATACTTAGAACACATTTGACCCTGCAAGCTCCTACAGGAGAGCACGAAAAGGATAAAGACATAAGGGCTGAGAAAATATTAGCTGATATTACTGTATGTGAACAAATAAAAACAGATTATACTGGTACAAGACAGCAGTCTTATATTGACAGTCATGTTCAGATAGATAGAGGATCAGAGGCTGTTGCATTGAATGATGTTAGTACAGGTGTAGACCAAGATCCCAAAATGAATAAGAGAAATAGCAAGTTTGAAAAGATTATGCCACTGTCAGAAAATGGAGAACAGAAGATTGTTGTCTGTGATAAACTGCAAAATGTGCCTTCACTAACAGAAAATAAGCAGGATTCGACAACAATGGCCGATCCGAGAAAAAAGACTTCTAGTGATTCAGACCTTCATAAACCTCACATTTTGAATGAAAACATAAAATGCTCTCAAACACCCATGTGCAGAGTTAAAAAGACAACAGCAGGCCTATGCAGCAGCAATAAGCCAGAAACAAAAGCAAACGTTGGCAACTACAGTTATTCTGTTACAAAGTTCTATAAAAATAAAGATAAAAACGGAGAGCAGAATTTGGTGACAGAAATAAAACGGGATGTGCCAGCAAAAAATATAACAGGAATTCCAGTAACAACAGACCTGGCAATAAACCAGTCACCAGTATTAGACAACTCTGTATCCGTGTTAGAGAGTCTCAGACTCCGGTTGTTTGCTAGTGCTGGTATAAAACCTGTAGAGGTGGTTGACAAACCAAAAGTCTTTGAAAGTAAAATAAAGCAACCAAAACTTAAAACTTCAACAAACTCCGACAATAGTCACTATAGTCAGTCATGTTTTCAGTCTGGTGGAGAGACTTTGTTAAACAATTTAAATAAAGCAACAAGTGATACTGAGGCAAATAAAGCAGGAGCAAATTCTTCAAAAAGTTCAAATAGATCTGGTCATTCTACACCTAGAAGCTCAAGCCCAAGTTCAGAAATACTGGATGAGGTCTCGAAAACATTGGAAAGCCTTCAAAAGGCCAAACGAAGAAAAGACAAATGTTCAGTGCAAAAATCAATACAGCCAAGGTTCTCACAAAAAATGTTTATGTTAAGATCAATGTTTCCGAAACATGTAGAATCAGATTCAGAATCGCATTCAAGTGTGACAACTGAACAGTCTGATGATAGTTTAAGAGATGATAAAGACGGTGGTTTAAGAAACTTAAAAGATAGCAAACACACAGACACAAAGTCTGCATTTAAAGGTACTGGTAAAAATAAGCAGAAAAAAGTTGTAACACCATCCAAAGGCAAATGTAGTACTTACTCCAAAACAAATGTAAAAAGTGTTCAAAATGTTGAAAAAGTTGTAAAAAGTGAAAGAATATCTTCAAAACATGAAAAAAATCTTGCAAGAAAGCAACTTGTGAAACAGAAGCCAGTGAAATGTCATGCCTGTGGACATGTGTTTAAAAACAAAGAACTTCTTAAAAAACATTATCCCTGTCGTATGAGGCAAACCAGAACTTGGTCTCAGAATAAATTACGTCCAAATAGAGTTTTTAGATATGTAGAAAAGCCAGTCAGGGATCAGGGAAGTAAACGATTCATTTGTCTGTTACCTAAGTCAAGAAAACAAGATCACAATAAATCTAGACCACAGTTGTTGACCATCAGGAAAACAAAGTTCAGAAGAGTAAAAGGAAAGCGGAGAAGAAAACTATACATGATATTACAGGAACTAGCTGGAAAACGGCGACCAAGGACTTATCCACACTTATGCATAAATTATGAAAATTTGACAAATAAATCACAGTTTTTATATAAACTAGGGTTGATTGATCCCCACTTAGTAGATAGTTCCAGTTTGGAAGATAGTTTTAACTCATCAGTGGCATCTTTATTTCCTGATTCAGGTCAGAATGACAAAGGGAGTGAATGTGAATTAATGTCACAAGAAACACAGAAAGACCTGAATACAGATTATGAAGGTAGAGCGCCCTTGTCTGATACTGTTTTACTGGGCTTAAACCACACACAGCAGTCATTTGATGATAATAGGCTGTCAGACTTCATTGATGGGAAACAGAAGTCTCTATCAGCTGAAACATTAGTACCCCCTGTGTTGGAGAAATTTGAGGCCCCTGATAAAGCTGAAATCTTTCCTGGTAAGGAAACTGCAACTGACAGTGACAGTAATGGACCACCATTTTTAGAACTCCAGTTTGATAGTCCAACAAAGAAGACACCGAAAGAAAGGCATTTCCTTGATTTTGTGGACAGCATTGCTAGGAAAGATAGTGCAATTAAAACTGATGGTCACAATGATTTACATCCTGCTGATTTTAAGTTACCAAGTAAGGAGAATACAGAGATAAATGATGCAAGCTACAAATCTGTAGGCATGACACAGAGACACTTTACAGATTTTATTGATATAGCAAATATGAAATCACCTGAACAGGAGAAGAAAACATTAATGAATGACAGTGCCCTTTGGGAACAAAGTGAAAGGGGTGAAATGACTTTAGCTGAAATAAAGGAAATGTTAAAACCAAAGTCAAGAAAGGAAAATGCATTTTCAAAGGAGACATTGCTTAAGCTTAGATCTGATTTAGACAAATTCCTTTCAGGTGTCAAAACCCCAAGAAAAAAAGAGATCACCGCTACCCTTCCAGAGAAAAAGCAGGAGTTTTCAGAAGAGAAGAGTGGCATAGAAAACCTGGGCATTGATTTAAGCTCTTATGAGAGAAAAAGTCTGTTTGAGACGCTTGAAAATGCTGAACAACACAGTTTTGAAAGTCAGGTCTCTGTTGATGATGGTTCATGTGCTGAATCAGAATTGTCTTCTACTTCAGAACAACAAGATACTTATAAAAGTAGCCCAGAATATGAACAAGACTTACTACCACATACATATGGTGAAAGTGTTAGCCTTGAAAGTACAACAAAAGGCTGCATTACTGAAAATATATTGCAGATGCTTAGTACTTTGGAAGACAAAGGTAGTGTGGCTGAAAATATGACTAATTTGCTTCAGATCTTAGCCGAAAACCTGGGCATCACTAGTTCTAGTAATTCTAATCCTGAGGGTGTATCACAGGAAGATGAAGACAGATACCTTGTAGAAGATCCAATTCAAGGTTCTGAAAACCACCAAGAAACATATAATGCTAATCAGGATGAGGTGTCAAAGATAACAGATGATTGCACTCAAAGTAGCATGCTACTTGAAGAGTCTGTAGCTGAAAACGGTTTCAACTTGTCTCCAAAATTAGTAGGTACAAATGAATTAAACTCTTCTACAGAATTAGTCAGAGAAAAAATTCCAGAAATTGTCATTCAGAGCCAAACTGAGCTACATTTAGAGCTGCCTGGACAGCGGGTAACAGATGCAAAACAGCATCAGAAGGAAGGGACTGAAGTGAAAACATGGAAAGAATCAACCTTGTTTAAAAGCATAACAGAGCTTAACTCAATAGAAACTGACTCTGATTCAAATCTTGGTGATTCTTTTGATGCTGTCATAATGTCTAAGAGGTTAGCGGAGCTTAAAGCAACCAGCTATGATGCTTCGGCCTCAGATATTAACTCAGACATGTTGTCAGATTTAGACGTGCCAGAGAAATCAAAACAAATAGACAAAGATCATAGGGGCCTGATCAGACATGAACTGTTAGTACCTGAAAGACCAGTTCTGTGTGACTCACCTACCAGGGAACCATACGAGTCTGATATTTTAGAATCAGAGGAAGAACCTAGCAAAGTAGTTGAAGAAAGGCCTAGGCTAATAATGAAGATTAAGATACCTGCAGGTGCCTCATTTGAAATGAGTGATGACAGTTCACATAAAGATTCTTCTAGTTGTACAAGTGCATCAGCAAAGTCAAGTGATGCATCTGATATAGAAGACTTGGGTAAATCTGAAGAAGACACATTAGTAGATGCTGAGACTGAGATTGAAAGTAATATAAACAAAACAATAACTGCAGAAGAAGTTAAATGTGTTGCTAAGGATCAAGAAGTTAATGAAGTTATGCAAGGGCTTAATACTGAGGGAGTTAAAAATATCATTTCTTCAGATAAGCAACAAGTGACAGAAGCTGAACACAGTAATGATGCAGTGCCTGAAATAGAAGATCTTGAAATGGCAAAATTAAACGATGGGAAAGTTCAGTCCTTAAAGTCTGATGCAGAAGCAATTTCTGAGAAGGAGATCATGTTTCCAAGGAAGCTTAAATTGAATACTGCTCTCACTATAGGTGATAGTTTTGATTATGAATCGGATAGCTCCAGCAGCTTTGAAAGAGAAGTCACGGTTACACCTCATGTAGGGACATCACCAAAGTCTGCAAATAGCACTGAAATGCAATTTTCAGGTATTGGTTTGAAACCTGTAGAAAAAACTTGCAATAATAAAGGAATCATTAAAGACTGCATAGCAGAACAAATTCAGGTGACTGAAATCGGTGCTGAGGATCATTTTAAGCTGCCAGCTGAACCAGTGCTGGGGAAGTACACAGATTTGTCCTTTGGAGAGTCTGATGGTACCATAACAAATGAAATTACAACTGATTTCCAGGCTAATCCAGATCCCTTGTTAGGAAATACTGACAGCTCTGAAATTGAAAATCATGTTTATTCCACCGGAGAGACCATGGTTGTGAGTCACAATCAGCTCTTTGAAAGCAGAACAGATGGCAAAGAATTTGAAGGTTTTAATTGCACAGAAGACAGTGGGAAAATACTGCAGAATTTAGGGACAGACACTGAAAGATTAGAAACAAAGGACAAGCTGACTTCATATTTCAATAAACAGGCTGAATTTATAGGCACTAAAAATGAAGAAGGAAATGTTGGGGATAAAAGTGACTTGGCTAACTCAGATGCACTCACTAGCACTGTTACTACAGAAAACCACCTCCCAGTGAATGACATTTGTACCAATGATAAAATAAACCAAGAACATGTTTTAATAAATACAAACCCTGACAGTGATAGTGTCATTGAAATTAGTACAGAAGTCTCTCTTGATTCAACGAAACTTGATCTTGCTCTTATTGACAATGTGATTGCCCCTAAATCATTTGTACCACCACCCACCCCACACTCAGACCTTACACTTAGTACTCAGAGCAGCTTAAATAATCTTTGTAAACTTAACCCTAATTTTGCTGTAGATTCGATTGGTGATTCAGATAAAATAACATTTAAAGACCAATTCCATAAAAATAAAACAGAAACTGAAATTGTAAAAGATAGTGCAAAGGTTGTTAAGGTTAATGCTGAATCTGTTACACATCAAGAAGATAATCTTACCCCAAGCATCAAATCATGTGGTCATGAAAGCCAAGAATCCAGTGTTCAGCCAATAAGCTTTTTAGAATGTAAAACTCAAACGAATATAAATGAAGCTTTCTCATCAGTTGCTCAGAAAGAAATCATAACTGTATCTGAAAATATGTCAAGTGCCAAAGATTTAAATGAACATAACCAAAGCTTTAATAAAAATGTTCCTGTTCATCATTGTCCTGAATCAGTGTCTGTATTTAAGATTGACACATTAACTGTGTCTGAAAGTATATCAACTGATAAAGGAGCAAACGAAAGTAAACAAGGGTTTGATAGTAATACTTCTAACATGCCTTTTGCAGATTCAAAAATTAAAGTTACCGGCAATGTGTCAAAGAAATCAAACATTAAATGTGATATTACACAAGCAAAATATAAGGATAAAAAATCAACTACAGATGTTACGAAACATAATGTCCAAGATAAGGTAGAGTCTTCATCTCAACTTGAAGTTTCAAGCTCAAAAACACCGAATTATACATCTTCAATTGGAAGTGATATTCCATTTTCTAAGAAGCGTTCAAAAGATAACAAGCCTAAGTCTGTAAAAAAGTCTATCAAAGAAACTGAATATAAAATTTCAGCAAAAAATGTTGTTAAAAAGAAGAATCATAAAGCTGGTTTAGAAAGCAAAGATGATATTAATGCTGATAGTAAAATAACTAGTGCTGGAAATAAAGATGATTCAGATCAGATAATAAATGAAAATGTCGTAAGTGAATTATGCAATGATTCCGAAATAGTGAAAGACAATGTAGCAAATGTACCTATTCCACATGTAATTGCAGATCAAAAAAGCCAAAGCCAAGCCAAGCCAATTATGAAAGGAAGCAGTGTTACTGATGACAACCACGAACTGCAAAATAAGAAAAGACGCATATCTGTCACTGATTACTTGTCAAGAGTTAAGAAGGGAGATAAATCAAAGAAAAATGAGGAGCAGAAAATTCCAAAGGTACCATTTACATTACATGATGAAAACAAAAGCAGTTCTGAACCAACGCCTGAAGTGAGACCAGAAACTGGTGCAGGATCAAATCCAGAAATCATCGTAGATGAAAACATGTATGAAACTAATGCAGTTCCAGTTACATGGCATAATTTTGGCAACACCAAAAAAGCACTGAAAGAAAGTTCCACTATGTTTAAGCAACCGAAAAATTTGAATAACAAAGCAGAAAGTGTTTTAAAAGATTCTGGTGACACATACAAAATATTTGCAGTAAATGAAGACAGATCAATGCAAGGACTTGATCTGTTTGACAAAGAAGCAACAGAAAAAGATAGAAAGTCAAAGAGATTTGTTTCTATGCCACTGACAAAGAAATCGGATATTGTAACACTTGAAAAGTCTTTAAACAGTGCTGATAAGGAAAAGAGTTTAGTGCTGACAGACACTGGTGGGGATAGCACGAATCAATATAAGGAAAGTAATGAACAAGATACTCAGAAAGCAGATGATGATGTTTTGAGTGTGTTTGATTCATTGTTCAGTTTAGGAGAAACAGTATTAAGCTTGAACAAATCAGAACCAAAACTTGATGACGATAAACCTTTACATGCAGAAGAAGGCAGCTTATTTAGTGCTTTGGATACACTTTGTAAAGTCGGAGAAGGCATTATAAGCTCAGGAAAATCTACTGAAGAGCCTGATGCAGGTAGGTCTGTAAATAAAAAATCAGAACAAACAGGCTTTCCTAACAATCAGGCAAAATCATTTGATACAAAGCCGCTTATACCTGAAGTAATTGATCTGACTGAAACTGAAGATATTCAAGGGAGTCACAGAGCCTACTTTCTGGATCTTGAGTCATGGATGTCACAATCAGGTGATGCTAAGAATATCGTATCTAGCCAGATTCCCATTGAAAATTTGACAGAGCTGCCTACAAATATTTTAGAGCCTGCTCATTGTTTAGACAAGTTAAGTGGTTTTAGTGGAATCTATTTGAGTAGGTTTAGGTATAATATATTTGCTTTGGAAAATGAGTATATTCATCTGCAAGCTACAGTTAAAGAGAAAAACAAGAAATCAGTATCTGACAATAATTTTGCAGCTACTTCAGTAGCTGTTGTTAATGTGGATACTTTTAATCTAGCCGAAAATCAAATAGTTGACACTGGTAAGACTGAAATAAGCAATAAAGCCCATACTGAAGATGAAAGCCCTTTAGAGCAGGAAAATAATGACTTAATTGAAGGTGTTAATGAAGATTACATGGATGATGATTATGCTGATATGTTGGCTGCTGCTCAGTTGGCACTTCATGAAGAAGCTAAGAGTCAGAATGTTGAATCTTGTCCAGCCAAGAGTGAAGATGGCTTAGATATTGCAAAAGAGATCTTTACTGAAAAACCAGGCAAGGCAGTAACTATCAACGAAGAAGCAAGTAATAAAACTTCTCCTGATGAAGCATTAGCAATTCTGAATAGCTTGGTTAAGACACTTTCTGCAGATATAAAAGAAATACCAGTTGGAAGTCCTGAAATCTCTGCTAAGCAGTGTGAAATGAAAATGAGTGAGAGTTCTGAAATTTTCACTGAGCAAATTGAAGAACAATCCAGTGAAATCATTGAACCAGTTTCAGAAGAACAGCAGGAAATGTTGATTGGGAATGCTAGAAGTGATTCTTTACAGAATGATGATGATATGGGTGATGATGATATGGGTGATAATGTTAAAAAGCCTCAGGCTGATGAGGAGGTTTTAAAGCAAAATACTGAGACATCTTTCACTGAAAATCAAGAGATACTGGTTGAAAATTTTCAAGCTATTTCTGGTGACACAAGTAAGGGTCAAGTTAAAATCAATGACAACAGTTTACTTGAAGAAGGACAGTCAGTCAATGAAAGTGTCAAAATATCTCAAAAAACTGTATTCATGAAAACCGTTGAAAATTTTGAACAAAGTGAAGATTCAAATAATGATACTGAGCTGTTTTCAGTAGAAGGTCAAGAGGGTGAAGGAAAAAGTACTTCAGACCAAAATGAACATGTCTGTGATCAAGTTGATGAAACTGTTTCGGTGGAGAAAGATGCTGATTCAGTTCTAAATGCTCATGGAACTCAGGACAGTGAAAATGAGTTAAGTAAAAATGTTGAGACATTTTCTTGTGAAATTAGGAAGGAAATCAGTGAATGTGCTGAACTTCCTGATTCAGGCAATGAACAGACTTTGAATCAACACACAAAAAATAGTGTGACTACAAGTAAAATTAAAGAAAACAAAGAGAATTTGGTAAAACAAACAAATAATAAATGTTCTGAAGAAAGTCAAAAAGGCTTATATGAACAAGATGGTACTTCATCTACAGAAATAGAGGTTTCACTTGAAACGGCAAAACCACTTTCGTCAGTTAATGAAGAGAAAATGAAAGAAACCAAACAGAATAAACTGTCAGTCAATAGAGAGGATTTGTGTGAAGATAAGAAAGCAGGTTCTGAACACAATGAGGAGGAAGTTGCAATAGCAGCTTTCAAAACTAAGGAAGCTTCAAGTCAAAAAGATGGGATAATGTCATCAGATGATACAGAAAATATGAAAGCAAATGGAAATTTTGCTAATGATAATCAAGATTTGATTCACACAGATTTTGCTTCTTTGGAGAAAAGCAAAGTGCCTGCTGGTTCTCAAGAAATTGCTAGAACAGTAGCATCTGAAGTTGGACAATGCGAAAGCAGAGGGTTGTACACAAAACAGGATTCTCTTGTTAGTATGGATTATGACAATGTTAGTGATGGTAGTTTTTCAGATGAAGACAATCATGTCCATAAGTCTGAAGAAAGAAAAGAGAACGAGGTACATTCTGTGGTTTCTAAAAGACTGGATAACAAAGAAAGCAGACACACATCGAGTTTGCTAGATGAGAAAAGTCCATTGCATGTCAAACAGTCTCGAGGAAGGAAATATGATGATATTGCTCCTATTGTCTCAGAAGATGATAGAAGGAATTTATCAGAAGATGAAGATAATGAAACACACAAAGGTAGAAAAAAGGTTGGGAAAGAAAGAAAAAGCAAATCACCCGAAGTACAGAAATACAAGTATAAAGGAAATGATAGCAAGAAAAATAGAAGAAAAAATATTACAGCAGATGATTATGATACTGAGGATAATTCTAAAAACAGGAAGAAGAGGAAAAAAGAGAAAAAGAAAAAAAGATATTCTGACTCTGAAGAATCAGACTATTATGCACAAGAAAAGCATAAAAAGAAACGCAGAAGTACACAATCACCAATCAAGAAAGTACCAGGAAAACAGCAGTATGATGAATATTATGAAAGTAAGAAAGACAGAAAGATAAGAAAATCTTCGGAAGATAAATTGAATATAAAAGCAACTGATACCCATTATGAAGACTATGAAAATGAAAGAAAGACAAAAATTAAAAGTAGAAAAGTAGTAAAAAGTGATGAAAGTGATGATGAGAAAGAAATTGATAAAAAGAAAAAAAGAATGGGTAGAAAATCTTCTGAGGATCGAACCAGTAGGAATGCATCTGTTGCTAAAGATTATAAATCTGAAGAGGAAGAAAAATTAAAGAAACCAAGACAACTGATCAAAGTAGTGGAAAGTGATGATAATGAGTATCATGAAAAAAGACAGGCAAGAAAGAAAAAAAGAGAACATAGGACATCTTTTGAAGATAAATGTAAGGATTCCCCTGAAGCTGCAGATTATCAACGTGAACTGGAAAACAAAAAGAAAAATAGAAAAAGAAATAAAGCAGTAGAAAGGTATGATGATGCTGAGTTTTATGAAAGCAGAAAAGAGAAAAATACAGAAAGAAGAAAACACTCAGAAGAAAGAAAATATTTGAAATCTTATGCAAGGAAAAATGAGACACCCACTGAAATTGAAACTGATGAGTTTAAAAATGTGAAACAGAGAAAAAGCAATAAAGTAATAGATGAATATGACCATGACAGTGAAAGAATGGAAATGAAAAATAGAAAAAATAAGAATTACTTGGAAACTCAACACTACAAGAACCCTGTGTATGATAATGAGAGTAAGAAAGAAGGAAGAGGTAAAGCAGTATTGGAAAATGAAAATTATAAATATTTTGAGTGTGAAAAGGACAGAAAGAAGGCCATAGAAAGAAAAAAATCTTCTGAAAGTAGAAGCTATGAACACGAGGCCATTGAACAGGAAAGGAAAGATGTATATAGGACTAAATTCACTGAAGGTAGTGATGATGATTATAATGAAGCTCATAATTCGAGGAAAAAAGACGTGAAAAGCAAGGATTTATTCGAAATGGAATATGATGACTATTATGGAAGTGAAACAAAGAGAAAGAAAAATAGAAAAAAGAGGAAATCAGCAGAAAGCGATGATTACAAATATGTTGATAATGAGGATAGAAAAAGAAGGAAACTATCTGAAGCATTAGATTATGACGACTATAAAAGTGAAAAGAGAAAAAAGAAAGAAAGAAAAAGTACAAAATCCTCTGACATTGAAGAATACCAGTATGGCTCTGAAAAAGAGAAAAAGAAAGAGGGAAAGAACAAAAAATCCAAAAAGAAAGATAAATATTATGAAGACGATAAGGATAGAAAAGATTGGAAAAAGAGTGCTTATATTTATGAAGAAGTGAGCTCAAGTGAAGAATATTCTCAATCTTCAAAGAAAGGGAAGATGTTACAGTCTGCAGTGGTGTTTGCAAGTAGAGACAAATCTGAATGTTTGAAATCTTCTGTTGTTGATGCTAAAGGTCATAGTTATGAGAGAGACAGAAGTGATCGAGATACTGACAAGCATGGCAGAAAGAGCAATAAATGTGATAGAAGTGAGATGAAGTTATCCTTGAAGTCCAAATCGTCAAGATAGCACTGTGACAAAATAAGATCTACAGAATTTATACTGACAGCAGGAAAATATATATTTGTGATCTCCTAAAACTGTTTTAAATGAAAAAGTTGTCTATGCAAATACATTCCAGAGAACATTTATGTAACTGTACTAAGTTCACAACATAACAAAATGCCTGGAAGAAAGACATGCAAATTGATGTGCATAATATGTATGAAATACCATCATGTAATGAACACCCCTCGTAAACCCCACTTTATATAGAGAAAACTGGGGTTTACAGGGGAAGACATTAATTTTCTTATTCCGGCTCCAAGACATGGGTTGTGAGCACCCACAAGCTATGTTTAGAGAGTAAATAAAAATATAATTACGAACTTTTATCAGAAAATTAATCATTTTGGAGATTTATGAAAGAATGTGCTGTGTAGCACAGATTTGTTATCATGGGCCTAATGATTTTGCATTTGTGCAATCCGTGATAACTCGAAATGTGCCTGAGGTAAGTCCATGCAGCAAGGCCATGAGGATACAAAAGTTATTCCGTATATTTGGATAACATACATGTAATATGATGCATTCTGTCATGGTTTTAATGGCATGTTTTTCACAGAAATTAAAAAGAATCTTAACATTGCTTTAAGTATAGATTGTGTGTATCGTTAGAACTGCCTCATTGAAGCAGTTCAAATGAGTTCCCACAATCTATGTTTCTGAGCAAAATATAAAGAAAATTATGTAAACCCCACTTTTCTGTGTATATAAAGTGGGGTTTGCAGTGGTGTTCTTAACATGGACTTGTTAACATGAAGAAATAGCTGTGAAAGTTGGATATTTCTTAAATATTCGCATTTTGATGATATTTTAACCATTGCATGCAGGAAACCCCTAAAGGGGTACCTTGGCAAAACGTGCAGGCCTAGTCTTTTGCGCATTTTGCGGCGTCAGATCAGGGCCTGCACTATTTGCTGACAGTATATTCCGTTGAAACTAGAATAAAAACAAAAAATAGGCCTAACACCCCTTATTTGACAAGTGGACTTGTCGAACATATAGCAATGGAAGAGTCCACTAGTATGCAATGGGTTAAAAACATGATAGATACGGTGCTTAGCTATTCCTGGCATAGTTGTTCAAACTAACAATGTTGTTGGCTAATGAACGATTAAAGACTGATCATTTACAATAGCAAATATGTTAACATTTTTGCTGAAAAAAAATATGAGTAGCTTTTGCATATATTGCAAATGCTACTCAAAGTTTTTTTCAGCAAAAGATAGAAGCATATTAGATATATTGCACTTGCTAGAACAGTTCATAGTTTGCATCACGGGAACAAGTCCGTGAAATGAACACCCCCTTAAACCCCACTTTATATAGAGAAAACTGGTGTTTATGGGGTATACATTATTTTTTTTATTTCTGCTCCAAGACATAGGTTGTGGGTACTTGTTAGAACCGCCTCAATGAGGCAGTTCTAACGAGCACTCACAACCTATGTTTGGAGTATAAATAAGAAAAATACAACTGATTTTCATTGGAAAAGCAGCCATTTTGGATAGCGAGATCTGTAGGATTCAAACAAGGAGAGCTTTGCAAATATTTCAGTCTGAACCTTGCTATTTTCATCTGGTTTAATCCTTTTAGTACCGGAAACCCCAAAACGGGTAGTTGGCAAACCATGCAGGCCCAGATCAGATGCCGCAGAACGTGTCGCCTGATAAGGGCCTTCACTGTTTGCAAAATGTTCAGCCAATTTCCAACTAGATTTTGAAGACACAATGACCTGACACCCCTTAATTTTGAAATGGACTCCTACTATATACAGTATCAGGAGGAAGATTCCATTTGGTACAAAAGGGTTAATGATGGTTTATAAATACATGTTATGGCTCAACTGTTCAACATTTGATTAACTGGGCTCTAGTTGATTGTGGCAGATTCAATCTTGTTGATATTTGAACCAGCGCACAACAAAACCTACAAAAATACACACAACCTTGCCGTGTATGTCTCCTTGAATAGCCTGCAGGCCATAGAAGGTACATGTGCATGTGATCAGTGAAGGCTCTGATCTGACTGCATGAATGTGCAGGCTGATCTGAGTCTTCGCTTGTCGCACAAGCCTTAACGTAGGTTTTGTTGTGCGCTAGCTCATTTGTCTCCATGATCATGTATCTACAGGTATGTACTTATGAAGTGTCTATTAATGAATGACTGTACATAAATTTGTAAAAAATATAAGACACATAAAATTGTGTAAAATTGTGTTTGAAATGCTATTTTTATACCTGTAGTGAGAATAATTAACATTTTGTGCTGGCTGTCATGTATTGATGTAATTGTACTTTGAACTCATCTGCATCCCAAGACTGGATATTGGGTTTAGCTGTAGCTCACAAGCTGTAGCTTATAGTCATAAATTAACTTTACTTTTTGTTAAAACATCATCTTTTCAGTACAGTAGAAATGCAAGTAGCTTTTGCTATGTAAGAGTTACTCCCATTTCTGCAGCAAAATAATGGGCTTGCAACAAAATACACCACAACCTCTTTATAACACTATTAATGGGGTACAAAGCAGAAACCATGTTAGTTAAACAACCGTGTTATATTCAAGCAAAATGTATACATTTTTGGGATCCATCTTGAAACCGTGTTAGATCCAAAACCGTGTTATAATGAAGTGCGCTATAATGAGGTTGTGGTGTAATGGGCTTGCAACATTGTCTCATTACGATAACACATCCATCTGCTAAAATGGCGTCTTTCATATCTCTAGAACTTGTATTTTTCAGGTGAAATCTTTGACATTTTAGTAACTTATAGTCCAGGACATAGGTTGTGGAGACAATGAGGCGTTTCTATCAAGCACCCACAACCTATGTTTGGAGACATTCATTGTAAGTACTCATTAAAACCACCTTAATGAGATGGTTCTAATGAGCACCCACAACCTATGTTTATTGAGGTAGTTCTAACGAGCACCCACAACCTATGTTTGCAGTATAAATAAGAGAAAAATATCACAGATTTTATCAGAAAAATAGCCATTTTTGGAGATGTGAAAAAATGAACTCTGTTGCACGGGTGTGACGTGAAAAAATGCACTGTTGCATGCAATGCACGTGTGTGACATGGTAATGTTTCTTCTAAAAATTGAACAAGTACAATTTAACACATGATGTGTCTTAAAATAGCTGGATGAGTGACTACGTAGAGTTGTAGACCCTGATGAGCATTCTGCAGCATCTGATCTGGGTTTACACTGTTTACTTAGGCCTGTCTGTCCGAATATTGTAAATATGATATTAATCTGTCAATGCAATGAGCATAAAGCTGTTGATCAGTCCCTGAGCATTAAATAGAGGATCTTACATGAGTGCTCATGTATTATTGAATTTATTAAACGAGTTGAGGAAAATGGATAAAATGCGAGGCTTTGCCGAGCATTTTATCCCTTTTTCTCAACGAGTTTAATAAATTCAATAATATACATGAGCACGAATGCAAGATTCTGTTTATCATATGACATTTAAAACGCATTTTATTCACGATTGTTTACAAAAATGTAAAAATTCCGCCATTAGTAAACGCGACGTCGTTAAGGACGTCGTACATGTAACGTTACGGGGCGTATCTAACTAATTTGCATATTTAATCCACTAGTGGATTATCGAAAATATTACATGGCTTTATTACACTCTCAGACGCGACATCATATGATAAAGATGTTTATCAGACTGCGCAGATGCACAGAGAGGTCAACTCCTTTGTTGTTCTTTTATGGCTAAAAAAGAAAAAAGTTTTTATTGTGAATGTAGTGAATATATATGCCGTTCTAATGTTGAGACTGGCTGCTGACAAATAACTACAGGTGATTATGTGTATTGCTTGCTGATACTGCATACTAGTGAACTTTTCATTTGCTAATATGTGGGACAAATCCATATGTCATATGAGGGGTGTCAGGCCAATTTTTTTGCGTTTTTTTTTTTCTATTTTTGACAAAAGATTCTGATAGCAAATAGTGCAGGCCCTGATCAGACCCCACATTCTGCGGTGTCTGATCTGGACCTGCACTGTTTGCCAAGGTACCCCTTAGGGGTTTCCCGCTTGCAATGGGTTAAAGTCAGTTCTATTGTTTTGATATAGTAAAGTCTTCTAATAGTTTTGTTTGATTTCTCTTTTGTTTTGTACATACAAGATTTATTTGTTTCTGTGTTTTAAGAAGGTTCATTACACCATATGTACATAAGACATTGATTAGACACAGGTTATTTTTGTCATTTATATGACATTGATTTTAACAATCATGTTATGGAATAAGCTGTAGTATACACCACAGCTTTGTATAGCCTAAAATCCTTAAAATTTGGACACCTTGTAGACTTGCTACAATTCTCATAAAATTTAACAATCCAGCAATGAGTCCAAAAAGTGAAGTCAGAATGGCAAATAGTGTAGACCCTGATCAGACTGCTCCTTCAGGATCTGGATCTGCACTGTTTGTTTAGGCCTGTCTGTCCCAATATTTAGGATCATAACGGTACATCACATTAAAGTTGCATGATATATTGTTGCAAATTTTAGATGTTACCAAGTCAAACGCAAGTGCATTAGTAGAATTTAATATATTTTTGCTTACCATGTTTCACCGCAACTGATGCATGTTGTTATTTGGCAGATGGTAATATTTATTAACTTTAGCTCTGCCAGTGTGAATTATTTCATGTTTCATCTGCTTTGCTGTCTGCCGGTTACTTTAAAAGTCATTTTTGCAAGCAGTGTGGACCCAGATCAGTCTGCTCCTCAAGGAGCAGTCTGATCTTGGTCCATAATGATTGCCTGTACGCGAAAATATTTAAAAAAAAAATGCAAGAAGATTCAGCAGAAAACACAAGCAGATGACTTTTTCAGGTGTAACTTTTCTCAGCATCTTAGGAGTTTGAAGTTTTTTATGTTCAGGAAGTGTTTGTTGAGAAAGTAATGTTTAAGCAGATTTCCAGAGAGGACATTACAATAACTCATTTATATCATACATATTATTACTACCGGAACTTGATCTCATGCATCGTATCATGTCAAGTGGATTTTTCCAGATTTACGTAACACACATGACAAGTAGTGCCCATTACGCAAACACACCTATACAAATACATTGCCACCTTTATCGCCGAAAAAATGAAAATTTTAAGATAAAAAATTGTGATATTTTCTTATTTCTGCTCAAAATATAGATTGTTGGCACTCGTTAGAACCGCCTCGTCGGGGCGGTTCTAACGAGTACCCACAATCTATATTTTAGAGTAGAAATAAGAAAAGTAAGGTTTACCCCCGGAAACCCCAGTTTTGCTATAAAAAGTGGGGTACAAGGGGATCAAAATTATATAGGCGTGTTTTCGTAATGAAATGATTTGTGAGATCTGGAATTATCCACGAAATTGTGACAAATCAAGTTTCTACAGCAATAATCTGTTTATTATATACATTTTTATTCCTATATAAAGTCATTTTTCAAACAAACACTTTTGATGTCCTGTTACATTCTGAATGTGAAGTCATCCTGTCCGTTTCTTTGTTTCACATGGCTGCTTTCTATCCTCACGGCCAGTGCCAGAGCTCAGAGGTAACCTCCTCTCTAGCTCACCTGAGCCAAAGGCTCAGGGTGGGCTATTGTACGGTCACCATCCATCGTTGTCATCCATCCATCTGTCTGCCCGTCCATCCATTCACAAATTCTTTAAACTACATCTCCTCCTAAACCACTGAACAGATTTTGTCAAAACTTGGCAGAAATAATCCTTGGGTAGTCCTCTCTCAAAGAATTCAATTCCAAGCAGAAGTCTGGTTGCCATGGCAACTAAAAGGGGAAAATCAGAGAAGTTTCGGCCCCAATGCATCCGCTCCCATGCATTGAAGAAATAGATGGGCTGCATGATGCTTCCACGCAGAGCTGAAACCGACTTCACAGGAATACTAGTAAACCGCTTGGAGGATCTAAACCTGCCCAGGCACTGCTGAGCAAGTCAGACCGTCCATGCTTATAATTCCTATTGGCTTCATTGTGCGACAGGGCTCACGAAGTCATTTCATCTCAATGTTTGGTAAAAGTCCCACAAAATTGAAAGCAATGTCTCAAAAATGATTTCTACAGTGTTGACTGGAATGTTAAACCTCAAATCAAACAAAACAAATAAGAGAAAACCTTTACAAAATCTTCTTGTCTGAAACCAGAAAGCCAAGGTCTTTGATATTTGGTGTGTAGCTTCATCTAGTGGACTTCAATCAAGACTGTACTGTTCAAATTATAGCTCTGGGGCCTAAAATGGCCCCCACTTGTTTTACATGGAACCCACTTGTTTTACATAGACTTATATACGGAAAACCACCTTGTCTGAAACCAGAAAGCCCAGACATTAACACTTTTTGTACCAAATGGAATCTTCTTCCTTATATATAGCAGGAGTTAATTTCAAAATTTAGGGGTGACAGGTTGTGTTTTCATCAAAATTTATTTGGAAAATGACTGAACTTTTAGCAAACAGTGGAGGCTCTGATCAGACTCTGCATTCTGCGGTGTCTGATCTGGGCCAGCACTATTTGCCAGGGTACCCGTTTTGGGGTTTCTAGTACTAAATGTGTTACTAACCAGAAGGCCCTGGTATTTGATATTTGAGCTGTAGCTTTAAATAGTGGACCTTTAACAGGATTGTTCAAATAATATTCCTGGGGTCAAAAAATTAATGCAAACTAGTAAGAAAAGGTCACTCAGAAAACGCCACAATCCAAGAATGCAGCCGTCTCAAGTCACCTATTGGAAGTGACAAGGAGGCACACACAAACTTAAACCAACGGCACAAAGCCAAATAACAAATAAGACGCTGCAAAAGAATGACCGCCTTGGGATGGTTAGTAGTAAACTACTGGTGGGCTTCAACTCTGGAGTTTATGCAATATCAACCCTCATTTCCAGTACTGCAATATACCGTGTGAAATTTCAGTACATGTATTTAGTATGTAAATCGTTTTGCTCAGGTAAGTGATATAGGACCTCCATCATCCTCTTGTAAGGATCGTGATACAGAAACAGAAAATGTGAGTGGGGTGGTATGGAATTCTGCATTTTTGTGTCAGAAATAGGCAGTAGACAGTAGTATTTATGTAGGTATGTAAAAAGAAACTACCCGGTATGTTTCAATGCAAGATAAAATGAAAAAAAAAATATTTTTTTTTTCTTGCAGAAATTCTGTGATATTCTCATTTTATGCTTCAAACATAGTCTGTGGGTGCTCTTTAGAACTGCCTCATTGAGGCGGCTCTAATAAGTAGCCCAATCTTGAGTTCTCATGCGAACATAACAAAAAGAGAACTGTGTTAACTCCAAATTCTCTTTGTAAAGTGAAGATTTCAAGGGTACCTATATATTTTGCAATCAATTGTTAACATGTTAAACTTTCTGTAAAGTATGTTTTAGTTCAGATTGTTCAATGATTCGCCATGTGTAATTCACCTATGTACAATGCAGGGCTGAGATGTCACTTATTGCCATTTTTCAGGTTTATATACATTTCAGTGGGAATGGGTACACCTTCAGAGGAGGCAACTCCTGCAAAAGTATTTTTGTCTACCATGTCAATAGAGGTTTACTCTTAAAGGAAAGAATTTGCTCCAAAGCAGCAAATTCTTTCCTTAAAAAGTAGACCACCTTTTGAGAGTAGGGGAGCGATTGGTAAGTCCTTTAAAAAAATGGCAGGAAATGATAGCAGGTGTGTTACTTGTCCTGAACTGCTGTGTTGTGAGCATTTTTTTTTTGGGGGGGGGGGGTTTACCCTTTCAACACTGTCTACAGTACAGATGTTCTAACAGTGTAGATCCTGATGAGATGGCTCATAAAAAGCCATCTTGGCAGGATTTACACTGTTTGCCATCCTATTAATGATCACCGACTAAACCATCAACAGTCAACTCTAATTATCTCAAATTTAAAGGGACTGGAAATTTTGGTTTAAGATAACAGAAGTTTTAGATAAAAGATGTTGAAGTCTAATCAGCATATAGCTCATCACGAAAACATGCCTATATAATTTTGACCCCTTTAACCCCACTTTTATATAGTGAAACTGGGGTTTCTGGGGGTATACCTTATTAGCTCACCTGTCACGTAGTGACAAGGTGAGCTTTTGTGATCACTTTTTGTCCGTCGTGCGTCCGTGCGTCCGTAAACAATTTCAAATAAGTATATCTCTAATACCCCATGGTCAATCTTGATCAAATTTCATGAGAAGCATCATCAGGTAGGGGGAAAGGCTGCATAAGGTTTTTGGGCTGATCAGATTGGAATTCTGGTTGCCATGGCAACATATAGCTCCCATAGACTTACAATGGGAAAAAATTAAAATATCTTCTTCTCTGAAACCACAGGGCCCAGAGCTTAGATATTTAGTATGTATTAACGGCCAGTGGTCACCTACATAATTCCTGCCATTCATGCCCCTGGGGTCCAAATTGGCCACACCCTGGGGCCCCTTCGCTCCCATAGACTCATAATGGAACAAAAAGCTTCAAAAATCTTCTTCTCAGAAACCACAGGGCCCAGAGCTTAGATATTTAGCATGTAGCAATGGCAAGTGGTCACCTACATAATTCCTGTCAATCATGCCCCTGGGGTCCAAACGGGCCACGCCCCGGGCCCTTTAGCTCCTATAGACTCATAATGGAAAAAAAGCTTCAAAAATCTTCTTCTCTGAAACCACAGGGCCCAGAGCTTAGATATTTAGCATGTATTAACGGCCAGTTGTCACCTACATAATTCCTGCCATTCATGCCCCTGGGGTCCAAATTGGCCACGCCCCGGGGCCCCTTCGCTCCCATAGACTCATAATGGAACAAAAAGCTTCAAAAATCTTCTTCTCGGAAACCACAAGGCCCAGAGCTTAGATATTTAGCATGAAGCAATGGCAAGTGGTCATCTACATAATTCCTGCCAATCATGCCCTGGGGTCCAAACTGTCCACACCCCAGGGCCCTTTAGCTCCCATAGACTCATAATGGAAAAAAAGCTTCAAAAATCTTCTTCTCTGAAACCACAGGGCCCAGAGCTTAGATATTTAGCAGGTAGCAACGGCCAGTGGTCACCTACATAATTCCTGCCATTCATGCCCCTGGGGTCCAAATTGGCCACACCCCGGGGCCCCTTCGCTCCCATAGACTCATAATGGAACAAAAAGCTTCAAAAATCTTCTTCTCAGAAACCACAGGGCCCAGAGCTTAGATATTTAGCATGTAGCAATGGCAAGTGGTCACCTACATAATTCCTGCCAATCATGCCCCTGGGGTCCAAACAGGCCACGCCCCGGGCCCTTTAGCTCCTATAGACTCTTAATGGAGAAAAAGCTTCAAAAATCTTCTCTGAAACCACAGGGCCCAGAGCTTAGATATTTAGCATGTATTTTTTTTTTTTTTTTTTTTTTTTTTTTGGTTTGGATTTTACGGCCCTTTCAAGATAATTTCACTCATATCGAGCCGATCGTTAATCAGAGGTGGGCGAAAACCGGAGTACCCGGAGAAAAACCACCTGACCTTCCGTTGCAGAACTTGGCATCTCACACGTGGCCCGAGCGAGGCTCGAACCTACGGCGGTGAGAGACCTAATGACTAAGAGTCAGCGCTCTTATCCACTAGGCCACGGAGGCCCGATTTAGCATGTATTAACGGCCAGTGGTCACCTACATAATTCCTGCCATTCATGCCCCTGGGGTCCAAATTGGCCACGCCCCGGGGCCCCTTCGCTCCCATAGACTCATAATGGAACAAAAAGCTTCAAAAATCTTCTTCTCGGAAACCACAGGGCCCAGAGCTTAGATATTTAGCATGAAGCAATGGCAAGTGGTCATCTACATAATTCCTGCCAATCATGCCCCTGGGGTCCAAACGGGCCACGCCCCTGGACCCTTTAGCTCCTATAGACTCATAATGGAAAAAAAGCTTCAAAAATCTTCTTCTCTTAAACCACAGGGCCCAGAGCTTAGATATTTAGCAGGTAGCAACGGCCAGTGGTCACCTACATAATTCCTGCCATTCATGCCCCTGGGGTCCAAATTGGCCATGCCCCGGGGCCCCTTCGCTCCCATAGACTCATAATGGAATAAAAAGCTTCAAAAATCTTCTTCTCGGAAACCACAGGGCCCAGAGCTTAGATATTTAGCATGTAGCAATGGCAAGTGGTCACCTACATAATTCCTGGCAATCATGCCCCTGGGGTCCAAACGGGCCATGCCCCGGGCCCTTTAGCTCCTTTAGACTCATAATGGAAAAAAATCTTCAAAACTCTTCTTCTCTGAAACCTCAGGGCCCAGAGCTGAGATATTTGGCATGTAGCAACGGAAAGTGGTCACCTACATAATTCCTGCCAATCATGCCCCTGGGGTCCAAATGGGCCACACCCCGGGGCCCCTTAGCTCCCAAAGACTCCTAATGAAAAAAAAGTTTCAAAAATCTTCTTCTCTGAAACCACAGGGCCAAGAGCTTAGATATGTAGCATGTAGCAACGGCCAGTGGTCGCCTACATAATTCCTGCCAATCATGCCCCTGGGTTCCAAATGGGTGACGCCCCAGGGCCCCTTCGCTCCCATAGACTCATAATGGAACAAAAAGCTTCAAAAATCTTCTTCTTGGAAACCACAGGGCCCAGAGCTTAGATATTTAGTATGTATTAACGGCCAGTGGTCACCTACATAATTCCTGCCATTCATGCCCCTGGGGTCCAAATTGGCCACACCCTGGGGCCCCTTCGCTCCCATAGACTCATAATGGAACAAAAAGCTTCAAAAATCTTCTTCTCAGAAACCACAGGGCCCAGAGCTTAGATATTTAGCATGTAGCAATGGCAAGTGGTCACCTACATAATTCCTGTCAATCATGCCCCTGGGGTCCAAACGGGCCACGCCCCGGGCCCTTTAGCTCCTATAGACTCATAATGGAAAAAAAGCTTCAAAAATCTTCTTCTCTGAAACCACAGGGCCCAGAGCTTAGATATTTAGCATGTATTAACGGCCAGTGGTCACCTACATAATTCCTGCCATTCATGCCCCTGGGGTCCAAATTGGCCACGCCCCGGGGCCCCTTCGCTCCCATAGACTCATAATGGAACAAAAAGCTTCAAAAATCTTCTCGGAAACCACAAGGCCCAGAGCTTAGATATTTAGCATGAAGCAATGGCAAGTGGTCATCTACATAATTCCTGCCAATCATGCCCTGGGGTCCAAACTGTCCACACCCCAGGGCCCTTTAGCTCCTATAGACTCATAATGGAAAAAAAGCTTCAAAAATCTTCTTCTCTGAAACCACAGGGCCCAGAGCTTAGATATTTAGCAGGTAGCAACGGCCAGTGGTCACCTACATAATTCCTGCCATTCATGCCTCTGGGGTCCAAATTGGCCACACCCCGGGGCCCCTTCGCTCCCATAGACTCATAATGGAACAAAAAGCTTCAAAAATCTTCTTCTCAGAAACCACAGGGCCCAGAGCTTAGATATTTAGCATGTAGCAATGGCAAGTGGTCACCTACATAATTCCTGCCAATCATGCCCCTGGGGTCCAAACAGGCCACGCCCCGGGCCCTTTAGCTCCTATAGACTCTTAATGGAGAAAAAGCTTCAAAAATCTTCTCTGAAACCACAGGGCCCAGAGCTTAGATATTTAGCATGTATTTTTTTTAGCTCACCTGTCACGTAGTGACGAGGTGAGCTTTTGTGATCACTTTTTGTCCGTCGTCCGTCGTGCGTGTGTGCGTGTGTGCGTGCGTGCGTGCGTGCGTGTGTGCGTAAACTTTTTCTTCAAATGACATCTCCTCCTAAACCACTGACCGGATTTTGACCAAACTTCACAGGAATGATCCTTAGGTGGTCCCCTTTCAAAGTTGTTCAAATGGTTCCGGTCCATTGCACATCTAGGTCACAGGAGCTAAAAATAGATTTTTTAAACGAAAACTTTAAAAATCTTCTTCTCTGAAACCGCAAGGCCCAGGTCTTCGATATTTGGTAGGAAGCTTCATCTAGTGGACCTCTACCAAGATTGTTCAAATTATAGCCCTGGGGCCCAAAATGCCCCCGCCCCGGGGGCCTTTGGTTTTACATGGGCTTATATAGGGAAAATCATTAAAAAATCTTCTTCTCTGAAACCACAAGGCCCACTTCTTTAATATTTGGTGTGAAGCTTTACCTGGTGGACCTCTACTAAGATTGTTCAAATTGTAGCCTTGGGGCCAAAAATGCCCCCGCCCCGGGGGCCATTGGTTTTACATAGGCTTATACAGGGAAAATCTTTAAAAATCTTCTTCTCTGAAAACGCAAGGCCCAGATCTTTGATATTTGGTGTGAAGCTTCAACTAGTGTGCCTCTACCAAGATTGTTCAAGTTATAGCCCTGGGGGCCAAAATGCCCCCGCGCCGGGGGCCTATGGTTTCACATAGGCTTATATAGGGAAAATCATTAAAAAATCTTCTTCTCTGAAACCACAAGGCCCACGTCTTTAATATTTGGTGTGAAGCTTTACCTGGTGGACCTCTACTAAGATTGTTCAAATTGTAGCCTTGGGGCGAAAAATGCCCCCGCCCCGGGGGCCTTTGGTTTTACATAGGCTTATACAGGGAAAATCTTTAAAAATCTTCTTCTCTGAATCCGCAAGGCCCAGATCTTTGATATTTGGTGTGAAGCTTCAACTAATGGACCTCTACCAAGATTGTTCAAGTTATAGCCCTGGGGGCCAAAATGCCCCCGCGCCGGGGGCCTATGGTTTCACATAGGCTTATATAGGGAAAATCATTAAAAAATCTTCTTCTCTGAAACCACAAGGCCCAGGTCTTTAATATTTGGTGTGAAGCTTTACCTGGTGGACCTTTACTAAGATTATTCAAATAATAGCCTTGGGGCCAAAAATGACCCTGCTCCGGGGCCCTTTGGTTTTACATGGGCTTATATAGGAAAAAATCTTTAAAAATCTTCTCTGAAACTGCAAGGCCCAGGTCTTTGCTATTTGGTATGAAGCTTCATCTAGTGGACCCCTACCAAGATTGTTCAAATTATAGTGCTGGGGCCAAAAATGCCCCCGCCCCGGGGCACTTTGGTTTTACATGGGCTTATATAAGGAAAATCTTTAAAAATCTTCTTCTCTGAAACTGCAAGGCCCAGGCTTTTTATATTTGGTATGAAGCTTCATCTTGTGGACCTCTACCAAGATTTTCAAATTATAGCCCTTGGGCCAAAAATGCCCCCGCTCCGGGGCTCTTTGGTTTTACATAGACTTATATAGGGAAAATCTTGAAAAATCTTCTTCTCTGAAACCACAAGGCCTAGGTCTTTGATATTTAGTATGAAGCTTCAGCTAGTGGACCTCTACCAAGATTGTTCAAATTATAGCTCTGAGGCCAAAAATGCCCCCGCCTCGGGGCCCTTTGGTTTTACATAGACTTATATAGGGAAAATCTTTAAAAATCTTCTTCTGTGAAACCACAAGGCCTAGGTCTTTGATATTTGGTGTGAAAATTTCATCTAGTGGACCTCTATCAAGATTGTTCAAATTATAGTCCTGGGGCCAAAAATTCCCCTGCCACGAGACCCTTAAGTTTTACATAGACTTATATAGGGAAATCTTTTAAAATCTTCTTCTCTGAAACTGCAAGGCCCATGTCTTTGATATTTGGTATGGAGCTTCATCTAGTGGACAATTATAGCCTTTGTTGATAATTGGTATGAAGCTTCACCTTTTTAGACCTCCCTCAACATTATAACCTTGTGGTCAATAATGGCCCTTTATGGGCCCACTTGTTACTCTATGGATCAGGTGAGCGATCCAGGGCCATCATGGCCCTCTTGTTTTTTTTTTTTTTTGGTTTGGATTTTACGGCCCTTTCAAGATTATTTCACTCATATCGAGCCGATCGTTAATCAGAGGTGGGTACTCCGGAGAAAAACCACCTGACCTTCCGTTGCAGAACTTGGCATCTCACACGTGGCCCGAGCGAGGCTCGAACCTACGGCGGTGAGAGACCTAATGACTAAGAGTCAGCGCTCTTATCCACTAGGCCACGGAGGCCCGATTTAGCATGTATTAACGGCCAGTGGTCACCTACATAATTCCTGCCATTCATGCCCCTGGGGTCCAAATTGGCCACGCCCCGGGGCCCCTTCGCTCCCATAGACTCATAATGGAACAAAAAGCTTCAAAAATCTTCTTCTCGGAAACCACAGGGCCCAGAGCTTAGATATTTAGCATGAAGCAATGGCAAGTGGTCATCTACATAATTCCTGCCAATCATGCCCCTGGGGTCCAAACGGGCCACGCCCCTGGACCCTTTAGCTCCTATAGACTCATAATGGAAAAAAAGCTTCAAAAATCTTCTTCTCTTAAACCACAGGGCCCAGAGCTTAGATATTTAGCAGGTAGCAACGGCCAGTGGTCACCTACATAATTCCTGCCATTCATGCCCCTGGGGTCCAAATTGGCCATGCCCCGGGGCCCCTTCGCTCCCATAGACTCATAATGGAATAAAAAGCTTCAAAAATCTTCTTCTCGGAAACCACAGGGCCCAGAGCTTAGATATTTAGCATGTAGCAATGGCAAGTGGTCACCTACATAATTCCTGGCAATCATTCCCCGGGCCCTTTAGCTCCTTTAGACTCATAATGGAACAAAATCTTCAAAACTCTTCTTCTCTGAAACCTCAGGGCCCAGAGCTGAGATATTTGGCATGTAGCAACGGAAAGTGGTCACCTACATAATTCCTGCCAATCATGCCCCTGGGGTCCAAATGGGCCACACCCCGGGGCCCCTTAGCTCCCAAAGACTCCTAATGAAAAAAAAGTTTCAAAAATCTTCTTCTCTGAAACCACAGGGCCCAGAGCTTAGATATGTAGCATGTAGCAACGGCCAGTGGTCGCCTACATAATTCCTGCCAATCATGCCCCTGGGTTCCAAATGGGTGACGCCCCGGGGCCCCTTCGCTCCCATAGACTCATAATGGAACAAAAAGCTTCAAAAATCTTCTTCTTGGAAACCACAGGGCCCAGAGCTTAGATATTTAGCATGAAGCAATGGCAAGTGGTCATCTACATAATTCCTGCCAATCATGCCCCTGGGGTCCAAACGGGCCACGCCCCTGGACCCTTTAGCTCCTATAGACTCATAATGGAAAAAAAGCTTCAAAAATCTTCTTCTCTTAAACCACAGGGCCCAGAGCTTAGATATTTAGCAGGTAGCAACGGCCAGTGGTCACCTACATAATTCCTGCCATTCATGCCCCTGGGGTCCAAATTGGCCATGCCCCGGGGCCCCTTCGCTCCCATAGACTCATAATGGAATAAAAAGCTTCAAAAATCTTCTTCTCGGAAACCACAGGGCCCAGAGCTTAGATATTTAGCATGTAGCAATGGCAAGTGGTCACCTACATAATTCCTGGCAATCATGCCCCTGGGGTCCAAACGGGCCATGCCCCGGGCCCTTTAGCTCCTTTAGACTCATAATGGAAAAAAATCTTCAAAACTCTTCTTCTCTGAAACCTCAGGGCCCAGAGCTGAGATATTTGGCATGTAGCAACGGAAAGTGGTCACCTACATAATTTCTGCCAATCATGCCCCTGGGGTCCAAATGGGCCACACCCCGGGGCCCCTTAGCTCCCAAAGACTCCTAATGAAAAAAAAGTTTCAAAAATCTTCTTCTCTGAAACCACAGGGCCCAGAGCTTAGATATGTAGCATGTAGCAACGGCCAGTGGTCGCCTACATAATTCCTGCCAATCATGCCCCTGGGTTCCAAATGGGTGACGCCCCGGGGCCCCTTCGCTCCCATAGACTCATAATGGAACAAAAAGCTTCAAAAATCTTCTTCTTGGAAACCACAGGGCCCAGAGCTTAGATATTTAGTATGTATTAACGGCCAGTGGTCACCTACATAATTCCTGCCATTCATGCCCCTGGGGTCCAAATTGGCCACACCCTGGGGCCCCTTCGCTCCCATAGACTCATAATGGAACAAAAAGCTTCAAAAATCTTCTTCTCAGAAACCACAGGGCCCAGAGCTTAGATATTTAGCATGTAGCAATGGCAAGTGGTCACCTACATAATTCCTGTCAATCATGCCCCTGGGGTCCAAACGGGCCACGCCCCGGGCCCTTTAGCTCCTATAGACTCATAATGGAAAAAAGCTTCAAAAATCTTCTTCTCTGAAACCACAGGGCCCAGAGCTTAGATATTTAGCATGTATTAACGGCCAGTGGTCACCTACATAATTCCTGCCATTCATGCCCCTGGGGTCCAAATTGGCCACGCCCCGGGGCCCCTTCGCTCCCATAGACTCATAATGGAACAAAAAGCTTCAAAAATCTTCTTCTCGGAAACCACAAGGACCAGAGCTTAGATATTTAGCATGAAGCAATGGCAAGTGGTCATCTACATAATTCCTGCCAATCATGCCCTGGGGTCCAAACTGTCCACACCCCAGGGCCCTTTAGCTCCTATAGACTCATAATGGAAAAAAAGCTTCAAAAATCTTCTTCTCTGAAACCACAGGGCCCAGAGCTTAGATATTTAGCAGGTAGCAACGGCCAGTGGTCACCTACATAATTCCTGCCATTCATGCCTCTGGGGTCCAAATTGGCCACACCCCGGGGCCCCTTCGCTCCCATAGACTCATAATGGAACAAAAAGCTTCAAAAATCTTCTTCTCAGAAACCACAGGGCCCAGAGCTTAGATATTTAGCATGTAGCAATGGCAAGTGGTCACCTACATAATTCCTGCCAATCATGCCCCTGGGGTCCAAACAGGCCACGCCCCGGGCCCTTTAGCTCCTATAGACTCTTAATGGAGAAAAAGCTTCAAAAATCTTCTCTGAAACCACAGGGCCCAGAGCTTAGATATTTAGCATGTATTTTTTTTTTTTTTTTTTTTTTTTTTGGTTTGGATTTTACGGCCCTTTCAAGATTATTTCACTCATATCGAGCCGATCGTTAATCAGAGGTGGGCGAAAACCGGAGTACCCGGAGAAAAACCACCTGACCTTCCGTTGCAGAACTTGGCATCTCACACGTGGCCCGAGCGAGGCTCGAACCTACGGCGGTGAGAGACCTAATGACTAAGAGTCAGCGCTCTTATCCACTAGGCCACGGAGGCCCGATTTAGCATGTATTAACGGCCAGTGGTCACCTACATAATTCCTGCCATTCATGCCCCTGGGGTCCAAATTGGCCACGCCCGGGGCCCCTTCGCTCCCATAGACTCATAATGGAACAAAAAGCTTCAAAAATCTTCTTCTCGGAAACCACAGGGCCCAGAGCTTAGATATTTAGCATGAAGCAATGGCAAGTGGTCATCTACATAATTCCTGCCAATCATGCCCCTGGGGTCCAAACGGGCCACGCCCCTGGACCCTTTAGCTCCTATAGACTCATAATGGAAAAAAAGCTTCAAAAATCTTCTTCTCTTAAACCACAGGGCCCAGAGCTTAGATATTTAGCAGGTAGCAACGGCCAGTGGTCACCTACATAATTCCTGCCATTCATGCCCCTGGGGTCCAAATTGGCCATGCCCCGGGGCCCCTTCGCTCCCATAGACTCATAATGGAATAAAAAGCTTCAAAAATCTTCTTCTCGGAAACCACAGGGCCCAGAGCTTAGATAGTTAGCATGTAGCAATGGCAAGTGGTCACCTACATAATTCCTGGCAATCATGCCCCTGGGGTCCAAACGGGCCATGCCCCGGGCCCTTTAGCTCCTTTAGACTCATAATGGAACAAAATCTTCAAAACTCTTCTTCTCTGAAACCTCAGGGCCCAGAGCTGAGATATTTGGCATGTAGCAACGGAAAGTGGTCACCTACATAATTCCTGCCAATCATGCCCCTGGGGTCCAAACGGGCCACGCCCCGGGGCCCCTTAGCTCACATAGACTCTTAATGGAAAAAAAAAGCTTCAAAAATCTTCTTCTCTGAAACCACAGGGCCCAGAGCTGAGATATTTGTCATGTAGCAATGGAAAGTGGTCGCCTACATAATTCCTGCCAATCATGCCCCTGGGGTCCAAACTGGCCACGCCCCAGGGCCCTTTAGCTCCTAAAGACTCATAATGGGAAAAAGCTTCAAAAATCTTGTCCTCTGAAACCACGGGGCCCAGAGCTGAGATATTTGGCATGTAGCAACAGCAAGTGATCACCTAAATTATTCCTGCCAATCATGCCCCTGGGGTCCAAATTGGCCACGCCCCGGGGCCCCTTAGCTCCCAAAGACGCATAATGGAAAAAAAGCTTCAAAAATCTTCTTCTCTGAAACCACAGGGCCCAGAGCTTAGATATTTAGCATGTAGCAACGGCCAGTGGTCACCTACATAATTCCTGACAATCATGCCCCTGGGTTCCATATGGGCGACGCCCCGGGGCCCCTTCGCTCCCATAGACTCATAATGGAACAAAAAGCTTCAAAAATCTTCTCCTCGGCAATCACAGGGCCCAGAGCTTAGATATTTAGCATGTAGCAATGGCAAGTGGTCACCTACATAATTCCTGCCAATCATGCCCCTGGGGTCCAAACGGGCCACGCCCCGGGCCCTTTAGCTCCTATAGACTCATAATGGAAAAAAGCTTCAAAAATCTTCTTCCTGAAACCACAGGGCCCAGAGCTGAGATATTTGGCATGTAGCAATGGAAAGTGGTCACCTACATTATTCCTGCCAATCATGCCCCTGGGGTCCAAATTGGCCACGGCCCGGGGCCCCTTAGCTCCCAAAGACGCATAATGGAACAAAAAGCTTCAAAAATCTTCTCCTCGGCAATCACAGGGCCCAGAGCTTAGATATTTAGCATGTAGCAATGGCAAGTGGTCACCTACATAATTCCTGCCAATCATGCCCCTGTGGCCCATTATCTCCAACAAACTTATCATGGAAAAAGCTTCAAACATCTTCTTTGAAACCATGAAGTACAGACCTTAGATATTTAGTATATAGCAACACAAAATGGTCGCCTACATACACCTTGCAAATGGTAGCAACGGCTAGTGGTCACCTATATAATTCCTGCCAATCTTGCCCATGGGGTCGAAACGGGCCACGCCCCGGGGCCCTTTAGCTCCTATAGACTCATAATGGAAAAAAAGCTTCAAAAATCTTCTTCTCTGAAACCACAGGGCCCAGAGCTTAGATATTTAGCATGTAGCAACGGCCAGTGGTCACCTACATAATTCCTGCCAATCATGCCCCTGAGTTCCAAATGGGCGGAGCCCCGGTGCCCCTTCGCTCCCATAGACTCATAATGGAACAAAAAGCTTCAAAAATCTTCTCCTCGGCAATCACAGGGCCCAGAGCTTAGATATTTAGCATGTAGCAATGGCAAGTGGTCACCTACATAATTCCTGGCAATCATGCCCCTGTGGCCCCTTATCTCCAACAAACTTATAATGGAAAAAGCTTCAAACATCTTCTTTGAAACCATGAAGTACAGACCTTAGATATTTAGTATATAGCAACACAAAATGGTCGCCTACATACACCTGCCAACCGTGCCCTTTGGCTCATTAGCTTCTATAGACTTATACTTGAAAAAACTTAAAAAAATCTTTTTCTCCAAAACCATAAGGCACAGATTTTGTTTGATTTGAGGTTTTACATCCCCGACAACACTGTATTGGTCATTTTGGAGATGTCTCTTCCAATTTTGTGGGACTTTTACCAGACATTGAGATGAAATTACATCTCAAGCCCTGTCGCCCAATGAAACCAGTAGGGTTTGTAAGCATGGACACCGCTTTGCCTGAGCTTAGATATTTAGTATGTAGCAATGTCAAGTGGTCTCCTACACTAATGATTTTCTCGTACACAGGTGAGCGATATAGGGCCATTGGGCCCTCTTGTTTTTCTTATTTCTGCTCTAAAATATAGATTGCGGGTACTCGTTAGAACCGCCTATTTTAGAGCAGAAATAAGAAAAATATCACAATATTTCATCATAAAATTTTCATTTTTTCGGGGATAAAGGTGGAAATGTATTTGTATAGACGTGTTTGCATAATGTAAACTAAATTTAAGCTTGAGATACCAGTGTTTGAAATAATGAAAGTCTACCCTATTTAAAATTATTGAGGTGTCTAAATTCAAAGATGGAAAAGTTGACTTCAGAAACATGGGGTTGAAAGGGTTAAAAAACCTTATTTCCCCATATCATTGCAGACATATTTAGAGAAAGTCTGTCCTTTCAAAAAAGTGAAAGCCCTAATTTGTAAAAAAAAAAAATACTGAATACTAACACAACCACTGCATTGCATAGGGGCTAATTTTTAAATTGAATGGGGCTAGGAGAAAAAGTATGAATGGGGCTAAGTTACCTGTGCAGTAATGAGTTGTTGTGAAAAGCGTGTCACGAAAATTGCTCAGTATACTGAACTGTCCTTTCCAGCTGTTCTTTCATTCTTGATAAAGCATTCCTTTGAGGAATAATTTTTATGTATTTAGACAATGTGTGTTTGTGTTGTAGCATTACCAAAAAACACAGGCTGCTGACATAATTCATAACTCTGTGAAAACAATGTAGTATAAATTCATGGAGCATGATAGCTCAATGGTTAGTGCACTTGCCTCTGATGCTAGAGGTCCTTGAGATAAAATTTCAGTGTCTGAACACACTCCATTGGCATTATTTGGCTTGAGATGTCATTACATCTCAATGTTGGGTAAAAGTCACACAATATTGGAAGCACTGTCTCCAAAATGACCCATAGTGTTGATGGGGATGTTAAACCTCAAATTAAACAAACAAGTGACCGACCGCAGTACAAGTAGAAAGAATTTCAGGAAAAGAAATGACCCAGTCTAATGTTCAACAGATTGAATTTTAATAGCATTACTGAGTTACTATATGTCACATTTTAAAGTTTCTGATATTGCTAAAATATTCTATTTTATAAAATATAAGTATGGTTACCTTATCAGTTTCTCTTTTCTTCTAAGAGCCACAGGTAAGTTCAGCTGGATTAGCCCAAAATGCTTCTTAAGAAATACAGATAAATTAGCCCCGTTCATACTTTTTTTTCTAGCCCCATTGAGTTGCCAATTAGCCCTGTTGTGTAATGCCCAGCACAACCTTGAACAGAATATGTGCTACCTTTTGCAAACAGTAATATAAAGATCAGGGCCCAGTTGTTCAAAACATTGTTAGTTTGGATCAAATCGTTACGTGTTCTATCTACAGTAGAACTTCGATGGCTCGAACACTGATGGCTCGTTTACCATGGATGTGTCGAACCCATTCTTGAGTCCCTAGCGAAATCCTCTACATGAGAAATAGTGGGGGATAATTAAGGAGATTTAAGTCTTTTATCTTGCAAATGTATGCTGTGTGTACTCAATAGAATCGCCTCGATGAGGCGATTCGAATGAGTACACACAGCATACATTTTCATTATAGAACGCCGAAAAGATGTCTAGAAGTATCTCTTTATTCCTCCTGGCAGTAACCATCAGTGGCTCGAACTACCCCTGTCTCGAACAGATTTTCGAGGTCCCAAAGGTGTTCGAGCCATTGAAGTTTGACTGTATAAGTTTTATATTTTTGCTGAAAAATTGTGAGTAGCTTTTGCATATGCTAAAGCTACTCACATTTTTTTCAGCAAAAATTATTAGTGTATTTGCCGTCTTAAATGATCGCAGTTTTAACAATTTGTTAACTACTGATGTAGATTGTTTTGAACAACTGGCCCCAGATGGCAAGAAGCTATCTGATCTGTATCCACACTGTTATCCACACAGATCAGATGGCTTTGAAGTCAGTATCTATACTGACATTTTGTTTGTGATTTTTATTATGTATAAAGGTGTGGCAAATTTGATTTATACAGCAGAACAAGGGTTAATAAGCGATTTTTTTGTGTGACATCGTTTAAATGTGTTTATTGTTGATCATTATTGATTGAATTAATGAGTTCTTAAAATTATGAAATGATTAAAAAGATGGTAAATTTTGATGTGTTCAGTTTGTTGCTTTTTAACCCATACAAGTCTAGTGTAAAAGATAACTTGGTATGGAGTTTTAATGGGAATGGATATGCCTCAGATTTTCTGCCATTTTTCAAAGGGGAACAACTTTTGGGACTTCCTGTTTGCTCTTCTATAAACTTTTTCCCACTGAAAAGGGGTCTACTCTTAAAAGAAGGAGTCTACTCTTAAAGGAAAGAATTTACAGGCCTCCGTGGCCTAGTGGTTAAGAGCGCTGACTCTTGATCATTAGGTCTCTCATCGCTGTGGTTCGAGCCTTGCTCGGGTCACATGTGAGACGCCAAGTTCTGCAACGGAAGGTAAGGTGGTTTTTCTCCGGGTACTCCATTTTGCCCACCTCTGACTAACGATCAGCTTGATAGCAGTGAAATAATCTTAAAAGGGCCGTTAAACCAAAACCAAAAAAAAAAGGAAAGAATTTGCTGCTCAGGAGCAAATTCTTTCCTTTAAGAGTTGACCCTTATTGACATGGGAGACAAAAAATAATTTTGCAGCAGTTTTCTCCCATGAAGGTGTATCCATTCCCCTTAAAGGGCCAGTTCATGTCGAGCTGGTCAGATAACCTAACACCAATTTTCCTTGGCCGGCTTAATACTTGTGGATAACCAGCACAGTGCTCATTCTTTCACCAGAAATTGACAGTTGCCCTTCTTGAATGAGTGGAAGAGAGAGAATGACCATACAAAAGACTTCATGATCAATCTGCATGAAAGAATGTGGATGACCCAGGGCGATTGAACCCACAACCTCCTGTCATTTCACCTCTGTCCCACAAAATTGGAAGCGATGTCTCCAAAATGACCTGTACATTGTTGACGGGATGTTAAAACTCAAATCAAACAAAGCCTCCAACAGAGCCACAGAGGTACATTGGCAGTGTAAACTGAAATCAGCTGCTACAGAATGAAGCGGATTCAGGTTTACATAAAATCTTTCGGTCATTCTCTCCTGCTGATTCAAGTGTTTCTGGCAAACCAACATAAGGTACAGATTCTACTGAGCATCCGCACAATCCAGAATTTTTTTTTCATCTAGTAAACTTCTACCAAGGTTGTTCAAATTGTAGCCCTGGGGCCAAAAATGCCCCCGCCCCGGGGCCCATTGGTTTTACATAGACTTATATAGGGAAAATCTTTAAAAATCTACTTCTCTGAAACGGCAGTGCCCAGATTTTTTATATTTGGTATGAAGCTTCATCTAGTGGACCTCTACCAAGATTGTTCAAATTATAGCCCTGGGCCCAAAAATGGCTCGCCCCAGGGGGCTTTGGTTTTACATAGGCTTATATTGGGAAATTCTTTAAAAATCTTCTCTCAGTCTGAACCCGCAAGGCCCAGGTCTTTGATATTTGGTGTGAAGCTTCAGTAGACCTCTATCAAGATTGTTCAAATTATAGCTCATGGGTCAAACATGCCCCCGCGATGAAGCCCTTTGGTTTTTCATAGGCTTATATAGGGAAAATCTTAAAAAAAATCTTCTCTGAAACCATGAGGCCCAGGTCTTTGCTATTTGGTATGAAGCTTCATCTAATGGACCTCTATCAAGATTGTTCAAATAATAGCCCTAGGGCCAAAAATGCCCTAGCCCCGGGGCCCTTTGGCTTTTCATAAGCTTGTATAGGGAAAATCTTTAAAAATCTTCTCTGAAACCACAAGGCCCAGGTCTTTGATATTTGGTACGAAGTTTCATCTAGTGGACCTCTACCAAGGTTGTTCAAATTATAGCCCTGGGGCCAAAAATGCCTACGCCCTGGGACCCTTTGGTTTTACAAAGACTTATATTGGGATTTTTTTTTAAATCTCCTCTGAAACTGCAAGGCCCAGGTCTTTGATATTTGGTGTGAAGTTTCATGAAGTGGACCTCTATCAAAATTGTTCAAATTATAGCCATTGGGCCATAAATGCCCCCTCCCCGGGCCCTTTGGTTTTTCATAGGCTTATATAGGGAAAATCTTAAAAAATCTTCTCTGAAACCACAAGGCCCAGGTCTTTGATATTTGGTATGAAGCTTCATCTAGTGAACCTCTACAACGCAGAGCTGAATCTGACCACACATGAGTACTGGTAAACAGCTTAATAGAAAGACTAAGCCTGCCCAAGCAAAGCGGTGTGAGTCAGATCGTCCAATGCATATAAGCCTTCTGGTTTCATTGGGCGGCAGGGCTTGAGGAGTCATTTCATCTCAATGTCGGGTAAAAGTTCCACAACATTGGAAGCACCGTGTCCAAAATGACCTCAATAGTGTTGACGGGGACGTAAAACCCCAATTCAAACAAAAAAATTTACCAAGATTGTTCAAATTATAGCCCTGAGGCCAAAATGCCCCCAGCACGGGGCTCTTTGGATTTTACATAAACTTATACAGAGAAAATCTTTAAAAATCTTCAGGTAAATTACCTCTATCAAGATCGTTCAAATTATAGCCCTAGGGTAAAAAATGCCCCTGCCATGGGGCCCTTGGTTTTACAACGACTTGTATAGGGAAAATCTTAAAAAATCTTGTCTGAAACCAGAAGGCTCAGTTCTTTGATACTTGATATGATGCTTTTTGAAAGTTGATTTTTGTCGCGTCATGCTAATGCACCTGCATGGCGCGATATAGGCGCCCGGTTTTCCGTCCGTTCGTTCGTCCATTCGTTCGTCCGTCCGTTCGTCAAGGCGTCAACATTTGCGACCACCCTAGCGTTCACCCTAATGGACAAGTTTATTTCTCAAGAACTATAAGAGCTTCATTAATGGTACTTGGTACACACTTGTGTCTGGGGAAAGCAACTTATATGCAAGCATCCATATTTGATTTTGACCTACATTTCATGGTTCACTGACTTTGTAAAATATTGCGACCACCCTAGCGTTCACCCTAATGGTCAAGTTTACTTCTCAAGAACTATTAGTGTGTGTGTGTGTGTGTGTATGTGTGTGTGTGTGTGTGTGAATTCGGGTTTAACGTCGCTTTCAACAATTTTTCAGTCATATCACGACGGTGTCTGGTTGCGACAGGGAGCTCAATGCTCACTTTTATAGTGCTGCCTCACTGAAGTATCATGTCCCAGACACATTACATGATACCACACCCAGTCACATTATCCTGACACTGGGTCGACCAGTCCTAGCTCTTCCCCGTAAATCTGAGTGCCAAGCGAGGAGCAGCTAGTACCATTCTTAACGACTTTGGTATGTCGCGGCCCGGGATCGAACCCGTGACCTCCCGTTCCCCGGAGCGGACACTCTACCAACTGAGCTATCGGGGCCGGTCAAGAACTATTAGAGCTTCATTAATGATACTTCATACAAACTTGTGTCCCACCGGCCCCGATAGCTCAGTTGGTAGAGTGTCCGCTCTTCTGGCTTTAAATATATTCTTACAGAAAGGGATTTCTGATTAGTTCACTGACATGATGACAAACAGTATACATGTATATTCTGGCGAGACGTGCTTGCTACGTGTCGTCTTATTAGGATCTACAAGGTTTGCATAGATACAGTGTATTTCTACCTCGGCGTCTGCACTGGTCTACAGGGTTAAAAGGGTTAGCTTATCAGTGACCAACTAAACAACCCTTTACTGACCTACATCGAACACAGTTATTCACCAGCTTTTGAGAGCTCTAATTACAAAACATGTATTGTAAGCTGTGAGTTTCAAATCAAGTTCCGTACTTTTAGCAAATAGTGGACACCGATCAGACCCAACATTCTGTTGCCTCTAATCTAGTCTAGCTCCTAGACCTTAATGTCATATTTACCAATGACCAACCTTCCTGGTATGTTTATCAAATATCTTTAATCTTGTCTCAGACATAACTTCCAAAGATAAAACAAGTTGCTATCAGAGAGGGAAAAAGAAGTAAAAATACATAGAAGAATATTACTTATTAACTTTAAAATATGATATCCGACTAGTAGCTAGTCTACCTCTAATCTGTCTAATTAACTGCTTCCGAATGTCCCAGTATAGTATTGTAACAATTGGCATTTATGATTTAATGTTTTTAGGACTCCGTACAGGTTGTTTGTTTGAGGTTTAACGTCACCGTCAACACTGTAAAGATCATTTAGGAGACGTTGCTTCCAATTTTGTGGGACTTTTACCCGACATTGAGATGAAATGACATCTCGAAGTCATGTCGCCGCATGAAAGCAATAGGGTTTATAAACATGGACGGGCCGACTCGCACCGCTTTGCCTGAGCAGACTTAGATCCTCTAAGCGGTTTACCAGTACTCATGTGCGAGTCGGTTTCAGCTATGCGTGGAAGCATCATGCAGCCCATCCCGTACAGGTTGGAATAAACGTATTTTAATTCGCCCTGGGTAAACGCGGCGTCTGATGAGGGTTATAATGTCTAAATCAAACGGTTTAAAAGTGATCTTTTTCTGTCAAGTTATTCTCCTTTTTATGTTCCAACGCCCGAAGGAACATAGCTCCAAGCGGCTGCGCAGCATATGTGCATCGTCGTTGACGCGACGTTGCTAAGACGTCATGTGCCCGCTAGGAGATCTTCTGTAAGATTAATAACAGATGGGACAAGCACAGAATGTACCGAGTTAATTTAGAAATTTATGGTTTGACCATGAAGAAATTGGCAGACACGTTTATCTTTCCCTCTTTCTTTGGGGTAGTTGAGCGGGACAAATGTGATGTGTATCTTGTGTCACTGGGGAGTCCAGCTGATATTGACTTACAGTTGGGCAACACCTGCTGTCCTTGCAGCAGGTAACGGTAAAGGAGGTGGGGGTGTTGTTATTTTTTCTGTTTCTACACTTCTATTCATTTTTCTCTTTCTCCACTGTCCCTCACATTCATCTCCTCTACTGTCTCTTCTATCTCTCCCCCCCCCCCCCCCCACACATACACTTCTCTTGGAGAAGACAAAATGATCCACAAGGGTTGACCTGTCTTTAAACTCAAAACAATCGATGAATCAATTTTTTCTTCGTCGAATTTTTTAATCCTCAAGGACCTTCTCAACAAAATATATAGATAACTGCCTGATCTACGGCTAACATTGTTATATAATAATTATTACCCATAGATCAACTTTCCTCAGTACTTTAAGTACTTCGATTCTAGTATACCTCTACCAAGATTGATCAAATTATAGCCCTGGGGCCAAAATGGCTCTGCCCCGGGTCCCACTGTTTTTACATAGACTTATAAAGGGAACACTTTTTAAAATCTTCTTGTCTGAACCAGAAGGCTCAGTTCTTTGATACTTAGTATGATGCTTTTTCTAGTGGACCTCGACCAAGGTTGATCAAATTATAGCTCTGGGGCCAAAAATTGCCCTGCCCCGGGTCCCACTGGTTTTACATAGAATTATAAAGGGAAAACCTTTAAAAATCTTCTTGAATGAAATGAGAAGGCACAGGTCTTTGATATTTGGTGTGAAGCTTTGTCTGAAAGATCTCTGCCAAGATTGTTCAAATTATAGCCCTGGGACCAAAAATGGGGCCACCCCGGTGCCCACTGGTTTTACATAGACTTAAATAGGGTAAACCATTGAAAATGTTCTTGTCTGAAACCAGAAATGTTGATTAGGTGACCCTCTACCAAAATAGCTAAAACGGTTCTGTTCTGATGAGCAAACTGGCCGCCATAGCTAAAACTAGAAAAAACATCGTAAATTTGCTTCAAATGCGATCCCCTCCTTCCCTGGCCCAATTTGATACAAACTTCACAGGAATGTTGCCTAGGTGACTCCCTACCAAAATAGCTAAAACCGTTCCGCTCTGACGAATAAGATGGCCATCAGAGCTAAAAATAGAAAAAAACCTTCAAACGACAACTCCGCTTGTACCCTTTGGTCAATTTCATTCAAGCTTCATAGGACTGTTGCTTAGATGACCTATTGCCAAAATAGCTGAAACCATCCCGCTCTGATGAGCAAAATGGTCTCCATAGCTAAAAAATAGAAAAAAAAAAAACATTGTAAATTTGCGTGAAACGCGAACTCCTCCTAAACCCTTGGACCAATTTGATTCAAACTTCAGAGGAATGTTACATATGTGACTCCCTGCCAAAATAGCTAAAATCGTTCCACTCTGATGACCTTCAGAGCTAAAAATAGAAAAAAACATTTTAAACGACAACTGCTGTACCCTCGGGCCAATTTCATTCAAACTTCATAGGAATAGTGCTTAGGTGACTAAACTACTAAAATAGCTAAAACGATCCTGCTCCGATGAAAAAAACGGCCACCAGAGCTAAAAATAGAACAAGAGGACCATGATGGCCCTATATCGCCCACCTGAGCTAAGAGATTTATATTTGGGTGTCGGGGCAGGGCAATTTTTGGCCTCAGATCCATAATTTGAACAATTTTGATAGAGGTCCACTAAATGAAACTCAATAACAAATATCAAGTCCTTGGTCTTCTGGTTTCAGACAAGAAGATTTCTAAAAGTTTTCCTATATAAGTCTATGTAAGACCAGTGGGGTAAACAATCATGGTAGAGAGCCACTAGATGAAGCTTCATACCAAATATCATAGACAATGGGCCTTCTGGTTTCAGACAAGAAGTTTTTTAAAGGTTTCCTTATAATGCCTTTGTAAAACCAGGGGGCCCTGGTGCGGAGATATTTTTGGCCCCCAGGGCTCATAATTTGAATAATCTTGGTAGAGGTCCACTAGATGAAGCTTCATACCAAATATCAAAGACCTGGGCCTTCTGGTTAGTTTTTAAAGGTTTTCCCTATATAAGCCTATATAAAACCAGTGGGCCCCGGGGCGGGCCATTTTTGGCCCCAGGGCAATAATTTAAGCAATCTTGGTAGAGGTCCACTAGATGAAGTCTCATACCAAATATCAAAGACCTGGGCCTTCTGGTTTCAGACATGAAGATTTTTAAAGGTTTTCCTTATATAAGCCAATGTAAAACCAGTGGGGTGGGGCCATTTTTGGCCCCAGGGCAATTACTTGAACAATCTTGGTAGAGGTCCACTATATGAAGCTTCATACCAAATATCAAAGACCTGGGCCTTCTGGTTCAAGACAAGAAGATTTTCCCTAAAGCCTATGTAAAATGAGTGGGCCCCGGGGCGGGACCATTTTTGGCAATAATTTGAACAATCTTGGTAGAGGTCCACTAGATGAAGCCAAATACCAAATATCAAAGACCTGGGCCTTCTGGTTCCAGACAAGAAGATTTTTAAAGGTTTTCCCTATATAAGCCTATGTAAAATGAGTGGGCCCCGGGGCGGGGCGGGGCCATTTTTGGCCCCAGGGCAATAATTTGAACAATCTTGGTAAAGGTCCACTAGATGAAGCCCAATACCAAATATCAAAGACCTGGGCCTTCTGGTTTCAGACAAGAATATTTTTAAATGTTTTCCCTATATACGCCTATGTAAACCCAGAGGGCCCCAGGGCGGGGCCATTTTTGGCCCCAGGGCAATAATTTGAACAATCTTGGTAGAGGTCCACTTGATGAAACTTCATACCAAATATCAAAGACCTGGGCCTTCTGGTTCCTGACAAAAAGATTTTTAAAGGTTTTCCCTATATAAGCCTATATTAAACCAGTGGGGCCCTGGGCGGGGCCATTTTTGGCCCCAGGGCAATAATTGATGAAACTTCATACCAAATATCAAAGACCTGGGCCTTCTGGTTCCTGACAAAAAGATTTTTAAAGGTTTTCCCTATATAAGCCTATATTAAACCAGTGGGGCCCTGGGCGGGGCCATTTTTGGCCCCAGGGCAATAATTTGAACAATCATGGTAGAGGTCCACTTGGTGAAGCTTCATACCAAATATCAAAGACATGGGTCTGTCTGGTTCCAGACAAGAAGATTTTTAAAGGTTTTCCCTACATAAGCCTATGTAAAACCAGTTGGCCCCGGGGCGGGCCATTTTTGGCCCCAGGGAAATAATTAAAATAATCTTGGTAGAGGTCCAGTAGATGAAGTCTCATACCAAATATCAAAGACCTGGGCCTTCTGGTTTCAGACAAGAAGAGTTTTAAAGGTTTTCCCTATATAAGCTAATGTAAAACCAGTGAGCCCCGAGGCGGGGCCATTTTTGTCCCCAGGGCAATAATTTGAACAATCTTGGTAGAGGTCCACTAGATGAAGCTTCATACCAAATATCAAAGACATGGGCCTTCTGGTTTCAGACAAGAAGATTTTTAAAGGTTTTTTTCTTATTTTTCCCTTTTGTTGTCATGACAACCAGAGTTCTGCATGGAATTGAATTCTTTGAACAAATTTGAGAGAGGACCACCCAAAGATCATTTCTGCCAAGTTTGGCTCGAATCTATCCAGTGGTTTAGGAGTAGATGTTGTTTAAAGGAAAATGTGAACGGACATACAGACGACGACGACGACTGTTAGTGAGTGATCACAATAGCTCCCCAGGAGCCTTCGGCTCAGGTGAGCTAAAAACATACCGGCTTCTCCTAAACCCTTGGGCCAATTTCCTTCAAACTTCATAGGAATGTTGCTTAGACGACCCTATATCAAAATCGCTAACATGATTATGCTCCAATGAACAATATGGCCACCAGAGCTAATTTGCTTCAAACTTCACAGGAATGTTGCCTAGGTTACACCCTACCAAAATAGCTAAGATCATTCCGCTCGGCCGCCAGAGCTTAAAATAGAATGTACTAGAGACGGTGACATTCAGGTGAGCGAATCAGGGCCCTTTGGGCCCTCTTGTTAGCTCTGGTGGCCATATTGTTTATCGGAGCGGGATCGGTTTAGCTATTTTGGAAGAGGGTCATCTAAGCAACATTCCTACCAAGTTTGAATAAAATTGGCCCAAGGGTACACGAGGAGTTGTCGTTTGACGATTTTTCTATTTTTAGCTCTGGCGGCCATCTTGTTCATCAGAGGGAAATGCTTTTAGCTATGTTTGTAGGGAGTCACCTAGGCAACATTCCTGTGAAGTATGAATCAAATGATTCAAAAAGCATGAATGCTTGTTTTCAAATCCTGTATGCATGTACTATTGTATTCTGTCTATGGATGAACTTGTAAATGTTTGACAAATCAAAATAAAAAATGTTTAAACCAATCAAATTGGCCTAATGGTTTAGGAGAAATTGGTGTTTTAGGCAAATTTACATTGTTTTTCTATTTTTAGCTCTGGCGGCCTTTCTGTTCATCGGAACGGGATCGTTTTAGCTATTATGGTAGAGGGTCATCAAAGCAACATTCCGATGGAGACTGGATGAAATTGGCCAAAGGGTACAGGAGGAGTTGTCGTTTGAAGATTTTTTTTTTCTATTTTAGCTCTGGTGGTCAGCTTATTCGTCAAAGAGGAACGAATTTAGCTATTTTGGCAGGGAGTCATTAACGTAACATTCCTGTGAAGTTTGAATCAAACTGACCCAAGGGTTAAAGAGGAGATCGCGTTTGAAGCAAATTTACGATGTTTTTCTATTTTCAGCTATGGCGGCCATTTTGCTCATCAGAGCAGAACTGGTTTAGCTATTTTGGTAGAGGGTCACCTAATCAACATTTCTTTGAAGTTTGAATGAATTTGGCCCGAAGGTTTTGTTTGTCTTGTTTGATTTGAGGTTAAACCTCCCCATCAACACTGTAAATGTCATTTCGGAGACGCTGCTTCCAATTTAGTGTGATTTTGCCCGACATTGAGATGAAATGACATCACAAGCCCAGCCGCCCAATGAAACCATATGGTTTATAAGCATGGACGGGCCGACTCGCACCGCTCTGCCTGGGCAGGCTTAGATCCTCTAAGCGGTTTACCAGTACTCGTGTAAGGGTCGGTTTCAGCTCTGCGTGGAAGCATCATGCAGCCCATATATTTCTTCAAGCCCCGATGGGCGGGGGCCGTTGGCCCAAAGGTTCAGGAGGAGTTGCTGTTTAAAGATTTTCGTTCCAATTTTTAGCTCTGGCGGCCATCATGTTTGTCGGAGCGGAACGATTTTAGCTACTGTGGTAGGGAGTCACCTAGGCAATATTCCTGTGAAGTTTGAAGCAAATTGGTCCAAGGGTTTAGGAGGAATTCGCGTTTGAAATTTACATTTTTCTGTTTTTAGCTCTTGTGGCAATTTTGCTCATTTTTTAGGTTTTTTGGTAGGGAGCCACGTGAAGTTTGAATCAAATTGACCCCAAGGTATAGGAGGAGTTGTCGTTTAAAGATTTTTTTCTATTTTTAGCCCTGGCGGCCATCTTGTTCAATGGAGCAGAACACTGTTAGCTATATTAGAAGAGGGTCACCTAAGCAACATTCCTGTGAAGTTTGATTGAAATTGGCCGAAGGGTTTAGGAGGCTTAGCATTTAAAGAAAATTGTTGACGCCGCACGACACACGACGCACGACGGACATTGACCGAACACAATAGCTCACCATGAGCCTTCGTGCTCAGGTGAGCTGAAAATCAAAACACTGAGAGTGCTGTTTGGGGCATTTATTTGTGACCTTTGCACTTTAAGTCAGGTTTAAAGAATATATATTAAATCGGACTTTATTTCCAAAGCCGGTGCTAGGCGGCGTATGCAGCCTTGCAAACTATATTGCAGTGTATGAAGGGACTCAATAAAACCGAGTCTCCGATTTTCGTTCTTTATGTGTTCTTTGTTTCCATAGGCAATCTTTATTTTAGATCACTGCAACTGGTGTTAAGTGCCGTGTGGCGGCCGTAAAAAGTCTCCCCGTGTTTCATCATAGTCCAGATTATGTTTTCTTTTCCTTTGGGGTCATTGAGCCGATTCTGGTTAATTTGAAAATCGAATATCGCTTAAGCTGGTGCTAGGAGGCGTATACAGCCTTGCAAACTATATTTCTGTGTATGAAGGGACTCAATAAAACTGAGTCACCGATTTTCGTTTTTCTTTCTTTTATGTCTTCTGTGTTTCCAAAGGCATCATTTTAGATTTTTGTTTTACCTCACTGCAGCTGGCGTTAAGTGCCGTTTTGCGGCCGTTAAAAAGTCTCCCCGTGCTTCAGCAAAGTGCTGATTATATTTTCTTTTCCTTTGGCATCATTGAGCCCATTCTGAAAATCGAATATCGCTTAAGACGGTGCTAGGAGACATATGCAGCCGTGCGGCATCCTATGGCGTTTATATTCCGAAATTTATTCGAATTGCCAGTGTTTAGTCATGTAACCGACTTCAACATTTGTAATAAATTGTTAACTTCTAAACTTCTTAATCAGGGTTATCGGTATCATAAACTACGCAAAGCCTTTTCAAAATTACATAGACGTCATTCCGATTTAATTTCAAAATACAAAGTTGGGCATAAATCTCTTCTGCAACAAGGTCTATCGGAACCCCAGGTTTTATGGTGACTTAGTACATGTATATTAATTCAGAAAAATATACGATTGCAATGACTTCAGCACCCAATTTCGTAAAATTATTCTTCGATATAAAAAGAGTGGGTACAACAGAAATATTATACGACAGACTACATGCATGGTAGTTAACCCAATCGCGGTTGACAACTTTGCTTCCCTCTTTATTTGCACGCCGGTGGGTCAGGCCTCAGATTCTATGACTGTTCCGCGCGGCAGCGTAAAGGCTTACTGAGAATGAGAGAGAATCTAATTTTATGTAATGTTGGTTGGTGCCTGATGTTCCGTCTCAGAGTCTGTCTGTTGGTTTTCTTTTGCTTCAGCATTTCAGTGGTTTCTTGGTGTCGATTCCTCACCGTTGTTTCATGTTTCATCCCTGGTTGTTTGATTTTTGTGTTCTCGGAGATGTTGCACTGATGAGTTAGGAGCATTCATGCGGACTGAACAAATTATTTGTATAAATCGCGACGAAAGTAAGGGCGAGGATTGAGCTGCGTAATCCCCCCCTCCCCTCACCCGCCAGTGAAATTCGTTTCACTGACCGCTCCAAGGCGGATCTTCTGTTTGTCTTTTGTGTGTGTGTATCGCTTATATTATTTTCTTCGGCTATTTTGTGGGAAAGTAACTGTCCTTTTGGATTTCCGCTATTGATGTTTCCATTAGGGTCTAGTTATTTCATGTCTGTGTTTCTTTCCCATTAGTGTCACTGATGGGAGATGTGGGTTAATTGTATCGATTCCTGATCATTGCCTTCACTTCTATTTTGTGAACTATGTTGCTGTGTATGAGTGAGTGAGTGTTTAATTTTTACGTCCTGCCAACAGCTAAAGTCATACGGAAACGGGAACTCGGTTTAAAGACTCCATCAAAAGTCTGGGGAAGTCAGGGATCGATCCTGCGACCCCTTGTTTTCAAGGCGATTAGCGTAACCACTACACCACGGAGTCTTCTGTTGCCGTGTATGAAGGGACTCGATAAAACCGAGCCTCCGATTTTCTTTCTTTTATAAGTTCTTTGTTTCCAAAGGCAACTTTTAGCTTTTTATTGAATATATTTGAGGGTCACTGAATAGGACAATTTGCTGAAACGGGTGTCTGTACGCTCTAAGTATTTTGTTATTTTATGTATTCTTTTATGATCTAAATAGTGTTAAAGGGGACATTAAACCTCAAATCAAACAAACAATACACATAAACAACAGTTGATATCAAGGGACAGTTTGGTCACCCTGGAAACATTTACATGCCTAGGTTTTATTTTTAATCCTTTGGAGGCATCCATTACGAAAACACGTCTACACAAATATATTGTAAATTTTAACGCAAAAAAAAAAAACACACGAAAATTTGAAGATGAAAAATTGTGATATTTTTCTTATTTCTGCTCTAAAATATAGATTGTGGGTACTCGTTAGAATTGCCTCCATATTTCTGCTCAAAATATAGATTGAGGGTACACGTTAGAACCGCCTCATAGAGGCGGTTCTAACGTGTACCCTCAATCTATATTGTAGATTGAGGGTACACGTTAGAACCGCCTCATGGAGGCGGTTCTAACGAGTACCCATAATCTATATTTTAGAGAAGAAATAAAAAAAATAAGGGTTACCCCTGTAAACCCCAGTTTTACTATGTAAAGGTGGGGTTGAAGGGGGTCAGAATTATATAGGCGTGTTTTCTTGATGGCGTCCATTGTGGAACTTCGAAACTATGAAGGTCAGTGATGATCATCGGCAGTTTTTTTGTGAGACTTTCTAAACTTTTGAATATGCAACGATATTTTCTCAAGGAATTTCTTGTGTTGATTAGGATGGTTGCATTAAGGTATATTGTTTCAATATACTAATCACTCGGGGGCACTTGTGATACCAACTGCCCCAAAAACTACAATAATACGAACAGCGAAAACTCAGATTAACTTGTGCATCCATTCACTCTGACCAGTGTCTTCGCTTGTAGCTTTCTGTATTCATATACCAGAGACCAATGCGAACTGCGAAGACTCAGCTCAGACTGCAGAGAAGCGCAGGTTGATCCGAGTCTTCACTTCTCGCAAAGTTCTTATCAGTTTCGTTGTGCACCAGCTCGACTCGAACTTGGTGCGGAGTAGGAGCAGGGTAGAACTAGAATTTGTTTTTCTACAAAACCACAGATGTCTCCCCGGTTTTTGACCTCTAAGTATGACCTTGACATTGGAGGTATTGAGCTGGGTCTTGTGAGCAACACATCGACTAATGAAGATGAACATTTCTGCAAAGTATCTTTAAAAAGTTCATAGAGAAATAAAAAAGTTTTTGGCCGTACACAAAAAAGCCCTTTTTTACCTTTGACCTCTAAGTATGGCCTTTACCTTTGAGGTAGAACACATCGTCTCATGATTGTTTACATTTCTGCCAAGTAATTTCCTAATCCATCAAAGAATAAGGAAGTTATTGACTGTCCCTTTTTTACCTTTGACCTCTAGGTATGACCTTGGCATTGAAGGTATGGACCTTGGTCTTACACATGACTCGTGGTCGAATGACGGTGAACATTTTTGCATGGTTACTTTATAAAGTCCATCCAGAAATAAAAAGAATATTGACTGGACACAAAAAAAAAAACTTTTTTTTCCCTCTAACCTCTTGGAGGTCTAGCGTGCAACACATCGTCTCATGATGGTTAACATTTCTGCCAAGTAATTTCACAATCTATCCAGGAATAATAAAGTTATTGACTGAAAACTAAAAAGGCCCCTTTTTTGTCCTTTGACCTCTTAGTACGACCTTGACATTTGAGGTACCAACTTGGGTAGGCACGCAACACATCGTCTTATGGTGGTTAACATTTCTGCCAAGTAATTTCAAAATCCATCTAAAATAAGAAAGTTATTGACCGAACACAAAAAGGCCTTTTTTTTACCTTTAACCTCTATGAATGACCTTGACCTTTCAGGTACCACACTGGGTCATGCGAGCAACACATCGTCTCATGGTGGTTAACATTTCTGCCAAGCAATTTTAAAATCCATCTAAAAATAATAAAGTTATTGACCAAACACGAAAAAAGGCCCCTTTTATGACCTTTGACCTCTATGTATGACCATGACATTTGAGGTACCAAACTGAATCATGCATGCAACACATCGTCTCATGATAGTTAACATTGTTGCCAAGTAACTGCAAATTCTATTAAAAAAATAAAAAATATTGACAAAAAAAAGGAAAAAAGGCCCCTTTTTTACCTTTGACCTCTAAGTATGACCTAGACCTTTGAGGTACCAACCTGGATAATGCACGCAACACATCGTCTTACGGTGGTTAACATTTCTGCCAAGTGATTTCAAAATCCATCTCAAAATAGGAAAGTTATTGTTCAAACACGAAAAAAGGCCCCGTTTTTCACCTTTGATTTCTAAGTATGACCTTGACCTTTGAGGTACCGACCTGCATCATGCACACAACACATCGTCGCATAGTTGTTAATATTTCTGCCAAGTAATTCTAAAATCCATCTGAAAATAAGAAAGTTATTGACCGGACATGATTTGCCCATACATACATACAGACAAACTTCCAAGGGAGATAATTCAAAAAGTATAAATGCGAGAGTTATTGTTCTTGCGCACTGCACGTCGTCTAATACTGAATAATATTAATATGAAGTTTCGTGAAGATAGCTCCAACGGTTTTCAAGTTATAGAGCGGACACGAATGTGTGACAGACGGACAGACCGGACGGACGGACGGACGGACAGACAGACGCCCGGGGGAAAACAATATGTCTCTCCGAAAAAAAAATTCCGGGGAGACATAAATATCATGCAGACCTAACAACAAAGGGTATAATATCAGCCGTCACAAGAAAACTGTGCTCGGATTGTACGACTAGGAATGACATAATCTAGCCTGTGCGGTAGTTTATTGGTATAAACACTTTAGGCACTGCATTACCTAAACAGCTAACATGAAGGTGCTAATGTAACGGTTATGTATGAATACCACTTCTACAGCTTTGCTGTGGGAGCCAGCTCATGACGCTCGTAGAGTGGATGGCTTATCCACGGAGTTAAGCAACGGATATTGCGGGAAGTACATGAATGGATAACCGCGTCGCTTGTCTTCGTGGACGACCCGGCTTACGCTACATTAAACAGACTGAGCAAACGCGCACGCTGATTCACATCTTAAAGGCATTTATTCTTGTAACATTAGAACACACCATGTGTTCATAATTGTTTTATTGCTCCTTTTGATATACTGTCTATAGCAGATCAAATGCGGCCTTTAATAGGGTCATTAGTAGCTCTTGTTGAATCCCCTGACGGGGGCACTAAAGGGGAAATCAACAATGTACACTGCAGCCAACAGTTAGTACACTACTGACTCTTCCCAAGGAGGCGCCTTACCTGTTGAAGACTTCAGTCAATACAGAGGGCTACTTAATATTATGTAATGAAATGATAGTCCGAAATAATCAAGAATATATATATTTTATTGTTCGCATATGACACAATGACACAAACAGTCTTTCTCGTGACCTGGTATATGAATTCTCGGATAAATTCTTTGCACGAAGCGGTGGTTCAGTTCAAACATGGCAATGTTTTCATTTGGCTAGCACCCGTATGGTTACTAAAGTCCAAGTTTCCTGACATTTCTGAAGAAATGTACTATACATCTGCTACAAACAAAGATTTTGGGCCTCATTATTTAAGCCGTCTCATTAGGCTGTTCTGGTTTAAAGGGGAATGGGAACACCTTCAGGGGAGGCAACTCCTGCAAAGTTATTTTTGTTTCCCATGTCAATAGGGGTCAACTCTTAAAGGCAAGAATTTTAGGAGCAAATTCTTTCCTTAATGAGTAGATCCATTTTTCAGCGGGACAGGGCTTACAGAAAAGCGTAAGGAAATCCCAAAAGTTGCCTCCCTTTGAAAAATGGCGGAAAAATCAGCCAGTTGTTCCCATTCCCTTTAACTGAAACTAAGAATATGTATACCCTTGTACATCCCACTTATCCTATGTTATGAGGGTTTTCTTATGATGCTTATTGAATTTATTTCATGGTCTTGCTAAGGTGATGTCATAATTTTTCAACAAAAACAGCAAGCTCTCTTATAACTATCCATGGAATCTGCGGTTTGATTACTCTTATCTGCAGACATTTGATTAGGAATATTCCCATCTTTGGCTTGATATCTGTAACATTTACAGCTCCATTCTCAAAGGTTGACAGCACCACATAATTCAGACAATTTTCTTTGTTTTCACTTAATGTAGGACTAGCTTCCAATACACCATTTTCAATTATATCGCCTGGATGAGCAGCAGAGCCAGTCTGTATAATACATGACATCACCTTCTGAGGCTCCTTAAATATCACAGTAAAAGTGTCATCTTGGTTCGCGGCAGCCGCGCTCCAGAAATAACCTGGTTCTTTGGAATATGCTAATTCTGGTGGAAATTCGGAAACGGCTTTTAGAGTAGTCATTAGCGTTGCTTCCGGATTATCACCAACAAAATCTTTATCTTTAAAGTCATAATAGCGATCTTTCAGTTGCTGTACCTTCTCTGCTAGAGATGAATGGTACCCCATGTGTTGGAACAATGTTGGCTTTCGTATTGCTCGGTCAGCCTGGTTCATGAGAATATTAAAATATAAAAATGTATAATCAACTGGCTGAGAATGGCTAAACATGAGTAGCATGTCTGATAGTTTCTGTAAATGGCGAGAATGATACAGTTTTCCAATAAATCCTAGTTCCGAAAATTCAAGGCATATCCAGCTGTCATCTTTTTGTTCCTTAATAAATCTATCTATTGCACTAAAATAGTCGTCAGATGCAATGACGTCATCCTCCATTTGCATATAATATTCTGATAAATGCTCACTATATTTCATTAAATATGCATAATCATAATTCTGTTTTCGTCTCCATTTCAAATAATTACTCTCATCTGTGGTCATATCGAAATAGAAATTAACAGATGCTTGAATAACTATAAGTGAACCATTCTTGATATATTCGGGATATTTCGATTCCATCATGTCTTTGGCAGACTTTGTCCACGTCGTCTCGTTAAGGTCCGCAAGAAATACAACGAAAACAATATTCTTAATGTCTTCCTGAGACGTCTTGTTTAGCATCGAGTCCAGCATGTCAAATACATATGTACCATCTTTTCGGCGAATGGTTGGAATCCCTATAGTCAGGTACCCTGAAATTGATCATATGACAGTCATGTGGTATCAATGTTCTCGATGAATACTCGTTTAGGACAAATAGGAATCCATAAGAATACATCATTTTCTCATGTGTTTCAAAATGCAATTTTCGGTTGACCATTTTTTTCTTTCTTATTGCTTATTCGAAATAAAGATTGGAGGTGCTCGTAAGAACCGCCTCATCGAGGTGGTTCTCACGAGTATCCACAAAATATGTTTTGAAAAAGAAATTAGGAAAACACATAAAAAACACATCTTTGTAGACAACTTTTAAAAGAGGGGTATCGTTTGGTTTGAATTGATGTTTTACGTCCCAGTCAACAATATTTAGTCATTTTGGAGACATTTTTGTGGGACTTTTACACGGCAATGAGATGAAATGACGTCTCAAGCCTGCCGCCCAATGAAACCAAAAAGGTTTACATACACTGGACAGTCTAACAAACAACACTTTGCCTGGGTAGGCTTACATCATAGTGTAGATTATATTTTCTTGTCCTTTGGGATCATTGATTCCATTGTAGAATTTTGAAAATATCTGAGGGTCACTGATGAGGCCTAATTGGCCGAAACTAGCTAGTCTGGCCCAGAAAACATGTACACTCCATATTTTTTATTTCTGTGGTGTATTCCTTGCTTCCAAAGGATAACCCTTTTATGAAACATATTAGTCCTTCTAAGCGGTTTACCAGTACTCATGTGTGGTCAGTGTCAGCTCTGCGGGGAAGCACCATGCAACCCAGTCTATTTCATCAAGTCCCCATGGGCGATGGTGATCATCGAATTAAGTATTTCTGTCTGCATAACAAGCTCTTTGTATCTTATTGATAGAATTCAGATGAAATTTGCGTTAACTCAAGCACGGCTTGTGTTCATACATTATTCAGAATAAGGAATGTATAAACTGTTTAAAAACAGGTTATGATGGGCGGTATCGTGAATGATGATGGCTTTAAAATGAAACAGTAAGGTCATAATGGCCCAGAATCGCTCACCTGATTCCAAGAAATCACAAAGCTTCAAAAAGTCATGTGGATAGCTGACAGTCATCTTATTACACGAATCATAACAGATGCACTTAGATAGATGGTTCTTGCAAAGATCGAATGAACCTCTGGCAGGAGAAATTAGCATATAAAGTGTTTTTTTCTGTTTTGCACTTTCAGCCATTTTTATTCATTGGAGCTTAACCTATTTAGCGATTGTTGTAGAGGGACACACAAACAATCCTATGAATTTTAATGAAACTGGACTAAAGGTGTAAGTGGAGTTATTATATACAGGTTTTTAGACTGGTTTTAATGTCGAAGAATAAAGAGCTGGTAACCACGCATTGTGACCTATTTCTTAGATAATCAGCAAGCCAATCCCAAAGAGGGCCACATATTCCATTTTGTTCCAGTTTAAATACAAGTCCCTTGTACCAGACTCGGTCGAAAGCCTTTGACACATCACAGAAACCTATGCAAAAGAATTGATCATGATAGAAAGATTGACACATATGATGGTATATCGATTAATTGATAGGTAGTTGAGTGGTTTGGTAAGAAGCCAGACAGGTATTTATACAGTAAATGATTGTCGTGCAGGTGATTGTAAATATTCTTAACAGCAATACGTTCTTGCAGCTTGCCTATGTTTCTTAATAGTGATATTGGTCTGTAGTTAGACGGAAGAGATTTGTCTCCTTTTTTAAATAATGACAGAAAATAAGAATCTTTCCATGAAACTGCAAAGGTTCCTCCTCTGAAGGACCTATTAAAAAGGATAGGCAGAGGTGTTGAGATTTTTTTAGAAACTGCAATTATCATTCTCAGGAGTGAGTGAGTGTTTGAGTTTTACGTCCCACCAACAGCTAAGGTCATACGGAGACGGGACCTCGGTTTAAAGACTATCCGAAAGTCTGGAGAAGCCCGGGATCGACCCTGCGATCCCTGGTTTACAAGGCGAAGTAGCGTAACCACTACACCACGGAGGCTTCTATCATTCTCTGGACAAATAGCTCTATTTGGGTTCAATAACTTAATAAAGATTTCAATTTCACCAGCATTGCAGGAAAGATCAGAAGAAGATTGATTATTTTTGCATGTTTCATGAGGTTGTTAACTTTATTTCGAGCTTTATTTATATTTGCTCCAGTCATTTACATTGTCCGTTGTTATTGTTGTTTTTTTTCCTTAAGTCTATCACGTATTCTTGAAAACGACATATTTCAGAATTAAATCAAGGTCTGTCGTTAGGACAAATTGTAATGTATTTTTTTTAAATTTATGCAGTGTTTAATAAAGCCAAGAAAGATCAGTAAATTTTCACAAGCTGTATTTGCTGATCCTTCGTTAAGACAGTTCCAGCCATAAGTAGAGACAAGCTGCCTGAGAAATTCAAAATTTACCTTTTTAGAAAGCAATACTAAACGTTTAAAGTTCTTCTGACACTCATATTATAATAGATGTTTTGTGATCTGAGATGTTTCCTTGGATTGAAATTGCACCCGTATCTGGGTAAGGGGGTCATCCGATACAATTACTGGGTCAAGCAGTTCCCCCATCAGTTATGGTGTTTTGCAAACAGTTTATCAATAATACGTTTTCTATGCTATGAAAGTTAGGATTTAACAAGTCCTCGTTTAGATCACCTACTATTATCACAATTGTAGTCACGTCAGAAGCTTTTTTCAATATTTAAACAAAAATTCTAGGTATTGTCTACGTGCATATAGGGCTACGATAGGAGGAGTTGCGGAGACAATATTGTGTCGACGGATTAACGTCGGGTGACAAAAAGTGCTGTAACGGCCCATGGCGCACCCAAAATGCATTACGTAACATACTGATTGACTGGATACCAATTGGAGATTGGACTACATAACGTATACGTTTTATCGAATCACTAATGACCCACCGTACCACGTGGCTGTAGGGAGGAAGTGGAACCGCGTTGAATTCACATGGATGCGATATTCTATAACTGGATGGAATTTCGTTAGAATCCGTTTAGTCTTTCAAAATTATTGAAAGTTAAAGTTGGTTCGGTCATATACACTCAATCCTTAATGTAGGCAAACAAGCTTTGAAATAAGGGCCTATATTTAAAGTAGCGTATTTCAGTTTCACACATATGTTCACAAAAAGTAGGGGATATTTTACTTTCAGGTTGAATATTGGGAAATAAATAAAAAGTTAAATGGGCCGAGATACATTTAATTCAATCCATAAATTGAACCACAGATTAATTTAAATGATCACGTGATTATGTAGCGACACGGCGACCACACAAACCGTGCTCTACGGTGCCTAGCTTTCAACGGCAGTACAACTTGCGGACGCCGTGCCGTAAGGTCACTCGAGTGAAGGCGATTTCGGATCGTCTGCCTAGAGACATTAACCCCGCTTACTCGGCGCAGGCTGTTGACGTTAGTCTCCGGTTGCGTAACGCTTGATTGACAAGGCGGTCATCGCGTCCGTTAGTACTCTTCGGGCGTCCACTTCTCTGCAAATCCGCTACTGCTCCTTCCCATAGTCGACTGACTGACAACTGGTTGTGATGTATTCATAACATTTGCCGTCTGCAACTACGTACTTCCGGTCTGGAGCATGCCAACGGCTCTCAAATGTTGAGCCTTCGTTAGCCGGATCATGGTTCTAATAACGACCTTGTTTATGAAATCGTTTCATACTACATTTCAACAGTCGATACAGAAAGTTTTATCGAAATCTCGCTCGCCACTAATGTTAAAATTCACGTGCTACCCCTTGTACAATTTATGCCCCCGTGCTACGCCATTCGAGCATAAATATCATACTGGTTAACGGCAGAATATACAAACATGATAGTCAATTGGAAATGTATACCCGCTATTTGATTATTCCTCTTTTTAGGCTGATGGGCTCGAAGGAACCCGAATATGCCCTACTTTTTGTGAACAGTATATATCTGTATTATAATGATGTGTCAGATACTCGAGACATTTGTTTTCTCTAAAACGTCAATTTTCAGGTGGCGAAAAAACAATATTTAAAGGTGTTAAAACTGAGCTGAAAGATGAGCCCCGCCCCGGCCAGCCAAAAGGTAATGTTGCTGCTATGGCAGATATGGTCATACAAAATGCAAGGTTCACAGTGAAAGAAATTGTTGATAGTGTTTGTGTTTCATCTTGGAGACTTCATAAGCTTTTGACTCGGGAGTTAAAACTTAGGTTTGTGCACTACTGGTCCCACATCTCTTGATCAAAGAATAGACCACCCGTGTAAAATGGCGAAAAATCTTTTGAAAAAGTACAAAACTTTTGACAAACTCAGAATTTCGGAGCTGTTTACAGATGATGAATCCTGGGTCTATTAGTTTGAGCCACAGAGACACACCAATAACAAGCAGTGGCTGCCAAAAGTTAAAGCAAGGACAGTCATTACCAAAAGCATTAAAGTAGAAGTAAAACAAAGATCAGGAATTGATACAATTAACTTACTCCATCCATAAAAGACACCAAAGGGAAAGAAATACAAACATTAAGCGACCAGACCATAATGGAAACCTAAACAAAGGAAGGCCATATGGACAGTTACTTTCCCACAAAATGGCCATATGGCCATCCAAAATTAAAAGACACAAGTGATACACACAGTAAGTAACAAACAACAACATAAATAAATCGCCACAGAAGAGCCGCCTTAGAACGGTCAGTGGAAGATTTCCACTGGGGGGCTTAAATCGATTTTACGTGGCCACAATCCTCGCCCTTACTTCAGTCGCGATTTAGACAAATAATTTGTTCAGTCCGCATGAAGGCGCGGAAAAAAGTTTTGTATGCGGTATTTTCAATTGCGATGGACGCATTCTTTAAATTCCGCTACCAAATGGCAAGACATTTACAGGTAAATTTCATAAGAATGGTGTGTTGTCAAAGTAAAGCACAATAAGAAAACGTAGACATGCAACCGGTTTAAGAGGTCTATGTCTTATCAATGACAATGCACCTGCTCACAAGTGTGTTCTTTTCCAAGACCTCTTGAAAGTGGAAACAGTAGGTCAGCTCTCTCATCAGACCTTAGTACAGTTTCCTTACTAAAGACCAGAAATTCAACTTCGGTGAAGTTGATGTCGCACCTGCTCCCCACCTGCCCCACACAAAAAAATAAAAGTTTATTTAAGGCAGAAGAAATGAATATAGGGCTTTGAGAAGAATCCATAGCCTATATATGTGAGGTAAAAAACTGACTAAGTTCACAATGTGGAAAAAGTGATAAAAATTGATCCCAAGATAAAGTCAAAACCACATGCACATCCTCATACCATAGGTAAAAACACACACAAAGTTTTAAAATGATCAATATAAAACTGTAAGAGAAGTTGCGATGACAAGAGGTACCTATTGTATATCAACTAAAGCTTAAAATTGGCTAAGTTCACAATGTGCAAAAGTGAAAAAAAAAATATTCTGAGAATTATGTCGAAATCACATGCACAACCTCATACCATGGCGAAAGCACACGCAGAGTTTCAAAATGATCGGTATAAAACTGCAAGAGGAGTTGCGATGACAAGAGGTACCTATCATATATCAATTGAAGGTTAAAAATGACTAAGTTCACAATGTGGAAAAAGTGAAAAAAAAATGATCCGACGATAAAGTCCAAACCACATGCGCATCCTCATAGCATGGCAAAATCACACACAAAGTTTCAAAATAATCGGTATGAAACTGTAGGAGGAGTTGCGATGACAAGAGGTACCTATCGTATATCAAATGAAGCTTAAAAATGGCTAAGTTCATAATGTGCAAAAAGCGGAAAAAAATATTCTGAAAATTATGTCGAAACCACATGCACATCCTCATACCATGGTGAAAGCACATGCAAAGTTTCAAAATGATCGGTATAAAACTGCAAGAGGAGTTGCGATGACAAGAGGTACGTATCGCATACCTAAAAATGACTAAGTTCACAATATGGAAAAAGTGACAAAAATTGATTCGAAGATTAAGTCCAGACCACATGCGAATCCTCATACCATGGCGAAAGCAGATGCAAAGTTTCCAAATGATCGGTCTAAAAGTGTAGGAGGAGTTGCGATGACAAGACATCCAGTGTAAAATGTTGACGGACGGACGGGCGGACGGACGAACGGACGGACGGACGGACGGACGGAAACTTGCACGCCTATGTCTTCCTGCTAAAGCAGGTGCGACAAAAACCCTTTCTTGCACACCAGACAAGGAAATCCGTGATTTTACCCTGGGATAGAAATTTATGTTCTGACCCTGGTGTTCCGACCCCAAATCGAATATAATCGCGTGTTTGATCAATGCACTGGTTGATTACAACCGCATGCGCGGCGTCGTCATGCGTGACGTCACTAAACATTCCTGTTGTGTCATCACAAAATGGCGGACGTCGGTAACCGAAGTGACACCAGCATTAAAAAATCGCAATAGAAATGGAAGGTATGCAAGAAAAAGAATCCAATATGGGTGTGAGGGGTGGATAGAAAAATCCGTCCCTCGGGATCACTGTCCGGCATCACACGGCAAGCCTCGTGATGCCAGACAGTGTCCCTCGGGACGGATTTTTTGATCCACCCCTCACACCCATATAAGATTCTTATATTCTGGCCGTCGTTATGAATCTCGAAGTGCACTTGGTAGTGCAATTTAACAGTGCCTCCCGGTTATGCCTAAAAAGACCTACTTCTCTGTCTTTACAGAATGGATTTCGAGACTTGAAAAGTGTGTTTCTATCAAGAGAGAATACTTTGAAGGGTTGAAGTAAACAATATGTGGATGGGATTAATAACGCCCCCTGTAGAACTTTAATGACAACGTTAGATGAACGCCCCTCGTAATAATATAAGAATCTGATATGGGGTTCTGTTGTAGATGAGCGTTTCCAACCCGAGGGATGACCGTGCTGAGCGAAACCGAGGCTACGCCGAGGTTCCGCTCAGCACGGTCATCCCGAGGGTTGGAAACACCCATCTACAACAGAACCCAACATTGGATTCTTTTTCTTGCACATCACCCCCGGTTAGTTTTGACAGCTCGCACATGTATATTGTTTACAAAATAAAAGTAGTGCGGAAGTAGTTCCGGTCTATCCCAGGGTAAAATCACGGATTTCCTTGTCTGTTGTGCAAGAAAGCATATTTAAGCAAGTATAAAATTATTCTATAGCTTTGAAAGAAAAAAAACTTACGTTTGGCCTTCACTTCGTTGGGAGAGCTGAAATCCATAACTGTCCGTTTTTGTTGACTTTGTGTTGTTTGATTGCCATCAGCATTCAACATCTGGAAAGAATGAGAATATGACCCTGAACATGTCCTTGACATTGACCTTGAATGTTCTTGAACTGCGCAAGCGCTGTCAGCTAAAATGTCTAGACGCACGACGTCTTGTATCAAGGAAGCTCGCCTGAACCTTTGCTACCCGTCTTTTTGTGCTCGAATGTCATTACGATAACACACCCGTGCAACATAGTGTTTTTTACCTTTTTTGCACATCTCCAAAATGGCTATTTTCTGATGAAAAACCGTGATATTTTTCTTATATATACTGCAAACATAGGTTTCCGGTGCTCGATATAACCGCCTCACAATCTATGTATTGGAGCAGAAACAAGAAAATAATATATACCCCCGTAAACCCCAGCTTTCTCTATATAAACTAGGGGTTCTGGGGATATTCATTTCACGGACTTGTTCACGTGATGGTAGGCCGGCGTCGACGTTTGACAAAAGTGGTATTGAATCACCGCTTGCCGGAGATTGTATCCAAGACCTCTAGCATTGGAGGCAAGTTGCGTTTGTTTGCAGTTTAAATGCCAAGTCAACATTACTATGGTCACATCGAGCCGGCCATATCTTTTTGCAGGGTTTATCATGCGCCGGTGCATACGGTTTGGAATTTAACAGGCCAGTCAACAATGTTTAGCATATTAAGGTATTGTCAAGCCGATAGGTTGACCTTACCACTCCTTTCTTTGACTGCTGTATTTAGAAGCAAGGGTTAGTCTTGCCCTCCCGGTAGATTCAAGCAAGTGCATTGACCACTGAACTACCGCGAAACACGGATAGAAAGGGCATATTGATATCTTACATTAATCATTTATAGATGATTAGTTCTGCCTTGAAACACAACAGCTGTTGTCGTAGACTTTGAACAATAATTAAGGCTAACGGGGACACCTTCAGGGGACGGGCACAACTCGTTCAAAAATTCTGTCTTCCATCTAAGAGGGGTCTACTCTTAAAGGTAAACTTTGCTCTTAGGTATCAAATTCTTTCCGTTAAAAGTGGACTAACGTTTATATAAGGGTCCCTTTTTCAGTTGGTCTGAGTTCGTGTGAAAGCGACAAGCAATATCTACCTTTTGAAACCGGTCGTACAATAATAACACGGACGGTGTACTTTTATTATATCCATCTCAATAAAAGAAGTGCGCAAAATGGACCTATATAGGTCTTCGGCATAAAGCCCGTTGAGCGCCACGTGACACGCGCCACAACAAAAAGGAATAAATCGGTCAGTTGACCTAACAACTCTTTCCCTGGGTTTCTTGATTCAGCGGATGTGAGAGAATGACTGTAAAAAAGATTTCGGGATCGATCTCCACGAAAGAATGTTGCCGACCCGGCCGATTCAGGCAAATGCACTAGCTGTCCACTCAACGACCAAGATACGCGAACTAAAAGTGCATTTTTAATGTCAGATATAATAATTATTAATAGATGATTAATTCTGTCTTGAAACGCAACAGCTGTTGTCATACTGTCTGAACTGTTGATAATGAACAGAACAGAACAGAAGTTTTATCGCAATATGGAGAAGGTGCCTTATATCCTTACATGAGAAATGATGTATCAGAGATGTGATACCTCAAATCTCCTGTAATAATAATATTAATAGTTATAATCAATATAAGCATGCAAAATGCCCGACGTTCAACTAAGCAAAACTATGCAGTGAAATTCCAATAACAGGAACAGCCAACATTGTTGCACATTGCTTTGTTAAAAGCATATTTAAAAAGTGTCATGAGCATCAATATGTTCTAGAATGAGACCATCATTGGGACTGGTCAAAGTGGTCTTAAGGCCACCTTTGAACAGCACCAAGAGTGGTCTTAAAAGATATGGAGTTTTCTGTTACAAATTTGTAACCGAGCTTGGAATCACTTATTACACCACGCCGCCTCGTGAGAATATCAGTTACATAAACAAGTCCGTCTACATTAAAACCCTGGCAAAACACCACTTTATATAATAGAAGCGGGTCCTGCAGGGCATAAGGATAACTGTTTTCTTAATAGTCAAAAACATAAGCCTTCGGTGCTCATTAGAAACGCCTCTGTATTTACCCAACGATCCATATTCGGATCAGTGGCATGAGAAAATATTGCCATTTGACACACCATGACTTAAAACATTATACTGAAAAAGCATGTTAGCATAATGAAATATATTGTATTTATATGTACATTATATATATAACTGTCATCACAATGCAGTAAGGTAAAATTCATTAGGCATACAGGGGATTTTAAAATACGTGCATATGATTTCTTATTTACCACTATGCGTGTATATGATTTATTATTTATCACCATAAAGCATTTCTGCACGTAACTTGAAAGCATAGAAGAAATAAATACTGAGTTTGCGAATGCGCCCTTCACTTGTTGAGTTAATTAAATCAATAAATTTAGACATGCTGGGATTTTTCCGGTAATATTTTGGAATGTACATTTTTCGAAGATCATCATAAGCAGGCCATACTAAAACAAAATGAAATTCATCTTCCAGGGCATTACATAATATGCATTTACGCTCACTTCAAAGAATACTATTCGGTCTAACCCACATACTCGACTCAACCGGCTACCTCTCGATCTCAAATCCCATGTCCGCATGTGCGACGATACCCTCAATCTACTTAACGCTGTACTAAACTTTGATATATTATTTTTTTCTAGATATGGTTGAAACTGAAATGTTGCAACAGATTTATATAAAAAAAGTGCACGTGAAGAATCATTTATTCTTGATTGTCAGTTTTGAATACATGTATCCTGCAGACATTGCTTGAATAAAGAAAGAAATTTAGAAATATTTCCCACACCTTGCTGCAGCCAAACTCCATTGAAACCTAATGGAAGTAATATATCTCAACTAACGAAGCCCAATTAACAACGGTTGGATGTCTTTCTATATCATTTAACATCAGCTTATATATTAATTTTATTTCACGGGAATATAACATTTTGACAGTATTTGATAATCAATAAATAACGTCTCGTTCTAAAATCAGTACGCCCGAACTCTTCATAAACAAAATCATTCTCGTAGTTTTCTTTACACCAAGAAGTTTTTTTAACTGTACCCTTTCGATGCAGTTTGCCTGTTTAAAACCCCACATCTCGCTTGCATAATTTAATATCGGCGTTATAAGTTTGTCAAATAATTCGAGTTTGTGTTATACAAGTATTTATTGAATGGAATAATAATTAAAGTGAACGGGGACACCTTCAGGGGGCACAACTCTTTCATTTTTAGCTCACCAGAGCCGAAGGCCCCGGGGGGGGAGCTTATAGGATATGCAGTTGTCCGTCGTCGTCCGTCGTCGGCATCGTCGTCGTCTGACATCGTATGTCGTGTGACGTCAACACTTTTACACGACATCTCCTCTGAAGCCACTGGGCCTATTCAGCCCAAATTTCATCTGTAGCATCCTTGGAATTGGGGATTGAAAATTTGTGTTTTTAATGAAAATCGGTTTATTAGTTTGGTTGCTATGGCATTTTAGAGTTTCCATAGACTTATAATGGAAAAAATTGAAAAATGGCATTTACTGACAAGCCTCTGCAGTTATTTTGACAAAACTTTCATAGAAATGTTCCTTAGCCATCTATTATCTGCCATATGATTTTATGTCTACTGCTCATTTCTATTGGTTGCCATGGAAACCAAAATGAAAAAAATAAGAAAATAAAACTGGATTAAAAATCATCTCCTCAGAAACCGTATGCTCTATGAGGCTGAGAGTTTATGGAAATATTCACCATATCTGCCTTTACATGTTTTGTAGGGTTTTTTTTATGAAATTCGGCCTTTTAGTTTGGTTGGTATGGCAACTTAGATTTTCCATAGACTTATAATGGGACAAACTGAAAAAGGGTCATTGCAGATATTTTGACTAAACTTTTATAGAAATGTTCCTTGAGTAAACGTCCCTCAGCCAAATGCTTTTATGCCAATATGGGGGTCCCGCAGGTTGTGCCCGGCCAGGCCCCACCCCCTCCACATCATAAAAAGCCATATAACTCAGAAACCATTCAGATACCCACCCGAAACCATATATATTCTTGTTCCTTATGATAAGACACATTCAGTGACACCAACCTGGAGGTCCCCCGGGATGCGCCGAGGTCATGCACCATCCCATCCATTCCACTAAAGGCCCAATATCTTGGAAACAATACAGATCCCCACCCCTAAACCATATATATTCTTGTTCCTTATGAAAAGACTCGATCATTGACACCAATTTTGGGATCTTCCTGGGTGCGCCGGGGCCTTGCCCTACCCCATCCACTTCACAAAAGGCCATATGCATGTATCTCAGAAACCATTCAGATCCCCGCCCCATAACCATATATATTCTTGTTTCTTATGATAAGACGCATTCAGTGCCACTAACCAGGGGGTCCTCTGGATGTGCCGGGGCCGTGCCCCACCCCTTCATTTCATTAAAGACCAAATATCTCGGAAACCTTATAGATCCCCACCCCAAAACCACATATATTGTTGTTCCTTATAAGACACATTCATTGACACCAACCTGGACGTCTACCAAGTCAAGCCAGGGCCTTGTCCCACCCCAACACTTCACAAAAGGCCATATATCTCAGAATCTGTTCAGAGCCCCATCATATATTCATCTTCCTTATGATAAGACGCATTAAAAATTAAATGTGCCCGGCCGCTCCACTTTGAAAGGGCATATATTTCCGAAACCATTCAAATCCCCACCCCATAATCATATATGTTCTTGTTCCTTATCAATGGCACACCAACTTGCGGTAGTGGGTGGGCGTAGTCCTTATGATAAGACCCATTTAGGGACAACAATATTGGGCTTTCCTGGGATCCACAGGACATGCCCCAACCACTCCACCGCTTAAGAGGCCTTATATCTCCGGTATACAGATGCCCACTGCTACAACATATATATTCTTGCTCCTTATGATAAGACGCATTCAGGACTTGGAGATGTCATTTCATCCCGATGTCGGGTAAAAGTCCCACAAAATTTGAAGCAACGTCTCCAAAATGACCTTTACAGTGTCGATGGGGACGTTAAACCTCAAATCAAACAAACGAACAAACAAGACGCATTTAGTGGTACCAACCAGGGCTCCATTTGGTCCATGCCCTACACCCTCTACTTCATAAAAGGTACTGAATCCACATGTGTGCTCATTTGGATATGGGGATATTTGGGAGACTTTATAACTGGTAAATTAAAATGATATGTTAAAATACATGGCTGCCATTAGGCAGTGCGCACCTGAGTTCTGGTGAGCATAGTGGCCTCTTGCTTGTCTTTTTTAAAGGAAAGAAATTGCTCTCGGACAGCATTTTTTTCCTTCAAGTGTCAACTGCCTTCATAAGGGTCCCTCTTCAGTTGGGCTGAATTCGTGTGAAAGCGAAATGTCCCCCGTTTAAAACTCGCCGTATTATAACGCGGACGATGTACATTTCTTATACCCATCTCATACATGGAAGTACGTATACACGCTGCATGAGCCAACCATTTGAGCGCCACATAAAACGGACCAAAATAAGAATGTCCGTCGAGCGAAGATTAAGGCCAGAATTAATGAAGCTGAGCAGAAACGCGCACAGCGCAAACCAGAGCTAAGGCATCACCAACAGAGCTGTCTTCCTCCAGTCTATGTTGCTAAATCTGCAGCAGACAGTTCAGAACAAATATCGATCTCATCAGTCATCTTAGAACAAACAAATAGTAACATTTCTTAAATATGATTAAGACGAAATAATATTATTATTATAAAGCAAGTGTGCTCAATAATGAACTTTGGAATCATGTTAGAACGATTTAGCGGGACTGTTACCCGACATTGTAATAATAATAATAATAATAATAATAATAATAATAATAATAATAATAAAATAATAATAACAATCGACCTTATTTATAGAGGGTAACACATCTAGTACTGGTGCTAATCTTCCATGTGGCCCTCTTATCCTGGGTAGGAACCAGTACTAAACAATGTGGACAAAGTTTCTTGCTCCAGGGAACAACACATGGCGCTTGCGAGGATCGAACCGGCTACCTCTCGATCTCAAATCCGATGCTTTTCAACTGCACCACAGCGCTCCAAATGACATCTTAAACCCTTCCCCCCCTCCCCCCCCCCCCCACACACACACACAAGAAACGCTAGGGTATGTACCTGTGGACACAAAACTGTTGAAGCTTTGATGAAATTTCTTTGTATCAAGTCAGTTTTACAATCAAGGAATTCTAAAGTGGTTGGTTGGTTGGCACCATACAGCCCAATCTATTTCTCCAAGCCCCGATGGGCGGGAGTGCCATTCATATCTTAAAGATGATTTTGTTTGTTTGTATTGGAGTTTAACGGGTCAGTCGACATTATTTATGTCATTGTTGAGCCGGTCAGTTTAGCTATACACACTTTTCCTGGGCGGACTTATACGTAAGGTATGATAAACCTCAGTAATTCGAACTAACCCTAGCTCGAATAAAGCTTCAGATAAGGCATATTTTATCCGACAGAACTGATATTTCGTCCTTATTTCTGCACTAAAGCGTATGCTGTGGGTAATCATTAGAAGCGCCTCGGCGAGGCGCTCCTAATGTGAATCCACAACATATGTTTTCATGCAGAAATAAGGAAAATAATATTTGGATATCCCCTCCTATCATGGCCGGGGCTTTGCTCGAACAAATATTCATGGTCCACCAAGTATTTGAGCTATTCGACTGTTCGACTGTAGATACCTGTCGAGAAATTGTTCCATGTACCTCCGTTGACAAGGAGAAAAGGGCTCTTCGGCTTGACAGATCTGAAAGGAAAAAAAAAACCACTGAATTAAAAAGCATAAGATGATATGGAATATGAATCTGAGAAAAAAACTAAAAAATGCTTCCAAAGGACACGAATGCTCCCGCCTTGTCAACACTATAACACTATATGCCCTTTCCACCATTCTTCGAATGGCTGGGGAATAAAAATGCCAAACTTGCGGACAAAATTTATAACACCTACCCGTGTGAAGAACGGAAATGTTTACATAGCCCAAGGTGACTTTTTGTTAACATTTTATGGAGCCTCGGTGATATATTGCATATATCATATTTTCTTTTGAAATGTTTTAAGGAGACATAATTTCAAGAAGACTTAATTTATTATAATATGTTCAAATTCTGCAAATTTTGGAAAAGATTTTCATAATTCCATAATTGTTTGTTTGAATTGGGGTATAAAAGTCCCCGTCAACACCATTTAGGTCATTTTGGAGACGTCGCGTCCAATCTTGTGGGACATTTACCCGACACTGAGGTGAAATGACACCTCAAGCCCTGCCACCCAATGAAACCAGAAGACTTTAATGCATTGGACGATCTGACTCACATCGCTTTGCCTGGGCAGGCTTAGTCCTTCTAAGCGGTTTATCAGTACTTGTGTGCGGTCAGATTCAGCTCTGCGTGGAAGCACCATGCAGCCCAATCTATTTCTCCAAGCCCAAATGGGCGGGATCTTATACATTCAGCCAGCTATCATCTTCTGCCAATAGCTACCGTAACTTTCTCCTGTCACAAAGACTGTGCACTGTACTGGATAAGCCTGTCCAGGAAAAGTGTGGCTGTTATAATGACAGGCTCGTTTCATAAATTTCATATGAAATGACCACTCGTGTAAGATCATCTATGTATGCAATTAAGAAATGAATTTTATAATCTCCTGTTCATGAAAGTATGAACGCAGTGGGTCGGGTGCGAAGTAAATGAACCTCGTAAACTTTGCTAACCACTCGCTGTCGTTCACACTTACATGAAAAGCAGAAAAATTAAGTTTATTTTTTATATTTACATTCTTTTCCCCTCATAGCAAACTTTTAAAGCTGAAAAACATATACACGCTGTTTTTTTCTACAAAAAGCGGAACAGCGTTGACGTCACCAACGCCCATAGAGAACCATGGTTTAGATGGACGTCACTTGACGTCACTAAAATCATGTGACTCGATGCGTTCATGGAAGTATGGACTACATTGTTTTCTATAGGTTCACATCAGACTTTACACCGGAAATGTAAATATTGTCGTTTCAACGTCGACCCAATATGACGTTGCATCGACGTTGATGCGACGTTGCTTTGACATCTTGTGCCAGCTGGGTTAGTCTTCGTACACGCTGAACTGGTCATGACGAAAACACGCCTATATAATTTGACCCCTTGAACCCCACTTTCATATAGTAAAACTGGTGTTAACATGGGTAAACCTTATTTTTCTTATTTCGGCTCTAAAATATAGATTGTGGGTACTCGTTAGAACCGCCTAAATTAGGCGGTTCTAACGAGTACCCTCAATCTATATTTTGAGCAGAAATAAGAAAAATATCACAATTTTTCATCTTAACATTTTCATTTTTTCGGCGATAAAGGTTACAATGTATTTGTATAGGCATGTTTTCGTAATGGTTAGTCTTCTTACACGCTGAACCGGTTAACGGCTAATGTATAAGTCTAACAAGGAAAAGTGTGGTAAGGGTAACTGACAGGCTCGTCATTACATAAATAGTGTTCAGTGGGCTGGAAAACTCAAACCAAACAGAAAACAAATTCATACATTTCATTGTGCATACACGGATACGAGGTTTTCCCGTGGATCAGCTGACTTAATCTGCTAAACAGCGGCATCGTACATCAAATATTAATGTAATAACTATGATAAAACGCGAAACAGCCTTTTTCTATTGTACTTCATCTGCTCGAGGCGAAAGAGAATTTCAATTGTTTGTTGTTTTTTTTTTTTCATTCTCTTTCTTTCTTTCCAGTTTTCATCCAGTCTTCCTCTCTTCTTTTTTCTTCCTTTCTTTCTTTCTTCTTCACTAGGTATTTACTATAACTCATACAGCAAGGCCCATTTAAGATAAACTAGCATTATCATACACAGCTCTATAAATGGCAATGTCTGATGCAATGCTGGAAACGTTCCTTATACTTGCTTCAAATATCAGTTGCCACACTGTGGTGGTGATATAGAGTACCCATGTCAGCGAAAATTTGCTAGAAAAACAGTAATCCAAATTTTATAACATTTTGCGTTGGTGGAAAAATTCACCTCCACGCAAAATGTTATAATTTTATAACATTTTGCGTCGTTATAACATTTTGCGTGGTGACAGTTACCCACAACCGATATGTGTTTCTCTTTTGAGCGAAAAGGGCAAGATTACCTTGTAAATCAAGCTTTTCTCTGTATATTTTTATTCTTGACAGGGGACATCCCGCCTGATATCGATATTTGCCCGAGCCGTAAGGCGAGGGTAAATATCGCTTTCAGGCGGGAAAGTGATCCCGTGTTCCCTGACAAGAATCGAAACAAGAGGGACATGATGGTCCTTGATCGCTCACCTGAACCACACTGTAGAAATGAAGTGGTAGGTAATATAGTAAGGTGCCTTGTCAGAAGGAACACAGATGCCAAATATTAAGTCCCTATCTCAAATGGTTCAAAAGTTATGACAATGTAGGTCAAATGTCAAGGTCACAGACCAAACTTTATCAACGGATGGAAAGCCCTTGTCACAAGGATTATATACATGTCAAACATGAAGGCTCTATCTCAAATGGTTCCAAACTTACGGCAAAGTAGGTCAAATGTCAAGGTAATAGGCCAATTTTGTGTATGGGTAGGAGGCCCTTGTCAGATGGAACATACATGCCAAATATAAAGGCTCTATCTCAAATGGTTAAAAAGTTACGATAAAGCAGGCCAAGGTCACAGGTCAAAATGTTTGAATTGGTGGGAAGCCCTCGTCAGTAGGAACATACATGTAAGATACGAAATGAAGGCTTTATCTCAAATGGTTAAAAAGTTATGATATCACAGGTCAGTGTCAAGGTCACAATGTTTTTGTATGAGTGAGAAGCCCTTGTCACAAGGAACCTAAATCCCAAATATGAAGGCTCTATCTCAAATGATTAAAACGTTATGATAAATAAGCCAAAGGTCAAGGACACAGGTCAATTTTTTTTGTACGAGTGGGATGCCTTTGTCACAAGGAACTTACATGCCAAATATGAAAGCTTTATGCCAAATGGTTCGAAAGTTATGACCATGTAGGTCAAAGATCAGGGTCAAAGGTCAATTTTTTGTATGGGTGGGAAGCCCTTGTCACAAGGAACCTACATGCCCTATATGAAGGCTCTATCTTACATGGTTCAAAAATATGACAAGGTAGGTCAAAGGTCAAGGTCACAGGTAAATATGTTGTATCGGAGGAAAGTCTTTATCATAAGGAACATGCATGTCAAATATGAAGACTCTATCTCAAATGGTTCAAAAGATGTGATAAAGCAGGTCACATGTTAAGGTCAGGGTCACAGATCATTTTATGTATGGATAGGAAGCCCTTTTCACAAGGAATCTACATGCATAATATGAAGGCTCAATCTCAAATGCTTCAAAAGTTATGATAAAGTAGGTCAAAGGTAAAGGTCATATGTAAAAATTTGTATAGCTGGGAAGACATTGTCACAAGGAACATACATGCCAAGTATGAAGGTTCTATCTCAAATGGTTCAAAAGTTATGATAAAATAGGTCACAGGTCAAGGTCACAGGTCAAATTGTTTTGTATAAGTAGGCAGCCCTTTTCACAAGGAACCTACATGCCAAATATGAAGGCTCTATCTCAAACGGTTCAAAAGTTATGATATGACAAAATAACCTACTGATCTACGTTTTGATTCGACATGACCCATATTCGAACTTGACCCAGATATCATTGTCAAGATGATCATTCTGAGCAAGATTTATGATAATGGGACCACAACAGTGGTCTCTAGAGTGTTCACAAGGTTTTTCTATGATTTGACCTACTGACTTACTTTTTGAACCGACGTGACCCATATTCGAACTTGACCGAGATAGTCACGATGATCATTCTGAGCAAGTTTTATGAGTATTGGACCAAAACTGTGGCCTTTAAGAGTGTTCACAACGTTTTTCTATGATTTGACCTACTGACCTACGTTTTGACCCGACATAACCCATATTCGAACTTGACCTAGATATAATTGTCAAGATGATAATTCTGAGCAAGATTTATGATAATTGAACCACAACTGTGGCCTCTAGAGTGTTCAAAAGGGTTTTCTATGATTTGACCTGCTCACCTACTTTTTGATCCGACGTGACCCATATTCGAATCTGACCGAGAAATTGTCAAGATGATCATTCTGAGCAAGTTTTATGATTATTGGACCAAAACTATGGTCTCTGGAGTGTTCATAACGTTGTCTATGATTTGACCTACTGACCTACTTTTTGACCCGACATGACCCATATTCAACCTTGACCCAGATATTGTCAAGATGATCATTCGGAGTAAGTTGTTGTCAAGATGATCATTCCGAGCGAGATCGATGATGATCTGACCAACACTGTGGCCTCTAGTGTGTTCACAAGGTTTTACTATTATTTGACCTACTAACCTACTTTTTGTCCCGACATAACCCATATTCGAACGTGACCGAAATATTGTCAAGATGATCATTCTGAACAAGTTTGATGATGATCGGACTAAACCTGTGGCCTCTAGAGTGTTTACAAGATTTTTCTATGATAAATTGACCTACTGACTTACCTTTTAACCCAACATGACCCATATTCGAACTTGACCGAGATACTGTCAAGATGATCATTCTGAGCATTGAACCAAAACTGTGGTCTCTAGAGTGTTCACAAGGTTTTTCTAAGATTTGACCTACTGACCTACTTTTTGATTCGACATGACCCATATTCGAACTTGACAGAGATATTGTCATGATGATTATTCTGACCAAGTTTGGTGATGATTGGATCAGAACGGTGGCCTCTAGAGTGTTCATAAGAAAAGTTTACGCACGCACGACGAACGACGCCGGACATCCCATGGTCACAAAGGCTCACCTTCGGTCAGGTGAGCTAGTAATGAATTTGTTGTACTGGAAATCTTCCACATTGTTGCAATGTTTTCGAAAGTATTATTTTGTAGCGGACGTCGTTAGAAGTACATGTTTACGTTTCAAACGTACCCTTCTGCACGAATTACGTTGAATGCAGTGATCTGTGGAAAAATGTTGACGCCCTGTTAGAATGAGAGCTTTAAATCGGAAACCAATGAAATAAAGTTCCTAATTTTTTTTTTTTTTGGTTTGGGTTTTACGGCCCTTTCAAGATTATTTCACTCATATCGAGCCGATCGTTAATCATACGTGGGCGAAAACCGGAGTACCCGGAGAAAAACCACCTGACCTTCCGTTGCAGAACTTGGCGTCTCACACGTGACCCGAGCGAGGCTCGAACCCACGGCGGTGAGAGACCTAATGACTAAGAGTCAGCGCTCTTATCCATTAGGCCACGGAGGCCCGTTAAAAAGTTCCTAATGAATGTTCTGATCAATGAAAAACGATCAACAGATTTTATTTATTTATTGGCAGGAAATTATTGTGGTGCATTTAAAAATTTCTTATCAACCGCAGTAATCGGCCCCCGCCCGTCGGGGCTTGAAGAAATAGATGGGTGGCATGATGCTTCCACCCAGAGCTGAAACCGAACGCAGACGAGTACTGGTAAACCGTTTAGAGGATCTAAGCCTGCACAGGCAAAGCGCTGCGAGTCGGACCGTCCATGCTTATAAACCTTACTGCCATGGTTTAATTTGGCGACAGGGCTTGCGATTTCAGAGTCAGATCTCAGTGTCGGGTAAAAGTACCACAAAATTGGAAGCAACGTCTTCAATGACCTATACGGTGTTGATGGCCCGGGTACGTTAAACCTCAAATCAAATAAAGGTTCCTTTTAAAAGGAAAGGCTTGCCTGGTTTTAAGGGTACCGTTCCTGGTGTAAATGTAGCCATATTGCCGGCACATGGATGTACGAGTTGATTTAGATGAAAGTACTGGTGAGGAAGCAAATTGCATTGCTCTTGTTAATGGGACATAGACTGTTGATGCAGTGTACTCAAAGGAAATATATGGTGTATCTACACATTGGAATGGACAAACCCATGAGGTGTCAATTTTCTATGTGGCACTACCCTGACATTTATTGGAAGAAATATTTCAATGTTCAGGTAAATGAGGCATTGACATGTGACCCAATGATCACATTCTCACTTTTGACCAACTATGATAGTAAGGGATCATTGTGATGACCCTGTTTTATTGAAATTTGCTCAGTAGTATCTGAATAGTAGTTGGAAGAAGACATTGTTAACAGACAGACAGGAGGAATAATGGACTTATTGAGCACGGACAATATGCGATTTGGCAAGTAGAAATGGACAAACAAAACAAAATAAATGTCCCTAACAGATTTATGAGAGACAATAATGTGGTAGGACACATCATACATACTGTTTGTTTTGCTAGGTTTTACGCCCGTTCAACAATCTTTCAGTCATATACAGGCGGATAGTTTCCTAACCATCGTTCCTGGAAAGTACCAGTACTAGACTCCTATCCTCCGACACAAACTACCAAATGTTCTCACATAAACGATCATGGCCGGTAGCGGGGCTCGAACCCATGACCCTCCAGTGATTACAAGTCAGCGACCTTAATCACTGGACCACGGAGGCGGTCTTCCATACATATTGAGTATACATTCATGTCATGTGGCCAGTAAACATGTAATTGTTAGGTGACGACACAAATATACATACAAGGGAGTATAAGACGAAGGAGGCAGAGACATTAAATGTTAACATCTTTTATTAGCTAAGTATAAAATATTATAAACAAGAGACAACCAAAGTAAACAATGTTACCAATGTTAACAGTTTTTATCTGAAAGTCTAAAAAGAAATAAACAGTATAAAGCTATTTAAGGTGAATCTTAATCTTGATAAAAACTGGACCAATTGAATGTCAGTACGCCGTAAACTTTGTTCATTTATTTGTGGCAGTACCTTCAATATAACTAGAGCTGTCAGTGAAACTGACTAGCGCCCCGGCAGCGCTATCAGAGGAGTAGGAAATGTTGATGTTAAAAAACTATAAAGAACAAGGAAATGAAAGAACATAGCTCAAAGAATCATTTTGAACATGATAACTCGGTTTTAGAAACCAACCTGGGTTTTGCGCACAACACATCCTCTCATGATGGTTAACATTATTGTCAAGTTGTTCTAAAATCAATCCAGGAATAAGAAAGATATTGATCGGACACGATAAAAAAGACGTTGTTTTTACCTTTCACCTCTAAGTATGACCATGACCTTTGAGGTACGGACCTGGGTCTTGCGCGTGACACACTGTCACATTATGGTCAATATTTCTGCTAAGTAATATTTAAATCCATCCAGGTATAAGAAAGTTATAGATTGGACACAATAAAAAAGACCCTTTTTTGACGTTTTATCTCTAAGTATGACCTTGACCTTTGAGGTACGGCTGTGGGTCTTGCGCGAGACACTCCGTCACATTATGGTTAACATTTCTGCCAAGTAATGTTTAAATACATCCAGGAATAACAAAGTTATTGATTGGACACGACAAATACCCTTTTTTTACCTTTAACCACTAAGTATGACCTTGACCTTTGAGGTACGGACCTGAGTCTTGCGCGCAACACTCCATCACATTATGGTTAACATTTCTGCCAAGTATATATTTAAATCCATCCAGGAATAAGAAAGTTATGGAGGATAAAAAAGATTTTCAGTGCGGGGCCCTAATAAGTTTGTACTTATACATTATGAGTCAATGGAGGTTTCAGGCAGGTAAATTATAATTTTCAGTAAATGCTATTATTCTAATTTCTCACATGAAATTATTCAATTTCATTCGTGCAGGTAATTGAAAATGTGGAAAGTATAATATTCACCTTTATGTCCAATACGTACTCGCAAATGTTATTGAAGGTTTCCATAGTTCAAATATTTCCGAACTCTGTGTGTCCACAATTTATCCATTGTGGTCAGGTAAACTGTATTGACGGTAGTGCTGAGTAGACCGTGGCCTAGTGGATAAATTCGCTTCGGTGTTTAGTTAAACTTTCGCACAGAAACGATAGCTCTGTCACCAGAACATCTCTCACTAAACTGGTACCCTGTATTCTATTAAAATATGCGAAAGCTATTGAGCTATAGGGTGAGGGAACCAGAACACCGAAAAAAAACTGACTGTATCTCTGATTTTTGTTTAGAAAAAAACACCTGAGGATCCAAAATAACATAGAAAGTGAAGTCTAAAACCGGAACCACTTTTCCAATCTAACTGGCTTGCAGCCGCTGCAAGCCAATAAACAACCGCAGTAAATCGAAGATGGAGGACAACGCAATTCAGCGAAGGGGAGCGCAAGAGGGTAATATATTTTTGCTCACGGGGTATATATACAGAAAATAAATGCCATTGCGCTGTCCAATCAAAAGCCTGGAATTCTTTTTGCAGTTCATTACACGGACTTTTTAATATAAACGCTTTTATTCAATGAGACGGTTCAAACGAACATCCGCTTTGCGAACATTTTAAAACCGCATGAAATATTCTTTCCCAGAATAGGGTCATTTGTTTGCTTGTTTGGAGTTTAACAGTCAGTCAACAATATTTATGTCATAGGGTGTGATTATAACGATACCATTGTGACATTAAAGACATCATCATCTCACATTAGTGTGTTGATCTGCAAAAGCTGATAAAATATACAATGGGTTGAGATTTGTTTGTCTGAATTGAGGTTTAACGTCCCCGTCAACACTATTTAGGTCATTTTGGAGACGCTGATACCAATTTTGTGGGACTTTTACCCGACATTGAGGTGAAATGATATCTCAAGATGCCACCCAATGAAACCAGAAGGCTTATATGCATTTGACGATCTGACTCACACCGCTTTGCCTGGGCAGGCTTAGTCCTTCTAAGCGATTTGTCGTGTCCAATCAATAACTGTTATTCCTGGATGGATTTAAATATTACTTGGCAGAAATGTTAACCATAATGTGACGGAGTGTCTCGCGCAAGACCCACAGCCGAACCTCAAAGGTCAAGGTCATACTTAGAGATAAAACGTCAAAAAAGGGTCTTTTTTATTGTGTCCAATCTATAACTTTCTTATACCTGGATGGATTTAAATATTAATTAGCAGAAATGTTAACCATAATGTGACAGTGTGTCACGCGCAAGACCCAGGTCCGTGTGCGGTCAGATTCAGCTCTGCTTGGAAGCAAATGCAGTCCAATCTATTTCTCCAAGCCCCGATGGGCGGGGGTGGACAATTGAATAGAACAATTGTAACTGTAAGTGACGTGTGGCCCTTTTCTGGGACATCGCCAAACAGTGCAGACCCAGATCAGACGCCGCAGAACGCGGTGTCTGATCAGGGTTTCCACAGTTTTCTTGAAGAATATTCTTGTTTGTAAAATTTGCCACAAACAAAAACAAATCTGACACCTCTATAATTATATTGGTAAAGTACTCACGGTGATGACAAGGTCCAAAACAGGCATTTTCAGCAAGGAATGGGGACATAACTCTATGTCTCAATGCCAACATTGTTAGTCAAATTCGTTTCAAGTTTTAGAATTAACTTACTTATTTAAGTTTCAGGAAGAGCTGTTCAAAACTAAGGGACTTATGGTGATGACAATGGACATTTTCAGCAATCAAAGGAACATACATGTAACACTAAGATAAACTGGACCACCTCGCAAGTTTTCGAACCAAACATATTTGTTTATGTGTTACTTTAAGGAAGATCCGATAAAAGCCGAAGGACTTATGGTGAGGGCAGGGTCCAAAATGGGCATTTTCAGCAAAGAATGGGGCATAACTCTACAAGGGAAACGACTAACATCGCCAGTTTTCTAACTCAACCGAGCTTTTATCTCTGACTTACTTATATGTAAGTTTCAAAAAGATTCGATAAAAAAAACTGAAGGTGCTACGGTGATGGCAAGTTCAGAAAAAGACATTTTTGCAGTCAAAGGGATGAAACTATATGATAGATAGGCCGACCTCACTAGGTTTCGGACTCATCCAAGCTTTTTACTACTTGACTTACTTACGTGTAAGTTTCAAGAAGATCCGAACAAAACTAAAGGAGCTACGGTGATGACTAGGTCAAAAATAAGCATTTTCAGCCAGGCAAGGGAGGACATAACCCCACGAGCAATAGCCCGAAATCGATAGTTTTCTAACTTATCTTAGCTTTTAACGCCGACTTACTTATATGTAAGTTTCAGGAAGATCCGATCCAAAACTCAAGGGGCTGAGGTGATGACAAGGTCTAAATTAGGCATTTTCAGCAATCAAGGGGATGTTACTCTATGATTAATTAGCCGACTCCGCCTGTTTTCGAACTCATTTGAGTTTTTTTCCAAACCCACCTTAAATATGAGTTTCAGAAAGATCCGATCAAAACTGAAGGCGCTACGGTGACGACAACCATTCTCCCACTCTAGGTTTATGGGACCTTGTGGTTACAATAGCAACCAAAGTTTTCATTCAATGTCGACAAAAAAGCTCGTGAGTGAGTGTTCGAGTTTTACGTCCCACCAACAGCTAAGGTCATATGGAGACGGGACCTCGGTTTAAAGACTCAGGAGAAGCCCAAAATAGCTCGGGTCACCAATGCCCCACAAGAGGCATGCTACAGATGAGAAATGATTTAGATCAGCCTGCAGGTGGCAGAGATATAACTGGCCAAAGGTGTGAACGGACGACGGATGACCCACTATACTATAAGGTCCCGTGGAGCCTTCGGCCCAGTCGAGCTAAAAAGATGAAGAGAGAGTTGCTGAATTGTTCTACTTTGTAGCATATTGTGTACAAGTACATTGCATACACAATATGCTAACCGGGTACATGTAGTACGTTGTGTAGGTTGGGTGCCTGTCTTTTTACTGGTCGTTCGAGGCTAATATGCTGATAAAAGCCAATTGATGTATATCTAGGATTTAAGTCCCCGACAACAATATTTCAACCCTCTTCTGTATAGTAGTCGCAAATAAGATTGACTAGGCGGAGCTATTATATGTCAAATTCGCGGAGTCCACCATATATGGCCTCGGGTTTGTTTGTCTTACAGTTGAATTCACACAATCGGATGACTTGGTTTACCTTTTTGGTATTTTTTTTTTTTTTTTTTTTTGGTTTTACGGCCCTTTCAAGATTATTTCACTCATATCGAGCCGATCGTTAATCAGAGGTGGGCGAAAACCGGAGTACCCGGAAAAAACCACCTGACCTTCCGTTGCAGAACTTGGCGTCTCACATGTGACCCGAGCGAGGCTCGAACATCACCTTTTTGGTAATAGGACATTCTAAAGGGTACAAACGATAGCTCCGCCTAGTCAATCTGATCTGCGACTACATACACTGCTTGCCCATCGGGGCCTGGAGAAATAGATTGGGTTGCACGGTGCTTCCGCGCAGAGCTGAAACCGACCGAACTTGAGTACTGGTAAACAGCTTAGGTCTAAGCCTGCCTAGGAAAAGTGGTGCAAGTTGGACCGCTCCTTAAACCCGAGCGGTTTCTATGGGCGGTAGGGCTTGAGATGTCATTTCGTCTCAATGTCGGGTCAAAGTCCCTCAAAATCGGAAGCAACGTCTCCAAAATGACCTTAATAGTGTTGACGGGGACGTAAAACCTCAACTCAAACAAATACACTGCTTGAAATAAATGATATCCAGTCAGTTCGCACAGCATTCCTTTGAAGACATAATACGGAAACCTCCTTAAAATATCCATATTTTAGCTCATCACAAAACACGCCTATATAATTCTTACCCCCTTGAACCCCACTTTAATATAGTAAAACTTGGGTATACAGGGGCGCGCCTTTTATTCTTATTTCTGCTCTAAAATATAAATTGTTGGTACTCGTTAGAACCACCTCATCGATTGTTGGTACTCGTTACAACCGCCTCATCGAGGCGGTTCTAACGTGTACCCACAATCCATATTTTGAGCAGAAATAAGAAAAATATCACAATTTGTCGTCTTAAAATGTATGCTTCTTGGGCGGTAAAATTTTACGTGTATTCGTATAGGCGTGTTTTCGTAATGCTAGAGTGTCAACAGCGAGTTCGATTGAGCCAAGGTAAACAAGCTATCCGTGTTGGAGTAACTGAAGTTTCAGTGTATGTTTCAACAAAACACTTGCTCCACCGGGGGCAAACCCAAGGAACAAATAACTTCTCATTACGATAACGCACACGTGCGATATAGTGTATTCTTTTCTATCTCCAAAATTGGTACTTTTTTGATGAAAATCTGTGATATTTTTCTTAGTTTTATTTCAAACATAGGTTGTGGGTGCTCGTTAGAACCGCCTCAATGAGGCGGTTCTAACGAGTACCCACAACCTAAGCCTTGGAATAAAAATAAGAAAAATAGTATATACCCCTGTAAACCCCAGTTTTCTCTAAAAAGTACACGGTTTATTGAGGTGTTTATTAAACGAACTTGTTAACATGATGACTAGTAATTATAACGCAGCCAAAGAAGATTGTCGGGCCGACAGCGATACGACGTGTCAACGTTGTATCGCTGATGGCCCGATGTTGGCCCGCTGTTTTCGTTCTTCCGGGGCTAGCCATACTGGTAATTGTTTGTTTGAATTGAGGTTTAACGTCCACGTCAACACTGTCTACGCCGTTTTGGAGACTTTGTTCCAATTTTGTGGGACATTTACCCGCCATTGAGATTAAATGACATCTCAAGCCCGGTTGTCTAATGAAACCAATAGGGTTTATAAGCACGGACGGTCCGACTCGCACTGCTTGCCTCGGCAGGCTTAGATCCACTAAGCGGTTTACCAGTACTCGTGTGCGGTCGGATTCAGCTCAGCGTGGAAGCATCATGCAGCCCATCTATTTCTTCAAGCCCCTTGGGCGGGGGCACAGCCCTATTGAAAAGTGGAGAAAACTACCCTGTAGCTACTTACGACATTCGCTCCTCAGTAGAATCAGAAGCTGCAAGACCAGGGATATCCCAGCAATAGCGGCGATAATTCCAGTAAACTTCGCAGTTGCCATGAAAATCCGCATAACTCAAGCTCTCTCTCCGTCGAAAGTCAGATCATTTTTGTGCAGTCCACCTCTTTATCGTGTTACATCAATACCTCATCTGTAAGAACATGTTGAAATCAAAGAACTCAGTAGGTCGATTGTCTCCGAGTGTAGACTATGAACGGGGCCTTAGACTCTTTCGTTTAACCCCTTAAGTCCTGTTCTTTGTGAAGACAGTGTAGACCCTGAGCATACGCCAAATTCTGTTTTGTCTGAACTCAACACGGAAGTTTTACGGACAACAATACGATAACACATCCGTGCGGCAAAGTGCATTTTGCACATCTCCAAAATGGTTATTTTTCTGATGAAAATCCTTGCTATTTTTCTTATAAATGCTCAAAACCTATGTCTATGAGCAGAAATAAGATAAATAATGTATACCCCCGTAAACTCCAGTTTTCACTGTATAAAATGGGGTTTAGGGGGGTCTTCATTTCACGGACTTGTTCACGTGATGACCTACTTTCAAACACAGGGACAACAATAACGCGGCAGCTGAATTTCGTTCAAACCCTGTTGACGCGGTTCAGCTTTATGAGTGAGTGAGTGTAAGTGGGTGTGCGTGCCAGGGCGAGCGAGAGAGCGAGTGAGTGTTCTGAAGACTACCCAAAATCTATGTATCAGAAACAAGAGTATATCAAACATTCTAGCTGGACAATGCTAGTTCTTCAGTCATGAAACATACCATCATGTCGGAAAGTCGAACCCCCAACCCATGCCGTCCACTAGGCACATGACGTTTAAGCAACGTCGCACCAACGTGTATGCCACGACTGTGGCACGACGTTTTCTACACGTCAGGGAAGCCCGGAATCGGGCCCACAACACCTGGTTCATGAGTCGAGTACAAAGACACAACACCACAGAGGCTTCTTAAAAACACGAAACAAGAAACCGCGCTACGGGGAGGACAAGGACAATAAGGGGGCCATAACCCTCCGAAATATACGCCAACCTCACCAATTTTTGAACTCAGCCAAGGTCTTATCCCGTACTTACTAACATGTAAGTTACAAAAAGATCTGATGAAAACTGAAGGGGCTATGGTGATGACAAGGTCAAAAATAGGCATTTTCGGCATCTATCTACAATAGATGAGCCAACCTCGTCAGTTTTATTTAACTCATCAGAGCTTTAATACCTGACTTACTTGTTTGTAAGTTTCAAGAAGATCCGATCAAAACTGAAGGGGCTACGGTAATGACAAGGTCAAAAATAAACATTTTCAGCAAAGAAGGGGACATAACTCCACCAGTAATCGATCCACATCGCTAGTTTTCGAACTCATACAAGTTTTTAACCCTGACTTACGTGTACTTAAGTTTCAGGAAGATCCAATCAAACCTGAAGGGGCTACGGTGATGACAATGTAAAAAGTCGGTATTTTTAGAAATCAAAGGGCATAACTCTGTGATAAATGGGCCGACTTGGCCGGTTTTCGAACTCATCCCAGTTGTTATCCGCAGCCGCCTTACATATAAGTTTAAAAAAGATTCGATCAAAACTGAAGGGGCTACGGTGATGACAAGGTCAAAAATCGGCATTTTCAGCAATCAAAGGAATGTAATTCTATGATAAATGGGCCGACATGGCCAGTTTTCGAACTCTTCTGAGTTTTAATCCCCAGCCACACTACATATAAGTTTCAGAAAGATCCGATCAAAACTGAAGGGGCTACGGTTATGACGTAAGGCGTTCTTCTGTGGCGGTTTATTTATGTTGTTGTTTGTTACTAATTTAACAGTGTGTATCACTTGTCTTTTTATTTTGGATGGCCATATGGCCATTTTGTGGGAAAGTAACTGTCCTTATGGCCTTCCTTTGTTTAGGTTTCCATTATGGTCTGGTCGTTTGATGTTTGTGTTTCTTTCCCTTTGGTGTCTTTGATGGGTGGAGTAAATTAATTGTATCGATTTCTGATCTTTGTTTTACTTCTACTTTGATAAAAAGCTAAATTCTTCCTTGTCCCATCCACGGCATGCTACAGATAAGAAATGATTGAGATCAACTTGCAGGCTGCAGAGATATAACTGGTCAAAGGTGGTGCGGACAGACGACGGACGACGACCAGCCATACTATAAGATTCCCTTGAGCCATCGGCCCAGGTGAGCCAAAAAGAAGGAAACTAGCGTATTTAAAATAAAGGAATAGGAAACTATACCTGTAAATCCAATGAGTTTCCACATATGTTTATAGCGGTATTTGCACAGCGGATACTGAAACCAGTAAGCGTAGCTTCAGTTTTGCGTTACTACGTACAGCAAGGACTGGTCAAACTATTACCATTTCACGTGACGCTCTCTTTATATTTATATATTTCTGTCCATCTTTCCTGTATTTTTGTTTCGTGTAAATTCCATTGTCGATATGATCGTATTCCCAAAGTTCGATCACATTTGGATCAAGATTTTCGCATTGATAACTATAAGTTTAAGGTATTTGCCTGGAGGTACCGTCAAGTCGAACAACAAACATCAGGTTCATAACTCCGGCTAACCCCTAATTGATACAGAGAAAGGTGGTGTTTACGGATGCATTCATCACTTTGCTCATTTTCACTAAGAGCATAGCTTGCGGGAATACATCCACCGAGCACCCACGACCTATTTTTGGATTAGAAATAAGTAAAACATTGTCAGGCCCTCGTCCATCGGGTTTGTAAGAAATAGATGGGCTGCATGATGCTTCCACGCAGAGGTGTAACCGACCCGCACACTCGGAGTACTGGTAAACCGCTTAGAGGATCTAAGCCTGCCCAGGCAAAGCGGTGCGAGTGTCGGACCGTTCATGCTTATAAACCCTATTGGTTTCATTGGGCGGCAGGGCTTGAGAAGTCATTTCATCTCAATGTCGGATAAAAGTCCCACAAAATTGGAAGCAACGTCTCCAAAATGACCTTTAGAATGTTGACGGGGACGTTAAACCTCAAATCAAACAAACAATATAAAACATTGTCATCTGCGCGCCTTTGTGCAGTGGTGAAACACGACTCGTGATCGAAGGTCGCGTTAATTTTCATCCGAACATTACTGATATTTTTTCTTATTTTTGCATGACAGCATACGTTGTGGGTACCCATTAGGTGAGGCACTTCGAATGAGTACCCACAACAGTTTTCGTGCAAAAATAAGAAAAAATAATATTCGAATACCCCCTGTCACCTCGGGATTTGCAGGTTCGAGTCCCACTCCGGGCATTATACTTTGAATGACCTTTGGCAAGACACTTTATCCGTGTTTCTTAGAAGAACCCAGGAACGAACTGAGGTGATGGCCAAATTTGACACGATAGACTGACTGAAATGTTAGTTCTAGATTAGCACGCTGAGTGTTATCGTAAAACACTCTAGTGGGTGTGTAATGCTACCACGCGGCCTCGTTGGCTCAGTCGGATAAACGTCTGAATGGTGATCGGTTCGATACCTCCCGGGTCGTGAAGGTTGGCTTCTCTACGACCATTCTATTCAAGAAAGGCAGTTGTCTGACAGTTTCTGGAGACAAATTTGCACAGTATTGGTATATAATTATAGCTTGTGTTTGTTTGTTTGTTTGTTTCGTGATAATATGGAAAATTGGCGAAAACTATCCTTCAGTTATCTTAAACTAACCTTATCTGAGGCATCATATAATATATGCTCATAAATGACAAAAATAATCATTAATTTACAATTTAACATCTCGCCCCCGTCCATAGGGGCTTGAAGAAATATATGGGCTGCATGATGCTTCCAGGCAGAGCTGAATCCGGCCCGCACACTAGTACTGGTAAACCGCTTAGAGGATCTAAGCCTGTCCAGGAACTGCGGTGCGAGGCGGACCGTCCATGCAAATAAACCCTATTGGTTTTATTGGGCGACAGGGCTTTAGATGTCATTTCATCTCAGTGTCGGGTAAAAGTCCCACAAAATTGGAAGCAACGTCTCCAAAATGACCTTTACAGTGTTGACGGGGACGTTAAACCTCAAATCAAACAAACAACATGATGACATGTTTTGTTTGTTTGTTTGATTGGCGGTTAATGTCCCCGCGAACGTAGAATATGTTATTTTGGAGACGTTGCTTCCAAACTTGTGGGACTTTTACCCGACATTGAGACAAAATGACATCTCAAGCCCTGCCGCCCAAAGAAACCAATAGGGTTTATAAGCATGGACGTTCCGACTCGCACCGATTTGCCTGGGCAGGCTTAGATCCTCTAAGCGGTTTACCAGTACTCGAGTGCGGTCGGTTTCAGCTCTGCGTGGAAGTATCATGCAGCCCATATATTTCTTCAAGCCCCGATGGGCGGGGATCGACTTTTATGTGTAAGTTGTTTGATTTGAGGTTTAACGTCCCCGTCAACACTGTAAAGGTCATTTTGGAGACGTTATCCAATTTCGTGGGTTTTTTACCCGACGTTGAGATGAAAAGACATCTCAAGCCCTGCCGCCGTATGCAACCAATAGGGTTTAAAAGCATGGGCGGGCCGACTCGCAACGCTTTGCCGGGGCAGGCTTAGATCCTCTAAGAGGTTTACAAGTATTCGTGTGCAGGTCGGTTTCAGCTCTGCGTGGAAGCATAATGCAGGCCATATATTTCTTCAAGCCCAGATGGGCGGGGGTCGTTTATGTGTAATAAAACGAAGTTGAATAAAGGGCCATGACTCCCAGAATGACTGCTGGATTTTATCAGAAATCAATTCTGACTGTATACCATTGTATAAAATATGAATCCAGTCATCCAACGTTTTCAAAATTTTCATGTGAAATGAAGTAGAAAAAGAACAATAACTCTCATAATAATTGGCGGGTTTTACCTGAAATCAAACCTAACCTGTATTTTATGGGCCGTATGGGATGCATGATGCTTCCACACAGAGATGAAACCGACCGCACACGAGTACTGGTAAACCACATAAAGGATCTAAGCCTGCCCAGGCAAAGCGGAGCGAGTCAGAGTATCCATGCTTATAAACCCTATTGGTTTCATTGGCCGACAGGGCATGAGTTGTCGTCAGGTAAAATTCCCACAAAATTGGAAGCAACGTCTCCAAAATGACATATACTGTGTTGGCGGGGACATTAAACCTTCAATCAAACAAAACGTGTCATTATATTGCGGTTAAATTGTAAATGAATGATTATTTTTGTAATTTATGAGCATTCCTCACTTAACACTTGTCCTGCTGAATATTTCAATCTGCCACACCCACTACTGATTATCAACCAATCAGATCACTTGATGCAAATTATTGCAAAATTAAAAAAATGAATGAAAAACAATGTAGATCCTGATCAGATGGCTTGTATGAAAGATAAGGCATATCCGAGCTCAGGAGGACAAGGGTTAAGATAATTGAAGGATCGTTTTCGTCAATTCTCTATATCATCAAGAAAACGCGCCTATATGATTTCGACCCCCTCGAGCCCCACTTTTATATAGTAACAAGAATTCCACCGAGGCTATGTCGCGCCTGTGGGGGCGCAAAGTCACTGAACCATGACATCTAGGCCAAGATCAAACATAGATGCTTGCATAAAAGGCTTGTACTAAGTATCATTAATGAAGTTCAAATTATTCTTGAGAAATGAACTTAACCATTAGGGTGAACACTAGGGTGGTGGCAATATTTTACAAAGTCAGTGAACCATGAAATATAGGTCAAGGTCAAATCTAAGTTGCCATCCCCAGATATAAGTTTGTACCAAGTAACATTAATGAAGCTCTTATGGTTCTTGAGAAATTAACTTGACCAGTAGGGTGAACGCTAGGGTGGTCGCAATATTTTACAAAGTCAGTGAACCATGAAATTTAGGTCAAGGTCAAATATGGATGCTTGCATTGAAGTTGCCATCCACAGATTTAGGTTTGTACCAAATATCATTAAAGAAGCTCTTATAGTTCTTGAGAAATAAACTTGACCATTAGGGTGAACGCTAGGGTGGTCGCAATATTTTACAAAGTCAGTGAAGCATGAAATGTAGGTCAAGATGAAATATGGATGCTTGCATGTAAGTTGCCATCCCCAGACACAAGGTTGTATGAAGTATCATTAATGAAGCTCTAATAGTTATTGAGAAATAAACTTGACCACTAGGGTGGTCGCAATATTTTACAAAGTCAGTGATCCATGAAATGTAGGTCAAGGTCAAATATGGACGCTTGCATGTAAGTTGTCATCCCCTGACACAAGTTGGTACCAAGTATCATTAATGAAGCTCTTATAGTTCTTGAGAAATCAACTTGACCATTAGGGTGAACCCTAGGGTGGTCGCAAATGTTGACGCCTTGACGAACGGACGGACGAACGAACGGACGAACGAACGGACGGAAAACCGGGCGCGCCATGCTAATAGCAGGCGCGACAAAAAATGTTTTTTGGGGGTAAACCTTGTTTTTCTTATTTCTTCTCTAATATATAGACTGTGGGTTCTCGTTAGAACCGAGGCGGTTCTAACGAGTACCCACAAATCGAGGCGGTTCTAACGAGTACCCACAATCTGCATTTTGAGCAGTAATAACAATTTTTCATCTTATTTTTTTCAGCGATAAAGGTTACAATGTATTTGATAGGCGTGTTATCACAAAATACCAACATTATCGGTTGCTATGCGTGACCTAAGTAGCTAATTAATCCCTTTTACCCCGGAGATTCTGAAGTGGTGTCTTCAAACACTGACTTTTGGACACCATGCGGTTTCTATCAAAGTACGTATCAATTTTCACCAAAAGGATATCCTAATGAAATGGCCATCTCATCTGTATCTACACTGTTTGCATTGGAATTTGTACCCTCCTACAAAAACTGATCACATTATTGATAAATCTACATTATATTTATTAACATTACGGCCCCGCCCATATAAGCTTTGGGAAATAGATCCACCTGCTGAAACCGACCGCGCACACGAGTACTGGTAAGCAGCTGAGAGGCTCTAAGCCTGCCCAGGCAAAATGATGCGAGTCGTACCGTCCAAGCATATAAACCCTTTCGGTTTCATTGGGCGGGTAAATGTCGGTGAGGCGTTTCTAACGCATTACCCACAACAATGGCAAATCTATCTATCTATCTATCTACTTAGGACACGCGGCCCCGCCAATCGGGGCTTGAAGAAATAGATGGGCTGCATGATGCTTCCACGCAGAGCTGAAACCGATCCACACACGAGTACTGGTAAACCGCTTAGAGGATCTAAGCCTGCCCAGGCAAAGCGGTGCGAGTCGGACCGTCCATGCTTATAAACCCTATTGGTTTCATTGGGCGGCAGGGCTTGAGATGTCATTTCACCTCAATCTCGGGTATAGTGCGAACAATTTGACCTGATACTCTGTTGTTGTTTTCCAGTTTCCCCGTGTCGCGGGTCGTCAGCTGGTGGGGTCCCAGGGAACGAATCCATGCTGGCACTACACCGTAGCCATTCGGTACTCACCTGATACTCACCTTTATGCTAGGAATAAATTAGTCAATGCTATCGCCTAATGCGTTGGCTTTCGTAAACTTCTCGTGAATTTTCGACGTCACGTGAATAGCGGCCCATTTACAGACCTCTATGAATAGTATAACAATATCGCCATCTTTGGAACACGACGAAGATAAATATATGCATTCCGTCGGGTGTGAAATTATGTTAATAGAGTTCACCAGTCTCAGGTCAATTTGTTCGAACTTTAGAAGTCTTACAAAATTGGAAGCAACGTCTCCAAAGTGACCTTTACAGTGTTGACGGGGTCGTGAAACCTCAAATCAAACAAACAAACAAACAAATAAATTGGTGACACGTCAAACCAGGATATAATATATTTATATATCTATCAAGACGGAGTCGGTCATGGGTGGCTAAACTTCGAATTTAGCTCAAAAAGTCTCTGTACAATATGCTTTTTTTTACAAATACACACCTTATCAGACTGTTGCTGTAAATTTTAATTTATTTCACTGTGACCTAATCAGCTAATTACCCCTTTCGCCCCGAAGTTTGTAAAGTGGAGTCTTCAATCTACGGGGTGTAGTCTTTCTGAAATGGCTCATAATTATGCGCCATCTATTTGTAACGGTCAAAGATTGTCGCCCAAAGACTATTTATACATTATATTTTTATTAACGCTATACCTGACGTTAAACATCCAAACATGTATATCCTGACACCCTTTGTTTACTAAACACGTCTGTATTACACCCGCTTTACATCGTCTGCACGTTTTTTTTCTCTCTATCACTCGTATTGATCTTACTTATTAAGCTGTGTTAAATTTATTGCACATTCCACTGAACAAAGTATCAACGACACGAGCCTGTCCACGGTAAATCCAAATCCAACACCGTGATTAATGTTCAACGAACCGCTCGCACATCCACACGTCTTCAAGCGCTTGATTTCAAGGGGAATTATATTCTGCCATGCTTTTACAACTTCAGGAGTAACTTTCAAACGGACTGTGCGTCTCAAAAAGGGGTCTTCGTTTAACGGATAGAAGCGAATTCTTTCCTTTAAAATAGACCGAGACGTATAATGTTGTAAGATTTACCTCCCCTGAAGACGCATCAAGCTCCCTTAAATATAATCATTCCCTGTCATCATTAGAAGGTCGATTTATTTGTTTGTTTGAGCTGGTTATAATTGGATTTTTATGAGCTTGCTGTGTAGAATTCTACCCTTATAAAAGCTGATTCATTTGTGTTATCCTTCAAAATACTAACACAGTATTTACTAATAATCTTAGTTACCATCATGAAATCACGCCTATATAGTTCTGACCCGCCTGATCTTTGTTTGTTTTGTTTGATTTGAGGTTTAACGTCCCCGTCAACACTGTATAGGTCATTTTGGAGACGCTGCTTCCAATTTCGTGGGGCTATTACCCGACATTGAGATGAAATGACATATGTCGTCCAATGAAACCAATAGGGTTTATAAGCATGGGACCGCTTTGCCTGGGCCGCGACCCCGCTTGAACCCCACTTTTATATTTACAAAGGTAAACTTTATTTTTCAGATTGTTGGTACTCGTCAATGAGGCGGTTCTAACGAATGCCCACAATCTATATTTTGAGCAGAAATAAGAAAAATATCGCATTTTTTCATCTTAAAATTTTCTCTTTTTCGACAATAAAACTTACAATGTATTTCGTAATGCGTTACTAGTTATATGTTGCTAGCCAGAATTGAAACAAGAAATATAAATTAAGGCACTTATAGTAAACCCTGTGACTTGTATTAAGCCCACAAAAGGCAAATGTATGAAGCAAGCTCCCGCCTTAATATTATCGCCTAGCCGCTTGCTTAATACAAGTTGGTGTGCAAAGTCTTTGAAGGAAACCAAATCTTGTTGTGGAAGAGGTTAAGAGAAATTACTAAATACAGAAGCTTTTCAGTGCTGATGTCCCCGTGACTATGACTGATTTGACCCAAGATAAAATAGCCGCACTATGTGAAAGAAAGCGTATTGAAAACTATCAACTCTGCGCAGACAAACAGTTTAGACCCAGATCAGACGCTGAAGTACGCGATGTTTCAGGGCCTACACTGTTTGCTTGCAGTGCTGGATTTTAAGTCGCCTTTTAGGACCTTTTACTAGCCTACAGTCAGCGAAAGTCGACCAACCAGTGCTGTCATCTCTTTGATTATAAAATGCTTCAGCTGTTTAATTCTTATTTGTTTATTTATTTTATTTTATTTATTTATTTTGTTAAGATTAAGAGGAAAATTTCGTCTTTTGTTTTTACAAGCAAACAATTTTTAGGACTTTTCCTGCTTGCTTTCCTAAAGATGTACAGCCTCAGTAAGGAGTCCGTTCGCTTGCGTCTGCTACAGACCTTAATTTTGGAAGAATTCCGCTCTGTGATGCCGCGGCATTACACTAACACACACCACTGTGAGAATTTCGCTCTGCGATGCCGTTGCATTACACTAACACACATCACTGTAAGAATTCCGCTCTGCGGTGCCGTGACATTACACTACCACGCACTCCTCTGTGAGAATTCCGCTCTGTGATGCCGTACGTGGCATTACACTAACACATAATACTGCGAGAATTCCGCTCTGTGATGCCGTGGCATTAAACTAACACACACCACTGTGAGAATTTCGCTCTGTGATGCCGTGGCATTACACTAACACACACCACTGAGAGATAATGCTTACATCGTTCCAAAATGACGTTTTCATGCTGTTTTCTGCAACGATAGTGCGTGCTCGTTAGAACCGCCTCAATGAGGTTCCTCTAACAGGCACCCACTATCTATTTATTTGAGCAGAAAGAAATAAGAACACTGCTTGTCATAGAAAGTTACGAAATAAGCAAAGCGCTGACAGCACTGGTTGGTCGATTGGGATAATCCTGAACTGAGACTTAAAACAGAATCGTTTAACCCTTATATACCAGTATTTTAAGCAAACAGTGTAGACCCTAACGCGGCGTCTGTTCTGGGTCTACACGGTTGGCAAAAAGCCCAGTATACGCGCCCAGTCGAGTGGTACTGCTAATAACCGGTACCCGGAAACATAATCTCACATTTCACGTATGAAATTATATATGATCCTTTTCTACGTGTAAACGAAATCGTATACCTATACACGTACCGATGTATCTGCGATCGAAAGTAATTAGTCTACATGCTCAAGTGAGGCAATAAACCTTATGGTAAGTGTATATTGAAACTAAATTTAGACCCTCTCATGGTAAAAAAGACACAGAAATTGCCCCGGTTTTACCTATTGTCCCATGGTGTACATGTAATTATGTAAGACGCCAAGTTCTGCAACGTTTTTTATTTCACCAAGTACTCCGGTTTTCGTCAGTCGTTTCGAAATAGGTGAAATAGTCTTGAAAGGGTCGTATCCCAAACGAAAAAAATAGGGCCGAATACACCACCATAATTTGACAATGTTCAAATCGTCTTGTGAGTGGTTAGGTTAGGCAAACTGGCGTCACTAGGGCGGCTTACAGTTGGGAAGGTGTGCTGTTCTTGGGAAGGTCTGCTGTTCTTGACAGCCCCGCCACTCGGGGCTTGAAGAAATATATGGGCTGCATGATGCTTCCACGCAGAGGCGAAACCGACCCGCACACGTGTCCTGTTAAACCGCATAGAGGATCTAAGCGTGCCCAGGCAAAGCGGTGCGAGTCGGCCCGTCCATGCTTATAAACCCTATTGGTTTCATTGGCCTACTTGAGATGCCATTTCATCTCAATGTCGGGTAAAAGTCCCACAAAATTGGAAGCAACGTCTCCAAAATGACCTTTACAGTGTTGATGGGGACGTTAAACCTCAGATCAAACAAACAAAACTGCTGTTCTTGGAATAGGTATAAAGGTAGGGGCGGGGGTGTTTTTATTTTTTATCTGTTCTACATTTCCATGCAGTTTCCAATGTCTGCCCTTTGTACCAAATGGAATCTTCCACGTTATATATGACAGGAGTCCATTTCGAAATTTAGGGGTGTCAGGTTGTGTTTTCAAAAATTTATTCGGAAATGGCTTAACTTTTTGCAAACAGTTTAGGCCCTGATCAGACGCCGCGTTCTGCGGCGTCTGAACTGGGCCTGTACTGTTTGCCAAGGTACCCCTTTTAAGGCTTTAGGGGTTTCTGGACTGAATGGGTTAAAAGAATATCACAGGGTGGTTTTGTTTATTTGTTTGATTTGTGGCTTAGCGTCACCGTCAACACTGATTCTGTCATTTTAGAGACGTTGCTTGCAAATTTTTAGGGACTTTTACCCGACATTATGATGAAATGGCAGCTCAAACCTTCATGGCCTTGCCGCCCAATGAAACCGATAGGGTTTATATGCATGGACGGTCCTATACTCGCACCACATTTCCTGGGCAGGCTTGGAACCTTTAAGCGGTTTACCAGTACATGTACTCATGTAATGTCGTTTTCAGCTCTGCGTGGAAGCATCATGCAGCCCGATCTATTTCTTCAAGCCCCGATGGGCGGGGTCGTCTCAGGGAGATAGATGTTTGTATATTTGCGATACGTTTCGAAAAGAATAGACTAAAATAAACCCAAACTAAAATAAAACCAAGTGTCCCCGCTACGGAACCCGGGAAGGGACATGATTTTTTTTTTATTTTATAAATTGTGCGCACTTGTGCGGACAAGATATTATTTTGTGCGAACAACATATTATCTTGTGCGGACAAGATATTATGTTGTACGGACAAGATAATATCTTGTCCGCACAGCATAATATCTTGTCTGCACAAGATATTATCTTGTGCGGACAACATATTATCTTGTGCAGACAAGATATTATCTTGTCCGCACAAGATATTAAGTTGTGCGAACAAGATATTATCTTGTCCGCGCAAGATATTATCTTGTCTGCACAACATAGATCTTGTGCGCACAAGATATTATCTTGTCCGCACAAGATATTATCTTGTCCGCACAAAAAAATATCTTGTCCGCACAAGATAATATCTTGTCCGCACAACTTCCCAAGATCTATGTTTTGCAAACAAGATAATATGTTGTGCGAACAAGATAATATCTTGTGCGCACAAGATATTATGTTGTGCGAACAAGATCATATCTTGTCCGCACAAGATAATATCTTGTTCGCACAATATAATATTTTGTCCGAACAAGATAATATCTTGTCCGCTCAAGATATTATCTTGTTCGCACAACATAATAATAAAAAAATCATGTCCCTTCCCGGGTTCCGTACCCCGCCCATCGGGGTTTGGACTAATAAATTGGGCTGCATGGTGCTTCCGCGCAGAGCTAAAATCAACCGAACATGAGTACTGATAAACCGCTTAGAATTGTTTAATCCCGTGCGAGTCGGAACGTTCCTGGTTTTAAACACTAGCGGTTTCTTTTGGCGATAGGGCTTGAGAAGTCATTTCATCTCAATAACGGGTAAAAGAAGCAACGTCCCTAAAAGGACCTAAATAGTTTTGACAGGGACGTATTACCTGAACTCAAACACATATAAAACAAACTAAAAGGCCTGAAACTCAAGTTATAAATAACTACCAAAGACGATGAATTTACGCCTTCAGTTAATTCCATCAAAACGTACATGACTAAACACACTTTGACTGGCATACCTCAAGATATACTGGAGAGCAGCTTTTCTTTAGCTCTGCCAACAGTGTAAGGGGCATCTCAGTGTTTGAATTTGATTTATGCCTCTATGATGATGTATAGAAGCCTCCGTGGTGCAGTGGTTACGTTACTCGCCTTGTAAACCAGGGATCGCAGGATCGATCCCGGGCTTCTCCAGACTATCGGATGAGTCTTTAAACCGAGGTCCCGTCTCCGTATGACCTTAGCTGTTGGTGGGACGTAAAACTAAAACGCACTCACTCACTATGATGATGTATTGATTGAGTAAGGAAACCATTATGCAAACCGAATATTTGGGAACAACACCCTAACCTATACATGTATAGGGAGAAGATTCGGCCGGTAAAAGATCTTTAAGCCTCACCATCCCCAGAGACTCATTTCAACATTTAATTTCGAGTATGGAAGGGGTACAGTTTGCGCCAGTCGGACCGTTCCTTAAACTTTGGCAGTAAGGCTTTAGATGTCATTTCATCTCAATGTCGGGTAAAAGGCCTACAAAATCGGAAGGCAGCGTCTCCAAAATGACCTTAATAGTGTTGACGGGAACGTACAATCTAAAAACAAAGAAACACTATTGGGCGCCCTTTTACAATTTATTCACTATTTATAGATATCCGTAATTATTTATGGATATCCATAATTCAAATTCCGGCCGGTAAAAGATCTTTAAGCTTCACCATCCCCAGAGACTCATTTCAACATTTAATTTCGAGTATGAAAGGGGTACAGATTGCGCCAGTCGGGCCGTTCCTTAAACTTTGGCAGTAAGGCTTTAGATGTCATTTCATCTCAATATCGGGTAAAAGTCCTACAAAATCGGAAGGCAGCGTCTCCAAAATGACCTTAATAGTGTTGACGGGAACGTCCAACCTAAAAACAAAGAAACACTATTGGGCGCCCTTTTACAATTTATTCACTTTTTATAGATATCTATAATTATTTATGGATATCCATAATTCGTCTTGGCAAATAAATACAATAAATAATGACTGAAACCAAAGGCTTTTGCGGTAAATTATGGTTATCTATAATTCGAAATATGGATATTTACAATTCAGACCTATTTATAGATATCCATAATTCGATTTATGGATATCCATAATTCGAATTATGGATATCCATAAATCAGCGGAATAATGGATATCCATATTTTGATTTATTGATATCCACAATTGGATTTAGTGATATCCATAATTCGTCTTGGCAAATAAATACAATAAATAATGACTGCAACCAAAGGCTTTTGCGGTAAATTATGGTTATCTATAATTCGAAATATGGATATTTACAATTCAGACCTATTTATAGATATGCATAATTCGATTTATGGATATCCATAATTCGAATTATGGATATCCATAAATCAGCGGAATAATGGATATCCATATTTTGATCTATTGATATCCACAATTGGATTTAGTGATATCCATAATTCGAATTATGGATATCCATAAATCGCTCTGAATAAATGATATCCATAAATCGAATCATGGATATCCATTATTCGATTTATGGATATCTATAATTCGAATTATGGATATACATTTTTCGGCTGAATTATGGATATCCATAATTCGAATTATGGATATCCATAAATCGAATTATGGATATCTATAAATATCGATAGTAAAACGGCACCCTTTAAAACAAAACATCAGTCTCTGACTTTCTTCTGAATCCCCACTGTAAGATTTCAATCATTTTTGCTTTGTATTGTATATAAATATGTTTAGATCAAATGCCATTTATAAGCCCCACTTTCATAAATAAATAAATGCATGTATGAGTTTGCAAACTAAATATCAGCTTGTGAAAAACAGACAAACCACATATCTAGCATCCAAATTGATTACTGAGATTTTAATTGTACAGGTTTGATCTACATCTGAGGCAAGAAAAATCTGCAAAATAAATTGCCTCTGACACGAGTCAAGGCGGCAAAGAGATCGCATGACCCAAGCGCATAAACAATAAGAATTGTGAACAGTGTGATGTTCTTTTCGAATAAAATGAAACATCCATGAACTGCGGTGTATGTACGTTTTGTTGTCACGAATCCCACAAAGTCTTAGATGTACTAAGGAAAGAGCAGATAGCTAATCTGCCATCAACTGCGATGGTTATCTTAGAATAAGTCCGAACTGCACGAAATGGGATCTATTATCAATGAGAAGATGAAGCAGTTTGAACGTTATGAGAAAAAAAAAATCGAGAAATTTGGAAACTAGTACGGGTAAAGAAAAGAAAAACAAGTGGGTAAGCAATTGACATGTAGAGAGACAGAGACGAAAGAAATTGTAATGTCATAGCGCATAATATGCCTGAATCCTCATCAGAGAATAAGAAGCCGGATTACGATGAAAAACTTCGCATTTTTTGTAGTTATGAAGTGTTGTGAGATTATGCAGAAATCTGTGGTAAGACTGAGTAGGCCAATTAATGGTCGAATCAAACTTCTAACTTTAACACTTGATTCAGTTGCATGCGAACTCAAACTGCTGGGAAGCACCAAGAGTCTAAAAGAGAAAGACGCAGATGGGAATTTTACTTATGGTTTTCATTACTCTACACCTTACGAAAGAAGAACGATTAAAAAACAAGAAGTTGAGAGAAAACTCAAGAAAAGAAAGGAAGATGAACGAAATCCTGAACTTGCTATCTACAATTAATCTTATCAATTATCAGTTGTCAATTATTGACAGGAGGAGATAAACAAGAGAGGGGCGGAAAACGGGACTATTCCTAATCCAACCGAGCCTGTTTAAAATCAGCACAATCAGTTAACATTGTAACTAGTGTAAATTAATACAGTTCAAAATTTTGTTTCATTAATTTTTTCTGAAAACAATGAAAAATGTTTGTCTAAGAATATATGTTCTTTTTCCTGTTGAGAAATGTTTATTTAAGGATGTTAGTTATGTCAGTTCTTATCCGGCTGACGTGTACTTAAGATTACTAGTTTTTGTTTGCAAGGACTTCATAAAACTCTAGTCAGACTGCTACTAGTCAAATTTCTAGTCATTCATTATATGAACAATTTTCTGGGCAAATACGACTAAAGTCTGTTGATATAGTTAGTAATTATATTGTAAATACTCACTCCAGTAAGACTATGTGTACTACCAATGGTACAAATTCTGTGATCAAAATTCTAGTCAGTCAAATAGAAATACTACAGTTTCCAACCATAACACTGACAAAATAGTTGCATCAGAACATAATGTACAATCGCAATCAAGATATACCAATAGCAGTAGTAACATTAAGATCAAACCGTTCAAAAAGTGAAATGCTTTCCCACATAGGCTGACCAGTTGAGAAATAAATTAGATGAACTTCAAATACAAATTTTTCTTGAAGAATCGGATTTTATATTCGTGACTGAGGTATTACCGAAGGTGGGCAATGACTTTGAATGTTCTTCGGTACTCTATGAAATTGAATACTACACTTCATTCCCAAGCTCGTGTGAAGGAAGAGGTGTAATAATACATGCCAAATCTTAACTGAATGTTTTACCTAACTCACATATGAACTCATTTTACAATGATGCATTTTGGTCTGAATGAAAAAGTGGCACTGGGTAGCTTATATAGAAGCCCTTCCTCAATTGACCTTTTTGTCCTGTTATTAACAGACTATTAAGTGAAGCTTGCAGTTCAGGGCATACGATACTAGCTTTAACTGACGATTTCAATGTGAAATATATTATTTGGGAAAGTTCTACTGCATGGCAGTGATAATCATCATGAGTTTGAATTGATTGAATGTTTGCGCGACAATTTTCTGTTTCAACTCAGAGCCAACCAGGTATAGAGAGAATCTTATCAAACCAAATGACCAGAATGACATTGAAAATGTTATTATTTTGCCAGCACTTGGGTAAGGTGACAATGTTTTGATTACATTTAAATTCCTTAGTGCGTTTAAAGACTTCCAAATGGTAAACCTAAAATAAAGTATGGCAAGTGTGACTTGGCTTCCTTCGCCTATGACTGGAACTGTATCAACAGGCAGGACAGATTTGAAGGACAAAACGTAGATGAAATGTGGAACTTTTTCTCTGAACATTATCATAAAAGTGTAGAAATCATGTTCCAAAGTACATACCAAAATAATGGTGTAAACCAAAATCATTGTGGTTAAATGCTGAGGCGCTTAACTGCATTAAACTGAAAAGACATTACCTGGAACATTTCCTTGCCTCCAGATGGCGTGAAGCTTTTGGAAGATATTAGAAATGATATTATAAATAAAGCAAATGAGGATATTCGGACTGCAAAGAGAAGCTATGAAAGGAGAATCACCTTTGAAGCAAAGAAAGAAAGTAAACACTTCTGGAAATATGTAAAACGAAAGGTCAAGTCCCAAAGTCGTATCACAAACTTACAAAAACCCGACTCGACAATGCCCAAGTCTGATCGTGAAAATAGAAGTGAAGGCAATGATCAGGAATCAATGCAATTAACCCACACCTCCCACCAGAGACACTAAAGGGAACGAAACACAAACATGAACTAGATCCTAATGGAACCATCAATAGCGGAAGCCATAAGGATAGTTACTTTTCCAAAAAATGGCCAATTGACTATCCAAAACAAAATGATATATATAAGCGATTCACACACTCTAAGACAAACCATAACAAAAATAAATCGCTAAAGCAGAACCCCATTGGAACGGTCAGTGAAAAGAATTTCAATGGGTGCGGCTTAAATCGATCTTACGCTGTCGCAATCCTCGACCTCACTTCCGTCGCGATTTAGACAAATACTTTGATCAGTCCGCATGAAAGCTTCTATCTCATCAGTGCAGCATCTCCGAGAACAGTGCAGCATCTCCGAGAACACAACAATCAAACAACCACAAAGATGAAACAACGGTTAGGACTCGATAGCAAGAAATAACTAAAGAAACCCAATAGTTAGACTGCGATATGGCCAGCTTTTAATTTTGAAATTAAATTGGAACAACGTCTATAAATTGTAGAAAATGCTTTGCTTAGTTTATGATACAGATAACCCTGGTCCTGAATAATTAATTTTCCTCGTGTTTTCACAAATGAAAACCTTGACAATATATCCGAATTAACTAACAAAGAGTTCGTTAAACGTCTGAATAACTTAATCATTGACATATTAGCTGTAGAGAAAGTACTCGGAGAACATGATGCAGGTAAATCTTTGGAGCTGAATTGAATCCATTATTGTTTAAAACAATGTATAAAGGTTTTGCTATACCGCTTACTCTTATTCTTCCAGAGTCTGTCAAGACTGGTAAAATTTCAGCTGTGTGGAAAGATGCGCGTGTTACTCCGTTATTCAAGAAAGGACAGAAACCAGTCCGGGTAACTATCGTCCAGTTAGTTTAACTTCCATTGCACTGGTCATTAATCAGCTAGTCGGTCACAGTTTAATATCAGATGCACAATTTGGATTTCGAAATGGACGATGTTGTCATGGAGGATTGGTCCATAATGAAACTTGGGACACCATATGCATGTATCTCGATTTGGCTAAGGCGTTTGATAGTGCCCCTCATCAGAGACTACTGAGCAACATTTCAGTTGTAGTTGGCATTAGGGGTCAACTATTGGAATAGATCAAAGACTTTCTTACTGACAGAATACAGTATCTATCAATCAAAGGTTGCGGCAAAACTGTATTTAAATTTTGACAAATGTAAGCGTATCCACTTTAGTCGAAACAACCAAAATTATCAGTGCTCAATGCATTTTGAAGACAAAGACTCTGTTCCAGGTAAGAAGGCTACTGGAGTCATACTTCAACAGGACCTAAAACTCAACTGTCATATTGCTACAAAAGTGAATAAAGCAAACAGTATCTTGTCTCTGATCAATAGGATGCAAATACATTGAACAAGATTTAGTAATGCCTTATGACGTGTAACGCCATTGTCCGACCAAATGTAGAATATGTAAATACAATCTGGTACCATCATTTAAGAAAAGACATTGAAAGTGTATAAAGAATACAGAAACGGGCCACTAGGGTCATTCACAGGATGCCATCAATAGTGAAAGACTGAAAAAACTGAAATTGCCTACATAAGCACATCGGAGAAGGAGGGGAGACATGTACAAACTTACAAAATTATACACAACATTGAGAACATACCATATGAAAGATGTTTTAGTATTGTTGCAAAAACCAAACTACACGTGGACATACTTTAAGGTACAGAAGCCTCCTTGTAGAACATCTTTTAGACTACAGCACTTTCCACAAAGCCATCACACTTTTCATCGAAGCCCTCTTTTAGACTACAGCTTTTTCACAAAGAGGCATTGGTGTTTGGAACGCTCTTCCTCCAAAGTTCAACTGTTGTCAATGCAAATGATGTGAAGGTTTTTAAAGCGAAACTGGATCAAAATAGAAGTGGAGGCAATGATCAGGAATCGATACAATCAACCCAACCCAGCTCCCATCAGAGACACCAAAGGGAAAGAAACACAAACATGTAACAACATACCCTAATGAAAACATTAATAGCGGAAAGCCAAAATGACAGTTACTTTCCCACAAAAATGGCCAATAGGCTATCCAAAATAAAATAATATAAGCGACACAAACACCCAAAGACAAGCCATAACAAAAATAAACCGCGACAGAAGAACCACCTTGGAACGGTCAACGGAAACGAATTTCACTGCGGGGTGGGGGGGGGGGCTTAAATCGATTTTACGTTTCCACAATCCTCGCCCTTACTTCCGTCGCGATTTAGTTCAGTCCGCATAAAGGCCTCCTAACTCATCAATGCAACATCTCCGTTAACACAAATAATCAAACAACCACAGAGATGAAGCAACGGTGAGGACTCGACAGCAGGAAACCACTGAAATCCTGGAGCAAAAGAAAACCAACAGTGTGCCCGACCAGAGAAAGAGCATCAGGCACCATCCAACATTAACTTGAATTAGATCTCTCTTAATCTCAATAAGCCTTTACTCTGGAACCGTCATAGAATCTGAGGCCTGACCAACCGGCGTACTATTATAGGGGGAAGCAAAGTTGTCAACCGTGATTGGGTTATCCACCATGCATGCAGTCTGTAGTAAAACATTTATGTTGTACCCAATCTGTATCGAAGAACGATTTTACGAAATCAGGTGCAGAAGTCATTGCGGTTATATATTTTTCTGAATTTATATACTAAGTCACCATAAATTTCGGGTTCCGATAGACCTTGTTGCAGAAGAAATTTAAGTCAAATATTGAATTTTGAAATTAAATCAGAATGACGTCTATAAAATTTTGAAAAGGCTTTGCGTAGTTTATGGTACCGATAACCTTGATTAAGAAGTTTAGCCGTTAACAATTTATTACGAGTGTTGAAGTCAGTTACATGACTACACACTCTGGCAAATCGAATTAATTGCGAAATATAAACGCTATAGGATGGCGCACGAGGAACATCACCATCCAAAAAGGAAAATTCACAATCTCAAAATCAAAATCATCTCGTTTACCATAAATTTTGCACGAAACAAACCCAGCTACAATAGATAGATCTAAATAAAAAAACCGGAGCCTCGGTATCAGAAGAATTTGCCTTATTTAACTTTTAAACCGGGGGTAAATTTGACTGATCAAACCATCGAAATAGGTATTATCAATATTTAATAAATCATCCAAATATCTAGAAGTGGAGCTTAAAGCTTTAATTATTTCAGACTGGTTTTCAGCAGAAAGGGACAACATGAAGTCGCTTTCATTACAAAATAAAAATATATCAGCCACAAGTGGTGCGCAATTAGTACCCATCGGAATTCCCACAACTTGTCTAAATATAACTTAGTACCAAATCTTATGTAAATATTATCAAGTAGAAAAGTGAGAGCTTCACACACTTTCTGACACTTTTATGCTCTTCAGAAGTGAAAAGAAAAACATTTCTTACATTACATGCAAGATAGTGGGAGTCTTCCGTATGGAATGTCCATTCAATTAAATCATTATGGTTTTATTTTATAAGATTATGAGGAAGTGTAGTGTAAAGGGTGGAAAAATCATAAGTAGACAGACTTGACGCATGAAAACACACGGCTTTCGATTTATTTAAAACTTCATTTTAGAATTTTTTATAGACCAAAACAGATTTCTACCTGATCTTTCGACGACTTTGTCGCAATATTGTGTCACATGTTTTTGATGGCAGTAAAACATAAAGTTAATAATTTGGAGAATTCAGTGGTGATACAAGAGCTTGAATTTGCAATAAACCGTGCTTTGTATGGTCTTTTATGAAGTTTAGGTAACCAATATAACGTAGGAAGCTTGTCTTGGCCTTCTGTAACACAGACAGCAAACTTGGTGGCTGAATGACAAATGTGGTCATCAACTCAAGCCCTCTCTACAGCTTAAGGCTGAAGTTCATAGGCCTTAGTACCACCAAATCCTCGATGAAGAGTGTTAACATAGTGAAGCCGTCAAACATCGACCACATTGTTAGCGGCCTTATCAACTGGAGCCAAAACAAACTTCTTATGAAATTCTTGAATACCTAGTTTAAGGTGACGTTAAGACGTCTTAGGTTTAGGAGGTAATAAGTTCGTATTTTGCGAATAACAAGACTTGCGTTTGTTCACTAATTTCAGAATGCTAAGTTTCCATTCCTTAAGAGCTTTATGCTCAACATACTCTCGTTTACACCACCGATTACAAAATTCATTCAAGGCAGCAGCGATTTCATCTCTGCATTTTAATAAATGCAGAGATGAAATCGCTGCTGCCTTGAATGAATTTTGTAATCGGTGGTGTAAACGAGAGTACATGTATGTTGAGCATAAAGCTCTTAAGGAATGGAAACTTAGCAATCAATTTTAGATAGAAATCGATATTTCGGTCCTTTAGATATTATATTACGTATCCTAGAATCAGGAATATTTTTAAATTGCCAGTAATAATATGACCAGCAGCAGGATAGCAATACACTGAATTTTTACTATCACATGCATCAGGAGTGTTAGTTTCAATATCAAGATCAGAAACAAGTTTATTGAAATTACAAAAATGATAGGTCTATCAGGTTCATTGTGTTTATAGCAAATTATGGGTGTTCCAGTATTTTGAAAATAGGCAGGAATGGAAGAAATAATCAAACTGTTCCGGAAGATACTAGGCAAATCTATAAAATCCTAACCCTTTTTAATGATGGACATTTTGATGTAATGACGTTTGTGATTAATTTCAGAATCGATGAAAGGACGAAGAGCATGCTGAGTATAACCTCTAGTTAAAAGAACAGCGTCGTATAACTGATTAAAACTATCGAAGAATTTATCCAGAATCCGTTATAATGCAGAAATGGGTAATGAACTTAGAAAAGCAAGCATTGAGTGGCGTCCATGATTCAATAATATTATGGGCAGTCGCTTCAGTCCGGTATTGTTTCTTTTAAAAGCACGTAATTTACGTTTATAATTACCATTTTTTTCTGGTGCCGTGCGATCTAGTTTTACACTTTCGACAGTCCAGAAGCGAAAAAATATCAAAGTCGGGCATTTTAGATATATTAGCCTCATGATAAATGTTGTCATTCAAGTCAAATGGAAAAGGTACAATGTAATAATTTAATCCATTTTAATTCAGTTTCATGCCGTTTAATAATTTTAAACCTAGCTGTAGAATTTACATTAGAATATTTTGTCCACTGGCTGTATAGAAATATCTTTAATAGAATGACCTGTACATCTGAAATGACGGTACAAGAAAGTGTCAGTTTTTTAGGCTTACTCATTCTACGATAGTGTTCGTTAAATCGTGTTTTTAACATGCGATTAGTTTGTCCGACATACTGCATTTTACAATTTGCAGTATATCAGGTTATCACATATATCAAATCCGTAGACTTACATGTCAAATCGGACATGTTAACTACAGAAAAACGTCTACCGTTTACAGACAAAGAAACGGTAGAAGCATTGCATAAATGTGAACAGCACCTGCACCTCTTAGGCACTTTGAAATACTAGGATACATTCCACTTCTCTCGAAAGGATTGGTATATTTCCGAAGAATGGGCGATTTGATAGGAGATAATCTAACTCTCAGATTGTTGTTAAATAAATTAGTACTACCTGCTCCACTTAAATTAACGGAAGCGGCAGAAAACAAATTTATGGGCCTCACCAATACCGACGGCAACATAGCACTAAAATTATTAATAGAATGGGGAATCCGTACAGAAGAAGCAGAATGTAACCTAAGGGGCGATATTGTAAGTTTAAATTCATTTTTTGTGATACTCATTTTTGTTTAAAGGGGCGATACCGTCCAAAGTAAAGCGCTATTAATACGGGCCATTAAGTTAAACAGTATGCGGAAGAACTGTAAATCCTTCAAATAGAATGCGCGTCAAAAAGAAGGCGAGTATAACACAAGCCCACAAAACAGCTATGCCTATAAAAAGCCCATAGATATCAAACAATTGTTGTACAACGAGATACGAACATCGGTCCAATCAAGACCTTCAACAGTTATCAAAAGTATGTCAAATTAAGGAACGATGAAAAGCAATTGAACGATGAAAAGCAAAATCCTGAGGATTGGAAAAATAAGAGCATTAAATGCATGTACATACTGGAACCATGAAGTGATTAAGAATAATACTATATTATTATGGTCAGTAATATGTAAATCACATATTTTGAAGAAGTTAAGAATATTAAATAATACCTGTACATGAAAATGGATGCTTCAAATGATTTAATAAAGACTTTGACTCAAGTTGAAGTGACTAAAATATTCCCGAACGATGCTCAGCTGAAAAAAGGAGAACACGCCTTACTAGAAAGCTCAGCAATCATCATGGAGGTATCATAGAGGTATGTTCATTACACTGACGAGGACTACAACAGACGTGTTTTGTTTGTTTGTTTGATTTGAGGTTTAACGTCCCCGTCAACACTATATAGGTAATTTTGGAGACGTTGCTTCTAATTTTGTTTGGACTTTTACCCGACATTGAGTTGAAATGACATCTTAAGCCCTATCGCCCAATTAAACCACTACGGTTTATAAGCATGCCGGACGGGCCCGACTCGCACCGTTTTTGCCTGGGCAGGCTTAGATCCTCTAAGCGGTTTACCAGTACTCGTGTGCGGTCGGTTTCAGCTCTGCGTGGAAGCATCATGCAGTCCATCTATTTAATCTATTTCTTCAAGCCCCATTGGGCGGGGGCCGTCAATGGACGTGTTAACGTGACGAAAACAAAAGAAATGATTGAGACTATACGCTTTACCTTTCAGAGATGGCGGGGATGATTTTTTTCTCATGATTACTTAACCCTTATCCCGCTGCATAAATTAATTTAGTCACACCAATTTATATTTCATCCAGTCAGATTACTCGATGTAATTTATTCATTCAAATTCGCAAGCTGAATGATAGTGTAGATTCTGATCACTGTTTGCAAAGGTAGGTGTTTTCGTGAACAGCACACAGATATCACAGAACTATGATAAAGCTTTTCATAACAAAGAGCACGTGCGTTTTATTTTATCTTTTTTTTTTTCATGTGGGTCAATTTTCTGAAAATTGACGATATTTTTCTGATTTTTCCCAAACCACAGGTTGTGAGTGCTCAGTGAGGCGGCTGTAATGAGTACGCAAAATATCTCCCAGCAGGCACAAGTCGCTAGGGCAACGTCAAAGCAACGTCGGTGCACGTTGCACCGACATAGATTTGACGTTGCATAAACGTCATGACGTTGTACCGACGTTGATGTGATATCACAATTACGGCATGTGCATGCTGTGTTTCATTAGATCAGATATAAGAAAAAAAATGTATACCCCTTTAAACCACAGTTTCCTCTATATAAAGGGTTACTGTGGTGTTCATTGCATGTACATTTACCATGATGCTGGCGGCTCCCGCCCATCGGGGCTTGCTGCATGATGCTTCCACGCAGGGCTAAAACCGACCCGCGCACGAGTACTGGTTAACCGCTTAGAGGATCTACGCCTGCCAAGGCAAAGCGGTACGTGTCGGTCCCCCCATGCTTATAAACCCTATTGGTTTCATTGGGCGACAGGTCTTGTCTTGAGGTGTCATTTCATCTCAATGTCGGGTAAAAGTCCCATAAAATTGGAAGCAACGTCTCCAAAATGACCTATACAGTGTCAAGTTGACGGGGACGTTAAACCTCAAATATAACAAACAAAACCATGAGTGAGTGAGTTTTAGTTTTACGTCCCACCAACAGCTAAGGTCATACGGAGACGGGACCTCGGTTTAAAGACACTTCCGAAAGTCTGGAGAAGCCCGGATCGATCCTGCGATCCCTGGTTTACAAGGCGAGTAGCGTAACCACTGCACCACGAAGGCTTCTAACAAAACCATGATGATGTTATACAGTGTCACCTGACAATGTTTAGAAAGTCCTTCTACGAAGGCAGATGCCGCTCAGAATGAATGTGACTCCAATGTTACCACGGAGAATAAACGAAAACAAATAACACTTGGAACGGAATCTACAAAACAGATATCACTCAAAACGAAAGTACATCGAATGATCCACGAAGGTACGAAACTAAATCGAATGATCTACGAAGAAAGGGTCACTCAGAACGGATGTAAATCGAATGATATATAAAGACATATATCGCGCAGAACGGATGTAAATCGAATGATGTATAAAGACAGATATCACGCAGAACGAATATACATGTAAAGAATGTTCAATAAAGACAGATATCACGCCGAATGAATATAAATAGAATGATCCATAAAGACAGATATCACGCAGAACGAATGTAAATCGAATGCTCCACTAAGACAGATATCACCCAGAAAGAACGTAATCTCTAAAATATACACTTTACCTTCTCAAAACGGAGAAGAAACTCCTTTTTATGTCCCATAGAAGTTTCGCCTTCTGTTGTGGCGAACGACCCTGCTGCGATATTGATGTTAATTAGAAATGCCTGAGAAATACTTAAAGGACAATCTGTTACCGTGTATCTTGTTCGATTAAAGCAGATTTTAATCACAGATTAGTTAGAGAAGAAACATTACACAGACGCGCTGTAGCGCTGGTGGATCGATGGCTGGACAAACGGTCCTGAACTTAAAGTCCTGTACTTTAACCCTTGACCCGCTGAATATTTATATATGCCACACCCACTACTGATTATTAACCAATCTGTTTACTTTATGCAAATTATTGCAACAAATTCACACTCTGAATGGCAAACAATGCAGATCCTGATCAGATGGCTTCTTCAGAGGCCATCTGATCTAGAGCTTCATTGTTTGAAAGATGATACATATCCGGGCTCAGCAGGACATGGGTTAAATACTGTTTGCCGATGTCCTAACACATGAGCCAGTCCATGTTTTACCGATGTACAGCCCTCTTTATTCAGCACTCTGATGTCACAACGATAAAAATCTAGCGGCTATTTTCTATAAATAACCGCTGCAATCAGGTAAAGTCACGTGGACATCAACAACGCAAAGCGTATGTGCTTTGTAACTTTGGGTGGATGGACATACAACCGATCCCAAAATAAGGAGGAAGCTAGGATGCTTAGGAAAGGCTACATCAGTTTCCATCGTAACAAAGAGGCAGAATAACACTGACATAGCATAGCGGAAACTCGGTACTTCGAACGCCAATTTTTCGAAACTGCCGGATTTTTCGAAGACGACTGACGGTTCCAACATTTTTTTGCTATTATTCATTGCAAAAATATTTCCGATTTTTCGAATTTCAATTTTTCGAAAAATTGATTTTTTTTTTTTTCGAAAAATCGAAGTTCGAAAATTCTGAAATATTTTTGCAATAAACAGAAGACGACTGACGGTCCCAACATTTTTTGCTATTATTTTTTGCAAAAATATTTCCGATTTTTCGAATTTCGATTTTTCGAATTTCGATTTTTCGAAAAAATCATTTTTTCGAACAGATTCGTCGGTCCCGATCAAAGAAACTCCTATTTAAATAAAAAAGTAGAAGAATTTCTGAACATTTATGAATTTTTTTGCTTTTACAGACGTTCTCGTCGCTTCCCCAAAGAATCGAGATGAAATTTAAATAATGACCATACAATGACACTGAATAAAAATATCCGAACATATCCGAAAACTGCAGATTTAGAAAATTCGAACTACCGATAATTCGAAGGGATTTTCTGCGGTCCCTGGCACTTCGAATTATCAAGGTTTAACTGTAGCATATTAGGTTAAAACATTCGTGTTCTATATTTAGGATCTTACACTCATGATCATTTCATATTAAGCGAGTCTACGGTCAGTTTCATAAATTTCAGTTCAAATGACCCCCACGGGTGTAAGATTTTGCTTATCATATTGCGATTTTAAATTAAGAAATAGATCAGCTCGTTGAATAATAAATCACAGTTTGGAGGTCAGTTGTAATGTAGATCAAATCGTGTAGCGCGCGTGATTTGTCTACTTACACCTGACCGACAAACTGTGATTTATTACTCAACAAATCACAGACTAGAGCTGATCTATTTCGATTCTAACACGTTGAAAATGGGCAATAATGTTGTTGTTCCCGCAAAAGTCTCACTACTTTTCGCCGTTGTTAAAAGAAATCCCGCAAAAATCATTGACTTTAACACATGCATTTATGTCCTTTTGTAACGTTTTCGGTGCGAGAAAGTGACGTTACACCATCTAACGTAAAAGAATCAAAGGGTGACGTCATAAATTGGCAGCTTTTAATGACGACATTCGACACGCTCTTCCGCACCGTGATTTGTTGCATAATAAAACACAGTTCTTTCCCATTGCCAATATAGGCGCGCCGTGTTAGAATCGGATTGCACTGATGAGTTAGGAGGCCTTCATGCGGACTGTCTTTTATGGGTGGAGTAAGTTAATTGTATCAATTCCTGATCTTTGTTTTACTTCTACTTTCTAGTAATTGCCGAAGAAGTTCAAAAGAACAAATTAGGATTTTAAGACGTAATTTGGCTTTTGCACCTAGGCAGACAAAGGATGTTGCATATAAAGCATTGGTTCGCCCTCAACTTGAATATGCATCACCCATTCGGCATCCCCATGTTAAAATTCAGATTCAGGAGGTTGAGAAGGTTCAGAGGACAGCGGCTCGATGGGCATGTCGGCGATGGCGAAATAAGAGTAGCGTCCGTGACATGCTTAGCGAGTTGGAGTGGTCGTCTCTTGAGGCACGTCGTGAGCAGTCCTCTTTAACTTTCTTTTATAACTGAGATACACTCTGGATAAAGATTAATACTTGACCCCTGTGTCAGCTTCAACTCAAACAATGGCATCAAAAGTAAATAGCACACAATATCGTAGGTACCTGGCCTATAGTGATGCCTAAAGCATTCTTTTTTTTCCCAATGGAATAGTCTTCCTTCGTCTGCTGTAGATGCCAAGTCCGCAGAGGAATTCAAAGCCCGTACAGTGTAGACTGGGACTCGGAGGTATGCCTTTTAGTATACCTCTGTTAATCAGATTGTAAATAGTTTTAAGGACTCTACCAGTGTCCTCTCCTTTTTTTAAGCTAAATTCTAAATTTAGCCACCCACCCAACTGAGATAATGGCCAAATGTGACCGACTCAGAAAATGAAGATAGATAGGATTGTCGCAGACGGCGTTATGACGTTAAGCAACCCTAACCATGTTTTATAACACGCCTGGTCATACCATTATCCACTGAATAACAACGACAATATATGATAAAGTGTTTTCTCTCATAAATGTATCCCCAAAGCGGAGGTTTTTTTTTGTTTCTATGAAAATAATTTTCTTATTTCTACTGTAAATATAGATTGTGGGTGTTAGCTAGAAGCGGTTCTAACGCGTATTTGCAATCAATGTTTTCGACCAATGAAAGGAAATGGCATATACCTTTATAGACCCCACTTTTCTCTATATGAGGGTATTCACTATATTAACATGTTAATGTGGTGACGCACAACCCTTGCAACATCACGTAAACACGCCTTTATAATCTTAACCCTTATCTTGCTGTTCACGACAACCCCTATCTTTGGAAACAGTGTAGATCCAGATCAGATGGCTTCTGAAGAAATGGGCGTGCCTTAAATGAATATTCAGCAAGATAACAGTTAACATAGACATAGCATATTAGGTTATGAAACGAGCCTTCGGTGAGTTTCATAAATTTCAGTTCAAATGACCCCCACGGGTGTAAGATTCTGTTTATCATATGGCGTAGCTGCGATTTGTTGAGTAATAAACAACACTTTGGGGGTCAGTTGTATGTAGATCAAATCGCGAGCGCGTAGCGCGCGTGATTTGTCTACTTTCACCCGACTGACAAACTGTGATGTATTACTCAACAAATCACAGACTAGAGCTGATCTATTTCGATTCTAACACGCTGAAAATCTGCAATAATGCTGTTTGTTTCCTTCAAAATCTCACAACTTTGCGCTATTGTTAGAAGAATTCCCGCTAAAATTATCGACTGAAACACATGCATTTATATCCTTTGCTAACGTTTTCGATGCGAGAATATGACGTTACACCGTCTAACGTCAAGGAAATCGACTAGTGACGTCATAAATTTGCAGTTTTTAATTACGTCAGTCGTCACGCTCTTCCTTGCAGTGATTTGTTGTAGAATAAAACAGTTATTTTCCATTGCCTATATAGGCGCGCTATATTAGAATCTACAACAAATCATGGCAAGGAAGAGCGTGACGAGTGACGTCATTAAAAACTGCCAATTTATGACGTCACTCGTCGATTTCCTTGACTTTAGACGGTATAACGTCATATTCTCGCATCAACAACGTTAGAAAAGGATATAAATGCATGAGTTTCAGTCGATAATTTTAACGGGATTTCTTCTAACAATGGCAAACAGTTGTTAGATTTTGAAGGAAACAAGAGCATTATTGCCGATTTTCAGCCTGTTAGAATCGAAATAGATCAGCTCTAGTCTGTGATTTGTTGAGCAATAAACAGATTGAAAGAACTGTGCCTTCAATCTATGACTTTGACAAGTCAATGTTAGAAAACCAACCAGTTGTGTACACATATTATAATTCCGATTTCTGCTCCACATTACGGAAACATGCCTATACAAATACATTATCTTTATCACCGAAAAAATGGAAATTTTAAGATGAATTTTTTGTATATTTTTCTTATTTCTGCTCAAAATATAGATTGTGGGTACACGTTAGAACCGCCTCATCGAGGCGGTTCTAACGAGTGCCCACAATCTATATTTTAAAGCAGAAATAAGAAACATAAGGTTTACCCCTGAAAACCCCAGTTTAACTGTATAAAATTGGGGTTCAAGGGGGTCAAATTTATATATGTATTCCATCTCAAAGGTGTGTTTTCGTGATGAAGTAGTCTAACGAGCACCCTTAACCTTTTATTTGGGTAAAAATAAGACAAATATAAAAAATTCGTATAGGAAAATTAACCTTTCAGGAAATAAGAAAGAATGGACAATGTAGAACGGAATTTGTTATCCGAATACTAAGTTTCATTTTTGTGACTGACACGTCCGTGTGACATAATGCATTCTTTCATGTCTCAAAATTGGTCATTTGTCTTATAAGAATTTATTTATTTATTTATTCATATTTATACTCGAAACCTCGGACCCATCCATGGGTCCGAATCCAAACATATGCTGTGGGTGTTCGTTAGAACCGCCTCGTTAGAATGAGTATCCACAACCTGCCGCGGCATGAAACAAATAACTAAACTAATGTATACCCCTGTATGCCCAGTTTTCTCTATACAAAGTGGGGTTTACAGGGGTGTTCATTCCACACACTGATTGTTATTTGATGTTATATCAGAAGTAAAAGGTGCCGGACAGCCTGGCATCTTCGTGTAAGTTAGTGCAAAGTAATATTCAACACCAGCTAGAAAGAAAGAAAGAAAGCGAGAAATAAAGAAAATTATTACTGTTGAGTAGAAGTAAAACAAAGATCAGGAATTGATACAATTAACTTACTCCACCCATAAAAGACACCAAAGGGAAAGAAATACAAACATTAAGCGACCAGATCATAATGGAAACCTAAACAAAGGAAGGCCATAAGGACAGTTACTTTCCCACAAAATGGCCATATGGCCATCCAAAACCAAAAGACACAAGTGATACACACAGTAAGTAACAAACAACAACATAAATAAATCGCCACAGAAGAGCCGCCTTGGAACGGTCAGTGGAACATTTCCACTGGGGGGCTTAAATCGATTTTACGTGGCCACAATCCTCGCCCTTACTGTTGTTATTACTGTTGACACGGTAAATGACATTTCATTAGTTCATCAAACCCGTGATATGGGTAATTAGTCCTAGCCCCCTGCAGCGAATTAAACGAGAGCAAGAGGATATTCCAATCTTTTTCAATAGGTAGCGAACGCTGCAGTACCTTCTTGGGGCTATAAAGGTCTGACTTTTCGGTATTTGCAAACAGCGTAGATCTAGACTAGATGGCCTCTAAGAAGCCATCTGGCCCTCAGTTTGCAAATGCGAATGAATTCATCTTATCGACTGTTTTGATTGGCTGATAGTCAGAAATGCGTGAAATTAATTTACTCAGTATGATCAGAGTTAATGTTACAGTCATAGCCCCAGTTTCAAAGCAGTAAAGCCCCGATAGCTCAGTGGTAGAGCGTCCGCTTCGGGAATGGGAGGTCGCGGGTTCGATCCCCGGCCGCGCCATACCAAAGGCGTGAAAAATGGTACTAGGCACCCCCTTGGCTGACGCTCGCATTATCAGGGGTAGTCCTAGGAAGATAAATGAAGGCAGGTATTTGTTAAAAGATACTTTGTTTGTCGCAATAAAAGCTCTACAGAGCTTATGTTATTTGTTTCGGATATGCGACGTTAAATAAAGCTTCTTTATCTTTAATTGCTAGATATAAATCTAGTCGTATGCTGGCGTTACTTTTTTTCTGTTTGTTTGTTTGTTTGTTATTATTTCTCCTTGAAGAATCACACCGTGGGTACCATATATTCCAAAATAGTACTTTATATTGATGTCCCTTTTCCATCCCGGGGGCCTGATTAAAGAATAAAGTGTTCTATTTGCTTGTTTACGTACGTTGCGAATATATGTATTCCATCTCAAGCCAGTGTAATTGCCATGCCACGGTACTAAATCGGATCCACATATTTGCAATTGAGAACCGTTCCCTCAACCTTGATTTTATTTGACTGTTTCCAAGTTATCTGCGTTATATTTAATTTAACAGGCTAAAGACTCATACAGCATCTTCTTAACAAAAAAATTTGATCTGTTTTTATCTTTCGACGTTTTAATGAGTTGTTTTTGCATCTCTAATTTTACGCAACAAACGCGGTCGTCTGCAAAAAGGTATTTTTTTTTTCATGTGAATACCAATCTTTAATGGTCACGTGTGAAACAGCCTACATGAAAGAACCCATCCCGAAATTTCGCCATTTCCAACAATGGACTGTTTTCTTTATAACAAAAAAAAAAAAAATTCTTACATTACATGCAAGATAGAGGGAGTCTTCCCTATGAAATGTCCATTCAATTAAATCATTAGATTTTTGTTTTATGAGATTATGAGGATGTGTAGAGTAAAGGGTGGAAAAAATTATAAGTAGACAGACTTGAAGCACGAAACTGTTGATTTTCCGTCCGTGCTATCTTATGCTGGTGTGTGTGTGTGTGTGTGTGTGTGTGTGTGTGTGTGTGTGTGTGTGTGTGTGTGTGTGTGTGCGCGCGCGTTTGTAGTTGCTACCAATCGGGGAAGTACATAAGAATACACACCTTCGTGACCAAATATTCACTTGGCTTAAAAGTAAAAACTATGATATATGTTTTCTACAAGAAACCCATTCGGGACAAAATACTCAGAATCTATGGCAACAAGAGTGGGACAATGATGCATTTTTCTGTGGACATAGTAAAAATAGTGAAGGGACGGGAATTTTGTTCAACTAAAACCTACCATATACTATAAGTAATCATACTGAAATAGTCAGTGGTAGAATTCAAGTTCTAGAACTTAGTATCAGTGAAACAGAACTTACTTTAATAAATATTTATGGCCCAAATAACGACGATGAAACATTTTTTGAAAGACTTGAAAATTACTTAAACGAAAATGACGAAAAAACATTTATCATAGGCGGAGATTTTAATACAGTTCTAGATGAAAAATTAGATAGGAAAAATGGTAGGGTTTATAGACACAGATTATGCAGAAATAAGATCAGAAATATAATGGACACATTCGATTTTATTGACATATGGCGAGAAAAGCATCCAAACTTAAGACAGTATACTTGGCATTCTTCACACAAGCCACCGATCTTCAGCCGATTAGATTACTTTCTTATATCAGATAATTTAAGAAATTCAATAACATATAGTAAACACTGTACTAGTTTTAAATCAGATCACAGTATAGTTTTTATAAATATCGATTTAACTAATAACAAACGAGGACCAGGCTACTTTAAATTAAACAATAGTTTATTATTAGATATTGAGTATCAAGAAACGATTAAGAAAAATATTAATGAAATAGTTTTAATAAACCAGGAAACAAACCCAAATACTCTTTGGGAAATAATTAAAGGGACTGTCAGAAACGAATCCATTAAGTATGCCACTAAGAAAATGAAAGAAACAAACGCACGAGAAGAAAATATAAAAAATGATATAAATAAACTTACACACGAACTCACAGAAGCAACAAATACTGACAGAATAGAAATAATAACACATAATCTCGAGGATAAAAACAATGAATTAGAACAAATAATAGAACACAAAACAAACGGCTTAATATTAAGATCCAAAGCAAACATAGTGGAGCATAGTGAAAAAAATAGTAAATACTTTGCCTCTTTGGAGAAGAAGAAATCAGAAAAGAAATTAATCTCAAGGCTTACAATAAATAATAAAATCAATACTAATCAAGAAGAAATCTTAAAAGAAGCCGAAAACTTTTATAAGGAACTATACACAAAAAGAAAACCACACAATTCAGCTTATAACTTTTTTGATGAGACCGTGAATAAACTAAATAACGTAGAAAAAGAAAGTTGTGAAGGGTTAATTACAGAACAAGAATGTAAAAATGCACTTAAAGAGATGAAAAACCAGAAAAGTCCTGGCTCTGATGGAATTACCGTTGAGTTTTACAAAATATTCTGGAATGATATAAAACAATATTATGTAAACTCTATAAATTATTCTTATGGAAACTGTTCCTTAACTGAACTTCAAAAACAAAGTATCATCACTTTGATTCCAAAACCAAACAAAGATATTACATTTCTTGAAAATTGGAGACCTATAAGTTTGTTAAATGTCGACTACAAAATTGCAACAAAAGTATTAGCTAACAGAGTAAAACGAATTTTAACAACTATTATAGACAGTTCACAAACTGGATTTATTAAAGGTAGATATATAGGAGAAAATATACGACTTTTATCGGAAATTATACAAAGTGCCGAAGAACAAAAAATACCTGGTATGCTCTTTTTCTCGGATTTTGAAAAAGCATTTGATAGTTTAGACCATGCATACATGATAAAGTGTTTACAGCATTTCAATTTTGGACAGAGTTTTATAAAATGGATAAAATTATTCTATAACGATGCTAAGAGCTGCGTTTCAAATAATGGTTATCTGTCAGAATTCTTTTCTATTTCACGGGGTGTCCGCCAAGGATGTCCACTTTCTCCATACCTTTTTATTATTTGTATTGAATTATTATCCCATAAAATTACTACATGTGAAGATATAAAAGGAATACGTATTGCTGGAGATGAATTTAAAAAATCGCTTTTCGCAGATGATGCATCATTTATTCTAGATGGCTCGTTTAAATCTTTCGAAACACTAATTCATATATTGGATAACTGTAGTTATATTTCTGGACTGAAACTGAACTCCAAAAAATGCCAGGTGCTACGAGTTGGTTCAATGGTAAAAAACGATGGTATTTACTTTGGACACCGAAAATTTCAGTGGAGTTCCATTAAAGCAAGTTCACTTGGCATAACTTTTACAACACATAAGGAATCTGTTTTTAAACTGAATGTGGAACCAAAAATAAAAGATTTTGAAAACTGCCTAAAACAATGGCAACACAGAAAATTAACACTAATGGGAAAAATAACAGTTATAAAAAATTTCGCGCTTCCCAAACTTATTTATGTTCTCTCTTCTTTACCAAACCCCTCAAAAGAGACAGTAAAGAGAATTGAAAAAATAATGTATAACTTTGTATGGGATGGTAAACCAGACAAAATAAAACGAGAAATCTTGACAAAAGATTATGACAAAGGGGGGGCTTAAAATGATAAATCTAGAAACATTTATACAATCCCTAAAAATGAGCTGGGTAAAACGTATTTTAGAATCTAATAATAATGGAATTTTATATAAAATATATTTAAACAAATTGAAACCTTGGGGCGAGGGACTGTTTTTTGAATGTAATTTTTCAGAAAACGATATAGATAAAATTATTTCAAACAATAATTTTTTAAAAGATATTTTATTAGCTTGGTGCAGAGGAAATGAAAAATCTATAATATATAGCTACAGAAACGAAATACTATGGAATAATAAAAATATAAAAGTTGATGATAAAACTATAATGTATACCCATTGGTATAACAAGGGAATTAAGTACTTTAAAGATATTTTCAAAGATACAGACAAGCATATAATGTCCTTTACAGAACTGAAAGAAAAATATGACGTACTAGAAAGCGACTTTCTTATGTATCTAAGTTTAATGCATAGTATTCCAAATAAATGGAAAATTGAGATAAAACAGGAAACTACAGACCACCCGATAGCACCTAGCCTAATAAGTCAAGTAGTCAAAACAAAGCAAACAAATAAATTTATCTATAACTTTCTTCGAGATAAAGAATTATTGATAGAAAAACGTTCGGAGAAAAAATGGAATGATTTATTTATTAATGAAAATTTAAACTGGAAGAAGATATATACAAATATATTGTATGCTACAAATGATATCAAATTAAGAAACTTCCAGTATAAATATTTGATGCGTATTATCCCTACCAACAAATTTTTATTAAAGTGTAAAATTGGAAATTCAGCTCTCTGTGATTTTTGTACAATGGAAATAGAAACTTTTAATCATTTGTTTTGGGAATGCATATATGTTCAAGAATTTTGGACAAATCTATCAAATATGCTACAAGAATATCATCTTGACACAACCTTAAATATACAAACTATAACATTTGGCGTTACACATTCAGAAATGCATCCTCAGACTCAAATAAAAAACTTCATTATAATGCTAGGAAAATATTTCATTTTTAGAAATAAATTTCAGAAACGTGTTCCAACAATTATTCATTTTAAATCATATTTGAGTCGAAGACTAAAAATAGAAAAAGAAATCTACTTTATGAAAGACAGACTAGCCCAGTTCGAACGAAAATGGGGAAATTTTGGAAACCTTCTTGGATAATTTCATCACAACAATTATAGGAATGCAGCAACTCATATCGCTCATCTCTTTTTTCTCTTTATATATTTTACTCTCTCTCTCTCTCTCTCTCTCTCTCTCTCTCTCTCTCTCTCTCTCTCTCTCAATCCTGGTACCCATAGCTTTCTCTCTTGTCTTTACTTCTTTTTCTACTTTCCTTCCTTGCCGTTTTTTTTTCTGTGAGCATGCATGTGTGCGTGTGAGCATGTTTGTGTGTGTGTGTGTGTGTGTGTGTTGTTTTTTCCTTTTTTCATATCAACTAGAGTTTCTGGAATTCCATTGTAGAAATATAATGTATATTAGTACTTAGATAAGTTTGGTTATTGTATGGCTAAGCAGTTTTGATGTATATTTTTTGTATAATACCCATTATGTACACTTCTGCTGATAATATATTACATCATGCACATTTCCTAAAGGCATATTATATTGTGTAAAGCTGATGTCATGTTTATATAGTAGAAGTATGTTTGTACAATGTATTTTCAGAAATAAATATTAAATAACAAAAAAAAAGAATACACACCTTCGAATTGGGGAAACACCTCCAAACGCGGAGCTCCCCGTTTTGAAATAGCAAGAAATATTGAAAATTCAGTACTAGATGAACCTTAAAAATAGTTTCCTATGGTAATCCAACACCTTCCCTGTTTTGTAGGTTCAGGACGTATATCTGATACACAAAGGTGTATAACTGCTGATCGATTAAAAGTTTCACGTGTGTAACCCCGATATCGAACCTCCCCGTTTGTGCGGAAAAAATTCATATTCTGCAGAACGGGGAAGTGTTAAGATCTACAGCTCGAGTGGCTCACAGGTGATTTATATTTTGCATTTTCTTTAAACAACTTTAAATCAAAGACACTTATTAGGAATGAAGCAACTTTTTTCAGCAGCTTGAAACTGAGTACATCAGAATACATTGGATTTCACTGCCTTTGTTTGTTTGTTTTAACCGTTTCAATGATTGGTTAATTGATTTTGAGGGTTAACGTCCCGTCAACACTGTATAGGTCATTTTGGAGACGTTGCTTCCAATTTCGTGGAATTTTTACCCGACCGTGAGATGAAATGACACCTGAAGCCCTGTCGCCCAATGAAAACAAAAGGGTTCATAAGCATGGACGGTTCGACTCGCATCGCCTTGCCTGGGCAGGATTAGATCCTCTTAGCGGTTTACCAGTACTTGTGTGCAGTTGGTTTCAACTCTGTGTGGAAGCTATCTATTCCTTCAAGCCCCGATGGACAGGGGCTTTTCACCGTTTCATTAGTACTATTTAATCATTTAAAATCCCATAACTGTATTTTTTTTTCATGGTCCGCCCTATTGCACCCCCACCTCCCTCCCCCACTCCACATCGAGGCTTTGAGAAATAGATAGGGCTGCGCAGAACTGAAACCGACCGCACATGAGTACTGGTAACTGTTTAGGAGGTCTAGGCCTTCCCATGCACCATCCATGCATATAAACATATTGGTTTCATTGAGCGATAGGGTTTGAGCTGTCATTTCATCTCAATGCCGAGTAAAATTCCTTCAAAACTGGAATAAACGTAACTAAAAATCCTAAATAGTGACATTTAACCAAAATTCAACAAACAATCAATTAATGTCATGGCAGATTGTAAAGTTTTATCATATGATGCAATACCAGAAGCAAAACAAATTCGATTACTCTTTTGTAACTGATGCCTCCGGTCCCCGCCCATAGGGGATTGAAGAAATATATTGGCTGCATGATGCTTCCACGCAGAGCTGAATACGGCCCGCACACTAGTACTGGTAAACCGCTTAGAGGATCTACGCCTGTCCAGGAACTGCGGTGCGAGGCGGACCGTCCATGCTTATAAACCCTATTGGGTTCATTGGGCGACAGGGCTTGAGATGTCTTTTCATCTCAATGTCGGGTTAAAGTTCCACAAAATTGGAAGCAACGTCTCCAAAATGACCTTTACAATGTTGACGGGGACGTTAAACCTCAAATGAAACAAACAAAACTGATGCCTATTTTTCTTGGTGTCTACTGTCATAATTAAACATCGTCTCACGATAATGGTATGTAAATGTCATCAGATTAGCAAGTTCGTGTAATGACCACCCATAGACACCCAATTTATACAGGTAAAAATGGGGTTACATGGGTATACAATATATTCCTTATTTCCGCTCATTAAAAATTGAGGCGGATCTAACGAGCACCGATAATCTGTTTGGACTAGAACTAAGAAAAATCATTATGAAAACACGCCTATTCAAAAACAGAAAATTTCATCACCCAAAAATGAAAATTTTCGGGTATTTTTTTTTTTTTTAGGTGTAATGTCCCCATAAACACTGTAAATGTCATTATGGAGACGTTGCTTCCAATTATGTGGGACTTTTACCCGACATTGAGATGAAATGACATATCAAGCCCTGTCACCCAATGAAACCAATAGGTTTATAAGCATGAACGGACCTTCTCGCACCGCTTTGCCTGGGCAGGCTAAGATCCTCTAAGCGGTTTACCAGTACTCGTGTGCGGGTCGGTTTCAGCTCTGCGTGGAAGCATCATGCGGCCCATATATTTCTTCAAGCCCCGATGGGCGGGGGCCGAAAATTTTCGGGTAGGTAGAAAATTCTGATATTTTTAACGGTTTTGCTCCAAACAATTTATGGGAATGTGCAAGAACCGCCTCGATGAGGCGGTTCCAACAGGTACCCTGTATATAGTTTTGTTTGTTTGATTTGAGATTTTACGTCCCCTTCGGCACTGTATATGTCATTTTGGAGACGTTGCTTCCAATTTTGTAGGACTTTTACCTGACATTGTGCTGAAATGACTTCTCAAGCCCTGTCGCCCAATGAAAGCAATAGGGTTTATAAGCATGGACGGTCCGACTCGCACCGCTTTGCCTCTAAGGGGTTAACCAGTACACGTGTGCGGTCGGGAAAGCGGCATGCAGTCTGTTTATTTCTTCAAGCCCCGATGGGCGGGGCCGAACCCTGAATATACTAAATACATGGTCAGTGCCTTAATAATAAAATATAATATGTGAGCCTAAAGGGGCTCTTACACTGTCACGACTTTGACCACGATTGTTCACGACTGTCCACGACCATTTGGGACCATGAAAATCGTGGCAAATCGGGGCATACACGGTTCCGATTTCAATACCCTACGAATACTCACGACATTGCTACGACACTTCTACGAACAATCACGATTGCTGTACGATAATGGAGCCGATCTACAACGATCCTCTACGATCGACTACGATGTCTTACGATCCTCTTGGATTCTTCTACGATGCACCACGATTGCTTCAAGAAATCAGACGCTCACGATCCCTGCAAGACTGCTCTACGACCAAGGCACGATGATCAAAGACTCGGTACGATCATGGAGGATTCGATACGATTTACTCGCGATTAACCAAGACTTCTCCCGATTCGTCAGGATTTATAACGATCTGGGTATATAAAAGTGTTCATCAAATGCACAGTGTCATTCAGTTTCAACCATTTCTGTAGAGAGCATCTGACGAAAATGTTTTTGCAGCCAGGTCAAAGGCTTCTGTATCTTCAAAATTTAGTTCAGCTCGAACAAGACATGATCGAAAATGACATTGCAATGGCTGAACAACTGGAGGTGAAGGCCCCGATTTGCCACGATTTTCATGGTCCCCATTGGTCGTGGACAGTCGTGGACAGTCGTGGACAGTCGTGGACAATCGTGGTCAAAGTCGTGACAGAGTTAGACAATTTAAGAGTGGCGAGCTTCAGTGAGCCCTTATAAAATTCAGTGTTGCGGCGAACCAATTATATTATCTAAATATTAAAGACACTTATCATGTGTTTAATTTATACCGCAACTCAAAACAATTAAGGGGCTTTGCAATACTTTAGCAAATTTACCCTAAAACTACAGCAGACAGTATGGCATAATAAAGGAAGTTGGTGCCATGGCGCGCACACATAGTATACCGTGACGTCAAAGCTTCTGACGTCCCCACGAAGGGGTAAGAAACATGGACGCTTGAATAAAAGTTTCTCAGAGCTTTACATCCTGTATATAAATTTGCAAATAAATAGTTTATTATAGTTTTAGAACCTATTTTCGAGGTTCAGACGCAACCGCAGTAGCAGTGTGCAATTTCATACTGCAATTAGGCATTCTAGTAACCTAATAAATGGGGTCGAATAATTGCTCACTATAATCGGCATTGACCTATAATACCTTCTACTGACCTATAATACGTATAGTGACCGTTAATAAACCGGACCTACTTTTCAGTTCCCTAATTTGCAAGCGTAAACAATAACATACAACCTTTTATACACGAGAAAACAACGAAACTGCAAGTTATCATCTTTACAATATTTATTTAAACAGATTTTCAGAAATTTCAGCTAAATTCTAACTTTCTCGGGCTTTCCTGGTTTGAATGGTCCGTTGGAATGATGGCGCACTGGTACTGCGGTTTCGTCTCAACCTCGAAAATAATTTCTAAAACTAAAATAACCTATTTATTTGCAGATTTTCAGACAGACTGTAAAGCGCTGGGAAACTTTTATTCAAGCGTCCATGCTGTTTCCTGCGTCCCTGTGGCGTGGTGACGGCAGAAAGTTCGGGCTATTTGACGTCACGTTATACTACGTGTGCGCGCCATGACACTGAATGTCGTTTAACATGCAACACTGTCTGCTGCCCTTTTTGCTTAAATTTTGCTAAATTATTGCAAAACCATTGATAGTTTTGAATTGCGGTATAAACTTAATACATGATTAGTGTCTTTTTTATTATTAAAGACACTAACCATGTATTTAATATATTCCAAAAGACCATCCAAACCAGGAAAGCCCGAGAAGGTAAGAACCTAGCTGAAACTATGTTTAAATAGATATTGCAAAGATTTTAACTTGCAGTGTCGTTGTTTTCCTGTCTATAAAAGGTTGCATGTTATTGTTTACACTTGCAAATGTTGGACCAAATGTAGTTCCGGTCTATAAACGGTCACTAGACGTATTATAGGTCAGTAACAACGTTATTATAGGTCACTACCGATTGTAGCGTGCAGTTAATCGACCGCTTTTATCAGGTTACAGGAATGCCTGATTGCGGTTGGCATTTCTATCTTTTTTTTTTGGCAGAGATACGAACAATTTTGTAAACCCCTATAAACTTTAATTTTACTAGCTTTATGGGGTTTAATGGGGGTAAAATTATATAGGCTTGTTTTCGCGATGACAAAAAAGAAAGAAAAAGACAAAGAAAGAAAAGCATCCTGTGAAAAATGCTGGTTTCAAGACATCGCAAACGCCATTTTAGCGCACGGGAATGTTCTTGTATTTTTGTGATAGCCTCTGTACCGGTCGCTTTTGTTTTCTTATTTCTGCCCCTTAACCGTCAATATTTAGAAGATGTTGTTGTAGTAGAAGTAGTGCTGCAGTTGTTGTTTAATGAGAAATTACCTTAATTGTCATGTTCTTTTTCCTTATCTCTACTAGATAATCAATATTTCTTTTGAAATAAGATATTATATAACACTTAATATTTCTTATTGACAGATCATATTTTTTGCTCACATGTATAATTCTTTGCGCATTATCAGGTACATGTAAATATTGTTTTGCGTTAACGCTGTTTTATTTCATTACTGTACTATTGACAAAAAAAAAATGTGATTTTTTATGATTTAAACTCATCTATGTGTTTTATATAAAATAGGAAAATAGTTCCTACCCTGCAATCAATACTTTTTTCTACATAAAGAGGTTACTACCTGAAGTGGGGTTTACCGGTGTTAATACTACGGTGACATGTTGATGTATTGTTACATTTTTATGATTCTGTGCAGCATCTCATGTACATGTGTACATAGTCCTCGTTCGGCCCCCGCCCATAGGGGCTTGAAGAAATATATGGGCTGCATGATGCTTCCACGCAGAGCTGAATCAGACCCACACACGAGTACTGCTAAACCGCTTAGAGGATCTAAGCCTGCCCAGGCAAAGCGGTGTGAGTGTCGGACCGTTCATGCTTATAAACCCTATTGGTTTCATTGGAAGACAGGGCTTGATGTTTCATTTTATTTTATTTGCCTTCACTGCAGCTGGTGTTGTGCCGTGTGGCGGCCGTAAAACGTCTCCCCGTACATCAACCATAGTGCAGTTTATATCTTACTTTTGGTCCTTTGAGATCAGCGTGAATATTCTGAGAAATCAGAAATAAATTATTGGTTTAGACTCATATTCTAGACAGGTTTTCAATTATTTGGACCCCATTTTGATTTATATCAGTCTTTAAATCGACTGCATATTCGAAATTCGCCAAATTGCAGTATGTTTCCTCTGGCTTTCCCGGATCATTACAAGGTCACTGATGAGGCTTTATTAGCCGAAACTACGTAGTATGACCCATCCTTTCTTATGAATGTTTTCATTGCTCTTAAAGGAACTCATTTTTGATTTTTATTTGAGATGTAATTTCATCTCAGTGTCGGGTAAAAGTCCCACAAAATTGGAAGCAACGTCTAAAACATGACCTTTACGGTGTTGACGGGGACGTTTAACCTCAAATCAACCAACCAACCAACATAGTCTTCGTTATGGGGCGGCAGGTATCAGTTCACTGTTGTAACATTGAGGGTTTTTCTAATGAGAGTTTTTCAGGAAAATGAAGTGTTATTTTTTATGATTTATACTTCAAACATAGATTTTTATGCAAGTTAGAAAACACACGAGATGACGCTGGTGCGCATCCGACACATATGTTTTAAGCAGCAATAGGAACAATAATATATATACCCCGGTAGACATCGCTGTTTACTACTTGAAGTATAATTTACTGGGGTTTTAACTACCTTGTCATGTTAATGTTAAATATGTTCATTAAAGTGAAACACAATGTTATTTATGCTTCAAAGATTGGATATCTGTGCATGTTAAATGCGCATTAAAAAGTAACTCTAATGAGTACTCGCTGTCTGGGTGTTATACAGAATTAGGAACAATATTATAAACCCCATGCAAACATCACCTTTTCCACATGAAGTGTGGTTTAATGGGGTTTAACTACATTTATATGTTAATGTAATGTTAGGTATGTATATTCCTTTGCTAGGTGCGGCTCATGCGCATATTAACATTGTGTAATGTGACACATTGCACAGGAGTAAAAGTGATATCTTTGCGTTTCATGCTTCAAACAGATTTTTTTGTGCTCGTTAGAGCCTCTAAATAAGAATGCTCTAAATATTACCTGATAGCTATGTTTTAAGCAGAAACAGGAAAACAAAACGATCTGTGCACATGCAAAAATAACGTATATATATACAATGAGATAGCTGGGGTTTTAACTACTATTTCTTGTACATGTGAATATATTGCTGAACATTTTTATTCTTTGCGGAACGGGTACATCTACATTGCAATATGGTCTGCATTAAGTAGACACACCTGTTAGACAAACAGCGAGTCACGTGAGTGTTCATGTATTATTAAAGTTATTAAATGCGAGGCTGTGCCGAGCATTTTATCCCTTCTCCTCAACGAGTTTAAAAAGTTTAATAATACATTAACACGAATGCTAGATTCTAGTTATCATAAGACACATAAAACGGAGTTTTACGTTTTTTTTTTTTTTTTTTTTTTGTTTTTTTTAAGGAACACACGCACAAAAAAAAAACAGTATTCCACCACAAGTAAACGCGACGTTGTTAAGAACGTCGAAAGACATATCTAAGTAATTTGCATATTTAACCCACTAGTGGATAACAACCGAATTCAATACATGGCTTTATTACGTTTTCAGACAGGACGTCATATGATAATATGCATCACTTCGTTGTTGTAAATTTTTAAGAGAAAAGTTAGTTTTATTGTTGCGAGTTATGCTTCAAGCATTTTATGCTCGTAAAAAATCTTCTTAGTAAGCACGTTGTTATGAGAACTTGATGTGCATGTTTAAGAAGAAATGGAAAAAATTATCTGTACTCGTCCGAACATCTAATGTTTAATAAGAAATAGAAAAATAATCTATTCTTCAGAAAACAGCACTGTTTACTTCATAATGTAGTGTTCACCTGGATTTGTAACTTTCTGGAGCTGACTCTTGATCATTTGGTCTCTCACCGCTGTGGTGCAAGCCTCGCTCGGGTCACATGTGAGACGCCAAGTTCTGCAACGGAAGGTCAGGTGGTTTTTCTCCGGGTACTCCGGTTTTCGCCCACCTCTGATTAACGATCGGCTCGATATGAGTGAAATAATCTTGAAAGGGTCGTAAAACCAAAACCCCAAAAAAAAAAAAAAAAAAAAACAACTTTGTGCAGATTTTAATGTATTGTTTAGCGTAAGGCCAATAGAAAACAAGACATTACCCGGAACATAAAGTAAAGAGTAATCGAAGTATTGCATATATAGGTGTATTATTAGGGGTGAAAGTTCTTAGACAGATATTTTTTTACTATCCTTTAACTAATGAGGAGCGATGTACGAGATGTTGTAGGAGACGAATGGGTGAAACAATTAGTGATACGAAACGGTCCGGTATACAGCTTTTCTGCTCTCTTAATTGTGGCTTCATTAGAATCACGTACATCTGGTTGCGTAAGGGTAATGGTTACAATACTTTCCTAGTGAATGATTTCCGTTCTGTGTTTGTTTGGTTTAAGGTTTAACGTCCCCGTCAACACTATATATGTCATTTTGGAGACGTTGCTTTCAATTTTGTGGGACTTTTACCCGACATTGAGATGAAATGACTTCTCAAGCCCTGTAGCCTAATGAAACCAATAGGGTTTAAAAGCATGGACGTTTTGACTCGCACCGCTTTTCCTGGGCAGGCTTTGATCCTCTAAGCAGTTTACCAGTACTCGTGTGCGGTCAGGTTTAGCTCTGCGTGGAAGCATCATGCCGCCCATTTAATTACTTCTTCAAACCCCGTTGGGTGGGGGCCAGAACGATTTCTGTTAAACGTAAATAGCCATAGTAATATAACATACAATCACCAAGCCTGGTTTACCAAGTGTATATAAAGACCACGCGCAGATCTAGAAAATCAGAACAATATGTTCTGTGGAAAGGTAAAACTTTGGAAGCGAGGACGACGGCACAGAACAGAAAATCCTCATTAGTGACCCTTAAAATTTTCAAAATTCCACAGTTGTATCAATGGTCCCAAAGGACTAGATAATATCGGCCCCCGCTCATCGGGGCTTGAACAAATATATGGGATGCATGATGCTTCCACGCAGAGCTGAAACCGACCCACACAAGAGTACTGGTAAACCGCTTAGAGGATCTAAGCCTGCCCAGGCAAAGCGGTGCGAGTCGACCCGTCCATGCTTATAAATCCTATTGGTTTCATTGGGCGGCAGGGCTTGACATGTCATTACATCTCAATGTAGGGTAAAAGTCACACATAATTGGAAGCAATGTCTCCAAAATGACCTTTACAGTGTTGACGGGGACGTGAAACATCAGATCAAACAAACAAAGGACTAGATAAACTAACCTACACAATGATAAAGGACAGGGAGCCTTATTACGACCGCCACACATTCCCTTAGCACCATCGGTGGTGAAGTTAAATAAATCCGATTGAAAGGTAGTCCTTTGGAAGAAAGGTTGACAACAAGGGACTGGACAAGAAATTTATGGACGAGACTAGCAAGTGTCAGACTAATAGGACTCATCAGTGAGCCTCAAAATTTTCAAAATTCAACAGTGGAAGATCAGAACACTAATGGACCTTAAGTAGGTATATAGGACATTTACTCACTTAATTGAAATCATAATATTTTGTTTTAAATTTAAGTGCTACCAAAGCAAAAATATTAACTCCGCATTTGGTTGCTGTGCGTATTCAAAATTTGTTTAATGATCTCCTCGTTTGGGTGTGTATCTTCATAAGTCCTCGTTTCGGTGTGTGGATTCAAATTGTGCATCCCCGATATGATAAAAAACTCTCTTTTTTAATATTTTTCTTGTAGTGTAGCCTTTCAGTAATGCCAATGAGTGACATGCAAGCAAAACGTTGATCAGCCTGCGCATTTGCAATCTGAAGAGAGCACTTAAAGCGACTAATTTATATGTATAATTTGGGGCACAACATGAACTTCCAACCCAGTCTGAGAACTAGATGGATTGCATACCCACATGTCTAGCATTTTGAAGGAGGAATAATTTGATCTTGTCTGAATTTAAGTTGTGTTTAATAAATTAAAAAGTATAGTTCTCCTCGTTTTGCTGTGTGTTCGAAATGTGTATCCCCAGTTTGTAGGTAACCTGTTTTGTAGTAAACATTTCACATGTGTGTATAAAATTGTGTGTTTCCCCGCTTTGGTAGTAAAAATTCACATTTCAACAGTTTTTAAATATGGGAGAGTTTTAATGATAAAATTTCAAATTCTAATTTAACAAATCTATTTTATGCCAAATATTTCATTTTTTACCAAAAATACCGAAGCAAAGCTACCTCCGCGTTTGGTAGGTTACAGGCAGACTTCCCCGATATGTTCACTTTACAAGTATGTGTGTGTGTGTGTGTGTGTGTGTGTGTGTGTGTGTGTGTGTGTGTGTGTGTGTGTTTTAGTGGGGGTGGGGGTTGTTTGCTATTATTTTTTGCTTCTTCTTGAATGTCAATTGGATTTCAATTCATTTAAAATTTCATTAGAATGTTTTATAGACCAAAACAGATTTCTCCCTGATCTTTCAAAGACTTTGTCGCAATATTAATCACATGTTTTTGATGGCAGTAAAACATGAAGTTAATAATTTGGAAATTCAGTGTGGTACAAGAGCTTGTATTTGCAATAAACCGTGCTTTGTATGGTATTTTATGAAGTTTAGGTAACCAATATTACCAACGAAGCTTGTCTTGGTCTTCTGTAACACATGTACAGCAAACTTGGTGGTTGGGTGACAAATGTGGTTATCAATTACAGCCCTATCTACAGCCAAAGGCTGCATTTCATAGGCTTTAGTACCACCAAGTTCTTGTAGAAGAGTGGAGTCATATGTGTTTCTGTGGGCGACCAGGCTCGAAATGTCATTTTATCTCAATATCTGGTGGAAGTCCCACAAAACTGGAAGCAACATCTGCAATTCAAGCAAAACAATTTCGCAAAGATCGACCGACGGCTGAACAGACAGAGAGAGAGAGAGAGAGAGAGAGAGAGAGAGAGAGAGAGAGAGAGAACTAATTATTCACACGGGGAGAGTGATAGCTCAGTGGTTAGTACACTTGCCTCTGATGCTAGAGGTCCCGGGTTCGATCCCCGGCAGCGGCGATAAAATGTCGGTGACTGAACACTCTCCATTGGCATCATTTGCAGGGATGAATGTCATAAAGTGCACCGTCCGTCGGATCGGGGAGTTAACCGGAGGCCCCTCTTTGCAGGGAGAACCATCCCCTGTGCAGGTTATAGATCCCTACCGTAATTACATGATTACTGTGCCGGCTTTCATCCTGCAAACCTGAAGTTTATGTAATGTACACCTGCGGTAATGGTCAAATGTGACCGACGCAGTATCAGTAGAAAGAAAGAAAGAAAAGAAAGAAAGAAGGAAAGAAAGGGGATAACGTGTGAAAGTCAGTTAACCGCAGTAGTTTGATTAAATTACTGTGTCCTGTTGTACAAAGGACCATACCTATATTGCTTTTGTCCGAGTGTCCTGTTGTACAAACAGAAGTATTTAAATAAATTTAATTATGATTGAAAGAAGTCTTTAAAAGTTTATTTGTGCGTCGCAGATTGAAAGCACATCCGCACAGTCTGATAAAGGTATTTGTGCACCGCACAATGAAGACTCTTATTAGCCTGTGTCATAAAAACCTCGGACCCATCATGGGTCCGAGATAAAAAAACAAAGTGTGAAAATGTTTAATTCAGGGTTGATTACGAGCTAACTTCATATTCCTGAACCATAAAAAGTATCGTAAATGCATCGTAAACAAGAAAAAGTAAAACATGTTGTTACATGTTATACAAAGGCGTTGCTAAACTTAAGGATTGATTTCATATCTCCAGAACAAGCATTTTTTCAGATGAAAATCAGTGACCTTTTCGTATTTTAAGTTCAAACATTGATTGTGGGTTCTAAGCAGTACCGACAATCTATAAGAATCTACCGTATAAAGGTGTTAAACCAATTATTCCCAATGTAAAGTTCTCATTTCACAGACTTTTAATGTAATGCCATTTCCTTCCATCAAGTATCAGCTCAAAGTCCGGTCCTGGAGTATATGTGAACATTTGACAAGCTACTGACACACGGACGACAGACAGGTCATGCCACAACTTAGGCCTATATGATGATGTGCAGCTTTTGAGCTGATAACTCGAAAATCCTCGAAAATTATAATGACACATTTAACATGCAACTTGGGACATATTTTAATCAAATCAAAGTACTGACAGCACTATCTCTGGAGAGATGTCACAGCCGAGGTAATGGCCAAGTATGACCGACTCAGTATATGAAGATAGATAGATAGATAGATAGATAGATAGATAGATAGATAGATAGATAGATAGATAGATAGATAGATAGATAGATAGATAGCTCAGTGTAGCTCGCCCGTTTCTTGCCCGTTTCTTGCCTTGCCTTCCTGTTTTCATATTACCATATGTATAAAAGGCATAATAAGACAAATACATGTAAGCTTTATGTGTCTGACTATGAACCACACATCCCTCAACGTTGTGCTTTCATTCATTCCTTTTTTGTTTCAGTTGTAATGCCACCCATTTGAGATATTGATGCACTTTTAGTTATTATGCCAACCATGTGAGAGATATTTGACTAAATCATTCAAGCATGAAATATAGTTCACACAAACCAAGATACACATGTATATTTTATTTCAATCATTAGGTCTAAAAAAATCACACTTTCTCTTTTCTTTTCTTTTCTCCTATTACTGCTACTCGCTCACATCTGAGCATTACAAGCAGGATTTCCTGCGTGGTAACCAGTACTTTTTTAAGCAATGTGAATGAAGTGCCTTGCTCAAGAACACAGCACTTTGGTTAGCGTGAGGCTCGAACCCTCAACCTCTTGCTTACAGATCCGATGCCCTACCACTGCAGCAAAGCGCTCAACAAACAGAACCATCTGTGCCCAGGGCTCGACGTTCTCGGGATTAGGTTCCCCTTAATAGCGAAAAGGACTTTTCGCGAAAAGGACTTTACCCTAAACAGCGGAAAGGACTTTTTTTTAAAGCACTTATTAGGGGTAAAAACGACGACTTAATTGTTTTGTTTCTGATCGAACAGCGTAATTTTGTATTTAGTGAAGTCCTTTTCACGCGAAATGCGATTAAAATTTAACCTGGTTTATTCTTTCAGCTCACACTAGAAACAGCCGTATTGATTAAAAGACAGGAATAATTGAAATCATTTTGTTTTTATATATTTAACCCTTATCCCACTGACCTCGACAACCCCTACTTTTGCAAACCGTATAGATCCAGATCAGAATCTACACTGTTTGACATTCAGTTTGTGAATCTGTAGGAATAAATTGAGGTAATGGGCAAATATGACCGACTCAGTAAAAGAAGATAGATCGATAGATAGATCAAGAAATTTGATTGGATCAAAGTCAGAAATGGATGTGGCTATCTTTATTATTCTGTGGGATATAGGGGTTAAGGTTTCCAAATAGAAGTGGAGGCAATGATCAGGAATTGATGCAGCTAACCCACAGCCCACATCAGAGACACCAAAGAAACACAAAAATAAAACAACAGACCCCAACGGAAACACCAACAGCGGAAAGCCAAAAGGACACTTACTTTCCCACAAAATGGCCAATAGGCTATCCAAAATAAAATAATATAAGTGACACAAACACCCAAAGACAAACCATAACACAAATTAACCGCGACAGAAGAACCTTCTTGGAATGGTCAGCGGAAACGAATTCCACTTGGGCGGGGCGCTAAAATCGATTTTACGTGGTCGCAATCCTTGCCCTTACTTCCGTCGCGATTAAGACAAATAATTTGTTCAGTCCGCATGAAGGCCTCCTAACTCATCAGTGCAACATCTCCGTGAACACAAAAATCAAACAACCACAGAGATGAAACAACGGTGAGGACTCGACAGCAAGAAACCACTAAAATGCTGGAGCAAAAGAAAACCAACAGTTAGACTCCGATGGGTCCGACCATAGACATCAGAAACTATCAGAAAATATATTTTGTAAGAAATTACTTGAATGGAAATAAATTGCGCAAAGTAAGTAAACAAAACTGTGAATGGAACCTCTGGTTTGTTGAGCAGGCTTTTATTTTATAGGGTCCTGGGAAGTATTTCTGTTGCATGTTAACAGGGAAGTATCGACACTAGAAGGATTCTCTCTCTCTCTCTCTCTCTCTCTCTCTCTCTCTCTCTCTCTCTCTCTCTCTCTCTCTCTCTCTCTCTGTCTGTCTTTCTCTCTCTAATTTGGTTTGCCTCACTACGAAAACTCACCTATACAAATGCATTGTAAACTTTACCACCGAAAAAAAAACCGAATCTTTTAAGATGAAAAATTGTGATATTTTCGTATTCCAGCTCAAAATATAGATTGTGGATACTTGTTAGAACTGCCTCGTCGAGGCGGTTCTAACAAGTACTCACAGTCTATATTTTAGAGAAGAAATAAGAAAAATAAAGTTTACCCTTGTAAACCCCAGTTTTACTGTATAAACGTGGGGTTTAAGGGGGTCAAAAGTGTATAGGTGTGTTTTTGTGATGCTATGCGTTTACATAGCGTTCATGTAGCTGGCCTGAATTCAGTTGGCACAAGTTCAAAGGAGATTGATAATTTACGAATTGTCTTATTATACACTTGAGTGACTACATCAACCCGCGCACACACACGCGCACACAAGCACGGGCACGCGCGGACGCGTGGACCTGTGTAAATGCCCTTCCACAAGGTTGGAACAGGTTGATGAAATTCTAAACTTTGTTTCAAAATCAGCAGTTTTCCATCGTCGCTTCCGTCTTAAAACTGATCGATTGATTTTTTTTGTTTTTTTTTTTTTGTTTTTCATCACGCTAGCGGTCGCATAATGAAAATCCTTGTAAACCCGACTTTGTATGGATTTTTTGTTTGTAAAGGTAAACATCATTTTTCTTCATTCTCTTCTTTATGGCTGCTATTTTTTAGGTTCTCCCCTCTTCAATCTATGATATAAACACAAATAAAAACAGCTGAAAATATCCTATAAAAATACCATTTTAGACACACAAAAACCCCTTTTTCGATAACGCGGTCGTGTTATCCAATGTAGAAGGATATTTTTGATACCGCAATCAGGCATTCTAGTAACCTAATAAAGGGGGTCGAATAACTGCGCGCTATAATCGGTAGTGACCTATAATACCTTCTACTGGCCTATAATACGTCTAGTGACCGTTTATAGACCGGGCCTACTTTTCAGGCCCCTAATTTGTAATCGTTAACAATATTGTGCAACCTTTTATACACGGGAAAACAACGAAACTGCAAATTAAAATCTTCGCAATATTTATTTCAACAGATTTTTAGAAATTTCAGCTAAATTCTTATCTTCTTTTCCTGTTTTGAATGGTCCGTTGAAATAATTGCGCACTGTTATTGCGGTTGCGTCTCAACCTCGAAAATAATTTCTAAAGTTAAAATAAACAATTTATTTGCAGATTTTCATATAGAATGTAAAGTGCTTAGAAACTTTTAACCGAGCGTCCATGTTGTTTCCTACGTATCTCTTGTGCGGTGACGTCAGAAACTTTGCACTCCTTGACGTCACGTTATACTACGTGTGCACGCCATGGCACTGAAATGTCGTCTAACACGCCTCACTGTCTGCTGTATATTTTGATTAAATTTACTAAATTATTACAAAATCCCTTGATTGTTTTGAATTGCGGTATAAACTAAATACATGAGTAGTGTCTTTAATAATAAAATATAATCGGTTCGTCCCGACAATTTTATAGGGGCTCGCTGAAGCTCGCCCCTATAAAATTGTCTAAGGCTCACCGATTATATTTTATTATTAAAGACACTAACCATGTATTTACTATATTAAAAAAGGCTGGCCGCTGAAAGATTTTATCTTGTATAGTGTTTTGGAAGAATGATCACTATCACTTAGGTAATATCTTTATCTCTTTAATCCCTTTATTATCGACACGCGCCAAGTGTCATATCTAAATTAGTTGAATAAACTTTGAAAAGTATACAAATCAACTTTAATTGGTAATTATCACACAATATTGACAATTTAACCATACACGCTTATTAACGGGCGTGGTCAGATAAACAAAATAAAGTAGAAGTAAAACAAAGATCAGGAATTGATACAATTAACTTACTCCACCCATAAAAGACACCAAAGGGAAAGAAATACAAACATTAAGCGACCAGACCATAATGGAAACCAAAACAAAGGAAGGCCATAAGGACAGTTACTTTCCCACAAAATGGCCATATGGCCATCCAAAACCAAAAGACACAAGTGATACACACAGTAAGTAACAAACAACAACATAAATAAATCGCCACAGAAGAGCCGCCTTGGAACGGTCAGTGGAAGATTTCCACTGGGGGGGGGGGGGGGGGGGGGCTTAAATCGATTTTACGTGGCCACAATCCTCGCCCTTACTTCCGTCGCGATTTAGACACATAATTTGTTCAGTCCGCATGAAGGCCTCCTAACTCATCAGTGCAACATCTCCGTGAACACAAAAATCAAAGAACCACAGAGGTGAGACAACGGTGAGGACTCGACAGCAAGAAACCACTGAAATGCTGGAGCAAAAGAAAACCAACAGTTAGACTCCGATGAGCCCGCCCAGAGACAGAGCATCAGGCACCAACCAACATTATCTCTCTAATTTTCAATAAGCCTTTACGTTGGAGCCGTCATAGAATCTGAGGCCTGACCCACCGGCGTGCAATTAAAGAGGGAAGCAAAGTTGCCAACCGTGATTGGGTTAACTACCATGCATGCAGTCTGTCGTATAATATCCATGTTGTACCCAATCATTTTATATCGAAGAATGATTTTACGAAATTGGGTGCTGAAGTCATTGCGGTTATATATTTTTCTGAATTTATATACTAAGTCACCATAAAATTAGGGTTCCGATAGACCTTGTTGCAGAAGAGATTTAAGTCCAATATTGAATTTTGAAATTAAATCAGAATGGCGTCTATAAAATTTTGAAAAGGCTTTGCGTACTTTATGGTACCGATAACCCTGATTAAGGAGTTTAGCCGTTAATAATTTATTACGAGTGTTGAAGTCAGTTACATGACTACACACTCTAGCAGATCGAATTAATTGCGAAATATAAACGCCATAGGATGGCGCACGAGGAACATCACCATCCAAAAAAAGGAAAATTTACAATCTCAAAATCAAAGTCATCGCGTTTATCATAATATTAATAGTAATAAATGATGAAATAATAAGTTTGTTACATGTAATGACGAAAGATTTACCCATTGTTGTCCTCTGGTTTGTTTTTTGTTTTCGACTTTGTCGATTCTCTTTACGTGAAACAGTATGTTTGCACAACGTTTTTGCTTCTCATGTTGTTATCATATTGTATAACCTGAGAGAAATAAATTTTATTTTTTATTTTTTTTATTTTTATTATTATTAGTCGGGCACAACAATAATTCCAACGATTCACATGTGCATGCAGCAAAGACCCAGATCAGTCTGCACATCTGTGCAGTCTGATCAGTCTTTATTGTACACCCCCAATGCTCTTTAGACAGCAATACAAGCAATATACTTTGATGGGGTAACCGTGTACACTGCTCACACGGCCCCGCCCATCATGGCTTGGAGAAATAGATTGGAGTGCATGATGATTTCACGCAGAGCTAAAACGCTTTGAGGGTCTAAACCTGCCCAGACAAAGTTGTGCGAGTCGGTACATATAAACCCTTTTCGTTTGTTGGGGCCGCAGGGCTTGAGATTCATTTCATCTGAGGGTCGGGTAAAAGTCCCGCAACACTGGAAGCAACGACTCCAAAATGGCCTAAATAGTGTTGACGACGAGAAAACCCTCAATTCAATCAATCAAACACTACTCATCATATTTATCCTCGAAGCGGTAGATTGCCCGTTCAAAAATGGTGATTCTAACTAGCACCCACATGGTTCTAACTAGCACCAACAATCTATGTTTGAATCACAAGGTTTATAAACTTTTCTTTTTGAAAATTATTGTTTGCAACGCTGTATATTGTGGGTAGTCGTTAGAATCCTCTCATTAATCATACACAATATAGTTTTTATGTCTAAACTCGAAAAAAATCTAATACATGCAGTCTTTGGTAAGGAAATGAGTGCTTTGTAATGAAGTACAAGTTTCTTTCGGTTTTAACTAGCATTCACAATCAATGTTTGAAGCATATACACATGTATATGAAAAATAGCAGAGCAAACGCGACGCTTTTATATCTTACATTGTGCGCTCTCTCTCTCTCTCTCTCTCTCTCTCTCTCTCTCAGGCTCTCTTCTTGTGCACATGACCACAGAAAAGAATGACACCATCTCTCTCTCACACACGCACGCAAACACATATACACATGGAAATGTATGTACTTTTCTGACATGCAAGTCATGGCTACACTACGCCTGCCAATGTTTGGAGGAGAGAGATGCTAATTTATAGCCCCCCTCATCGGGCCTTGGAGAAATAGATTGGGCTGCATGATGCTTTCATGCGGAGTTTTACGTTTTAGTTTGTACGTGACGTGTGATGACATATTGTTGAAATAGAAAGCATTTTTCATTTAGTTCATGTCCGTCCGTCCGTTTGTTCCGTCCGAATAAGTTTTCTGATTTTAATTTTGTCCATGGGGGTGTGCATGTGAACGTGTTTTTTTCTGTCTACTTATACTGTGATCGGTCACATTTGACCATTACTCGCAGGTGTACATTACATACACACCAGGTTTGCAGGATGAAAGCCTTCACAGCAATCATCTAATTACAGTAGTGGACTTAAACGTGCACAGGACATGACTCTCCCTGCACAGAGGGCCCCCAGTTAACGTCCCGCTCCGAAGGACGGTGCACTTTATGAAATTCATCGGGGATTGCGGATAAAGCAAAAGAAAACAAAGCAAAAGAAAACGTTAGAACTTGCAAAATAATCCATAAAAAAAAATCGAGTGCGAGAGTATAAAAAATATATTACTTTTGCAAGACCGAAGCCGAAAATCTTAAACAAAATGTTAAATATTTATTTTTTTGTAATAATATGGATCCTTTCGGAATAAAAGTCCTTTCCGCTATTTAGGGTAAAGTCCTTTTCGCGAAAAGGAGTCCTTTTCGCTATTAAGGGGAACCCCTCGGAATTTAGTCATACCCAATGTAGAAATAAATTCCGGCTTTCAAATGGTGGCGCTAATCGAGTAAACCATCAACAAACATGAAGAGATGGCGGGAATTAAAGTCAAAAGTTGCTGGTTCAGAACTATCAAAGTAACCTTGGCCCGTAACCTTGCTACGGTTGATGTTTACGTTTTGTTTGATACTTTGATGGTGAAACAGAATGGGCGACAAATTATTTTTACCGATTCACAAACTGCGGTTCACTGGTAAGGCGACAAAAAGCGAATTGCAGCCTGAAAAACGGCTAAATAAATTATTATAATATGCTGTTTTCTCCAGTTATCGTCATGCTAAGAATTTGAGTGACAGTAACAACTGTCTGCTTTAACCACAGGACATTGACGTTTCATCAGAAAACTTAAAAGAGCCTCACAGTGGGAATCAAGACAGTTCCTCGACAAGACAGTTCCCCGACACGATTTTTGGAGACAGTTCCCCGACACATTTGAAGACAGTTCCCCGACACTTTTGAAGACAGTTCCCCGACACTATTGTTCAAAGTCAAATGACCTGTGACTGATCATGATGATTGTCATAATTGATAGTTATTATGTGTTCATCAATATTTTGAAGACAATTCACCGACAGTTGTTTAGAAATATTAAATCATCGACCATTTTTGAGGACAGTTCCCCCGACAGACTTTTACATGTATAAAAAAGCTTATACTTGATACCATTATCAATAAGTTTAATGAATACATCCGAAATTAAGCAAACTAGCATGTCCAGTTAATGAACATGCACACACTTAAACAAAACAAAAATGTCTTCTAGGAAACGCAATAGTATATTTCTAATTGTCATTTTTCCATATAATGAACATTTGAAAAATGAAGATGAGTTCAAAGTTTTTGTTTTAAATAAATATTATTCAAGTATAAGAATATGAAATAGATATCTAACGCTGTTATGAGAACAATAATGATAATTATTTGACTATCAATCAATATGGTTGAGCAGTCAAAGAAACAAATATCTACCAATTAAAATCACCGTCTGGCTCACAGCGATACATACGACGTTGCCACGTCGTATCGCCGTCGATCCGACGTTGACCTGGCATTCTTTTAGGCTTTGACCGAGCATTAAAGACCATCTATATTTAAATTGCATCTTGGCGAATGCTGACTGACAAAGAAATTCCACATTACCTCTCCTCTGGCTTAGACTTCCAGACAGATCATCGTCAGAACAAATGTCGGCGAACTGTCTTGAAATCAACGAGGAAATTTCAGGCATCTCATTAATTTAGTTGCCATAGCAAGAAACGTCGGAATTATAACTAATATATCTTAAGACAATTCCCCGACACAGAAAGACATTGCCTCTCCAAATCACAGGTATACTTAATCCATTCACAATGATCACTTAGCCTTTATTATCCCCAATTATCCCTAAAATGCCAATTAGGTCATTAAGACTATGAACAAGAGTGTCGGGGAACTGTCTTCAAAAGTTTCTGGGAACTAATTGCCAATTATAATTATCAGTCACAGGTCATTTAACTATGAACAATAGTGTCGGGGAACTGTCTTCAAAAGTGTCGGGGAACTGTCTTCAAATGTGTCGGGGAACTGTCTCCAAAAACCGTGTCGGGGGAACTGTCTTGTCGGGGAACTGTCTTGTTCCCTCACAGTGGCCTAAATCCACTTATACCCCTATAAGCGAAGGACAACAACGTCTGATTCAGCCAATCACTATTTTTTGTTAAATTGAGACACATTCTGAGACATGCCATAAATGTATTTCTATTTGACTTTAATAATAATTCGTACTTCAACAAGCGGCACTAATAACTCAGTCCGAAATACATCTGTTGGTCTATAATTCCCATTTTTATCCAATAAAATTTTACTTTCTCGTATCGGTAAATCTCCATCATGACATCCCGCAGTAAATGGTTCAAGGGAGGTAACTGTACTGAAAATGGGTAAAACCTGTATCTCTGCTGCGCGTGTATATCTTCCTCTTAACGTCGGACAATGTCTACAGGCCGGTGTGCATTTGATGTTCCTTGCTATTTGAAAGAAATCTACACTTTTTAAAAGATATTTATCGTTCTTTTTATATATTATTATATATTTTTGGGACTTTCTATTCATTTTTTTTTGTACAATATTTTTGATCGGCTTATGCCTGAAAGTGAATGGCGTTGATTTTCGTGTGTCATGGACATGGCTCTACTGACAGATGAACAAAGAACAGCCCTAAACCTAGCTGCTAGTGGTCATAGACTGATAATAACTGGTCAGTGTGGAACAGGAAAGACTCATCTACTCCAGTAAGTATATGATCAGAGGGAGAGCGTGATAACTATGTGAGCGTGATAGCTAAGTGAGCGTGATAGTTCAGTAGTTAGTGCACTTGCCGCTGATGCTAGAGGTCCCTAGTTCGATACCCGGCACGGCTATAAACTTTCAGCGTCAGAAAACACCCTACTGGCATTACATGTTTGCATTGCATTGATGATTGTTATAAAGTGCATCGTCCTTGAATCGAGACGTTAATTGGATACCCCCTTCGCAGAGATAACTATCCCCTTTGCAGGTTAAAGAACCCTATCTACCCATGGATCTATCTTATACATGTCAGTGAAATCATTGCATATCTGAGACAAAAAAGCGATATTTTAATATTGTAAAAAAATAACATGACAATGTTATAGTCATAGTAGCAGCCCGGAATACTTTTCTCGCCAAAATTCATATGTTTACTATAAAATAAATGGGTAAAATACCTTGAAAAAAGCATTCTGTGAACTGTAAAAATGCTGTATTAAAATGGCGATCTGTTTATGTTTTGCAACTGACAGTTTTGACGTCATAGCCAAGTCAAAAATTGTCACGTAAGCTCCTATTGTATGGGGCGCCGTACTAATATTTAATCCGTTTTTATAGATCACAGTAGCTTGAAGTTCTAACATGTCAAAATAGCCGAAATCGACTTTGGCGATGCTATGTAGGATAGTCGATTTCGGCAATTCTGACATGTTTTTCTGACAGAACTTCAAGCGGCCTTTGGCAAAGCTATGATAGTCGATTTCGGCTATTTTGACATGTTTTTCTGACAGAACTTCAAGCTTCTGTGTTATAGATATCCATAATTATTATTATGGATATCCCTAATTCGCTGTACGGATATCCATAATTCGAAATATGGATATCCTTTATTATTTATGGACATCATTAATTTAGATCGAAGTATGGATATCCATAAATCTATGGATATCCTTATTTCGAATTATTGATATCCATTATTCGGCTGACTTATGGATATCCATAAATCGAATTACGTATATCGATAATTATCATCTGCAATTAAATCTAATGAATAATGAAACATCATACTTTTTCACACACTCGATGAAATATGTTTGGTATTCATCTGAAAAGAAGTAAATATTCTCTATAGACTGAGTCTGCCATATGTGACCATTACCTCAGTTGATTGGGTCAACCCTACCATAATTACATGGTTACCCTGTAGGCTTTCATCATGCAAAACTGGATTGTATGTCATATACACCTGCAAGTAATGGCCAAAATGACCGATCGCATTTTAAGTAGAAAGAAAGAAAGAACGGAATGTCTTTTATTTTATGTTTTTTCATACTCACTATATTCTCGATCATATCCAACTTGACTTCCTAGCAAAAAGATCCTTTGAGCCGCAGCTCAATATGTTTATTGACGAATTGGCTAAAACCATGCAGTTGTGGAAACAGTTTGATTTGATCCTTTTAGAGTTCACCAATGCTTTCATTGTTGCCCACGAAAAACTTAATATAGAATTGTTTCACTGTGTTTTGACATGAGACACCCTTAATGCATTTGGTATTTAGACATCCTGAATAAAATGTTTTTGATAAATGTATACAGCTAAAAATATTCTTCCAAGCTTCCTCTGGCATTCTGCAGGGCTCAGTTCTTGGACCAGTCCTCTTCTTAGCTTATCGTATTGACCTCCCAGGACAGGTAACATCACCAGTTAAGATTGTTTTCATATGATAAAAATCTTTGTAGTATTACGGCCATAATAAATAGGTAGTGGCTATTTGTACGGCCCTGTATGAATAGCTTGTATTGGCTAATCGTACCGCCCCGTACGTTTTGCCTGTATTGGCTAATCGTACGGCCCCGTATGTTTAGCCAATATAGGCTATATTGGCTAATCGTACGGCTATTCTAGTTCGGTACCAAGGAATATGTTAAAAATTTATTTTGCGAATATTAAATGTGCATTGGGCAGTATGAAACAGAATTATATTATTTGAGTACGTATACCAGTTATATATTTTAGTAAATATTAATATCAATGGTATATACATGACAACAGAAAAGATTTAATTATTTAATATTATTGTCAATTGTCAGTTTGTTTAGGGTTATTGGTAAGTTAATGAAATTAATTGCTTCAATTATCGTTTTTGATAAGAATTGACGGTATTCTTTAACCCATTGTATGCGGGAAACCCTTAAAAGAGATATCTTGGCAAACATTGCAGGCCCAGTTCAGACACCACAGAACGTGACGTCTGATGAGGGCCTGCACTATTTGCTGACAGAATTTTATGTCAAAAACAGAATAAAAATGAAAAAGGGTGGGGGGGGGGGGCTGACACCCCTCATATGACAAATGGACTTGTCCAACATTCAATGGCTTTAAGGCTGTGTTAAAATACTTAAGTACATATAATTGAAATTATCATTTTTGTTCGATTAATATAAACAAGGTAAGCTACAAGCAAGATGTCATTTCTCCCTGAGAGGAGATATCATTGAGTGTAGGTGAAAAGTTTTCTTCAAGTTGTAGTGCTGTGGCAATATCAGCGTTCTAGCTGCGTTCAGTTTTAGAAGCGCAATTCACGCACTATTGCGGCTGTTAAAAGCAGATGTCCTGAAAAGACATTCAATGAGGCTCCTAATTAAGGTGTCGGAAATAACGTTTAGCTGTATCCATGGTGGGAAGACCTTCAAAACTGAATGCACAGGGAAACGTCATCCGGGGTATTGTTTTGATGTTTTCTATCATATTTTAATTCTTCAATTTCCTTAACTTACTTAAATGTTAAACTGCTTGCATTTCTCTCAAACTTTTCTTCCTCTTTAAGCATTAACAGTATGAACTAGCAGATGAGTTTATAGAACCTAACATAATTATATGCGACTAGTGGAGGATCATATTTCTGCCCAGAACTTGGATTGAGGGTACCCACCAGAAGCGGAGACTTTGAATAACTTGGACAAGGTTTGACTGAATAAAGCAGACGATGCTTTAAACAACTGAGTCCAGGTTCGACTTAGTATTGCAGGCGAGGCTTTGAATAACTTGGCCTTAGTTATAAGCTTGAAATGGTTCGAATTATTGGGCCGAAAGTCGACTTAATTTTGTTAACGAGGCTTTGAATAACTGGCGAAGTTCGACTTACACTGTAGGTTAGCAGACGAGGCTTTTGAATAACTTAGGACAAGTTCGACTTAGTTAAGTTAACAAGGCTTTGAATAACTTGGCCCAGATTCTACTAAACCAGCTGGTTTGTTTTTTTGATTTGAGGTTTAAAGTCCCCATCAACACAGTATAGGTCATTCTACAGACGTTGAGATGAAACGACATCTCAAGATCTGTCGCCCAATGAAACCGATAGGGTTTATAAGCATGGATGGTCCGACTCCCACCGCTTTTCCTTGGCAGTCTAAGATCCTCTGAGCGGTTTACCAGTACTCGTGTGCGGTCGAATTAAGCTCTACGTGGAAGAATCATGCAGCCCACCTATTTCTTCAAGCCCCGATGGGCGGGGGGCGAATTTGACAAGCTGACCGACTTAATTTAGAGGTTTGAACAACTGGGTCCAGATTCGACTAAGTTAAGCTGAAGGGGCTTTTGATATCTGGGTCAAAGTTTGACTTAGCTCAGCTGACAATTCTTAGACTAGCTTGGACCAGGATGTACCTTCATCGTATGAGATCTTTAGACAGAGACATCGGCGAGGCGGTTATAACGAGTAACCACGAGTTAAATTTTCAGCAGAAACAAGAAAAATAATATGTAACCCTTTAAAGTTTTCCAATAAAAAGTGGAGTTGTTTCCGTGTGCGGATGCACAGGCTGCTCTCCATGAGGAATAGAGCGGTTCAAATAATAACATTATTAAGACTTAAAACTTTGCATTTAGTCTCAGAATCAGAATCAGAATTGTTACTGGTGACACGTCAAATGACATTCATACACCAGGACTTGTGATATGGGAAGTTAGTCCCTAGCTCTAACCAAAGATGTAAACTTAGCTACACAATCCTCAGCACCTTCAGCCGTCAAAATAATAGAATCGGGAAGGGCATTCCAATCTCTAATGGTTCGGGGGAAAAACGATTCTTTATAAATATCCGTTCTTGCAGTAAGGGTCTGAAACGTCATTGAATGGTGTTTTCTACAGTGCCTAGCCGGGGGAACAAGGTCATCTGTTGGAATGCTGGCAGCACCCTTTAGACCTTTGTATAGGAGTATGAGCCTACTGTCTCTTCTCCTTTTCTTGAGAGACTCCCATCTTAATTTTCCTAGAATTCCAGTCATGCTCCCAGTTTCAAAGCAATAATTTCCAGTTACAAATCTAGCAGCTATATTCTGAACTTTTTCAATTTCTTCATTAAGGACCACTCCGCTTGGGTCCCAGATGCAACTACCATATTCCAAGATTGGGCGAACAAGTCCCCTGTATGCTGTCTCTTTCACATCCTGAGGACACTGATGAAGATTTCGTCTCAGGAAACCAAGTGTTCTATTCACCTTTGTACACATATTGCTAATGTGTGTATTCCATCTCAAATCGTGAGTGATTGTCACACCACGGTATTTAATGGAATTCACATTTTCGAGGACCGTTCCCTCTAAGGTGTAAGAAGCCTCAACTTTATTATATTTCTTCCTTGTTATCTGCATAATATTGCATTTAACTGGTTGAAATCTCATGCCCCATTTTCTGGCCCAACATCCTAATCTATCTATGTCAGCCTGAAGTTTCAGTGAGTCATCTGTATCTCTAATTTCCCGGTAACAAACACAGTCATCTGCGAACAGTCTTATTTCTGAGTCAATGTCAGTGGAAATATCATCGATGTACAGGGAGAACAATAGGGGACCAAGAACAGTCCCTTGTGGGACTCCAGACAAAACTGGCGCCCATACTGAAGATTCACCATTAACAACAACACGCTGTTTTCTGTAGCAAAGGAAGGAATCTATCCATTTAAGAGTCTTCCCACCAATTCCATAACCAAATAATTTGGATTTAAGTAGTTCATGAGTAGGGGTGTCAAAAGCCTTCTCAAAGTCCAGAATAAATGTGTCCACCTGCCCCCCTTTGTCCAGGATTTTTGCCCAATCATTAATAACCGTGCTCAACTGAGTTTCGCAACTATGCCTTTTCCTAAATGCATGTTGTTTGTCTGACAAAAGTTTATGTTCATCCAAGTGGGCCATGGTGTTTGAGCAGACTATGTGTTCAAGCAATTTACATAGAACACAGGTCAGTGACACCGGGCGATAATTACGAGCAAGAGTCCTGTCCCCTTTTTTGAAAAGTGGACAGATGTTCGCTAGGAGCCATTCTTTGGGAATTTCACCCGTATCGAGAGATTGTTGGAAAAGATGAGCAAAAACTGGAGCTAACTCGTTTGCTAGTTCCTTCAGGACTCTAGGATGAAGCTCATCAGGCCCTAAAGCTTTAGAAGGGTTCAAGCCTTTAAGTAACTTGATCACTCCCGCAGAGGATACAACAATATTTTCCATGAAAGGGGCCGATCTTCCAGTCAATGGAACATCGTTGAACTCAGTTTTATTGAATGCATCATTGAATTGACCAACCAATTCCTCTTCCCTTTCAGAGTCCGATTCAGCGACCCCGTTCCCTCCTCTTTTATTAAGGGGTGGGATACCTTGCCTATCTTTCTTCTGGCTATTGATATATTTGTAGAAGTCTCTGGGATTCGCCTTTACATCACCTACCAAGTTATTTACATACTGATCATGTTGATTTTTGATGTCATTTTTAATTTCTCGTCTCAAGTTTTCAAATTTTGCTCTGAGTTTACCACTTCCCGACTTTTTTGCCTTAGCATGAATCTTATTTCTCCTCCGAATTTTTCTTCTTATTTCTGGTGTGATCCAAGGAATTAAAGATACAGACCTGCTAGTTTTGGAGGGGATATGATTTTCGGACGAAGCTTGAATGAAAGACTTTATCAAATCAAAGTTCTCATGGACAGACCGAGCGTCTGAATGACCATTAAAGTATTTCTCTCTTGTAAATTTTAGGGCATCCTTCCTCATAGTTTCATAGTCACCCTTTTGATATAAGTTCACCTTTCTACGAGGTTTCTTTATAGGTGGTATGAAGATTTTCAAAAATCCAGAGACAATATCATGATCACTTAGTTTGTCCGGGGATTGAATATCCCCAAACTGTCCTGGCAAAGTTGTAAGAATCAAATCCAAAGTGTTTCTATCTCAAGTAGGGAAGTCAACAACCTGTTCCAAGCCATGATCATTCATGATGTCGACCAACACCTGTCCCTCTGACGGACTCAGCATCGTGCCTTGTTTGCTGAGCCTATCTGGCCAAACAATCCCTCTGAAGTTGAAGTCACCTAAGACATGTACTGCAGGAAGTTTTTTACCCTTATTCTGAGACTTAATGCGATCAAGCTGATCTTTAAATAACTGGAAGTTTTCGACAGTGTCGTTAGGTGGTCGATACCAACTTGCAATAAAGTGGGAAGTTTTGTTTGCAAAAACCTTAACCCAAACAGATTCTGAATCGTTTTCTGATATCTCTGTGAACGAGCAACATCACCCCGCCGCCATGAGTGATTCTATTTTTCTGTAGACACTGTATTCGCAAGTTTCAGGGAAAAGCTCCGAAGTCATAATTGAACTGTCAATCTTTGTTTCCTGAATAGCCACAATATGTGGTTGGTGAGTATCAAGGAAAGCTAAAAGTTCAAGTATCTTTCCTCTTAAACTGTTAATGTTGATACTGCAAAGTTTCAAACCTTTTACAAAATTCGGCTTTATCATGTCAGTAGTCGGAGATTTAACTCCTTTCTCCTTTGACAGAGGTTCAAATTTCTTTCTTTCTTCCATTTCTATAGGTTCGCTGAAGAACGAGTCAGAAAAATTAAAAAAACTCGCACTTCGGGCATATCCATGAACAACTCGAGTTAACCAGTTTGCCATACTCGGCGTCTGAAAGGAAAGCGCAATCAGTGTGAATCCACATTTCACACTGGTCACACTGAACTGCCTTATGCTCATTTAGAACATCACCACTGCAAAGGCCACAGTCTGCTTTGCAATCTTTGCAATACCAAGTTCCAATTCCAATTTCAATCTCTAGCAATTGGTTTTCATCCAATTCAGAACACGAGGAATGAAAATGCTTTTCACAGTCCTCACATTCTACCCATTTCTGAGAGTCTTTGCAATATTTTTTGCACAGCCCACAGCGAAATCTTGGACCGGGGTTAGTTTCAATGTCTCCTGCCAGGATCAATAGAATGACCAAATTTGTTCCACCTGAGGACTTGAAGTTGCGTAAGCCCTCCGAAAGTCGTTTGTTTCCTAGCTTCCTAGTTACAGCCAAGTACTGAGAAGTTTTATTAGATTTTTATTTGCCTTTACTGCAGCTGGTGTTGTGCCGTGTGGCGGCCGTAAAACGTCTCCCCGTACATCAACCATAGTGCAGTTTATATTTTACTTTTGGTCCTTTGAGATCAGCGAGAATATTCTGAGAAATCAGAAATAAATTATTGGTTTAGACTCATATTCTAGACAGGCTTTTAATTATTTGGACCCCATTTTGATTTATATCAGTCTTTGAATCGACTGCCTATTCGAAATTCGCAAAATTGCAGTATGTTTACTCTGGCTTTCTTTGCCGGATCATTACAGGGTCACTGATGAGGCTTTTTTAGCCGAAACTACGTAGTATGACCCATTTTCTTTCTTATTAATGTTTTCATTGCTCTTAAAGGAACTCATTTTTTATTTTTATTTGCTCTTTTGCAATCTTGCATTCCTGATTTCCAACATCCGGTTGGGTTCTGTTACTTAATTTCCAAAGGGTGAACCAAAGAATCAAGACCATGGGAAGCAGGGAGACCTTCATTTTAATATAAAGGGCAACTTTAAGTCAACAATACTACAAGATAAAGGGCTCTGCAAACTCAACTATCTGACAACACTCGGTTACCAGCCGTCTGCCAGCTGTACGGAGAGTCCACACTAGCTGACAAGCTGATAACACACGGCTCTTCCAAATGAAAGTAACAATTCTGAATCCGAGTTTTTAACAAACAGTGTACTGACAGCTACAAAGGACTATTCAGCACCCTGTTCTAAATTTTATACAGCTCAACACACTCAAATATCTGACAACTCACCGGCTCTTCAGAAAAATGAATGTGGCAAGCCTCCAAAGAATAATTCAATTTTTGCGTTTACCCCACCCACTGGTGTGGTAATGGTGGGAAATTTATGTCAACAATGTAAATTAATCTACACATGAAAAAAATAGTAATCTACGATAACCAGCAATAATATTTTGCTGGTTTGTTTGTCTGATATGAGTTAGACAAGAAACCAGAAACAATAAACAAGAAAAAAACTTCTCTTTTTCTAGCTCCAAAATTTTTGTGATCCGCCAGGTCAGACGGATCGCCGAACGTATCAATACAAAACTGCCTTCATAGTGAACAATAAATATATTGATAAAATTGGGCAGATGCGCAGGCTGATTATTGTGTCATCAATGTTTCCCGTAGTATGAACAAATTAAACTTCTCCATTCAGTCTGTAGCATTACGATAACACACCCGTGCGACATAGTGCATTTTTTCACATCTCCGGTATTGGCTACTTTTCTGATGAAAATCCGCGATATCTTTCATATTTTTTACTGCAAATATAGGTTGTGCTGTTCGTTCGAATTGCCTCGTTGAGGGGGTTCTAATGAGTACCAACAACCTATGTCTTGGAGTAGAAATAAGAAAAATAATGTATACCCCCCTAAACCCCATTTTTCTCTATATAAAATGAGATTTAGGGGGTTGTTCATTTTTGGTGTTTTACGGCCCTGTCAACAGCTAAGGTCATTTCTGGTCGGTCTATTACATTTTCACTGTTCCTGGAAAGGCTTACCCTCTAAGCGGTTACTAGTGCTAAGTGGAATTTTCCCCACTCCCCTACCAGTAACTGAAAACAGGCGATGGGTCAACGGCCCACTAACAACTAAGGTAATATGGAGACCAACGAACCTAAATTATATTCCCAACTGCAGCCAAAACAGGCATCGATAAAAAGGTTATTAAAAAATTTTAAGGTAGGCTGTCCATATTTCTAATAAAGGTCATTCCTGACAATAAATAAGCACTTTACAAGACTTTAAAAGTACATGTAGCCGTACGGCTAACCAACCACATAGGAATGGCTAGTCTTTCAAGGCCGTACGATCAGCTGATTTTTCTTACCACCAACATTATCACTTTCATGGTACCGAACTAGAACAGCCGTACAATTAGTCAATATAGGTTATATTGGCTAACAGTACGGGGCCGTACGATTAGCCAATACAGGCTAATCGTACGTGGCCGTACGATTAGCCAATACAGGCTATTCGTACGGGGCCGTATGAATAGCCACTGCCTAATATGTATATAGTGCATAATGCTTCCACGCAGAGCTGAAACCGACCCGCACACGAGTACTGTTAAACCGCTTAGGGTATCTATTCCTGCCTAGGCAAAGCGGTGCGAGTCGGCCCGTCCATGCTTATAAACCCTATTTGATTCATTGGGCGGCAGGGCTTGAGATGTCATTTCATCTCAATGTCGGTTTAAAGTCCCACAAATTTGGAAGCAACGTCTCAAAAATTACCTTTACAGTGTTGACGGAAACGTTTAACAAACAAACAAATATATATATATAGTGCGTATACGACCATTTTGACCGCAACTGACCTTATAGCCTATTTGTTTTGTCGCTCGTTGTAATGATAATAATAATAATAATACTAATCGACCTCATTTATAGAGGGTAACACATTTAGTACTAGTACTAATGTTCCATCTGGCCCTCTTTTCCTTCGTAGGAACCAGTACAAAGCAGTGTGGATAAAGTTGCTTGCTCAAGGAAACAACACGTGGCGCTTGCGAGGATCGAATCGGCTACCTCTCGATCTCGAATCCGATGCTTTACCACTGCACCACAGCGCTCCAACCCAATGTTCGTGGGTTCAGTCCCCGGTGTTGGCACTAGATTGGATTTTTAATACAGAAATTTACCCCCCCCCCACCCCCTGTTACAATGGTGCTTTGTAACAGGATGATTATTGCATGAGCTTGAGGGCGAAGCAATGGTGTGAATTCAATTGGGTATAACTTGTGAATGGTAACTGGTATTGCTTTCATATTTCACACGTGCATTCCTTGTGACAAGACATTTCCATTGGTACCATAATTTTTGACCTCGCGACCTTGACATTTCACTTACTTTTTAAAAACTTTAACATTGACCATATCTTTACATTGGTAATTGATAGGGATTTCGTATTTCACATGTGCATTCCTCGTCAAAATTACTTTCTAGTTTATTTTCTGTATTTTTGATTATTCTGTGATTGGTTTCGGTTTCTGAGTCGAACATTTCCTGAAGTATATTTAGTCCTTTTATTTTAATATTCCGTTTGTGCGTTCTTTTATGATGCTAAATTACGCCAGTGAATTACACCAGCTCGCAGATATACCAGAATGTATTTTTATCGCAGATGTATGGTAAAACACTTGCAAGGACTGCAGAAATGTGTGGCTGTTACTTCAACTACAGGAATGGCCAGTACCGTCCTTGGTCATCACTCAACCATGCTGCACCATTGGTCTGGTATAGGAGATGGTCGTTTGACAGAAACCCAACTTCGAGGAAAATTTGGTACTGACGACAGGTTTGCAGATGCAAAGGATCGGTTAAATAAAGCAGACGTTTTGATAATAGACGAGATTGGTATGCTGTCAGAAGTAACGTTCAACAAAGTAGAGTATGTTTGTCGTGCAGCAAGGGGAAACAGTCTACTTTTTGGCGGCATTCAGGTACAATGTTAAGTATGCGAAGTCAATACCAAGTTATATAAAGTAACCCGATACTTTTAGTTTCCTCAGATACAACAAATTCTAATCAGACCGTATTTGGCTTGAACGTATATTACCAAACAAATTATTGTATGATTTGTGCTCGGATATGGTTGAATGTTGCACCGACGGTCAGTGTTTGGTGCAAACGTTTATTTATGAAAACTAACATTTCCAGTGTTCATTTTCTTTGCACGCGACGGACTGCGTTCATACTTTCATGAACACCAGAAAAAAGCTATTAGTTAAAGTTTAACATTCTGTGTGTATTTTCATAAAACCATTAAAGTAAACTGTTGTGTCTCATTAATGTGCATACCCTACTTTACACTTTGGCTCACGCGGCATCACATGTTCAATAAGTACAATGTACAATGCAATTTCCAAACGCGACCCACTGCGTTCACACTTCCATGAACTGCAGAAAATTAAATTTCAGTTCTTAAATATTTACACTTCCAGTGTAAATTGTGATGTAAACCTATAGAAAACATGGAGATTCGTTGACATCAAGTGACGTCTGTCTAAGCCATGGTTCTCTACGGAAAGTAGCGATGTCAACACTTTTCCATTTCTTGAAAAAAAAAAATAAGCAGCGTGTAATAGTTTTTCAGCTAAAAAGTGTGCCTTATACGCATATTTTTTCACCCAGTGATGAGGGGGGAATAATGTAAATATAAAACATAATGTCATTACGATAACACACCCGTGTGGCATATTGCCTTTTTTCACATCTCCAAAATGGCTTCTTTTGTGATAATAATCTTGATGTGTAGAGTGCTCGTTATAACCGCCTAAGACGGTTCTAACAAGTACCCACAAACTATGTTTTGTAGCAGAAATAAGAATAATAATGTTTACCTTTGTAAACCCCAGTTTTCTCTATATAAAGTTGATTTTAGGGGTGGTGTGCGGGGTTGGGGGACAGTATTCATTCAACGGTCTTGTTAGCGTGGTGTTATTTTTTTATCTTTTCTTGAAAGTATGAACGACAGCGGGACGTTAGCAAAGGTTACATTTTCCCTTCAGTGTTAATATACTTTGCACGCGACAAACAGCGTTCATACTTTCATGAACCGATGAAAAATCAAATTCATTTCTTGAAATTAGTCATATTAATTTGTTTGATGTCAATTGACGTTACACTGAACCATGATTTTTTTTACGATATGATTTGTCGTTTGCGAAGTAAAATTTTTTCCCCACTTTGTCGAAAAAAAAAAGAAAAAAAAAAAAGAAACAAAACAAAACAAAATAAAACAGGGGTAATTGTTTGAGATAATTATGAATAATTAGTTTTTCTTGCAACCGTCACTCTTCGACAATAGATGATTGCAAAGAATGCAAAAATAAGACGGTATCGTTGTACTTTTCATGCTACCCAATGTGTTCATACTTTCATGAACAACACAAGAAAAAAAATGTTCTTAATTAAATGATGTCCAAAATAAGCCATTACTCATTAAAGGAATACCCCATAAACCCCACTTTTTACATATCAAAACCGGGTTTATTGGTGTTTAATTTTTTCTTATTTATGCCCCAAATCATAGATTGTTGGTATTCGTTAGGACCGCCTCAATTGGGCGGTAATAACGAGCACCGACCACCTATGTTTGCATTAAAAGTTAAAAGACAGTCATGGATTTGCATCAGAAATGTAGCCAGTTTTGATATGAGCCGGCGCATGACAAAACCTATAATAAGACCCTTGCTATTGTCGAAGACTCATTTCAGCCGGCCAGTCAGGTAAGACTGGTCATAGCATATGAATAGCCTAGGGGCTGTAGAAGTTATAGACGAACATCGAAGAGTCTGATTAGATTCTTTGGATGCGCAGGCTGATCTTAGTCTTGGCTGGTCGCATAGTCCTTATAGTATATTTTATCGTGCGCAGGCTCGTATGTGAAAAAATGCACTTTGTCACATAGGTGTGTTTGTATAATGAAATTGGTAGCATCGTCTCCAGAACAGCCTAACTATTGTTGCTGTGGTGTTAACCCCTAAAATCAAACAATAACAAATAACTTACAATATTGTTATCGCTACAGTTTATAGGGACAGGTGATTTCAAACAGCTAGCTCCAGTTCCCAACTACAGATATCATGACCCAGGAAATCGTGTTTTCAACAGCAAGTTATTCCCATCTGTCTTTCCGCATCATATCCATTTGACAACAGTAAGTTTTTCGAATAGTGTGTTTACATGCTGCAAATGTTTTTCAGCTTTAAAAGAGTGCTCTATAAGCATTTGTTCGTCCAGTGATTAGGTTCCAAAAATTTAAATATGAAAACATAACTTGATTTCTTCTATTCATTAAATATGAAAGACAACGGGTCGCTATCAGCCCTTAGGTTTTCATTTACTCTACACTCGACCGACCGCATTCATACTGCATTTATCATGAACATCTGAAGAAATAAAACTCATTTCTTAAATGAACGACAAGAGGTCACTAGCAAAATTTTCATGAATCTCTACAGAGTTCCTTTAATTTGCAGGCAATCCATTGCCTTCATACTGTCATGAAAGTATCAACGACGGTGGGCCGGAAGCAACGTTTTCATGAACCCCTACAGTGTTCATTTACTTTGAAGTGAATCCACTGCGTTCATACATTCATGAACGGGAGAAAAAAAATCAATCCTTAATTGACGCTACAATTCCTCAGAATCTAAATTATACACGTACAGAGTCCAGAGACTAATTTAAATGTAGTTATGCCTAATGATATAGCTACATATCCCAGAAAACAATGAGCTGAATCAGACCCAAACACGCCCATAGGGGCTTGAAGAAATATATGGGCTGCATGATGCTTCCACGCAGAGCTGAATCCGGCCCGCACACTAGTACTGGTAAACCACTTAGCAGATCTAAGCCTGTCCAGGAACCGCGGTGCGAGGCGGACCTTCCATGCTAATAAACCCTATTGGTTTCATTGGGCGACAGGGCTTGAGATGTCATTTCAACTCAATGTTGGGTAAAAGTCCCACAAAATTGGAAGCAACGTCTCCAAAATGACCTTTCCAGTGTTGACGGGGACTTAAACCTCAAATCAAACAAACAAAAGACCCAAACACTAGTACTGGTAAACCACTTAGAGGATCTAAGCCTGCGGACCAGGCAATGCGGTGCGAATCGGGAAGTCCATTCTTACAAACCCTTTTTGTTTCATTTGGCGACAGGGCTTGAGGTGTCATTAGATCTCTACGTCGGGTAAAGTCCCACAAAATTGGAAGCAACGTCCCAAAATGACCTGTACTATATGGGCTGCATGATGCTTCCACGCAGAGCTGAAACCAGCCCGCACGCGAGTACTGGTAACAAGCTTAGCAGATCTAAGCCTGCCCAGGCAAAGCGGTGTGAGTTGGACCGTCCATGCTTACAAACCCAGTACGGTTCATTTGGCGACAGGGGTGGAAATGTCATTTCATTTCAATGTCGGGTAAAATTCCCACAAATTTGGAAGCAACGTCTCCAAAATGACCTTTACAGTGTTGGCGGGGACGTTAAACCTCAAATAAAACAAACAAACCAACAAACACACAAGCAAACAAATATACCTGTATGGTGTTGACGCGGACGTTAAATCTCAAATCAAATCACCAAGCAGAACATAACAAACTAAAGTGTCCTAAGACGTAACAATGGAATTTGAGCTGAAATCGACCAGCACACGAGTACTGGTAAACCGCTTAGAGACTTAAGCATGACCAGGCAAAGAGGTTCGAGTCTGAGAGTCCATGCTTATAAACCCTATTGGTTTCATTAGGCGGCAGTGCTTGAGATGTAATTGTAATTACATCTCAATGTCGGGTAAAAGTCCGACAAACTTGGAAGCAATGTCTCCAAAATGACCTTTACAGAGTTGGCGGGGACGTTAAACCTCAACTCAAGCAAACAAAACAAGGTATAGAAGGCATGTCATGCACAAGAAGCACAACTCTTGGTGTTGTCTTACCTGAGTTATCCCACCATTCAACATAACAGTATGAACGCCTTGTGATCAACACATCTGCAATAATCTTTGAGACATTTTGATGGTACGTGGTACAGATATACATGAGCTTATGCATAAGAACCACAATTCTAAGTGCCCTGATTAACGAGAGTTTTTCCCTTGACAGTATAATCTTGTGATGGCCGTAATTCACGCCCCCGCCCATAGGGGCTTGAAGAAATATATGGGCTGCATGATGCTTCCACGCAGAGCTGAATCCGCCCCGCACACTAGTACCGGTAAACCGCTTAGAGGATCTAAGCCTGTCCAGGAACCGCGGTGCGAGGTGGGACCGCCCATGCTAATCAACCCTATTGGTTTCATTGGGCGACGGGGCTTGGGGTGTCATTTCATCTCAATGTCGGGTAAAAGTCCCACAAAATTGGAAGCAACGTCTCCAAAATGACCTTTACAGTGTTGACGGGGACGTTAAACCTCAAATCAAACAAACAAAAATGGCCGTAATTCCAATACATTGCAATTTTTTATGGCCATAACTCCAATTCCTTGCAATTTTAATGTTTGTGTGCGTGTGTGTTTTTTTCAGGTTGTTCGACAAAATGAGCCAGACTTAATTAGAGCTGTGAACCAGCTGTGTGATGGACAGCCAGACTCACAAACAGAGGAATATGTTAAAAGTCTTAGCCGTCCTCTAGATGAAGAAGACGGCTTGTTTCGTCTTTTTGGCACAAAATTTGACGCTGCATTTGTTAATCAGCTCTATCTAGATCGCCATCCTGGAGACTCAGTCGTTTACCAGTCCTCAGATACAGGTTAATATGACAAGAATTGTATCATTTGAAGAAAAGATGCATCACATAAACGAGAGTCGAACTCAATACATAGAACATCGCTTATTGCTTCATTCAACAAACATGTTTTGGGTATATTATAACCAGCGCAGAATAACTCTCTTAACTGTATAAAATACATTTACCTGATATTATGTATGCACTGGACGAGTAAGATATATCTAGCGCATATTTTTTTTTTTGTTTCTTCTTCAGTTTAAGATCGATTCTTATAATCCCGAATGGAGACCGAACGAAGTATCTTCACGCGTTGAGCAGCCAAGAGTGATAATACTTTTTTTTGTGTTCATTAGTGAAATAAAAATTAACCTTACAGTAAAAAAAAATGTTAAATATTCTTTTCAGTGTAAGATCGATTTTTAATTCATTGAATGAACATCAAAAGTAGTATTTTCACGAGTGGCGTTCATGATTGAAATCAAAATTGATCTTTCACTGAAAAATTCAAATTTTATGTTTCTTTCATGCTTCTCCCTGCCCTACATCATAGTGTAGATTATATTTTCTTGTCCTTTGGGATCACTGATTCCATTGTAATTGGGCCACTGATGAGGCCAAATTGGCCGAAACTAGCTAGTCTGGCACAGAAAACATATACACTCCATATTTTTCAGTTCTGTGGTGTATTCCTTGCTTCCAATGGATAACCCTTTTATAGAACATATTTACACTGTAATTTGTAACACTTTTCAAAGTTACAACCATCATCACAGAGATTAAACTTTTTCAATGTTGATTTCGGGTTGATTTAGAGGTGTTCACCGTGTTAACTAGGTATGAAAAACAGCTTAAAATGTTACTTTTTCAAATGGTTTGTTTGAAATTTGCATTAAAATAATTTCCGCATTTGCTACGCTCGTCTGGCGTCATGTCCTTTATTTACGTTGCGTAGGTGGTAAAATTGCCGTCATCAACGTCTGAATGACGTAAAAACTTGCGTTACTTATTTTCGGACACTATTTATAACGTTTAGCTAATTGATATCTAAAAAAAATAATGTGAACATTTTCTAATTTTAAATATTGAATTCACAAACAGTGAAAATAAAAATCGTATTGTCACTGTTCCATGCTCCCTGTAATCCAAAATCAGGCTTCTGTCGGGTTATCATAGGAAGAATTTCTCGGAGCACCGTTTGTTTGCTTTTATTTTTCCATTCAAATATATATATTGGTTTTGTTTTACGACCCTTTCAAGAATATTTCACGCATATCTATCCGAACGTAACTCATATACATGGCGAACAGTAACTCTGACAAAATCCACTCAATTTTTGGACATGGCGTCTCAGGCCCTCTAGTTGTCATATTGATTGTATCATTTTGTCAACCCTTTTGCATCAGCTCACTTCAATCAGTGTTGTGAGAGATAGACTGGGCTGCACAATGCTTCTGCGCTTAGCATAAACTAACCGCATATGAGTACCAGTAAACCGCTTAGTCGAAATCAGTCTGCACATGCAACTTGGTTTGAGTAAGACTGACAAGTGCATATAAACGATTTTAGTTTCACGGAGCTTTAGAGATTTTTATCAGTTACCCCCTATATATATTGCATTGAAACGCATTGACCTGATAAAGATATGCTATCTCAGGAAAAGTGAGCTTTATCACATCAACATGACCTTGCACTTTTATGAATGAACCGGACTACTGGAAAAATGAAAACATATTATTGTTACTATGAAAATGTAAGCTTTGCTTGGAAAAAAATTTCATAGGGAAAATATAGTCAGCTGATACTAAATAAATCGACCGCCAGAATGCTGGGACGCACTGAGGACCGTCAAAAATTGATCGTAAAATTTTAATTTAAGAGTGTATAAGGGGAAACCTGATAAATAAAATACCAGAGTCGTTTCATTTGTTATCAAATTTATTAGGCTCTGCTTCGAGAACGCATGTAGAATCGCTCGGTAAGCCTCGCGATTCTGCAAGCTTCCTGGAACCCTTGTCTGATAAACCTGATATCAAAAGACACTAACCTGGTATTCACTATATATCATCCTCTATTTTATCAATCTCTTCTTTATCATCATCATCATCATCATCTTCGTTATCACCATCATCGTTGCCCCTCCCCAACCCCCACCCCCATCATGACTTGGAGAAATAGATGGGCTGCATTATGCTTCCACACAGAGTTGAAACCGACTGCACATGGGTATTGGTTTTGTTTGATTTGAGGTTTAACTTCCTCGTCAGCACAGTATAGGTCATTTTGGAGACGTTGCATCATCATCATCATCTTCGTTATCACCATCATCGTTGCCCCTCCCCAACCCCCACCCCCATCATGACTTGGAGAAATAGATGGGCTGCATTATGCTTCCACACAGAGTTGAAACCGACTGCACATGGGTATTGGTTTTGTTTGATTTGAGGTTTAACTTCCTCGTCAGCACAGTATAGGTCATTTTGGAGACGTTGCTTCCAATTGTTTTGTACTTTTACCCGACATTGGGATGAAATGACATCTCAAGACCTGCCACCCGATGAAACCAAAATGGATATTAAGCATGGACGGTCGGACTCACACTGCCTTGCCTGAGCAGGCTTAGATCCTCTAAGCTGTTTACCAGTACTCATGTGTGGTCGGTTTCGGCTCTGCGTGGAAGCATCATGCAGCCCATCTATTTCTTCTGGCCCCGATGTGCGGGGACCGAAACGATTACTGGCAAAAGCGGTTTGACCAGACCGTCCAAGCTTGATAACCTTAATGGTTTCATTGGGCGACAGTGCTTGATATTTCATTACATCTCATTGGCGTGTAATAGTCCCACAAAATTGGAAACAACGTCTCTAAAATGACCTATACAGTGTTGACGGGGACGTCACAAACAACTCATCATCGTCGTCATATTCTTCATCGTTATAATCAACGTCAGCATCGTGATCATCGTCATCATCATCGTCGTCGTCATCATCATCGTCATCACCGTCAAAATCATCGTCATCGTCGTCATCATCATAGACGTCATATGCTGCAAATGTTGGCCAAAGTGCACCAACGAAATGTACCAACAGATGCTTCGGATTTCGAGTGATAAAGCACATATAAAACTGACAAGGTCATCAACATAATCGTGATATTTCGTCTTCATCACCCGCAGATAAAATCACCATCAATAACGATGACATCGCTGTCATGACATCAAAAGCCGCCATGCAACCATTTTCTGCTTCAGGTAACACAAGACTACTATTCCAATGCGACGCAGAAAGGAATCTAGCACTGAAGGTTGGCGTGCCTGCGATATTAATTCGTAACTTGCCAGGCAAGTTACATAATGGCCTCATTGGCAAGGTGTACCGACTTGAAGGAGGTCATTCACCCATTATCAATTTCAATGGACGTCTTGTCCACATAGAGCCATGTAGATTCGAAATATATGACACAGACGAGGAGAAGGTTCTTGCTGTCAGAAAACAGTATCCACTAAAGCTGGCATTTGCGCTTACTGTTCACCGAGCACAAGGACAAACATTACATAAAGTGGAGATTGACTGCTTTTCATTTTTTGCAGCAGGACAAATGGGTGTTGCCTTAGGTAGAGCCGTACACTCCAGTGGAATACGGGTTGTAAACTATAACCCCGATGCAGCGCGTATCAAACACCCGAATGCAGTATATGAATTTAGTAGATATGAGGGTGTACCTTATGATGAGGATTTATCTTGCTGCGTCACAGAAATTATTCCTGAGTGTCAAAACGACCACAGAGATTTTCCAACAGAAAGAGGAGATGCAGATAGATCAAAACAGTCTTCTGACCAGCCAATAACATAAACCTACCGTGGCACATAATACGCATAACAATAATACAAACTGTCCATGGACCATAGATGACTTCATAAAGGAGAATCTGAACTTATCATTTTTCCACCGGAACCGCATACAGACGAGTTCAAAGCCACATTAACAGCACACATGATACATCTCAATGATACAGTTCAAGTACTAATGCACAACACCCCAAGAGGAAATGAAGACTTTGTACAGCTGTACAAGAAACTGAACACTTACCTAATATCTGACGCGCATGCTGGTGCTTGTTCTTCTCTGAAGGACACACAAAAGAAACAGAAACTATCTTCCAAATTCGCATACTGGATCACTAAGCAACATATCATGCATATTAGCCAGGCACTTGTTGATGAACAAGAGGAAAAGATGCGGCTAAGCAGTGAAACACAGATTGTGAGCGATCTATCTTCTTCAGCCAAATCAAAAATCCGATACATATCTGGAGCTTGCATTCATAAAATTCTGACCAGATTACGTGCAGTAGTTTCCAGAAACATGGGAAAGGACAATGCAAGATCCAAAGTACAAAGAGAGTGGGGTTATCGTATGCATCGGATTCTGAAATCTTTAAGAATGACATAAGAAGAAGCAGTCATCGCCACTAGAAGCCCCGACAGTCTGGCCGAAATAGAATTTCGCCAGGGACCTTCCAGAGGGTTAGTTCATATAGATGATTCTACTTTTGAATTTTTCATCAACTTACATAACTATGTCCAGAGACTGGTAAACCATGGCGCATTCCATACAGGAGGGGAAAGCATACATCTCATTGCAAGGGGGGAGCTATTTAATAGTGATGAGCTAGTAAGAGATTGGCTGAGCCTCTTCGATGTTGATGGCAATGATGGTGATGAAACGTTCTCGTCCATGCTCGTGGAACTGTATGAGCTGTTGACAGATCACTTTCTGAAGATATCCCTTGTTGACGGTCTTCACTCGTTCAAGGCTGACATTCCTCGCAAGAAGAAACAAGCTCTGCGCAGTAAAGTAACGGCACTTAGTGAGAGGAAAGAAAATGAAAGAAAACAGCCTAATTCGAGGAAACAAGGGGATTGAACTGTCTTCATTTGCCTTAGCTGTGATGAAGAATGTCGAGAACAGCCCGACGTCTTAAATGAAAATAGTATCGTGTGTGATGCTTGCAACCAATGGTACCACTTTAGGTGTGTAAACATAACCGGAACTGAGCCGTTCCTGCGGAGGAAAAATTCAACTTGGAAATGCTCAAAATGTGTTAACAGAGGAAATAGTCGGAATGCCAAGAAATTTGCCAGCTAGTTTCAACATTTGCTTTCCTGTCGCCATCGTACAAACATATTGAAATGGAATCATTGGTTACAACACAGGTTCCAATTTGTTGACTATAGGGAATATATTTAAACACACTGAGAATGTAAATATACGCGAAACGAATCTTATCTTTCTGCTGTGAATGAAAATATGAACGCTGTTTTTCGCTTGCTGGAAACCCGATATCGTTCATTTTTTCATTAGTAATAGAAAAATTCAGTTACTTTCTTATATTTACATTTCCCATGTAAAGTCGTGTGTAAACTTATAGAAAACTAATGCGTTCATACTTCCATGAACTCATCGAATCACATGATTTTCAGTGACGTGACGGACGTCATTCTAAACCATTGTTCTCTACGGGCGTTGATGACGTCAACGCTGCTCCGCGCTTTGTAGAAACACAGCGTGTAAATATTTTTCAGCTTTAAAAGTTTGCCCTACAAGCATTTTTCGCCCAATGATGAGGGGCCAATAATGTAAATATAAAAAATAAACTTAATTTTTCTGCTTTTCATGAAAGTTTGAACGACAGTGGGTCGCTAGCAAAGTTTACATGAACTCCTTTGGGGTTCATTTACTTTCCACGCGACCCTCTGCGTTCATACTTCCATGAACTGCAGAAAAATAAACTTCATTTCTTAAATATTTACATTCCTTAAGCTTCATTAATGGGCGACAAAATGCTTAGAGGTCAAACTTATAAAGCTGAGAAACGGTTCCGCGCAGAGGCGGAACAACGTTGACGTCGCCAACACCCTATCAGATCGTAGACAACCATGGTTTATACTGACGTCAATTGATGAATGACTTAAATCACGTGATTAGATGCGTTTATGGAAGTATGAATTTATTGTTTTCCAGTCGAATACTATAGGGGTTTCTACATAGGTTATCCTGTAGACACACTGAGAATTTAAATGTTTAAGAAATGAATTTTATTGTTCCTGTTTTTTCCTTCTTTTTTTTTTAACTCAGTTTGAATGCAGTGGGTCGCGTGCAAAGTGAACACACCCACGTAAAATTTGCCAGTGACCGGCTGCCGTTTATACTTCAGTAAAAGCAGATTAAGTAAGTGTATCGTTTATATTTACACTCGCTGACCCTCATCACAGTGAGAATAAAAAAGCTTACAGTGCAATCGTGTAAAGCTGAAAGTCATTACACGCATTTTTCCTGAATACAGAGGTACAGCGTTGACATCATCAACGCCTTAATAGACGTGTGTCATAGTTTGACGTCACTTGACGCCGCTGAAACTAATGCGACTAGATCTGTTTCTGGAAGTATGAACTACATTCTTCTCTGTAGCTGGACGTGAGAAATTAACACTGTAAATGTAAATAAAAATTATTGACGATGTAAACAGGTCGTTAGGTGATAAATACTGTGACTACGAATGACCTAAAATCTAGATTGCTGGCTTTTGAAACACAATCTGGTTTTTGTTCTGCTTTTACAGAAATATGTTTCCAATCAGTGTTAATATTATCATTAGGGCCCCGCACTGAAAGTGTGGGTGCCCTATAGTAATCACTCTGTCCGTCCGTCTGTCTGTCTGTCCGTCCGTCTGTCCGTCCACAAATTTTTTTATCCTCCATAACTTTTTATTATTCCTGGATGGATTTAAATATTACTTGGCATCATTCTGTCCGTCCGTCCGTCTGTCTGTCTGTCTGTCTGTCTGTCCGTCTGTCCGTCCACAAATTTTTTTATCCTCCATAACTTTCTTATTCCTGGATGGATTTAAATATTACTTGGCAGAAATGTTAACCATAATGTGATGGAGTGTTGCGTGCAAGACTCAGGTCCGTACCTCAAAGGTCAAGGTCATACTTAGAGGTTAAAGGTCAAAAAAGGGTCTTTCCTGTGTCCAATTAATAACTTTGTTATTATTCCTGGATGGATTTAAATATTACTTGGCAGAAATGTTAACCATAATGTGACGAAGTGTCACACGCAAGACCCACAGCCGTACCTCAAAGGTCAAGGTCATACTTAGAGATAAAAGGTCAAAAAAGCGTCTTTTTTATTGTGTCCAATCTATAATTTTCTTATACCTGGATGGATTTAAATATTACTTAGCAGAAATATTAACCATAATGTGACAGTGTGTCACGCGCAAGACCCAGGTCCGTACCTCAAAGGTCAAGGTCATACTTAGAGGTGAAAGGAAAAAAAAACGTCTTTTTTAACATCAACATTTTCCTACTCCTCTGATAGCGCTGCCGGGGCCCTAGTCAGTTTCACTGACAGCTCTAGTTTAAACAGTTGGCATCGGTCATTTTATCATATCACGTCGTTGATAAGCAGTGGATATCGCCGTGTAATAAAAATATGACCACACGTGCACTAAAACACTTCGACGGGATTAAGTAACGTCATGACGACGTTCATTTCCACAATGCATTATTTATGGAAAAATTTAATTTTTCAGAACGCCGCGAGATTGCAATAAATATGGGATATTTTTGTGAAAATGGACCTGTCATGGCGTCCCTGCAGCGACCAAGACGTTGCTACGGAGCTTACATGGCGATCTATCGCGATCCTGCGGCGTTCTTGATGGTGATTGTATGCGCTCTCATGGCGCTTCCTCTGCGCTTTTACGGCGCTCACGATGCGTGCACTGCGCTTTACCGGCGCTCTCAATGCGTGCACTGCGCTTTTACGGCGCTCACATGTTGAAGACGTTCTCAAAGTGTAAACAGACATCTTCATCAGTCGAACAGTTTTGTTTGATTTGAGGTTTAACTTCCCATCAACACATTATAGGTCCTTTTGGAGACGTTGCTTCTAATTTTGTGGGACTTTTACCCGACATTGAGATGAAATGACATCTCAATCTCTGTCACCCAATGAAACTAATAGGGTTAATAAGCACGGATAGTCCGACTCTCGCCCCTTTGTCCGGGCAAGCTTAGATCCCCTAAGCGGTTTTCCAGTACTCCTGTGCCGTCGGAAGCAAGTCCTTCGCAATCACCGCAAGCAGGAACAAGTCCACCGCCATTACCTTACCCGGAATGAGTCAACTCAGAAGTAGGTTTTTCGGGACAGTACAAAATCAAACTCTACTCTAGCCACTGTTTAGATGATCTAAGCCTGCCCAGGCAAAGCAGTGGTAGATACGTGTAAACTCTATTGGTGTAAACATGCTTATACGTGTAAATTCTATTGGTTTCATTGGGCGACAGAGCTTGAGATGTCATTTCATCTCAAAGTCGGGTAAAAGTCCCACAAAATTGGACGCAACGTCTCCAAAATGACCTATACCGTGTTGACTGGGATGTTAAATATCAAATCAATCAATCAGTTAATCAATTATACAAGCGGAGCTTATATGGCGTTGTAGGAGACCTCTGTGCGCCCCTGCCGAGCTCCTGTAGCGTTGTAGGAGACCTTACTGCGCTGCTATGGCAACCTTACGGCGACCTCACTGCGCTGTGATCAGAACGCCGAGCGACGGCGTTTGTTTTGAGCATGCTAAAAATGCACGCCGTCGCTTGGCGTTCTATGCGATCCCAACGCGTCTACTGGCGACGCCACTGCGTTGCTACGGCGATGTTTGCGATCGTACTGCGCGCACCTCGGCGTTCTGCATTTTTCTTGGACGCCGTGAGAACGCAGCCCTGGTGTGACAGGGGTTTTAAGTACTTCGTTGAACTCTCAGAAGGCTCGTTTAATATAATTCATAAATAATGACCACTCGTGTAAGATTATATGCACATATACTTAGCAGTTATTCCCTTGGAACACATTAAGGTAAATTTATAACGGATATTAAATAGCATATTTAAAAAAGTGTATAAGGACCTAAACGGATAAATGGAACAACATGATAGTGTCTTTTAATATCAAGTTTATCAGTCTTGCCTTAGGGAATGCGTGTAGCACCGCTCGGTAAGCATCACGAAACAACAAGCATTCTCGAAGCCTTGCCCGATAAACTTGATATCAAAAGAAACCACGGCCAACGCCCATCGGGGCTTGAAGAAATATATGGGCTGTTTGACAGTTCAATTACTACATCTGAGCTTTTCCCTGAAACTTGTCAGTACTGTGTCTACAGAAAAGATAGGAACTCTCATGGCAGTGGGGTGATGTTGCTCATTCATAGAGACATCCCTCACATGCCTTTCATGGAACTGGAAAATGACACCGAATCGGTCTGGGTTAAGGTTTTTGCAAATAAAACTTCCCACTTAGTAACAAGTTGGTATCGACCACCAAATGGTACGATCGAAAACTTCCAGTTGTTTAAAGACCAACTGGATTGCATAAAATCGCAGCATAAGGGTAAAAAACTCCCGGCTGTACATGTTCTAGGTGACCTCAACTTCAGAGACATTGCTTGGCCCGACAGGATCAGCAAACAAGGCACAATGCTGAGTCAGTCGGAAGGACAAATATTAATTGATATTATGAACGATCATGGTCTTAAACAAATTGTTAACTTCCCCATTCGTGATAAGAACACATTGGATCTGATCCTTACGACTTTGCCAGGACAATTCGAAGACATTCATTCCCCAGATAAACTAAGTGACCACGATATTGTCTCCGGATATTTAAAAATTCACAACCCACCAATAAAGAAACCTCGGAGGAAGGTGTACTCATATCAGAAAGGTGACTATAAAACTATGAGGAAGGATGCACTCAGTTTTGCAAAGGAGAAATACTTTAATGGTCATTCAAATGCTCGCTCGGTCTGTACAGGAGAATTTTGATTTGATAACTTCTTTCATTCATACTGCGGCCAAAACTGGCCCTGTGGGTTTCAAGGTTTTTGAGAGGAAAGATATACTATCCTATAATAATATATTATTATAGGATAGTATATCTTTCCTCTCAAAAACCTTGAAACTGGCCCCTGTGGCCGAGTGTGGGTCCAGTTCCACGTCTGAGAGCACAGCCGGACTTAGAATTTTGGGGCAAATCTCATATGGTGGGCGGAACATATAGCAGGTCAAAGGTGTGCTCAGTAGCTCAGTCAGTAGAGTGTTTGCTAACCCGAGATCTCTGGCTGTAATGACCTACAGCCGTTAAAGCCGCCAAATCAGAAATTAACTAGGGTTTTTAGAATGTCAGAGAAGGCTCTGATTTCTACTGCAGCACAGAACTGAAAACTACAGAGTGTAGAATGTAGAAGATTTTTCTGGGCCAGACTAGCTACATGTAGTCTGAACCAATCGGAACTCAAATCTTGCATGTAGATGATAAAGTATGTATTATCGAAGTGGAGATTGATCATGATATCTTTTCTACGGTCATTCTCTCCCTTCCTCTGATTCAAGAAAGGCAGTTGTCAGTTTCTGACGAAAGAATGTGCACTGTACTGGTTAACCGCTTACGTATAAGCCTGCCCAGGAAAAGTGTCGAAAGGTAAACTGACCGGCTCAAAAATGACCTCAATGACTGGGCTGTTAAACTCCCATTTACAAACAAGCAAACAATTGATTAGTACCCAGCCTTTTGCTTGGGTGAAAGCCGAATTTGCTATTGGTTAAGTACCCATAATCAATCAAATCTTGATGTCTGATTATTTTTGATCATGAAAAATCCTATAATCGTTTGAAATACACTACAGAAATTAGATTTGTTTTGTTTGAGTTGAGGTTAAACAACCCGCCAACACTGTATAGGTCATTATGTCTCCCCCGAAAAAAAATTTTTCGGAGAGACATATTGTTTGTCCCCCGGGCGTCTGTTTGTCCGTCTGTCTGTCTGTCCGTCTGTCACACTTTCGTGTCCGCTCTGTACTTGAAAACCGTTAGAGCTATCTTCCAGAAACTTCGTATAAATATTAATCAGCATTAGACGACGTGCAGTGCTTAAGAACTATAACTCTCACATTTATACTTTTTGAATTATCTCCCTTGGAAGTTAGTTGGTATGTATATATGTATGGGCAAATCGTGTCCGGTCAATAACTTTCTTATTTTTTGTTGGATTTTAAAATTACTTGGCAGAAATATTAACAACCATAAGACCATGTGTGGTGCGCATGAGATAGGTTGGTACCTCAAAGGTCAAGGTCATACTTAGAGGTCAAAGGTCAAAAAAAGGGCCTTTTTTCATATTTGGTCAATAACTTTCTTATTTTGAGATGGATTTTAAAATTACTTGGCATAATTATTAACAACCATAAGACGATGTGTGGTGCGCATGAGGCAGGTCGGTACCTCAAAGGTCAAGGTCATACTTAGAGGTCAAAGGTAAAAAAAGTGGCCTTTTTTCGTATTTGGTCAATAACTTTCCAATTTTGAGATGGATTTTAAAATTACTTGGCATAATTATTAACAACAATGAGACGATGTGTGGTGCACATGAGGCAGGTCGGTACCTCAAAGGTCAAGGTCATACTTAGAGGTAAAAGGTCAAAAAGGGGGCCTTTTTTCGTATTTGGTCAATAACTTTCTTATTTTAAGATGGATTTTGAAATCACTTGGCCGAAATGTTAACCAATATAAGACGATGTGTTGCGTGCATGACACAGGTTTGTACCTGAAAGGTCAAGGTCATACTTAGAGGTCAAAGGTAAAAAAAGGGGCCTATTTTCTGGTTTTGTCAATAACTTGCTTATTTTTAAATAGAATTTGAAGTTACTTGGCAAACATGTTAACTATCATGGGACGAGGTGTTGCATGCATGATTCAGTTTGGTACCTAAAATGTCAAGGTCATACATAGAGGTCAAAGGTAAAAAAGGGGCCTTTTTATCGTGTTTGGTCAATAACTTTCTTATTTTTAGATGGATTTTGAAATTGCTAGGCAGAAATGTTAACCACCATGAGATGATGTGTTTCACGCATGACCCAGTTTGGTACCTGAAAGGTCAAGGTCATACATAGAGGTTAAAGGTAAAAAAGGGCCGTTTTGTGTTCTGTCAATAACTTTCTTATTATGCCCCCAACTTTGAAAAAGTTGGAGGGGCATATTGGTTCTGGTTCGTTCGTCCGTTCGTTGGTCCATTACGCTTTTGATGCATAGCATAACTAAAGAACCGTGTATACTAGGGTTTTGAAATTTCATATATGGATTCCTCATGGAAAATTAGTTGACGCATATTTTTTTTCTCGTCCGGATTATGCCCCCTTCAAGAGTTATTGCCCTTTGAATTTTTTTTATAAAATCTTGTCAGCAAGATATCTCAAAAACTATTGGAGCTAGAGCCTTGAAAGTTAATGAATATATTGGTGGTGATGAGTAGATGAACTTATTAACTTTTGACAAAATTCCGAAAAATACTTTGTGAGTTATGGCCCTTTGTCATTTTGGTAATTTGTGCCCATTGTAATGTATGCTAAAAGTGATGCATAGCATAACTTTAGAACCATGTATGCTGGGGTTTTGAAATTTCATATATGGATTCCTCATGGAAAATTAGCTGATGCATATTTTTTTCTCGTCCGAATTATGCCCCTTTTAAGAGTTATTGCCCTTTGAATTTTTTTTTAATAAAATCTTGTCAGCAAGATGTCTAAAAAACTATTGGAGCTAGAGCCTTGAAAAATGGTGAATAGATTGGTGGTGATGAGTAGATGAACTGATAAACTTATGACAAAATTCCGAAAAATACTTTGTGAGTTATGGCCCTTTGTCATTTTGGTAATTTGTGCCCATTGTATTGTATGCTAAAATTGATGCATAGCAGAACTTTAGAACCGTGTATGCTATAGTTTTGAAATTTCATATATGCATTTCTGATGGAAAATAAGCTGACGCGTATTTTTTTCTCGTCCGGATTATGCCCCTTTTAAGAGTTATTGCCCTTTGAATTTTTTTAATAAAATCTTGTCAGCAAGATATCTCAAGAACTATTGGAGCTAGAGCCTTGAAAGTTGGTGAATATATTGGTGGTGATGAGTAGATGAGCTGATTAACGTTTGACAAAATTCCGAAAAATACTTTGTGAGTTATGGCCCTTTGTCATTTTGGTATTTTGTTCCCATTGTAATGTATGCTAAAAGTGATGCATAGCATAACTTTACAACCATGTATGCTAGGGTTTTGAAATTTCATATATGGATTCCTCATGGAAAATTAGCTGACGTGTATTTTTTTTCTCGTCCGGATTATGCCCCTTTCAAGAGTTATTGCCCTTTGTAATTTTTTTTAATAAAATCTTGTCAGCAAGATATCTCAAAACTATTGGAGCTAGAGCCTTGAAAGTTGGTGAATAGATTGGTGGTGATGAGTAGATGAACTGATAAACTTATGACAAAATTCCGAAAAATACTTTGTGAGTTATGGCCCTTTGTCATTTTGGTAATTTGTGCCCATTGTATTGTATGCTAAAAGTGATGCATAACATAACTTTAGAACCGTGTATGCTATAGTTTTGAAATTTCATATATGCATTCCTGATGGAAAATAAGCTAACGCGTATTTTTTTTCTCGTCCGGATTATGCCCCTTTCAAGAGTTATTGCCCTTTGAATTTTTTTTAATAAAATCTTGTCAGCAAGATATCTCAAAAACAATTGGAGCTAAAGCCTTGAAAGTTGGTGAATATATTGGTGGTGATGAGTAGATGAACTGATTAACTTTTGACAAAATTCTGAAAAATACTTTGTGAGTTATGGCCCTTTGAAATTTTGGTAATTTGTGCCCACTGTGATTTATGCTAAAAGTGATGCATAGCATAACTTTAGAACCGTATATGCTAGGGTTTTGAAATTTCATATATGGATTCCTCATGGAACATTAGTTGACGTGTATTTTTTTCTCGTCCGGATTATTCCCCTTTCAAGAGTTATTGCCCTTTGAAATTTTTTTAATAAAATCTTGTCAGCAAGATATCTCAAAAACTATTATAGCTAGAGTCTTGAAAGTTGGTGAAAAGATTGGTGGTGATGAGTAGATGACCTGATTAACCTTTGACAAAATTTGCGTTATGGCCCTTTGTCATTTTGGTAATTTGTGTCTATTGCAATGTATGCTAAAAGTGATGCATTCCATAACTTTAGAACCATGTATGCTATGGTTTTGATATTTCATATATGCGTTCCTGATGGAAAATAAGCTGATGCGTTTTTTTTTTCATCCGGATTAACTTAAGAACCGTGTAAGCTAGGGTTTTGAAATTTCATATATGGATTCGCTATGGAAAATTAGCTGACACATATTTTTTTCTCATCCGCATTATGCCCCTTTCAAAAGTTATTGTCCTTTGATTTATTTGTTAGCATAACCTTCGGGCCAAGGCCACACACTTGGAATTATTATTGTAATTATGGTAATTTTCGGTTTTATTGGACGGGTTTTTCAAAAATTCCTTTATTTAAAATAGCGATGTCCGGGTGGGTGGTTGGGCAGGTAGATTGGCATTTTTTTTTGTATTATTTTTTTTTGTTGTTTTCTACATAAACACATATAAACAGAGATTATACCCCTACATAAAAGTTGATATGGGGTGGGGATATGCCATTTGTCCTGTACATACATAAATACATGCATGCATACATCGCTACCCTACCCTACCCTACCCCACGCTTCCCCACTCAAACCCACCCACCCCACCACACCACACTACACCACACCCCACCCAACCCCACCATGCCCCACCCTACAGCACCCCACCACACCCTGCCCCACCCCACACACACATGCATGCAGTCATGCACAAATCCTTTGTTGACTTGGAATATTTTTTTTGTCTTTTTCTTCATAAACACATAACACAGAAATTATACCCCTACACAAAAGTTGATAGTGGGTGGTGATATGCCATTTGTCCTGTACATACATAAATACATGCATGCATATATTCCTACCCTACCCTACCCCACCCCAACCCACCACATGACACCCTACCCCACAACACCCCACCCCACGGCAACACACCTCAACCCGGCCCACTCCAATTACACATGCATGCATGCACACACACATGCATTTAACACTCAAACATGCATGCTCATACACAATCACTCATTTATGCTTGCACACTCACATACAAACACACATGCATGCATGCACACACACACACTGATGCTTGCATGCATACATGCAGGTACTCACACATGTATGCATGCATGCATGTACACAAATATGCATGCATGCACACTTATGGATTCACACAATGTGATGCACACACACACATGCACTCACTATGCACACACACACACACACACACACACACACACACACACACACACACACAAAAATACATGCATGCATTTATCCCTAATACAACCCACCCAACCCCACCCCGCCCCACCGACCCCACCACATGACACCCTACCCCACAACACGACAACCCACCTCAACCCGGCCCACATCACTTACACGTGCATGCATGCACACACACATGCATTTACACTCAAACATGTATGCTTATACATTATCACTCATTTATGCTTGCACACCCACATACAAATGCACATGCATGCATGCACACACACACTGATGCTTGCATGCATACATGCAGGTACTCACACATGCATTCACACTTATGGACTCACACAGGCACACACACATGCATGCACATGCAGGCATGCACACTAATGCACTTACACATGCACACACACACACACACATGCATGCACATGAGGGCATGCACTCACGCATTAATGCATTCCATAAGAAAACATGCATGCACACATGCACTCAGGCGCGACATAGCCTTCGGCGGAATTCTTGTTGTATGTTTTTGAGTCTTTAACAATATTTGTTGAATATTTTGCCATCTAGGGACAAGCAAAGGTTGGGGGCATTGTGTTTTACAAACACCATTTCTAGTTTTTAGATGGAGTTTGAAATTAATTGGCAGAAATGTTAACCACCATGAGACGATGTGTTGTGTACATGACCCAAGTTGGTAACTCAAATGTCAAGGACAAAAAGGGCCTTTTTTAGTGTTCAGTCAATAACTTTCTTCTTCCTGGATAGATTGTGAAATTACTTGGCAGAAATGTTAACCATCATGTGACGATGTGGTGAACGCTAGACCCAGGTCGGTACCTCCAAGATCAAGGTCATACTAAGAGGTCAGAGGTAAAAAAAGTTGTTGTTTTTTTGTGTCCAGTCATTAACTTTTTATTTCTGGATGGACTTTATAAAGTAACCATGCATAAATGTTCACCGTCATTAGACCATGAGTCATGTGCAAGACCAAGGTCCATACCTCCAATGTCAAGGTCATACCTAGAGGTCAAAGGTAAAAAAAAAGGACAGTCAATAACTTCCTTATTCTTTGATGGATTATGAAATTACTTGGCAGAAATGTTAACCATCATGAGACGATGTGTTGTACCTCAAAGGTCAAGGCCATACTTAGAGGTCAAAGGTAAAAAAGTGCTTTTTTGTTTACGGCCAATAACTTCTTTATTTTTCTGTGAACATTTTTAAAGTTACTATGCAGAAATGTTCATCTTCATTAGATGATGTGTTACACACAAGACCCAGCTCAATACCTCCAATGTCAAGGTAATACTTAGCAGTCAAAACGGGGGAGACATCTCGTCTGCTGAGTGCAATAACGATGTAACTGACATTTTGGCCAAAATAGTTTTTTTGCATAAATGGGTGCCTTAGGACTCGACACAGTTGGCAAATAAGTTCTACAGCTGGATTCTGCCTGAATCATGATTTATTTCAGCATTTTGGAATTTTTTTTGTCAGTTACACCGTTTTTGCGCTGACTTTTAAAAAAAAAGTTGGCGCAAAAACAGTGTAAGTGCACTTACCCCATTTTTGCGCCAAGTTTTTTAATACCTAAAAAATATTGAATCCTGCTGCTTGATATTTCAGAATAAGCATGTAAGTACCATTGAGAATGTATAAAATGTGACCTATTACCTACCAAGTGTCTTTAATTTACTGCTTTACCATGTAAAAGGCAAAGAAATAAGGTTTGTACACTTACACCGTTTTAGCGCTGGATGCACTTACACCGTTTTTGCACCAAAAAAGTTGAAAAAACACTCGGCGCAGAAATGATGTATCAACCCTTAAATGCCACATATTTCTTTTCAAATGTCATTTATTCAACAATAAACATCACACACAAATGAAAGAAATCGCCATGAAGTTAAGAAACTAGCTTGTAGTATGGTTTTCTATGCCATTCTTTAATAAAACAGTTTTTTGTCTCTCCTGAAAAGTTGCCATTTTGCACTTACAACGTTATTGCACTCAGCAGACGATCTGTGTTTTTGTAGAAAAACAAATCCTAGTTTTGGAGATGTTGCTTCCAATTTTGTGGGTCTTTTACCCGACATAGAGATGAAATGATACCAATAGGGTTTATAAGCAGGGATGGTCAGACTCGCCAATGGGTGCAGGCAGTACAGAAATAAAAAGAAAACCAGCATATAATGCTTTATTACAGGACTACAGAGGGTCATAGTTATTTTGACTGACATAATTTGGTTCCTGACATTTTGCCAATACAAAGAATTCAGTGCTATTCAGAAACATCCTTATGCCTAGATCTAATAAAATAGTTAAATACGTCAGGAAACAAATGTTGTATACATTTATTAGGGTGCCTCACTGAGCCGGTTCTAACAAGTGCACAATATTTTTTTCCTTTAAGTATGAAACTCAATATTCTTTAACGCATTTGGTACCAGAAACCCCAGTATCATTTTATTGGAGGGTTGCCTGTATTTAATTCTTGAGAAGTTGAGTTGACTTTTCCTTGCCAAAATGACTATTGGTGTTTGATTATAACAGATTCCTAACTATTTGGAACATTATTTTCTTTAACCTTTATCCTGCTGAATTTTCAGTTTAGCAACACCCATTTCTGACTTCGATCGAATCAGATTGCTGGATGTTATTTATTTCTACAAATTCATAAAATTGGATGACAAACAATGCAGATTCTGATAAGCCATCTGATCTGGATCTACACTTTTGTCAAAGATAGGGGTTGTCATGAAATGCAGGATAAGAGTTAAAAAGACCAAAGATTTCCTTAAAAATTCAGTTTTGATGGTATCCAGTATTGACATTTCAGTTGCAAAGCACAATGATGCTATACCGTACTTTTGCTGACACCAAAACTTGTTCATTTTAGAGTTGTTTGCAAATTCAAATACATTTTTCCTTATGGTTGACATCTCAAGCCCTGTCACTCAATGAAACCAATATGGTTTATAGGCATGGACAGTCCAACACCCACCACTTTGCCGGGTCAGGCTTAGATCCTCTAAACGGTTTACCCGTACTTGTGTGCTGTCGGTTTCAGCTCTGCGTTGAAATTAAGCATCATGCTATTTCTTCAATCCCCGATGGGCGGGGGCCGCTACTCTAATGAAACTTCACACACATACTCACCATACCCACAATACCTATATTCTGACAAAGGACCATACCTATATTGCTTTTGTCCTTGTGTTTGTCTTGCCTTAACCAAAAAACTTAACCTTGATCATAACTTCAGAAGTATTTGCCTTTCTCTCATGAAATTTCAAACAAATAACAAATACTTACTATCACAAGACCTACATTCTGACCAAAACTTGTACCACACATCTTTGATAGCGTTATGCGGGGCCCTTTCTAATGTAGTCACTGATCTGGTTTTGAGGTTATGATCCAACAAATAAAAACAATGTTATGCCCCTTTGAAAGTTTCTGTAAGCAATTTTGCCTGCAGTTTAGAACCGATCAAGCTGAAACTTGATACACAGTGAGACCAAGATGTGAAGCAGCACATATTATTTCAAGGTTACAGTCCACCAAATATTTATAGAGTAATGAAATTTTTTGAAAACTTTCGTTTCCATATAACTCCTCCTAAAGTTTTCATCTGATCAAGCTGAAACTTAGCAGGTAGTAAGACCATGACCTGATATAGCGCATATTCTTTTGAGGTTTTAGTCCACCAAATATTTACAGAGTTATGCCGCTTTGAGTATTTCTGTAAATAGTTTGTTTCTGGATAACTCCTCCTGCAATTCAAATTCAATCAAGCTTAAACTTTATACCGTATATAGTTAGACCATGATATGGAGCAGTGCATATTGTTAGGGCCCCACACTGGCTACAACTATATTGCTGTTGTCTGTGTGTTTGTAACACCTTAACCAAAAAACGTAATGCCGGTCAATATTTCAAAAGTATTTGCTCTACTCTCATGATTGGTTGATTCATTGATGTGAGGTTTAAAGGCCCCATCAACACTGTCTAGGTCATTTCGGATACGTTGCTTCCAATTTTGTGGGACTTTTACCCGACATTGAGATGAAATGACATCTCAAGCCCTATCTCCCAATGAAACCAATAGGGTTTATAGATATGGTGGTCCGACTCCCAACACTTTGCCTGAGCAGGCTTAGATCCTCTAAGCGGTTTACCAGTACTTGTGTGCTGTCGGTTTCAGCTCTGCAAGGAAGCATCACGCAGCCCATCTATTTCTTCAATCTCTGATGAGCGGGGCAGCTACTTTCATGAAATTTCACACACATATTCACCATCACAAGACCTATATTCTGACAAAGGACCATACCTATATTTCTTTTGTCCGTGTGTTTGTCTTGCCTTAAGCAAAAAACTTAATCTTGGTTATAACTGCAAAAGTATTTGCCTTTCTCATGAAAATTCACACCAATACTTACCATCACAAGACCTACATTCTGACCAATACTTGTACCACACCTTTTTGATATCGCTATGTGGGGCCGTTTCTGATGTAGTCAGTGATCTGGTTTTGAGGTTATGGTCCAACAAATAAAAACAAAGTTATGCCCCTTTGAAAGAATCTGTAAGCAATTTTGCCTGCAGTTTGGAACTGATCAAGTTGAAACTTGATACACAGACCAAGATGTGGAGGAGCACATATTATTTCAAGGTTACAGTCCACCAAATATTTATAGAGTTATGCTCCTTTGAAAATTCCTGTGAACATTTTGTTGATGGCTAACTCTTCCTACAGTGAACATTTAATCAAGCTGAAAATTGATATATAGTTTGACCACAATGTGGAGCAGTGCATATTGTTTCGAGGTTATGGCTTATCAGATTTAAAAAGAGTTATGCCTCTTTGCAGATTTCCATAAGTATTTTGCTTGTGCTAACTTCACTTACAATTAATATCCGATGAAGCTGGAACTTCATATATAGTTAAACCATTGTCTGGTGCAGTGCATATTGTTTTGAAGTTACTGTTCACCAAAAATTAATCAAGTTCTGCCACTTAGAAAATTTCTGTACACGTTTTGTTCATGGCTAACTTCTCCTGCAGGTAACACTCGATCTAGTAAAATCGTGAAAGTAAGTTTGACTATGATGTGGAGCAGTGCATATGGTTTAGAGTGGATGGTTCATCAAACATTTATTTAAGTATAACACTTCGAAAATATCTTTAGACAATTTCATTTCCGGCTAACTCCTACAATTTTGATCCGATCACGCTGAAACTTGATATGCAGTTAGACCATGATATGGAGCAGTTCTTATTGTTTCAAGGCTTCAGTCCAACAAATTTTAAATTGCTATGGGCGTATAATGCCCTGCTTTCAGAGCTTTCTGTCTTTCTCCCCTATTACTATTACTGCTACTCGCTCACATCTTAGCATTACGAGCAGGATTTCCTGGGTGGTAACCAGTATATTTTTTTAAGCAATGTGGATGAAGTGCCTTGCTCAAGAGCACAACAATTTGGTTAGCGTGAGCATCGAACCCGCAACCTCCCGATCACAAATCCGATGCGCTACCACTGCACCAACGTGTTAGACACAATTTCTGCTAACACATCTGATATTTCTGTTTATAGAGTTATTGAAACTATATTGCAATAGTGAAAACACATTTGCTGATATACTATTGTCTCTTTACACTATTACGATAGCACTATATTGCCAGACGAAGTCACTATTGTTCGATATATTGTTACATCCCTTTTTTATTCTCATGATAATTTTTACAGATTTATTTGACTGGGCAGATCCATCCCAAAGATGTAAGACAAAGCATGTTACCATCATGTCTCCAAGCAAGCGACGGAATGCCATGAGAAACCATGGCTGTTTGAATCATGGAACATTGGCAGAAGCTAATGATGAAGAGCTGGCATTGTTTCGTTATGGCAAGAAGGTGTTTGCTATCAAAGAGGATTGTCCCCATGCAGGTACCCTATGTTTCGTTTCTTACTGTATATTCTTGGTTACAAACTCTCAAAACAACATTTTGCAGGAAAAAATGAAATATGCATTTAATATGAAAGTTCTTAGATTTTTAAGTACAATTCTAGCACACCGTGTCTTATAGCAAACGGAAAGGAACTGTGATCCTTAGCTCACCAGTGATCGAGCAGGAGTGCTCAAGGTGAGCTTTTGTTATCACTCTTTGACTGCCGTAGGTGTGTCGTCCATCTAAATTTGTGTTGTTTACCCTCTAGAAGCCATAGTTTTGCTTCAATCTTCATGAACCTTTGCCAGAATGTTACACATGCAATTAACGATATCTCTGCCAAGTTCGAATATGGGTATGACATTTTAGGTCAAACACTAGAGTACTAGGTCATATTGCCATAAAACCTCGTCCACCCTTTAGAGACCAGTTTTGCTTCATTGTTCATGAAGCTATATACCAGAATGTTTGTCTTGATGATATCTTTGTCAAGGTCAAATATGGGTCATATCAGATGAAAAACAATGCCACTATGTCAGATTGCTTCACCACATTGTTCCCGCACTAGAGGCATCGGTTTTGCTTCAATCTAAATTAGCCAGCGCACGACAAAACCTACAATAAGACATGTGTGCCCAGCGAAGACTCAGATCAGCCTGCGCATTCACGCAGTCTAATCAGAGTCTTCGCTGTGCGCTCTAAGGATAGCTAAGGGCCCATTGCTCCTTCATGCAGCAAGAGAATTCTCTGGTCAAACTATATGGATGCGCAGGCTGATCTGATTCCTCGCTGGATCAAATGAGACTATACCTGATTATTTGTCTTGATGATCTTGGTCAAATATGGGTGATGATCTTGGTCAAATATCGGTCGTGTCGGATGAGAACCTAGGCCACTATGTCAAGCTCACCCTCTTAGAGGGCTAATTTTGCTTCAATCTTCATGAAACTGTAACACAATTTTTGTCTTGAATATATCGTGGTGAAGACCAAATGTCGGTCATATTAGCTGAAAAAAAACTAGGTCATTAGGTCTAATAACATTACTTTAAATAAAAATGGAAGTGAAGGTGATATAATTAACCCACAACTCCCATCAGAGACACCAAAGGGAAAGAAACACAAACACGAAACAACTAGATCCTAATGGAAACACCAATAGCTGAAAGCCAAAAGGACAGTTATTTTCCCACAAAATGGCCAATTGGCCATATATAAGTAGATTCAAAACGAAATAATATTAGCGAAACACACTCAAAGACAAGCCATAACAAAAATAAACCACGACAAGGACAGAAGAACCTTGTTCGCACTCTGGAGGCAAAAGTAATGAAACTATACCAAAATATTTGTCTTGATGATATCTTGGTTAAGTTAGAAGATTGGTCAAGGCAGATCCAAAACTAGGTCACGAGGTCATATTGCTTTACAACCTTGTTCATGCACTAGAGGCCAGTTTTGCCTCAGTCTTCGTGAAATGACCACCATGTTTTTCTTCACGATATCTTGGCAAAGTTCTAATATGAGTCATGTCAGATCAAGAATTTGGTAATAAGGTCAAATAGCTATTAAAGCTTATTCACCCTCCAGAGGCCACGTTATTACTTCAATCTATATGAAACTATACCAAAATATTTGCCTTTATTATATCTTGGTCATGTTCAAATATGTGTATGTTTGTTTGTTTGTATTGGAGTTTAAGGGCCCAGTCGACACTATTTAGATCATTTTTGAGCCGGCCAGTTTACCTATCCACACTTGCCTGGGCAGGCTTATACGTGAGCGGTTAACCAGTACAGTGCACATTCTTTCGCCAGAAACTGACAACTGCTCTTCTTGAATCAGCGGAAGGGAGAGAATGACCGTAGAAAAGGTTTCATGATCAATCTCCACGAAAGAATGTTGCCGACCCCGACACGAATCAAACCCGCGTCCTCCTGATCACCAGTCAGACGGGCACCCGACTAAGCTACCGAGGCCGGCTCTCATATGTGTTAAGTTCGATAAAAAAAAAAAACTCAAGTCACTGGGTCATATTGCTTTAAAAACGTGTTCACCGTGTTGAGGCCACAGTGAAAGTGAAGGTGAGGGCTGGGATCCTGTAAAGTTAACTTAAACCCACCAGTATGTTTTGTGTTGGTGGTTCTGATTCTTTCTCTTTTCATATATGTTGTTACATTGACGGTTCTGATTCTTCCCCCTTTTTGGTTGTTCATTTTTGTCACGTCTGCTATCAGCTTAGAGCGATATAGCGCCCGGTTTTCCGTCCGTTCATCTGTTCGTCAGTCCGTTTGTCAAAGTGTCAACATTTGCAGTCACCCTAGCGTTCACCCTAATGGTCAAGTTTATTTCTCAAGAACTATAAGAACTTCATTAATGATACTTGGTACAAACTTGTATCTGGGGATTGCAACTTTAATGCAAGCATCCTAATTTGACCTTCACTAACATCTTATGGTTCACTGGCTTTGTAAAATATTGCGACCACCCTAGCGTTCACCCGAATGGCCAAGTTTATTTCACAAGAACTATAAGAGCTTATTAATGATATTTGGTACAGACTTGAATCTTGGGATGGCAGCTTAAATGCAAACATCCATATTTGACCTTGGCCTGAATTTCATGGTTCACTGACTTTGTAAAATATTGCGACCACCCTAGCCTTCACCCTAATGGTCAAAGTAGAAGTAAAACAAAGATCAGGAATTGATACAATTAACTTACTCCATCCATAAAAGACACCAAAGGGAAAGAAATACAAACATTAAGCGACCAGACCATAATGGAAACCTAAACAAAGGAAGGCCATATGGACAGTTACTTTCCCACAAAATGGCCATATGGCCATCCAAAATTAAAAGACACAAGTGATACACACAGTAAGTAACAAACAACAACATAAATAAATCGCCACGGAAGAGCCGCCTTGGAACGGTCAGTGGAATGATTTCCACTGGGGGGGGCTTAAATCGATTTTACGTGGCCACAATCCTCGCCCTTACTTCCGTCGCGATTTAGACAAATAATTTGTTCAGTCCGCATGAAGGCCTCCTAACTCATCAGTGCAACATCTCCGTGAACACAGAAATCAAAGAACCACAGAGGTGAGACAACGGTTAGGACTCGACAGCAAGAAACCACTGAAATGCTGGAGCAAAAGAAAACCAACAGTTAGACTCCGATGAGCCCGACCAGAGACAGAGCATCAGGCACCAACCAACATTATCTCTTTAATTTTCAATAAGCCTTTACGTTGGAGCCGTCATAGAATCTGAGTCCTGACCCACCGGCGTGCAATTAAAGAGGGAAGCAAAGTTGCCAACCGTGATTGGGTTAACTACCATGCATGCAGTCTGTCGTATAATATCCATGTTGTACCCAATCTTTTTATATCGAAGAATGATTTTACGAAATTGGGTGCTGAAGTCATTGCGGTTATATATTTTTCTGAATTTATATACTAAGTCACCATAAAATTCGGGTTCCGATAGACCTTGATGCAGAAGAGATTTAAGTCCAATATTGAATTTTGAAATTAAATCAGAATGGCGTCTATAAAATTTTGAAAAGGCTTTGCGTAGTTTATGGTACCGATAACCCTGATTAAGGAGTTTAGCCGTTAATAATTTATTACGAGTGTTGAATAAAAATCAAAAATGAGTTCCTTTAAGAGCAATGAAAGCATTCATAAGCAAGAAGATGGGTCATACTACGTAGTTTCGGCTAATAAAGCCTCATCAGTGACCCTGTAATGATCCAGCAAAGAAAGCCAGAGGAAACATACTGCAATTTTGCGAATTTCGAATAGGCAGTCGATTCAAAGACTGATATAAATCAAAACGGGGTCCAAATAACTGAAAACCTGTCTAGAATATGAGTCTAAACCAATAATTTATTTCTAATTTCTTAGAATATTCACGCTGATCTCAAAGGACCAAAAGTAAAATATAAACTGCACTATGGTTGATGTACGGGGAGACGTTTTTCAGTTACATGACTACACACTCTAGCAAATCGAATTAATTGCGAAATATAAACGCCATAGGATTGCGCACGAGGAACATCACCATCCAAAAAAGGAAAATTCACAATCTCAAAATCAAAGTCATCGCGTTTATCATAAATTTTGCACGAAACAAATCCATCTACAATAGATATATGTAAATCCAAAAACGGGGCCACGGTATCAGAAGAATTTGCTTTATTTAACTGAAGTTCTAGGGGGTAAATCTGACTGATCAAACCATCAAAATAGGTATTATCAATATTTAATAAATCATCAAAATATCTAGAAGTAGAGCTGAAAGCTTCAATAATTTCAGATTGGTTATCAATGGAAGTTTATTTCTCAAGAACGATAAGAGCGTCATTAATGATACTTGGTACAAACTTGTATCTCAGGATGGCAACTAAAATGCAAGTATCCATATTTGACCTTGACCTACATTTCATGGTTCAGCGACTTTGGAAAATATTGCGACCACCCTAGCATTCACCCAAATGGTCAAGTTAATTCCTCAAGAACTATAAGAGCTTCATTAATAATACTTGGTACAAACTTGTATCTGGGGGTGCAAGTTCAATACAAGCATCCATATTTGACATGACCTACATTTTATGATTCACTGACTTAAAATACCAGCCCTAGCCTTCACACCAGCCCTAGCGTTCACCCAAATTGTCAAGTTAATTTCTCAAGAACTTTAAGAGCTTCATTAATGATACTTGGTACGAACTTGTATCTGAAGATGGAAACTTAAAGGCGACGGCTACTGACAACCGGTTGTCACCAGCCTGTGAGGCTACAGACAACCGGTTGTCACCAGCCTGTGATGCTGCTGACAACCGGTTGTCACTAGCCTGTGAGGCTGCTGACAACCAGCTGTATAAAACCTGAATTTCATAGGTTTTTTCTTTTGTTTTTAATTGATATGATATCCTGAATGACATTGTCTTTCCTATAAACCTTTTTGGGTGTGTTTCACGGAGTCTTTATGGTTTATTATTTAGTGCATGTATTGCTGTATATTGTAGGTTGCATACTGATGTTCTTAGAACAAATATCAGTCTGCAGCAGTATCTACTTTGTGTGATCATAATTTAACCAAATAGGTGTGAATAAAAAGGGAAGTCCAGAAACTATCAGTAGATATTTTTAATTTAGTTAAAAAATTTACGATGAGGTCTGGGTGGGTGGGATGATTCCATATGATATCAGCTAAGATAATCATATATCAATTAACTTAAGGTTGACGCATAAAGTTGTTAAGCTGCAAAAAAATACTGATAAGATATTAATATATTTTGCATGCTGCCAAATTATGCTAAAATATATCACTTTATTTGCAATTTGTGAATTTTGTTAAATATTTACAGTTTCCATCTTTGCGAAAACCCACATTTTTCTATCAAGAACAGAATTGTAAAATGTCCCCCTTTTGGCTGACGAGTTTGGAGACTGTTAAATAATGGAAGATCTTCTGTCAGAGACTACGAGACATGTGCCCTTGAATGCAGAAAATGCTATACAAAATTCCTATTATAGTCACAAGTTTTTATTTATTTACTGTCAGAAAGACACCCTTGGTTAAGTTGAAACTTCTTTTGTATGAGAGTCAAAAATGTAAATATAATATACATGTATCATGCATATGGGATACCTTGCCAAATGAATCATTAATAATAGTTTTTTTTTTTAGGTTTTACGGCCCTTTCAAGATTATTTCACTTATTTCAAGCCAGTCGTTAATCAGGTGGGCGAAAACCTGAAACACTTTTGACCTGACATCCTGTGGCAGATTAGATTAGATTTGAGGTTTAACGTCCCCGTCAACACTGTAAAGGTCATTTTGGGGGCGTTGCTTCCAATTTTGTGGGACTTTTACCCGACATTGAGATGAAATGACATGTCAAGCCCTGTCGCCCAATGAAACCAATAGGGTTTATTAGCATGGACGGTCCGCCTCGCACCGCAGTTCCTGGACAGGCTTAGATCCTCTAAGCGATTTACCTGTACTAGTGTGCGGGCCGGATTCAGCTCTGCATGGAAGCATCATGCAGCCCATATATTTCTTCAAGCCCCTATGGCAGAACTTGACATACAGTATCAAGTGGCCCTGAACTACGGCAGTGAGAGACCTAATGATTAAGAGTCAGCGCTCTTACCCATTAGTCCATGGAGGCCCAATAATAGAGTTATATCCCCAAGAAACAGTAGGGGGGCATTGTAGCTGGTGCAGAAAGATGCCCTTGCTTTAGTTCAAACTTCCGTTGTGTATTTAGGGTTGAAAAGATATACAATATATGGAAAAAATTTATTGAATGAGTCGAGGAGGTATGTACATGTACCCCAATATAGGGAAGGTGGCCCGATGTTTTTGGTGTGTTTTTGCTGACTTTGGGTAATTGATGCAGTGTATCTTTTAACCAATTTAATGGATTCTTACCACACTTGCATACATACAGTATGTGCAGCAGAAGCCTGGTGGGACATAAAACTCAAACACCCACTCACACACAGTATGTGCATCATTAACTTCATGATTAAAACCTGGCAAAACAGTGACTAAGGTCTTTTGACATTGACTTTATTTTCAAGGTCACATGCTGCCCAAAACTGTCATTTTTCATTAGAAATACTTTGCCTCCAGAATGAATGTATGAATTACATGTACGATGGTCATACTTGGTACAATCTGTCAGTGCAATGTACCAAAATCTTGATGAGATTTGCTGACTTTGACCTTCAGCTAGTTTTCAAGGTCATGCCAGTACATAGACTCAAATTTTGCACTGTATGCTCCAGTATATCTTCGAACCAAATAATCTCAAATTTGGTGTAAACAAGATATTACATGTACATGTTGCTTATAACTGAACTACCAATTATAGTCTCCCAGACAAACCACCAATGCTCAAATGAGCTCCAATGTGAACCCCATTTCTGTGAAATTTATGATTTAGTCATGGGGATCTGAACATTTTCCAAGATATCAAGCATTATGTGAACTGGAGGGGTGAGGCATGCCCCATAGGGATTCCCCTGTCAGTACACAAATGAATGCATCTTATCATAAGGATTTGATTGATTGATTTAAGGTTTAACATCACCCTTCAACACTGTATAGGTCATTTTGGAGACGTTGCTTCCAATTGTGTGGGAATTTTACCCGACATTGAGTTGAAATGACATCTCAAGCCCTGGCGCCCAATGAAACCAATTGGGTTTATAAGCATGCACGGTCCGACTCGCACCCCTTTGCCTGGTCAAGCTTAAATCCTCTAAGCGGTTTACCAGTACTCGTGTGCTGTCGGATTCAGCTCTGCATGAAAGCATCATGCATCCCATCTATTTCTTCAAGCCCCGGTGGGCGGGGGCCATCTTATCATAAGGAACAACAGTGTACATGTATATCGTTTAGCAGTAAGGATCTGAACAGTTTCCAAGATATTCAGTCAACAGTGAACTGGAGTGTGTGATCGAGGCATACCTAAAGGGGATACTGGGTTGATGCCATTGAATGTATCTCATCATATTTAAACAGCAACAATGAACATTAATGATTTAGCCCTCAAGATGCCACAAAAACGTGCATCCAAAATGTCATCTGTTTGTATTGTCTGCTACATCTTCTTGCAAACATTTTAGAAAATATTTTTGTATACAGGCAAAGAGTGTGAACTCTGATCAGGCTGCACCTACAGACCTGGGTTCACACTGTTTACAAAATGACTTTTAAAGCTACCAAAAGATGTCAAAACAGACGACAACTGTTGTGATCGGTATCTTAAGGGTTTGTGTGGGGATCTGAACAGTTTCTGAGGTGTAAGCCCACACCCAACAGTGCAACTTCTCTGAGAACATAAACATCAAACTAGAACAGAAATAATCCGGCCCCGCACATCTGGGCTTTGAAAAACAGATTGGGCTG